>CM046397.1:50186600-50811600 GCA_025413875.1 Rhododendron molle | reverse complement strand
AATTTTAATTAATTATTAAGAAGTTACTAAGTTTAATTACTCCCAATATAAGCACTTTTTTTTAGCAAACGTTGCTAAAGGTTAACAACATTGACGATTGCTTTCCCTCCCTTCCGGCCCGTTTGGATGGATGATTTGATTTGGGGTGGATATGTAATGACGATAGATTTAAAGGTGGATATGTAACAAGGGGTGATATGTGCTGAAGGTAACCCCACCGCTTAAGAAAAGTTAATTTGTAATGAAGTGTTTGAATGATTTTTTGAGAAGGATGATTTAAAGGGTGGATATGATGAGATTATGTGTCAAATGACTGAATCACCCTCCTTGATTTTGTAATGCTCCAAATTGGTTTATTTCAAATGACTAATTTATTTATAATTTATAAATGCTTAAACCATATATTTAATAAACAATTATTATTTTTCAAAAAGAAAACGCAATAGAAAAGAGGGAAAAAAAAAACAAAAAACATAAGTTCGGTTGTAATTTCTGGGTAATGATCCGGAAAAAAAATTTTGAGTTAGTGATTGGTTTGGTTTTTAGAAATAGTTGTTGGAGAAATGATTTGATAGAAAAATAGGGATAATGATTGGAAATAGGGTAATGATTGGAGAGAGATAGAGAGAGAAATAGGGGTAATTATTGGAAGAGAATAGGGGTAATGATTGGATGAAAGAGTAATGATTGGAATGAGAGAAAAGTGAATAGGGGTAATGATTACACTTTTTCCGGAAATATTTTCCGGAAATTGCCGAAAATTGCAACCGAACACAGCCAAGAGCTGTTCATAAGTGTATATTAGTATCAGTATATCATGTATATGTATTACATATATACATATACATACACACAGATTCACTTCCAAACAAACATCCCACCGACGTACGTATCCACCGCCGCCTCCCCCTCTCCCCCAACCCCCTCCTCAGCCTCCACTCCGACGATCGGCGACCTCTTTCTTCTCTGACGATCGGCGACCCCCTCCTCCGACGATCGGGAACCTCCTCCTTCTCCGACGCCGACGATCTCTGCGAGGTATCACTCCTTCTCCTGCTCCTCCTCTATCTTCTTCGGTTTGGTTTGTGGCTTTCTGCGTACCCCTGTCGTTAGCTAATCCGGCCACAGGCTGATTTGTAGTCCGAAGTCCCCAAATCAGGCGGCATATCGGGGTGGATTTTTTCGCTTCCAAAGACCGGAGAAGAGGAGAGCCCGGACTTCTTCTCCTGCCGCATCACAAATCCGAGGCCATATCCACCAGCCAAACAGGTTCCGTCGACGCTAGTGAGTTCCTCTCGACTGCTGGCAGATCAGCAGGAAAAAAACCCTAGGCGACGGCTCTCAGTACTCACGATTCCCCAAATTTCAAATATAACCTTCTTTACATCAGAAATGGAGGAGAAAACCCTAGTCGATAAGAGTTTTCGTTTATTTTCCTGTAAAAAAATCACCCCCAAACATCCCCCTAAAACCCTCACCACCGCCACCACTCAAAACCCTAACCCTAACCCACCGTCCCCTTCTGAGCCGTCCATCGTGAGGGAGACAAATGCAACCCCCAACCCTAACCTCACCTCTTTCTCAGACCTGGGCCTGGCAGAATGGGCTGCTCAAACCTGCAAGGAACTGGGCATGAAGAAACCCACCCCAGTCCAATGCCGCTGCATTCCTCGTATCCTCGCCGGCCACAATGTTTTGGGTGTGGCCCAGACCGGCAGCGGCAAAACGGCGGCGTTTGCACTTCCGATACTCGACCACCTCGCCGTGGACCCATACGGGGTTTTTGCGTTGGTTGTTACACCGACGCGTGAGCTGGCGTACCAGTTGGCCGAGCAATTTAGGGCTCTGGGCTCGTGCTTGAACCTGCGGTGTGCCGTGGTGGTTGGTGGGATGGATATAATTAACCAGACTCAGACACTTATGGGGCGCCCGCACATTGTTATTGCCACTCCTGGGAGGATTAAGGTTCTTATTGAGCAAAGTCCTGATATTGCTGCTGTATTCTCTAAAACTAAGGTAATCAACCCTAAACTATAGCACGACTGTTCGGGGTGATAAATGAGCTGAGCACTAGCTTGTTTGAGCTTTTCGTTTGAAATGCTCTAGCTTTGTTTGTTTACTTAGCAAATTGAGCTTGAACGAGCTTTTAAGGAACAAATACAAGCTCTAACTCGGGTAGCTTGGTTTGTTTGGCTGCTCATTCTCGCATGAGTTTTCTTTTTCACACCATATAATGCATTTTTGCTATTTATTGTTTTATCTTTCTTTTCTTGGTTAACAGGGAAAGAGACTCGGCATGCTAACATGTGCTCTATAAAATGGGATGGTTTGTTTGATTTTACAAGTCAGCAGTAAACCCCCCAGAAATTTTGGATTAACTCCTCGCCTCTATCACTCAATGTTTTCAAGAATTTGCTAGTAACTAATGGTGATAAAATGGTATTCTCTAATAAGATAAAAAAATAATAATAATAATGGTATTCTAATAGTTTTTTTCTTCGGTCCGTTTTTCTCACATTTTGTTATTGATGGTTCAGTTTCTAGTCTTGGATGAAGCAGATAGAGTTCTGGATGTTGGGTTTGAAGAGGAACTGAGAGTGATCTTCCAATGCTTGCCGAAAAACCGACAAACGTTATTATTTTCTGCAACAATGACAAGTGACCTACAAACGCTGCTTGAGCTTCCTACACACAAGGCCTACATCTATGAGGCATATGGAGGCTTCAAGACAGTTGAATCTCTTAAGCAGCAGTATGTTCTTACCCCCAAAAAAGTGAAGGATGTGTATCTACTACACATTTTGTCCAAAATGAAAGACATGGGTATTCGATCTGCCATAATTTTTGTTCAAACCACCAGGTACAGCTTGTGTTTTGTGTCTTTTTTGTCTCTCAATTTTTGACTAGCACGCAAATATTTGAAATATCAGAATACAAGGAATCAATGGATGATAGTGGCCTTTCTTCATCGGTACTTTTGAGAATTACCACTTCATCTTTATACTGTTTAAGCAGGTGTTGTCACCATATAAGTTTAATGCTTGAAGAGCTTGAATTGGAAGTTGCTGCATTGCATTCATTAAAACCCCAGTTTCTACGGCTTGCTGCACTGAGTCGATTCAAATCTGAACAGATTCCTTTGCTAGTTGCAACAGATGTTGCCAGTCGTGGTTTGGATGTTCCAACGGTTGATCTCGTTATCAATTATGATATCCCAAGGTTATAACTTCTAACAAAACCTTGTTTTTCTTGTGTGTGTGTCTGCTCATATACCTTTTCATAAAGTGTAGTGATGGTTTAACCACTGCAGATGCCCAAAGGACTATGTTCATCGTGTTGGGCGTACGGCAAGAGCAGGCAGAGGAGGGCTGGCTGTAAGCATTGTCACCCCGGTAAGATGTAAAACTACTGCTTTATATGGTTTGGAAGAAATATACAAAATTGGCAGTACCAATTAGTATTCCATAATACTTGATTCTGGATAGAGTTGTGTAAAACTATTGCTTTATATGGGTTGGAAGAAATATAAAAAACTTGGTAGTTTCAATTAGTATTCCATAGTACTGGATACTGGATAGACTTATGTAAAACTTCATCAGCTAAACTTAACTCCAGGGTCTGATAAAAGAACTAAAAAAAAAAAACTTAACTCCAGGGTGCATGACTGTGTGAGAGCTAGTTTATTTGTGGGGAGATTGTGCCAGTAGTCTCTCTCTCTCTCTCTTTCTCTATCAAACAAAGACACGCTCTCAAACAATTTCGTGATACATCTGAGATGCTTTTATTTCTTGTAGAAACTTCTAGGGATTCAAAATTTTGCAATTCTTTGTTGGCAATTTGCTCACGTTGTTGATCATTTTGCAGGAAGATAGGCTTCTTCTTCATGAAATAGAAGCTATTGTTGGGAAAAAAATGGATGAATTGGAATGCAAAGAGAATGAGGTGCTTGAGGATATCACAAAGGTAAGATTCTTTTGGGGTAGTTATTCAAACCTTTCAGCAAAGTTTACAGTGAACGACTGGTTTTGTAGTGTTATAATTTATTGGCGCAAGACTAATGTTTTGAATTGTTGTAAAAACAATGAGGGTGAAAAAAAATCTAACGTTATGATTGAGTACTGACCGTCCCTATAAAGATTTGCGGTACAGAAATAGTGAAGCTTGTGTTACTAGGTTCTAAGCATTTGTTTTTGGGATTTTGTAATGGTTGAGCCCTAAATGTTAACGTGTTTGTTCTTAAAGGAAAATTGCTAGCCTTAGTTAACGGAGTGCTTTGTCGAAATTCGAAATGTTTTGAAAGATAAATTGCTAGCCTAAGTTAACGAGTGCTGGGTTGAGAGGAATGGAGATGATCACATTTCTTTGGGCATGGATGTTGGCAATGTTGTCGAGGCTCAAACTTGCTGTCTATTTGGCACTGAAAAATGATTGCTGGTCCCACTTGCTGTCCAGTTACCTTTCCATAAGAAATCTACCCACTTCATCTGGAAAAAAAAAAAAAAAAAAAGGCCCCGTTCCGCTAAGGTCTTACTCCTTTTAAGTATTTATTTTTTGCTTTACGAGACATGTCATTCTTTCACAATTCATCACCTTTAATTTAAAAAATAAGCACTTATTTTAGTTAGTAGAGCAAATTACAAGAACCCACCCTAACTTGCGGGGACCTCGTTTTTTCTTGATTTTACATGCAATTCACAGGTTTTCAAGGCCAAACGAGTGGTGAATATGAAGATGCTGGATGATGGCTTTGAGGAGAGAGCCAAAGTACGACGAGAAAAAAGAGAAAAAGGAAGAGCTCATGAATTATTGGGAGATTGAAATTTCCTTCTCCCTCTCGCGTCCTACGTTTTCTGGTGCAGCTGCCAGGAATGACTGTGATGACGAGGTCATAATTTATAGCCTGTTTTCTTAGGAAACGTTGGTATTGGTTATTGTAACTATTCTAGGGAAAATTGCCGAGCAAAAAAAACTATTCTAGGGAAAATAATTACAAGGAATTTTGTACTGGTTTTGTAGACTAAGAACTCTGTTTGCATCTTTATTTATACCTGTTGGCTTCATGGGTCGGGGGTACCCAATGAAAAGGGAAATCTCTATTTATACCTGTTGTTTTCTCAGCAGCTGAAAACTTGTTCCTTGGAAAATGCTGTTATTTTGAAACATTTAATTTTGTTGTGAAAACGCAGCGCTCTTATTCAATTTCACTATTAACCCTTTATCTTCAAGTTGCGGTTTCATCTTTAGTTGACAGGTGTGTCGTGGTGAAGGGGCCATGAAGTTGCAGTTTCAGGCATAAGATTTCATGTTGGAATCTCATTACTACAGCCATGACCACCAATACAACCTCCACTGATACCACGGCCGTGGGTGGTGGTTCTCCAGCCCCAGCACATCACATTCCTTTCTCATATGGTTGATGGTGGATCGATTGATATAAAATCAGCCTGAGATGGAAGTTGACTTCCAACGTTAACTCATTTGCTTCAGAATACAATTACGTACCGTTAGTTGTGATTGCTAGACAACCGATTGTGGGTTGCGGGGGGCACACGAAGGAGAACAAAGCACCGTTTGTCATATCAGAGAAATTGCACCAATTATTTTATTCACTTGAATACCCTATTTGGTTACAAGCCCGCATTACTGAGCTCGGCCACATATTGTTAGCAAGCTATAAGGTAGAGAATAGAAGGAAGGTTTCGAGCATGAGGCCTTAATGAATACTTATGTAATAACTGGCAGCCAATGAAGAGGCGGGGATTTGTAGTGAAAGGTGACAAAGAATCGTCCTTGTAAATTTGCACAAGGAAATTGTCCTCCTCGGCTTTTTTCAAGCATAAAACACGCAGAAGATCATGGATACGGCAGGCTTTAATTCCTCCAAAGGACCTTTTCCTAGCTATCATTACGAGACTTCTATCAATAAGACTGATCAAGTAAATCTTCTGCTACAGCCTCTAAGCTTTTCCCCTCCTCACTTTGCTGAATAAATCCCTCTGCGATCCATAACCATATCAACTTTTGTACCCTAGGGCTGGAAACGAGCCGAGCTTTGTCGAGCTCGAACTCGGCTCGTTTACTGATTGAGCCAAAAACTTCAAGCTCGGCTCGAGCCTTAACGAACCAAGCTTATTCATTTACTAAACGAGCCGAGCCTCCCTTAATGAGCCGAGCTTATTCATTTACAAAACGAGTCTCTTTAAATGAGCCGAGCCTCCCTTAACGAGCCGAGCTTTTGTCGAACGAGCCGAAAACTCAAGCTAAGCGCGAGCTGCTCCCTTCGTTTACAGCCCGGTATCCATAACCATATCAACTCACGTATGGAGATTTCATAGTCTCTTCGGAATTCTCCAATATAAAGAAGACACGCTTCCAAATGAAGAGGAAGGTGATTGTAACTAAGTTCTAGTATCTCCATGCAACCCTCTTGGTTTTTGGCAATGATCAAACCTAAACGTTTGGCAACTTCCTTCCACACTTCGAGTGTCTTGTCTTCCGTTGCCAAAATGCCCGCTATTGCGACAATTGCGAGTGGTAGTTCTTCATATTTTTCTGCGATTTGCTTACCGATGTCCACCAACTCTGGTGGGCAGCATTTCACCCCGAATGCCTGTTCGCTATATATGTGTTCTAACTTCGAATACCTCTTCAAAGTTTGAAATAGCGGATATTTAAAGAGAAAAAGGAGAAGGTCTATAAATCACACCTAGGGCAAGAATTGCATCACGAAGATCCAAGGGGAGCTTCAAAAGCTTTGTTAAATTCTAATCATGCTCTCCACTAGTCCTAGACAGCCTCTCATCAATTGGCACTGAGTGGAGAGGCCTCTCATGCCCTTATACTAGTTTTGGAGGTGTTAATTTACCGATGTGGAACAAGCTTCAATATGAAAGATAGTACTTTGGTTTCGGAAACAAGTTCAAATAATAGGACAACCTGGTATTTCACATGCCAAGTTAGTAACTTAATCAATTAATAGTTGCAGCACCTATGAAGTGATTCTGTTCGTTTGGCTATGAACTTGGAAGCTAAGGGTATTGGAGGGAAGTCTGCTATCTTTCTGGTGTAGTTCACGTCTTCTTATTGTACTTATGCGCATGCTCTCTCTCTCTCTCCAAACGCGTGTGTGTGTGGCTGTGCAACAAAATTGCTTGATGTTGTGCTGACAATTTATGATGTATGGTCTCTCCATGTTTTATTTATGGCTCGAGTGATGCCCTTAATCAGTTGAGCACTGTATTCTTTCCATTTCCCTTTTCATTCTTCAATTTAACAGGCTGGTTCTCATCCATGGGCTATCGAGAACTTTGCCATGGTGGCAAAGTACCCATCAGCTCAAATCCTTGCACAGGTCTGTAAAGTCTTATTTTTCCGCTGATTGATACAACATTGGGAATATGGGATTTGTCACTTTCCCGCTATTTCTCCTATTAGATACTATCTCTCTCAGTTCAGGACCAAAATTTATGTTCAAAGTGAATTCCTGTGCTGCAGGATCTCCGCAACAGATTTTCTAGTGAACAAAGAGCTTGCAGCCCTTTCTGGGATTGACTTTGCATATGCAGATAATACTGCTGTATATCACACAAAGGTTATTATCTCAATTCCTCTGGAATTCTTTTATCCTTGTACCTTTGTTGTTCTAGGCACTTCTAGCAGTGGATTGTTTACAAATTCTACTTGGGTTATACTACCAACTTGTTTTGCTGATTCAGAAATCATGAAGACTGCACAGGGCTTGAACTTCTTTAAATCTGAAGTGAGTTTGTGGCCTGTAATGAGTCTCATAATAGGAACTGAGATAACTTGTAAATGTTTTGGGTACCAGATATAAGTTGGCAAAGTATTCAGGTCTTTTGGTAGATCACTCTATCATATGAGCAGCAGGGTACAAAATTCCATTTCTTGCTTAACAGTTGGTTGCGATCTCAGTGACGTGCTGATTTGAGGTGGAAATATGTTGGTAGATGTGCATGAAAATCCGTACTCCTATATCTACCTACATCATGCATGCTTGAGTTCAATATGGCGTTCAGGGAAATTCTTCCAGCCTTGTATATCTCTACCTACACCATGCATGGTGATAACTAACTTATGGTTTGAATGACTTAGAAATTATATGTTTCTTTAAGATTTATAAATCATTGATTGTCATAGCATTAAAACTTATCGCAGCAGGTAACTTTTTCGGTCTAGGTGGATGGTATGGGTTTCACCCTTACAATGGGTATGGGAATGTATACATGTAGTTCTTGGTAAACCATGGTTGCATGAAGTGGAAGGGGGAGGTAGGGGAAGAGCAGGAGTGGGGAAGCAATGGCATGTTTTTTGCTTATTGCTAATCAGCCCAATTGAAGATTGATGTCTTGCAATTTGTTTATTCTTTTGTGTGTAGAAGTAGATAAATATTATGCACAAGCGAATGACTAAAATTAAATTTTCTTTTCCTTCCTATAACCTGATGCCTATTCTAGATTTTCCATTCCTCTGTAGCTTCTCTTTCGTTATCTTGGAATTTATATGCTCGAGAGGTTCTATAACTTCTATCCTAATTGGGAGCGAGGTTCTGCCAGTCTTTCTGTGAGTCATGAAATCGAGGTTTTGTCACCCACACGAGGAGTTTTATTCCGTTAACATTAAAATTTATTTGTGTTTACTCATTCATTTGTTAATCTTCTGTCTCCTTTTTGTTGATTTAATCTACAATATCGGAGGCGATGTAACTTTAATGGTCTCTTGTTCATTTGTCAAGAATAACTGAAATGCTTTCTTCATGCAGAATGACAAATTAGAGCTTTTGAAACCGGGTACACTTCAGCTGCTCAGCATCTTGGAGAAAATATGCTTGCGTTTCTGCTTCACACTGCTGCTTCCTCTCGTATCCCTAATGACAAGGCTATTGCAGCAGACCAAAAGGCCGGCCAGGATACTGCTGTATATTTTGACATTGGGTAACGTAATTGACTCTGAAACTCGATCATTGTTCTTGGCTTGACCTTTTGTTTTCTCCTTGCCCACTGTTTCTGTTCTGCTGTTAAATTTTGCGGCTTCAAAATCTAGTTTCCATGGATCAAATTTTCTACCGATTGTTCAATGCCAATTCTCAGGGGACTTACATGATCATATTCCGTCAACAGTTTGCCAATTTGCTTTATAATTCAGCGATTCTGCAATCACTTATTATATGGACCACGTCACTGCTAATGGGTGGTTATTTAGCTGCAATATCGTTGGCCTTATCATGTTTAAGTGTTACCCTCATGTGAATATGTTCATTAAGTTTATCCGTTCTTGTTGCCTTTATTCTACCACTTATAATCTTCGACACCAGTGCCCTTTGTTTTAAGCCCATGGTTGGCATTTGGTCTATTCACTGCTCCTGCGCTCCTTGGGGCATAGACTGGCCAATATTTGGGTTATGAAATTCTCCACACATTTAATAAACGTATTTTCCAGAAGAAGGCTAGGGGGAATTTTTCTTAGGTAGTTCAAGCTGATTTGCCAAGTTGGATGCTGAAAGATGGCTTTTTAGAGCTGGTTTGGCGCAGTGGTTCGTCCTGCTGATGATTGGAAACTATGATAAGATCGGGGCTTCCTATTTAGCTTTTGTGAGGCTAGTCTCACCTGCCTTTGCATGTAAGTTAAAATTTACTAGTATTATAGCCTGGGTAATGAAAACATGAAATGGTTTCCTGTGAAGTATGATACTGCATATCAATACACTTGTAATAAAAGAACCCAGGTGGGTAAGCCAAGACATGTGTTGAAATTACATTGTTACCCTCTGAAGTTTTTTCTTCCATCTGGTCCTTGCATGTGTTGGTCTTGGGTTAGGTTTGGTATTTTGTGTTATATACCTGGAAACGATCGAGAGCGAGATAGAGAACTACTTTTACCGCAATTTTCGCTGTTTTCCCTGGATGTCGTACCCCGATTTCAGCCGTGTTTTGTGTTGCTTGGTCGACAGGCTGGAAGTACAGATCTACTGTTGTAGCAGCGGTTGCCGTCCTTCATAGGAGTAGCCCCATTACTTATTGCTTCAATTCTGTGTTCGTTAGGGCTCCGAGCTAGAAATCGTGTGCTTTGCTCTAATTTGGGGTTTCGATTTTGCAGAGGTAAATCTGCATGTGATGCTTTTGGACGTTCATGGGAGATGCAGTCGTCCAATTTCATAAGCCACTCTTCTCCTCTACACTCCTATCCTATACGTTTTACTTTTAGGACTTGGGTTTTGTAAGATCTTGCCCATTGCAATGTGTGATCTGATAGGTGACCAATACAAATACAAATACAAATTGTTGTTGTTGCTCTGTGAACTCGTCATAGCAGATTTATTCCCCGTCTATTGTTTCTAATATTGTTTAGCTCTTTCTGGTCTTAAGCATAGTTTCTATGTAACCCGGGGTGAGGGATTCATATGTGAGGTGAGGAAATTAATTATGGGTTAGGTTTTTCGTTTCAGATTCTACTCATGCGGTAGAGTAAAAGGAAGTTATTTAGTTGTGGATTGGAATTTTGAGATTATTTTTTCGATAACTCAGGTGTCTAGGTCAGCTTATGCGCATCTCGACTACTTTTGGGAGTTTGAAATTGTTTTCTTATTTCAAATGAAATTTGCCCCTAAAAAAATAGAGTTAGACTCCAGCGTAGTTCGTTTGGTAAGACGTCATCATTGAGTGGATTCAATACTGTTGCCAAATTATAGTTTTAAAACTCTTTTTTTTAGACATCGTATATTCGTATGCATATGGCTTTTTTGTTTTGTCTTTTCGGTTGATTTGGGGATATCAATTCTATGTGCTATGTAATTGAGCATTGTCGTGGTGGTTTTCCATAGTCAAAGTAACGTAGGGAAAAAAACAGAGAAATATAAGTTCTGACATTCTAAACGTATTCTTGGTTCTATTTGCTTACCTTCTCATTAAATTTTTGTTCAAGGAGTGAAGAGGTCTTGCGATGAATGGTCCAATTTTGTCATTATGATTCTTATTGTGTGTCATGCAAATGGTAATTTTTAATCACCGACTTTTGATTGAAATCCAGGATACTTCTTTTTGTGAAGCTAACTCATTTGAAATCGAAGTGATTTCTGAAACTTCTGGGAAAAGGGTTTTCATTGACTTTTCTTTCAAACAATGGAGGTGGGCAGTGGTTTCGGTGGATGTGGCCACTACCCGTTGGTGCTAAAATGACTTTGCTGAAATCATTTTTGGGCTTGCTACAGAGTCAACAAGTCAAAAAAAGAAGAAGAAATGCTGTTTCATCCATTGGCTACCATTTTGGGACAATCTCAAATCTCGACCATAGGATGAAAACCTTTTTCTTTTTCGAGACAGATCAGTTGGCTTGATGATGTGGGAAATTTGACAAAGCCAAAGTTAGTGCCAAATTTGGCAAAAAAGATAACTTTACCATTCTTGGCAACAAATGATAGCAACGGGTAGACTTGATACTTGCCACACAAAAAAAAAAAAAAAAAGGAAAGAAAAAAAGAAGTAAAGTCCTGAATGGCTCATGGGTGGACCTGCTAATAGTACAATCAACTGAGTTTGTAAATTCGCTTACCGGACAATTTCTCCCCATCTTTTGGGTTTGTGAATTTGACTAAGATGACAATGCACTATTACCCATCTATTTTAGGCATAGGAAATAACAACAGTGGCTATACAAGAAACTGGAGCTAAGTTGCTTACCTAAAAGAAGCAGCAAGTAGAGCCAAAAAAATTCCTGGGTATATGTTCGTGAGGATCTCGTTTTATGTCCATGAATTTAACTACAAATTAGTTGACTCTTACCCACATGTACTTTAGGGATTAGGAAATAATACAACTGATTATGAGAAGTTAAAGCTCACACTCAATGGGTGTGGAATGCCGACGGTGGTTGCCAAGGTTTCAAGGATTGATGGGCTGAAGAATGCAGCTGTCAATGAAGCAAAGGAACTGGCTGCAGGTTTGTCACAACCGCTTACTGGAGCTGCTTTTCATTAAATTTCGAACTGCCAAATACATGGTGTTGTGAGCATAACCTCCTGAGAAACTGCCCATGTTGAAAATCAGGGTAGTAAAACCATCAGTAGACTCCCACCGTGTGCAGTAAGCACACTAATTGTAGTTTCTATGAGGGTCCTCAATGACTTCTCCTTGTGGTGACAACTTCGCTTCTATTAGAAATACCCTTCTTTATGTGTAGTGTATACCATTCCCCTTGGGGTTTCAATTGGGTGTTTTGCGGTGTTAGCCTTTGATATTTACTAGAGCAATTCCTGTTGGACCACTGCAAACAAAGATTTTTCTGTTCCCTATTTTTAACGTGCATTAGACCAACAAGCAAATTCTCATTCCCTTAAAAGGTCACTTCATGTGGCAACTAGAGTTTGAGGAAGACACCATCTTTATGTGAATCCTTATGCACGGACATTCGTATATAGCATATTTAATGAGACCAAAGTTTTTTTGAACTGAGGATAGCTTTTTTTATGCAAAGAGGGATGTAAATCCATACATGCATTTGCACGTGTTGTTTCACCCTTTTGTTTGGGGATGTCATTTTTAGTTCTATGCATTTCTCTACAAGAGTAACAAATTCCCTTGATCTTATTCCTCCTTTTTCTGAAATGCATATTAGCTCTTATTCATTGTCGGCTATTCCACAAAGCAACTGTAACTGTCCACTGTCCAAATCTTGGAATTCAAAGTTTAGGAGTAATTTCCCAAAAATATCCATTACATAAGCTGCATGTTGTGACCTTTATTTTTGTGTTTAGTTTCCTGAAAAGTAAAAGTGGCATAGTTAACTTATGTAACCTAAATTATGTGCAATCTTGAAAATATAAGTACGTGTCAAAGCAAACAACTTCGGCGGGAAAAATTGATAATCAAGAAAATTTTATTGTCGGTGGAACATTATCTTAATTGGACAATAACCAGGAGGATGGCTAGCACGTGTTTACATGGAAGAATTTGAGTTGTCCCATATTTCGTTGTTATTGACTCTAGGAATCCGCACTTGTATGTATAATCTTATTTGATAGTTTTGTTTGAATTCTCTTTGGATCCCTTCTATATTTGTTTCCTATCCTTGAGACTTAAAGCCTGTGTTAATCATTGGTGTTTCTCCTTTCAGCCCCCCTCCAGAAGGTTCACTAGGTGTTATTGATCAAACTAGGGAATTATGTTGAAGAAAATGCTCAAAAGCTGTCTATGCTCTGAAACTGAGATATTTGTGTCTAGCAGGGAGGTAAATATTCTCAATATAACACTTTTAACACCCACCCATGAAATTGGGAAGACTCAATAGTTTGAGTTTGCAACTCTATAATTGTCAGCTTGGTTTGTTCCATTTTGTGTATTTCGTTCCACTGCAAATGGTTGACAGTTTATAAAGAAGGCCTTCTTCACATGTGTAGAATTGGCAACATAACTTCAGCTCACTTGTGTATTTTGGCAGTATAGCTTCATCTCTTTTGTACATTTTGGCAATACAACTTTTTTCTCTCCTTTCTCTCCACTGGTACATTTCTGTTACCATATCTACATTGTAAGGTCTATGCAATGCATTTCAGACTACTTATCGTTGTGTTGTGTTCTTCTATTTATAGGTTAACTTATGTTAATAGCTCGGATTAATTCAACATTCATTAGTTTTAAGTGTTCAGTTTATGAGAAGATTTCAATCTCTTTTTTCTAGATGGGTTTTGATTTCGAAGAAGAAAAATCTGAATTTCCAGGAGAATTTAAGTCTCATGAGGTTAATTTTTGGTTTTGTGATGAAATCTCAGGGAAATTTAAAGTTTTAAGGGGTGGATTCGGTTATAAGGCACTAATTTCACTGTACATAGCTTTTATGAGTAGATAGGGATGTTAGATAGAGGCATGACAATGCCCTTTAATTCGATAAACTGCCCACTAATCTCTTCTGGTAAACGAAACAAGAACCGAAACCATTAGAGAACAAGATTCTAAAAGAAATTCCCGATATGATGAAGATGAAAAATTGAAGAGGATGATTAAGATACATATATTATGTTAACTGTAAATATGGGGGATTGGGATGCAATTTGCTCTTTTAGATTTCTTTGTTGAGTCTATTCTGTTTTTTGTCAAATTAGTTCCGGTCTTTTTAAGTCGACTTTAAGAACTCTGTTTAAGCAAGCGATCTGATTACCGTTTTTTATGTACGAATGAGTTGTGTTAACTTGTGAGAACCTTTGATTATGAATGCATGATTTTCTACTATTCTTTTGCATGTTTAAGATATGTAGTATAAATGATTAGAGTGGAATAAAAAATCGCTGATTTAAGGCCTAAACGTTGTCCTCTTTGTTCAGCTAATGCGTTCTACGGCTACAGAACCCCGTCTTATGGGTTATGGTGTTTATGCTATAGCTTTTATATCTTTCTCTGCTCCATTGATGCCCCGTGGAAACCATTTTAATGGGTTTGTTGTGCCAAAAAAACAAATGCCTACTATTTCAAAAACTAAAACTCATTTATGCGGCAATAACATCTCAATATTTTTTTCTACTATCATCACTATGAAAACCCAAAATAATTTCCGATACCAATTCACCCCATGAGCACGCGGAAACGTGCGAAGCACGGGCATTAGACTAGTATGTTAGATAAATAGGCACCCTGATTTATAGTAATACAAGTCTATAATGAGTTAGAATCATCCTTCTATGAACAGTGTCTGGTATGTCTGATGTAGACATGTCCAACACTCTTTTAGGAGGCAAAATCAATTTTTTTTTTCCCGTAAAGGTGAAGTTAGCTCTTTTTCATTCATGGGCTGGGATTTGATATGTTACGGCTTTCTTTGCTTTCCACTAATTCTGAATTTTTGAATATCTAGATGGTTTGCTTGAAGCAACCTTGTCCCCAACTCGATCGCCGAAGCCACTCAAGAGTATCACACTGCTGAATGCTGAAGGACCTATCTCTAATGTTTTTTCGGCTGGCTGGCACAATAATTGGCACTGCAGTTCGGTTCGACAAGTAAATACATTATTGTCACTCTGTTGAACCGTGCAAGAATCTAACTAGTAATTGGCACTGCAGTTCGGTTCTGTATGTTCCGATGTACTTCCACCGATATTCTATTGTAAAAGCATTTTTATTCTTCTTAATTCCTCGTCCTTTAAAATGAAGTCTTCAAAGAAATACTTTGCTCCAGGCCAAGTGTCTTATTTCTTTAGGAGCTGCTTTTCCAGGTTTGTTCCACTCGAGGAAAGATTGTGCAATGACAATTGTGCACATTGTGTCGCAAGTGGAGTGGTATTTGATAGGGTTTGTTCTAGGCACTATGTACTTTCATGCATTTGATCATAGGATTCAAATCTCACTAACTACATTTAACAATGTTGACTTTGGCCCCGGGAAAAAAAAAAGAAAATTTGTGCACTTTGTGTCAGGTATTTGGTCTCATTTTGTAATTCACGTCAGGATGACTGCTAAAGAATCACTGTAACAACTTTGGAAAATAACTTGGGAAGGTTTTAGTGGTAAGTTCTACGTTGCTTGGTGTGTAAAATTCTTTTGCTCTTAAATATTTATGTCACTGTATATACGTAACCACCGAAAGATGATAAAATCATTGCCGTCAAACCAAACGGAGCCTATAAAGGATTAAACTCTGTGTGTGACGATCATATTAGTACTACTTTTTACTTGACTAATAATATATATATTAGATCATATTAGTACTACTTTTTACTTGACTAATAATATATATATTAGTACTACTTTGATGACCAGAAGCCTGCACTTTCAGAATATGTTTTAAGAGGAGAAATTATTCGTTGCCCTTGGGGCAGGGCAACACGTGGCCGTGCCACAGCACATCCGAGCCGTTCGTTCGGTACCCGGACAGCTCGGATTTAGTGAGAGAAAGGAGAGAGAGAAAGGAGGGGAGAGAGTGTTTTAATCTCGTCCGTTCGGTACCCGAACGGACGGCTCGGATGTGCCCGAGGGGCACCACGTCAGCTCCTGCCCCGACGGCAAGGAATAATTTCTCGTTTAAGAGGGGGAAATGTCCTAGCATCAGTCACCGTTTGACAGATGTTTCCCTTTTCTCCATTTTAGATTTTTGGAAGGATTCGACATTAAAATCGATAAAGTTCAATACTTCCTCCTCACGTGCAGTTCGGTAGCACGTGAAGGTATGAATTAACAAGGTAAGAGAATTGACTCGAACAGAGGCTCAATCACGCAAAATGATATGAAAGAGTTTAATCTTAAATCAATTCGCTGTAGGTAGAGTAACCTATAATTATTTTATCAAAGCTTTCGATGCGGTGTTCCAAACTCCTTTGATACCATACGTGAACTCCACCTTGCAATTTTTACTCTGAGCACCCGTGCTTGGCGCGATCACTTCCTTTTCCACTAAGTGATTGCTTAGGGACCTTAGCGTACATCTGGGTTGTTTCCCTCTCGAGTGGGGATCACACAAAATAAATTTTCCCGTATGCGCCCATCGTACAAAAGAGAGTTCGACGGCGGCTTTGCGTCTACGTAGCGCCTTCGAAACCCTCACTCTCACATATCCTTCTCCGAGCCCATCAAATGTTCGAGTTTTGAATACCCAAGAAAGGTCTTCCCAAAGCTGTTATAATTAGACTTGAAGAAGGAGAGAGAGAGAGAGAGAGAGAGCATACTCGGATGGGGGGAGGAGAAGGGTCCCACTCCCGAGAAGGGGATTGGGAGTGCAGTGGATGCGGGAACAGAAACTACGCATTCAGGACGTTGTGCAACAGATGCAAGCAGCCTCGCCTCCTCGTCGACACCAAAACCCCCAAAGATTCCAAATGGCTCCCACGTATCGGCGACTGGATCTGCACCGGTAATTCTAAACAAACCCACACCCCCCCTCCCTCCCTCTAACTTACTACTATTACCATATTCATTCTTCTTTGTGACTGTTTATATGTATGTATGTGAGGTCTTTATATGCATGTTTTCTTTGAATATATATCCCCTGAGATATGCGCAGGAGTTGGAGGAGTTTATTGGATTCTTTGCTTTTCCAATTGGGTTTTGGGCTTGAAAGTTTTCTTGACTTGATGATTCCCAATATTACACTTGCTGTGTTAAACGAACGAGGAACATGCCCTAAGATGCGTAGGAGTTGGCAATTTGTTGGATTCATTGTGGGATCTAGAGAACAGGGTTGAAAATCTGGAGTCTGTATCGGGGTTTTAGCTATTTAGTCCCTTTGGTTAGTTCCCAATTTAAACTGACTGCGTTTCCATTTGGGTTTTGGCTTGACTTGATTCACCATGAATCCAAACACAAGTTTGGGGCTAGTCTTTGGTGACTGGATTTCCAGTATTACACTAGCTGTTGCAAACAAAGAACATGCTTTTGCATTTGTTTAAGGAATTATCCCTTGTGAAAGAGCTGTTGCCGGATATTTTCTTTCCTTTTTTATTGGGAACTTTTTTTTCCCATATCTAGGGAAGTTTGCCAATGTTCAATGAGCTATGGTTGCTGGTAATGTTTTGTGAACATTTGTAGACCGTATTCCCTCTGTCGCGATTAGGTGCTGCTGGCACTATTGCCTGCATGATTCGGGGTTGTCTGTATTAGAGCTGAGGAGTCAATTCTGGTACTTGTTGTGCACTAGCTTACAAGTTCTTTCATGGTAGTAGGGTTGAAATGGTTCCTCTATTTGTGGGATCTGGTGAACAGTGTTGAAAATGTCGAGTCTGTATCGGGGTTTTAGATATTTAGTCCCGTCGTTAGTTTCTAATATTAACTAACGTGTTTCCGATTGGATTTTGCATTTGAAAATTTTCTTGACTTGATTGAAGCACAAATTGAACATTTGGTGACTGGATTTGGAATTTAACACTTGCTGCAACAATCAAAGAACTTGCTGTGCATTTATATATAAACTACCCCTACTTGAAGAGCTGTTGCTGGTGTCATCTTCTTTTTCTTTGAACTTCTTCGGTATTTCAGGAAATTTGGCTTTTAATGGCACTATTGCAGTGCATGATCTTAGATTGTCCCTAGAGCTAAGGTGTCAATCCTGGCACTCACTTTCTACATTGTTTTACATGCGCTAGCTTAGAAGTTCTCTGAAAGTTGGGGACTGTAATAACCAATGTTTGAGTGTTATCTGAAAAAACTTGCAGAAATTGGGTGTGACACTTGGATACACATTATGCTTCAAAGATGCTGATATTTTTTTGGACAGTAGATTTTAATTTGTTTGTGCAAATAAATATCAAACTTCATATTTGTTTTTATAACCGTATGAAAGACAACCGTATGAAAGACAATGAAGTTTACTTTACCTTATTGGATGAGCATGCTAGCTAGGATTCTATAGAGCAGGAGTACTAGCATGCTGAAAAGATCTGCGCTTTAATTGATTTAAACCTGGGGGCTGTCTGGTAGGTTTTCATGTTCAGGACAGTAGGGTGGAAATGATTCCTCTATAGCTTATACTCCGTAGTTGTATTGCTCTCTGTGTTGCGAGTCGTTAATCAATTTGAGAGAATTTAGCTTTTGTCCGTTTCGCTGTTTTTCAATTTTTTGGTATATAGTATTTTCAAACTGTTGACTTGTTTCTGGTAATTTATGACCATCTTTAGCAAGTGATGGTGCTATCTTGGACTTTCTGAGTTTTTGAGTCTTGTGACTAACAATGTTGGTACGTGTGATTGATATGAAGTACGTAATCAGCACGAAAACAGTTATATGTAGAGATGCTCCTGCGAAAAGTACCCTTGGTGGTTCTACATATATCACCGCTCATAATATGCTCCCCTTGCTACCCAAACAACTGAAAAACTGAAAATACAAGGGAAAGAAGTGGTTGGTTGATTTTTGTACTTTGACATGCTTAACTACTCCTTTTTTGGCTTCGTTGCCACATTTTGCACTGAACTTGTGCTCCTTGCACGTTGGTGTGCCACTTTGGAGGACTTTAAATTGTGGCGATCTTTGTTAGTAGTGATTAGAGAGTGTTTTTATGGCTTTTCGTGGTGAAGGTTTGCATGTTTGTCATCATATGATCATTGCCGTTGACAGTAAGGGACGGGTTGATTGCAGTCACACTATAATCCGAGAGGTAAAATTGTCTGTATCATATTCACTTGCCAACTGTCTTGCTGAAAGACAGAGTAAGACTTTAAGTACATCTTTCTGTTGATCCACATTTTTCTCCAGATACATATAACTAGATATAGTTTCTAGACTTGTAATATTCTCTTAGATGAATAGTAAGGATACAGCTCGAAATTAGTCAGTCAAAGCTTATTAACTAATGGAGTGCAAGAACGTATAAGGTGTTTACTGTTTACAAAAGGGTTGAGTATTTTTTATTACTGTGTAACGGATCTTCATTTTTCTGGTGATTGAATAGTGACATTGTTTCATCATGAATTTAGCTTGTCTATAGATATGTATCTTGTTTTGTCAAGTTAATGTTAAAAACTTGCAATTAAGTAGGTTGAGTGAGTTTGTTAATTTTGTTGGTCTGTCTTGGTCTGGAATGGGCTGGTTGGTGTGCGTATTATTGGCTTCATTTTCCCCTTCCTGGCTGCATTGTGGGTGGGTGTGTTCGTGTGTGTGGCAATGGATCAATAGGTTGCACTAACAACAACTATGCGTCAAGAGAAAAGTGCAAAAAGTGCGGGCAACCAAAGGAGGTAGCAGCAATGCCAGCAATTGCAATGCATGGAGCTTCTCTCCACACTCATCCCCATTATTTTGCCAGGGCCCTAGGAGGACCAGAACAAAATATGAATATTGGATTAATGGGCACTGGTGCTCTCCAGCAGTCTCTCCCTTTGAGCTCCAGCTGGTCACTTGGAGGGGCTGATAAGTATGGAATTCAGCAGGCATCTACTTGGCCTTTGGGTGGAAACCACGGTTCTGAACTTTCTTATACTGGCCAAGCAAATCTGCTGCCGTTGGTTCAAAAAGGATGGCGAAATGGTGACTGGATCTGCAATTGTGGCTTCCATAACTATTCTTCTCGTGCTGAGGTATGAAGATAGCTGTGTGTCAATGGCGTATTCACAAGTTGCACATTTTTCTCCAGCTGACAGCAAATTGCTTTCAATTTTGAAGAAATCTGTTCCTTTGCAATGCTAGTGTCTTAATCTTGCCTTTTCTTTTCATTGGCAGTGCAAAAAGTGTAATGCTTCTATGCCACAAGGTAAATCCTTCTTTCTCAGCATAGTAATCATTTGGGTATTGATTATCAATTTCGTTTTGGCTCTTAAACCTTACTGCAGAGTTGCAGAGGACAATATTGCATCTATTTGCTCTCTCTAACGTCACAGTATTGCCCCTCTTCGGGATGTTGCCGTATTTTGTTATAATTTTTTTCCCAGTGCTTGTGTTTGTTGTTATATGCCAGATGAACGTCTTGGAGAAAAGCTTATAAATTGTTCTCTACAAAATCCTGCTCATTTGTGATTTTTAATGTTTATGTAAGTTTCAGGATGTGTCCCTGTACCGCTATCCAACTTTGGATATATGTATTGCAGTATTCCACATGAGTTGTGACATAGATTGTGTGCCAAGCCTTGCTCCTGCTGTTCTCCCACTCAACATAACATATGGTACTATATGAGGAGGTGTTATTAGGGAAGATAGTCTATAGATGAATTATACTTTTGCTCATGTAAAATTGCCGACTGATAGAAGTGTAATTAACCTAGTTTTCTCCCTGAGGTACCCAATCTGCATCGTTCTCTTGGTCTGACTTTTCACATAATTTAACACATCACTTTTTGTGGTTTGCCTGTTCTAGAGCAAAAGCATTCGGGCACCTCGTGATAATTCTAACAGTCCGTTATCGTCAAAAAGTGGTCATTGTAGTTTGGTTGAATCCATCTTTTACGGTGACTGTACTCGGTTGTTTGGTTTCAACAAACTGGCATGGGCCTCCAACCTTTGGGATGTTCATTTTGTTTTTCTTTTTTATGTATTGCTTTTCTTCCCTTATAAATGATGATTTGAACTGTCAACTAGGTCCGAAGTTTTTATTAGTGAATCTTGGGCTTTTTTTGTTGCTGACTTTTTCGTTTCTCTCTTTTTCTTCGCCATAAAGCACTTGGAACAAAGCGATTAGCTTCCGAAGAGTTGGTCCACAACTGGGATAACAAGAGACTGAATGCAGGACAGGTCAGCGTGGGTTCCAGATCAATTGAATTGCTCCCATAATCCCAGTTGTCAGATTTCTTTCTATTTGCTCACCTGTTTTCCCAAAATCGCAGGCACTTGGGCTTCAGCATGCATACCCGGCATTAGATCAAGTAGTAGTTTCTGGTGGCAACCAAACAACTGGGTTATATACCCCTTCCCCTTATGCCAGTGGAAGCTTGGCAACGGCTCCAAATTTACCAGTAAACTTGCAGTTTCCATATGTAGCAGCAACGCCTACTCTCCTTGGCAAAGGGTAAAATTGAACCTTGCACTCTCATGTGAACTCCTTTCAAATACAACTAATTGGGCGGGTTTTCTGCGAATAATATATAAACACACTTCCTTATAGAGATAGTGGTTCCTACTGGTGATTTATGAGGTTGGTTTTATTTTCTTCTTTTGTTCTTAATCTTCTGTACGTTTAACTGTTGTTTGTCCATTTCCTGGCATCCTTTTGGTTGCTTTTAATTGTGGACCAACATGGGTTTGGAAAGCACCCACTAACCTCCCAATTGTCTCTTGAGACACATTTCCCCCCAGTTTCAGTTACATACATGTACACGTGCTTCGTAATGAGAGAATATATCCAGCATCCACCATTTCGGTGTTCCCACCCGTGCTTCTTTGATTAAGATCTGTAATACTCCTGCTCCTATGACTTGGCAGAGCGAAGCAATGGCGTGATGGGGATTGGATGTGTACGAATTGCAACAATCACAATTATGCGTCTCGATCCAATTGTAATAGGTTTGTAAATTTTCACCTTCGTCCTTGTATTTGCGTGTTACGTCCTACATTTGTTTGAAAATTGGCAGAGGCCCGAAAACCGTTTAAATTGTTTCCTTGACTGCTTGGTACCATCTTTTGGTGATGTCACCATATTGCATTCAAAGCGCGTCAAAAGTAAAACTCTCCCCCATTAGTCATGCTGATTTGTCTATTTGACAAAGCCAAAGTTTCTACGTGGAGACTTTGTGTATGTTATTGCTTTCATCAACCAGTTAAATACTGGAAGCATTTGTCTTGTTTACAGGTGCAAGACTCAGAGAGATGCGCCTGCCCAGCCGGTGAGTGTTGTTGCATAGCACTAGATTCATGAGGGGATTTTCATTGTTGTAACATGTTGGTTTTCCTTATTCAGTTGCAGACATTATACGAGGCGGTGACAATAATTAGCCCTCAATCCGAATTATGTTCTTGAAAACTTATCTGTTTTTGTTTGTAAGAGAGAGAAGAGTGTGCGGGTTTGCTTTATTGAAAACTAGGTGCCTGTACACCACTAGTTAGTGTTGATCTTGTAGCAGCTCTTGATTAGGGTTTCATTCATGTGAAATTGAGAGGTCTGGGTTTTTTCTTTTTTTTGGTTTTTGTTTAAACATCGCTCTTTTTTTTTCGTTCGTTATGAATGTCCAAATGGCTGTTGCTTTCTCTATTGCAGTTACATATATCATTTGTCCCCAACCACAAGACACTAAAATGTGGTGTAAATTTTCAGCATGAGACAAGAACAGACAAACCATTGTGAGATATGGTAATAAGCAAGCAATAGTCAGTTTAGATACAAGACCTGTACTGTTCTATTTATGAAACCAATTGTCCAATTGAGAAGATCTTGCACAGCACAATAGAGACAAGATAATGGTGTAACCAATTTTGGTGTTGTACTCTTCCCAGCATAACACCACAAAACGTGAGATAGAAGCCATTTAGTGTCTACATTTGCCAAGTGATAACAGAACCCATTAGTCCATTTGCAGCCGTGGAAGGGTTTCATGAGAAGAGACAGGAAAGGATTATGATTTTTTTATCAAATCACTTGGATTGAGCATTTTGGTGCAAAATTGAGAAAAGTGCAAATTTTTGTTTTTGCATTGGCTCTTTCCCTTTATCACCCAATCTCACCATAAATGGTGAAATTTGTTGAGAAGTTCTTAAATAAGTGTTTGACACGTAACTCTAGGCCTTCAAAAAGATGCATTTGTTTCGTTAATTTTTTTTATTTTTTTTCACAAATCATTAGATAGCAATGAATTCTATTAGATTGTGAAAAAAAATTAAATTTTTTAATTAAAAATATGCATTTTTTGTAAGGTCTAATTTTTCGCGCCGGACACTTATTTAGGGACGGAGGAGATATCTCATTATTTCTCACCATCTAAAGGGGTTGTTAGATATTCAAACAAAATACTGTAGTACCTTTAAAAAAAAAAAAAGGAGAGGTCTCATGCAGTACTGATTAAGAATCGAGCTATTACTCAAGGGTTACAAGATAATTGCTTGTCTTAGGATATGTTTTTGGCAATGCAATTTGACACTAAAAATTGAAGGTACAAAATTAGAGTAAATTAAAGTCTGCTTGGTAATGACGTTAAAAAAAAAAAAAAAAAAAAGAAGAAGAAGAAGCTTGGAGTATGGGTTGCTGGGGCGGTGTTTTATTTGGATCTCCTCACGTGGATCTCTGGGTGTGGATTTGGATTGAGCTCTTTTCTCCCTTCCTAACTTTACAAGACATGGAACCATGTTTGTGACTAGCTAGCTAGCCGAACAGAGACAACCGGTAAGCACTCCACTCCGATGACTGGGTGCTAATAGTGACTAGCCAGCCAGCCAGAGACAAACAGATCCAGCACCTTGGCCCGCCTGCAAAGGCCCGGGGCAGGGCAACCCGTTTTATTGAGCTTTCCCCAGGTTGGGCCCGTCGGGCTGGCTCACCTGCGTGCGTTCCGGCCCACCACATGTAACTTGTTTAAACAACTATTCCTTCCCTTCCCTTCCCTTCCCTGACAGTAATTTTTTTTTTTTTTTTTTTTGTGTTCTTTTGAATGAAACAAAATACTACTTACAACCCCTAAATTGAGGCGAAGCTTGCAGGATGGAAGCGCAAACACCTCTCTCTCTCTCTCTCTTGCTGGCAGAAGTTCTTTGATCAAATCTGTCATTGAAACCATTCCGTCCCACATTATAATATCCTGCCGGTTTCGGTCTCTAACAAGATCATTGATCAATTAAGCCGCAATTTTCTTTGGGGATCTACCTCTACCCAAAATATAATCCATGCGCTGAATTGGATTCATTTTACGCAACCTATATAAATCTTTGGGAGAGGGGTGTTCTTGGGCTTAAAAAGACAAGGAGAGCAACAATCAATCTTGCCGCTATGGCTAAGCTCAATTAATGGAAACTCTCCGAAAGACCGAACTCCCTTTGGGTTCGGGTCCTCATAGGCCGTTATCGATCCACCAGTTTGAAGAGTGATCGTCCTTTTCCCACTTGGAGGGGTATCCAGGCGGGTAAAGATTTGTTTGAAAATGGTACTCGCATCCGATTAGGGGATGGGATCTCCCCTTCCCTTTTGGTTTCATAATTGGACAGGTCTTTGATGCGTGAGCTTGCGGTGTTTGGCATCAACCATAGCTACCGAGAAGCTAATAGCTGTGTGGATGCGTTGGCAAATGACTCACCGGTGTCGGTGGGAGATTTACATATCTACTCTTATTCTTCTAGTTTTATTGCTACTTTATTGTATGCAGATTTGATTGGAATTGCATACCCTAGAATTGTAAACGCTTACTTTAATTAATAAATCGTCTTTTACCACACACACACACACACACACAAAAAAAACCCCTAAATGAATTTTTTTTTTCTCGGCAAAAGAAATTTATTAACCTTTAGAAATAGATATACAAAGATTAAACGGACCAAAGGTGAAACGAATAAACCCCAAATGAAGTTAGTTGGAGAAGATTTTATATATTTTCATTTTCTCAAATTTTCCCTCGTACGTTTTCTCTTTCTTTTTTTGCTCGGCAATTTCCATCTTTCGATCTCTTTCTAGTCAGTATAGTATTAGAGATTAGAATGTCATCTTCTTCCAACACCTTTTACCATCTCTTTGCCAATGAAATGGACCCTTAATTTAATTGCTAAATCCTTCCACAATCATCCATATCGGAACATCGCAGCCTAGCTAGAGATTCTATCGTGACCACAGCTGACCTATTTATTTAACCATAATAAAAGCATGAGATCAGTTCAATTAATTGTGCAGAAATTACAAGAGTCATTAATAAGCTGAATTCTAAAGCAATTAATTTCAAGAATAAACAAAAATGTCTTTATGATAACTCGGTGGTCTGGACTAATTTACGCGTACATTTACTAATCCTAGGGGCCTAATCCCACTGCCCACTTGCGAGGAGCCCAATTAAAGCCGAAGCAAAACTTCATATGTACTGGTTCCAAAAAAAAAAAATTGATAGCATGCACTTTCATGTAAAATTTCAAACCCGAGATTTTATGAAGAAACGAACCTCTAAGTCGATCAGATGCCTTGACCTAAACAAATGTATTTTGAGTGTGGTCCTTCGGAAGATTCAGTCAACATAATTCAGAGGGATTAATGAAATTCTAGAGCTAGTAGCTTTTGTTGGTGTGGTACGTACTGTGGTCCAACCCAACCCTCTCAGATATTCGGATTCGAAGAGTGATATACTTAAATACATTCATGTAGGAAACCCTAAAAGTGTAATGATTTAGGGGTCCACAATAAAACCCTGCGACTAAGAAAATCGACATATAAAGTACATGAAAGCAACCCATTTCCATCCAACCTCCCAAGAGCCTGTATGCATATTTAATACTTGGGAGTATCTTTTTTTGGAAAGTTCAGTTTGCAATGCAAAGTGAGTGTTGTTTTTTTTCAAACACATAGAACAAAAAAAAAAAAAAAAAAGTAGTGGTAGTTAGGGTTTTGCTGCATATGGGCTGATAGTCTCTTTCTGGGACTTAATGAGAAAGAAAGCAAAAAGGCATAGAGAGAGAGAGAGAGAGAGAGAGAGAGGATATCCTGGTGATGTTATCTTCGGAGATATGGGGAGAGAGAGAGAGAGGATAACAATCAAAGGGGAAGATGATTACCCGAAAGAAAAGGGAAGGTAGTGTGTACTCTCTAGCTAGGGCTCTCACTTCTGAGGTAAGCCGCTCATTTTATATATTATTTATTTTCTTCCTTTTGTAGAGAGAGAAGAGAGAGGTAATGTAAATGCATGATAAGGAGAGGAAAATCTCGTGACGTAGTGTCAAAATCAAACAAATAACACAATCTGAAAAAGGTGATCAACCGGGGGGGAGAGAGAGAGAGAGAGAGCACAACAGTCATGAGGGAGGGAGGGAGGGAGGGATGGTGTAAAAGGGGAATGAGATAGTTTACAGGTTGAATTCAAGGAGGAATTGAATATTTCTTCTCTGCAAACCTTGAATGCTGCTGGTATTTTAAGAATGAAGAAAGAGTGTCGTGTTTTCTTTCTATTAAATGAGTTGGTTTCATTTAGGCTCTGTTGGTTTATAAGTATTGGCAAAAATAAAAAATAAAAAACAAGGTGGTTTTATTTTATATCTCAAGAAATGAGAAAACACATGTATGGTAAGCATCAGAAAAATTAGGAAAAATTAGTTGGGATGTTGTGATGCTTTCTCTTAACATTTTATCTGTACTATCATTTCCTCTTTCTATTAATAAAATTTCTTCTTTGCTTTTCACAAAAAAAAAGAAAAATTAGGAAAAGGGTCACCCCACATCGAGGTCATACTCATACTGCAGGTGATTAGAGAGAAAAATTAGGAAGTGTTTTTTGGAGCACTATCTCACGTGGTAAGTCAATTCGATCAATGCTCTTTCCCACTACACTTACATTAGCATGAGTTTCACTACAACACGTGTGACTTAATTAATTTCAATGTGTGATGGTAAAGACTCTAGAGCACACGTGACGATGCTAGCTCCACGAGCAAATGATCACTAGGTTAGAGAGGGTACGTAATTGCAAGAGGGAAGTCATAGGAGGTTGTACTCGGTTGCCACCGGCCGGAGGTTGTGGGGAGGGGAATAAATAAAAACAACTTCTTTTTTTGTGGTTCACATAAAAACGTCTTGTTTGAATGTTGAAAAGAAAATAAATCCTGGTCTATATTTTTTTTTTCAATGGTCTCTATTTTTTAGTTGTACATATTCCTCATCATGCTAAAATATAAGCAGGAACTAAATACATGGATCGAGTACCTAACAATACTTTTAGCGGTAATCAAAAAAGCAACAAACATATGGGTTATATATCCACGGAAAGTTTTCAAATTTCCCCTTCTAACAAGGCGAATTTAAGCGTAGCTCGACTAATTATAGAGAACCAATTCTACTGTTCATTTATGAATTAATCACCTCAAATTTATGAATCTTTCTATTAAACAATCACAAATTCAAGATCGATGTAATGAATTTCTATTAAAGTGGGAATCATTCTATAGTAGTACATGCTGCTGTGTACATTTATGTCTTGTTCACTTCACTATTCTACTCGAAAAATATTTTTCAACTCAATCATATTATTACTCTCATTTCGCGCTCTAACTTTTCAATCATCATTCTCATTTTTTACTCTCTCTCTCTCTCTCTCTCCTCTTTTTACCTCTCTTCTTAATTATTATTCTCATTTTTCTCTCCACTCATTATTCAAAAATACTACTCAAATCACAAGCCAAACAAAACATTAAAGCACATAGAGAAATACTACAAAAGTGGGACGAACTCTCTCTCTCTTCTCTCTAGTTTGATATGAAAGACAGTTTTTATTAAATTATTTCTCAAAGTACAGAGGCAGAGGAATATATAGTAGTAGTAGCAATTTGAGTAGGAGTACCAGGCCAGGCCAAACATTAATATCGAGGTCCAATTAGTCACTGAAATTCCGCCTTTTCCAACAGTATGAAATGCTGTAGTAGTTATCCTATTCCTATTCGGCTATTCCTATTCCTGGACTTTTGGTGCTGTGCGGTGAGGTGCCGTGTTGGGTATTTTTGAGTCGTCAGATTGTGGATCCGGTAGCTCGGATTTTATCTTGACAACCAACGATCGAAAATCGTTCAATGTCTAGATGAGATCCGAACCGTCGAATGCAAGATTTGACGGCTCAGAGTTGTGTAACACGGTGCTACTGACACCACTACACAACACAATACCCAATCCTTCTATTCCTAAAGTAATGATGAGTGACAACAGAAGACAAAAAGGATCAAATGATATGATATAGTAGCTAGCCAGCGTCTCCGGTTATAGACTTATGAGCTACAAAACGGCGTGTGATCATCTTTGTATTATCAAATCTCACCGGATATCGTATACGACCCCACGAGCCTACTACTATTCTTTATTCGGGGTGCTCATCTCCATCAACTAAACAATCTCACTGTTCACAAACGAAACTCTTTGTATCGACTGATTACATAAAAATCGATAGCACTTGAGTTTTCAAACTCGGCCGAGACATTAAGAAAGAACAAATTCCAAGCAGTAGGATTTAACCACCGAACAACCATCTCGGTTAATTGCCCATACTTGTTTTTGGTCTTGCATGTATGATCTTTTTTGAATTGGTCTTGCATATATCATTGACAACGTAATGCTCATACAAATGAATAATACTAGTACTTTTTTTTTTCCCAATTTGTTCGTTCACTTTTACTTTTAAGTGTTTCAAAATATTTGTCCATTTGACTGCTAATTGAATCAATTTTTCCTTTTTGTCCCTTCTTTAACGGAATAAAACAAAATCTGATCACTTTCAAGAACGTACGTAGTATGATTTGAATAAAGAGTATTCTTTTCCGTAAAAATTACAATCTGACTATCCATTTATTTTTTTCTAAAAAATACACGTGGTTAGTATATATATTTATGCCCGATCAATCTGATTTTTCTATACGATGATGAAATCATGCAAAATTGATAGTACTAGTTTTGCATCTCATGGAAAATAATGGTGATAATCGAATAGTAGAGTTCCCCTCCTTCCCCTCCACAGTCCCTTTCACTCCAGTACGTACTACACCTAAATGCCAGCACTGCAGCATTTACTATCGGGACGCGTGCTCCTAGCAGCAGCAGGAGAGAGAGAATGTAGTAGACATGATTGCAATTTTGAGTTTCTTTCCCACTGGGCCCCCCCATATTATTGGTGTATTCATATAAGTACACTACACACACATACATATGCTCGTTGGAAAAATATACACATATTTCCTAGTTTCCCTTCCAAATCGTTTACGAACGCAACTTCGATTCGGACACGACAGTCTTTGGAGTCGTCTAATGTATGTAAAGATCAAAAACATCAAAACGATTTTAAACGTAATTTTATTTAAAGTGATGTTTGAATTTCCTTCAAACCTATTATTATACTTGTATGGTGTATATATTATTTTACAACTTAATAAAAAGTACCTTAATAACACATTCTATTGCAACATGCAGTTATACACTAAATTAGTAACTGACAATTTTTTTTTACATAAACACAATTATTTGGGTCCCATTTTTGTACTTTGGTGTCATATAAAACATGAAATCGTCTCATCAAACAGTACCCTTGTCATTATGGGGTCAGTCCCTCAATCTCAGCTCTTTTTTTGGTGCGTGGGGTAAACTGGGAATATTTTAGCAACTGTGATAACTCTCCCCCTTCCTCCTCCTCATTACATATCTACTGCTATTCTTAGGTGACACCCTTAGCTAAAGTACAAGAATAGTAATTTATAGTTAGGCTTTTTGCCATTGTAAAGTGGACCATATCTCCATTATTATAAAGTGAAACCCCAAATCACAACATATCATTTTGTAGCCTTCACTCACTCACTCATTCTCTCTCTCTCTCTCTCTCTCTCTCTTTAATCATATATGCCTTGCGTTTATGTCATGCCTTTTCATCCAAGCAAGCCCCTCTGAATCCCTCACTTTTTTTGCCCTCTTTTGTCCCCTTCCTTTTTCTTCACCCCCCTAATCTCTGTCCACTTCAGTCCTTCTCCCACAGATCTCCCTCTGATTCTCTCTCCCTCTCTCTCCCTCCTCCATGTGCCTTCCTCCCATCTCCCTCTTTTTATAGGCATCATCCCATTCTCACCATCACACCTACCTCTCCCTTCTCTCTCTCTCTCTCTCTCTCTCTCTCTCTCTCTGGGTATTTTGTTTTGCTTCCAACTCTACTCTTCATTTTCCTCTTCTCGATCATTTTCAATCTGAACAATGGAATCTCAACAACAACCACCAAATGATCATCAAGAGGGCGGTGGTGGAAGTGGAAAGAGTGGAAGTAGTAGTTACCTGTGTAGGCAAAGCAGTACGAGGTGGACACCAACAACTGACCAGATAAGGATACTGAAGGAGCTCTACTACAACAATGGAGTTAGGTCTCCAACTGCTGATCAGATTCAGAGGATCTCAGCTAGGCTTAGACAGTACGGCAAGATTGAGGGTAAAAATGTCTTCTACTGGTTCCAGAATCATAAAGCTCGTGAGAGGCAGAAGAAGAGGTTCACCACCACCAACACCATAGCTGATCAAATCCCCAACATTCTTTACAACAAGTACCCTATCATCAATACCACTCCTGCAGGTAAATTTTTTTTAAAAAAACCCCTCCGTCTTCCTTGTTCCTTTGTATATTTGTTGAGTAGTAGTAGATTTCGAATTTGTTGTGGGTACGTACGTAGTACAAATCTAAATTTATTGTGGGTAAGTAGTAGATTTCGAATTTTTCGTGTGGGTGAGAAGTAAATTTCTATATTTCTCTTGCAATAATATGTTAGCAAATTAAAAGAACAGAGAGTTTTGGGGGCTCATAACTCATAAGAGATATTTTCCCATTTTCAAGAAATTTATTCCATTCTAAACACTGCATAGATAATCCACAGAAACATTGACTGTTTTTATTTTATTATTCGAAAAGCAAAAACTCAGAAAGTACTGAAGGTGTTTTTTTTTTTTTGTGAATGGAAGACTGGAAGTTGATTTTTAATTTGTTTGGGTATTATTTTAATATTTTGGAATATGGGATATGATTAATTTGCAGGGGTTCCCACTCCATCATCATCTTGTTGTTCTACTTCCTCTTCACCAGCTATGGTTGCTGTGGGCCAGATGGGAAGCTGTGGGTATGGACCTGTGAATATGGAGAAAAGTTTTAGGGTATGTTTTTTCCTTCCTAAAGAGATGTGGATTTTTTGGGCCTTCATTTTGTCTTAGCTTTACAACATTCAGGCCAGGGAAGCAAAATTAATTCCCTTCAAGGAGGAGTACGTTTTATAGCTTTCCTTCAATTTGGTTTTCATCTTTTACTACGTATTTGTCAGTCTATCTTAACCTTCCCCCCCTCCTTTTTTCTGATCTCTCTGCTTGCATTTAAGAAACAACACATGTACATCATTGTGATTAAATTGATTAGTTACCCTTCATAAAGAGGGTTTTTTTTTTTTTTTTTGAGCGGCCCCTTCATAAAGAGTTAACTCTTTTCCCTTTGAGCCAAAGAAAGACAAAAATTAAAATTAAAGGATGATATTTTTGTAAAAAAATGTAATTTGTAGCCATTTGTTCAAAATTGTAAGTTGTAACCTTCCATTTTTCTAGCCTCTATACCTTTTTTTTAAGGTTAATTTCCTTAAGACAACCCAAGAAAATCACAAAAAGTCAAAAACTCTCTAGGGTCGACACAGCTTTGTGAGTGTAAATTAATTGCGTGCGCTCTCTCTCTCTCCAATCAGGACTGCACCATATCAGCAGGGTGCAATGGCGGTGGTGGTGGAACAATAGGCCACAATTTCTGGGTAGGTGGTGGTGGTGGGGATCCATATTCTCAGCCATACCCTTTCCTTGAGTACCAGAGGAGGATTAACGCAATGGAAGTAGATGATGAGCAAGAAGAAGATGATCAAGAAGAGCAACCTCAGATTGAAACCCTGCCTCTCTTCCCGATGCACGCCGACAACATGGTTCTTAAGCCCGAAATACCCAACAACAACTGCTACAACTCCGGCTACTCCGGCAGCAGCAGCAGCAGCTGGTTCCAGTATTCTGACCACCGCCACCCCAACGGCTATGCCTACGGCAATACTAATTCTGCTACTGCTGCTGCTCGCACTTCCCTTGAGCTTAGTCTCAACTCCTACGCCGGCATGTGGTCCTCTGATTAATGAACTAATTTCTACCTGGCTACCATTATATACACATATTTTGGGCATGTCCAAATTAAGCTATGCCATCTTCATTTTGTGTTTCCCTTTTAGTACTCTGGTAGTTCTTTATGGGTGAATTCAGGAGTAGTCTAGTAGAATATTACTCCGTAGTTAATTTCTGGCTAACTTCTGCGGCTCAATGTGATCGATCGATGTCTGTAGGTATTAACGTAGAAATTTGTCAGGGAAATTAATCAGTATTTGTAGTAGTAATATTTATGTAGATCGCTGTTTGTCTTAATTCCAGTAGGTTGCATTGTCATAGAAATTGTATACGACATCGAGAAGCGTAATTGTATATCGATATCGTTCATACGCAATGAAAATCTTGTCTTTGTGCAATTGTCAAAACATTTTAATGAGAAAAAACATCAAAGCGCGTGTAAATTGGCCACATAAAATCTCATGCATATAGGCTGAATTAATTCAGTTTGTATCCGTTTGTTAACGACTCTGGTCTCAAAAATCACTTGGCATGATCAAGCCTCCTAATACAATTGCTGGCCAGAAAATCATTTAGATCAACCAATTACTGTCGAAACATGATTAGAGGGTGTAAAATCTTTTTTTCTGAACAACAATTTTTTTATTATTATTAATCTTTCAAAACACATTACAAAGATTAAAAGGATCTTAAACGAGGTATCAAGCCGACGGAAGAAACCTCACAAACAGGCGACATCACTCCACAATCTTATTCCTTGAAGACCCGAAGGGAGAGATTAACAATCCAAAGTTAGATCAAAGCAATCATTTGGAAGAGTTAATCAAAACAAGAGCAACCACGTGGATCAAAGCCAAATTTGATATAAAGATATATACGGTGGAAGATATTAAATCAAACATTGACGGTATTAAAAGAATCATTATTTAGGTGTCTTTTTTTGGTGTAACTTTCCTTTTATTTTCCTTCCCTTTTTAGGATTGTGGTAAGCTTTCTGGTTCTCCTTTCCCTTTTACTCGATTTACCCTCTTCGAGTTTAATAAAATTTTCTTTTGCCACAAAAAAAAAAAAAAACCACCACTCCCAAAGAGAGACCTACAACTCAAACACCCAAAATATTTAAGCCTCAAAAACAACAACCAAAAACATTAGTTCAAAGCCAACATGGCTCTATAACACTCCTCATCATTAGTCATCAACTTCCACCATTTGAGCAATCCTCCTAATCGCTTCCTCCTCGTCCTCCTCCTGATCACCACCATAATCAATACCTATAGGCTTCTCGAAGTCCCAAACAGCTCAAGCCTCATCAAGAACCGAAATAGCTTAAGCCTCATCGCAGAGGGTGTAAAAATCCATATATAGGATTAAACTGTTGCCTTGCGATCGAACGAGATTAATGTTGCATTGGATGAACTCTTCTTTAAGTATTCACAATGTTTATAATTAAGCTCTCTTTTTTCATGAACAAACACAAGGCTATCTGGCTAAGCCTACGATATAGATCTCGTGCTACCATGTTTTCAAATTGAAAACAGATCGACTTTACTTAATGTTGAGTTTATGAGTTGAATTTAATTACTAGTAGTTTTTTAGGAAGACTAAGTACTTCATTAATAAAAATTAAGGAAATTACAAACACGAATGCACCGGGTGCATCTAATACAGCAAGAACACAAAAACTTGTGGACAAAACATTGTGTCTTCAAGTTTGATATTAAGGTTTACGCAGCGGAGGACTTCAAAGGTTATTTGGATAGGATTCGGAAAGTGAAGTTGTAGCCTAATTTTTAGGCGTTCTATCTATCCAACCTTGGTTGGATAGTATTTTGCACTTTTCTTCTATTTGTCTTTCCATCGATGTACCCAATTCGAGATTTATAAAATGTCTCGTTTGCCGAGCAAAAAATTGTGTCTTCAAATTTATTATGTATCAACGTACAGCTAGCCATTACTCCCTCCGTTCTTTTTTAAATGTCATGTTTCGTAACTCCAGCTTATTAAAAAGATATCATCATTATTCCTTTCACATCTACTTTTTCTTCCCCTTTCCCTACTTACCCATCATCATTACATTTTTACTCACTAACTTTTCAAAATAGGATCTACTTTTAAGGACAAAATAGACAATGCACAAACGGTTATCCACTAACTTTATAAAATAGACATTTATTAAGGGACAACCCAAAATGAAATACTGGACTGTAAATAAAGGACGGAGGGAGTATTATTTTGAAGGAGAGCTGGATGAATGAGGGATATAAACGGTCAGTTTTAATTACCCGTCCAACAGTAGCGTAGCAAGGAATGCGTGTTATGTTGAGATTTGTCTTAATTGGTTAATTATCTCCTCCAAAACTAGTATATGAGTCTGGGCAGCTTCTCCACTCTTTGCCAATTGGTTTAGAGTTAGATGCTTTAACATGGTATCAGAGCTTGGGTTTCAGAGAATTTGTTCCCCCTTATTTGTGCCATAAGTCTACCGTTGTTTGTTGTGATCCAAGTCTTATGGATGCGGGGAAGTATTGGGATTTGTTCCGCATTGATTAATTATCTCCTTCAAAACTTATATATAAGTCTGGGCGGTCTCTCAATCTCCGACAACAATAAACACACCCATGAGTTGATGGTGGTTAATCCCTATATCTGTTATAGTACTTCTTTTTTTTTCTCGGCAAACGAAATTTTATTATCAAACTCGAAAGGATACATCGAGGGGGCTCAACCACGGCAAGCACTCAATCAATACTTGATTGAATAACATGCGTCTTGCTTCGAAATTATTGTTTAGATTTTAGACAAAAAAATTATAATTTGCTTAAGCATTTACGAATGTGCAATTCATATGATTTTTTTGAGGATTGATCAAAAGATTACAGCTTAAAAAAAAAAAGTTTAGACCATTTGGGTGGACCCGGTATGATTCTCAAATGAAATAGATTATGTTCATCCTATTTTTTAGCAAGTGAACAAAATATCCAATTGGATGCGTATGTTTTTTTTTTTTTTTTGCAAAGAAATAAATTATTATTCTCTTTTGATTGGCAAAAGAAATTTTTTTACTAAACTTCGACAAAGAATACATCAAGATAGATTGAAAAAGCTAGCAAAAGAGCTAGCAGAAACAAAAACAAAACGATCAAGAAAAAGAACCCACTAATAAATATCAAACCAAAGGTTGAAAGAAAGAAGAAGCCATTACTTATTTCAATTAAAAACTAACAGTGAAATAATAATAAAAATATAGTAGGGAACAGGTGCCCCGACTGGTCCTTTCTCCCCTCCGCCGCTGCCGTCCAACCCTCGACCCATGCACACCCTTTTATTTGAATGCCTTATTTCTACCGGTGGTTTCCACGGCTTGCACGTACACTACTGAGCATGTGATTCCTTAGACAGAGTTCTCAAACAAAAATGTTAAAAACCACACCTTTTTATTCACACTCTGTACAGTATATTAAGACCCGCACACTTATGGACATGAATGTTTCATGTTTAAATGAGTAGTATGTACTCCCTCCGTCCCAAAATATTTGTTCGGTCTACAAAACGAGGATGTAAAAATAATACAATTTTTGCACGAAAAATTTAAAATTTTTTAACAATTCACTAGATATCGATGAATTCTTTTAATTTATGAAAAAAATTTGAATTTTTTATTTAAAAAAATGTATTAGTTTTTAGTCTTTATTTTGCAGACCAGACGAACATTTTGGAACAGAGGTAGTATTGTAAATATATGACTGTAGCATAGTTCTATTTCAAAAGCTAGGGACTTAAGATCGGGACTTATGATCAGAGCTGGGTCCAAAACGTTACGGACAAAGAAAATTTACTCTGAAAGTGCCTCAAAAAGAGTAACTAGCGGTAATTGAGATTCACTTTGATGTGTGAGATTCAATCATCAAAGTAAATCGATCTCAACCACTAATTATTTTTTTCGAGACATTTTAGGGAAAAAAAAAAGGGTAGTGATTTTGCCCCACCCTTTTTAATAATGTCACACCCTGCAAGTGTATTTTTTGGTGCAAAAATACACTTACAAAGTATGACATTATTAAAAAAATGTGTGGCAAAATGATTTCCTAAAAAAATTTGTACTTAGTATTACTCGAGGTGGGTTGAGGGTAGCTAGCGTCCCTCCCTAGGCAGGCTACAGTGCGTAAATTACTAGGATGGAAGTGGGGGGTATCTTACAAGTACAATGACGAAAAGATTTCACAATGATTGTACACTTCACTGGATAAAGTGGTCGAGTTCCTTTAATCCTTCCTTCCCCTGCAACTGCAATACTCACTGGAGTATTATGCAAGTGAAAAGAAAACTAAGGGCAAAAGTGGACAAAAGGAATGATGAAACTGAGAAAAAGGAGGAGAATTGGGACTACATGCGGCCGTTATTTTCAACGACCAAAATAAAAAATGCGTAAAGCTATCGAAATTTGAACCTCTCCCCTCATTCTCCCTCCCCTTAATTTATTCCACGGTCAATGTTGTTCGGATCAGTTTTAGTTACACATTTCGTTTCATGACAACCGCTCCAAGATTAAAAGATTCTTAATCAAAAATTATTTTTTTGCGGTCTAATCCTAAATTATGATTAATTATATAAGTAACAAACTCACCAACCAATCGGGACTTCTCTCTCACTTCACGTCGTAAATCTCACAAATCAATCTTGTCAAGTAGTGGGCTGAGCATCCCAATGACCCTTCTCTCTCTCCACTCCACTTGCAGCTTGAGCCCAATCCTTGACTCACTACAGTGGTCTCAGCCGGGAGACTGAAACATTCTCCTTGCCCTAATTCCATCAAGGTTAGGCATCAATGTAGGAGTACTGTAGGAGTAGTATATTGGCAGAAGTGAGAGGAAATTAAAAAACAAAAAGAAAATCACTCTACACGTCATGTAAAATATGTACTTATGCACGATCTCTCTCAAAAAAAAAAAAAAATTGCATATTCAAATACTGAGAGACACTATTCGCGTATGTGTGTAGCTGTAACAAAACTCGAAGCCAAATTTAACATATGGATAGCAAATTAATGTTCGGCCTGGTTAGTTGATAGAGTGGATATAAAGTTTCAGTGAATGTGTAAGAATGTATGAAGATCACAGGGATTTCCTCTATACCACAAGGAATTTGAAGGCTTCCTGAGAACAAAGCTCTTTACTTGTGCTAGATGGGGTGTTTCTGAAAGGATTAAGTTTTAAAAACTGTGTAGATTAAGGTGGTGTTCCACTTTGAAAAAGAGTACCTTTTTTTCAAACGAAGGTAATTTCAAATTCAAATATAATGAAAATGAAAAATATTTTTTCAATTTTTTGTTCATCGTTTAAAAGATTTTAATGAGATCTATCAAATAAGATTCATATTAGTAGGAAAATTATTTGCGTAAACACATGATTTTTGAGCTTGAAATCACTTTCTTTTTAAAAAAGTTCTTTTTACAAGAAAGTGCAACACCTCCGAAATCTTGTTGCCGATCAAAAAAAGGGGGAAAAATAGGTTGTTTTTGTTTTTGCCAATAATATATATATCAATGCAAAATTAGAGAGAAATTAATGGGTGGTTGTTGCCGAAGTTATGGTTCTCAACGAACATGTCTTCTCCGGATCATTTATGGGGGCCGAAGTAGCGGTTTCTCAACGGTCATTTCATGGGGTTTCCAGTCGGCGACAGGGCGACATCGGTACGATTTTCTCGTTTCTCTTTCTTCCTCCTCTCGTTTTTTCTGGCCCCCTCCCCTGTGGATCTGTATTATTTTGTTATTGTACATGCTATTTGTGCTGCCCTCTCTTGGCCGAGTAGTTTATACCCTAAATGATTTCCAGCTGGTTTGTTCCTGGACAACCTGCGTACGTTGTAGCCTAATGGCGTGGCGATCTGGTGGAGTATCGAAGTTTGGTTGACGTTACCTCCCCCTGTGTTTCACTGTTGGGTGGCGCAGTCTTCGCCTAACGGCTTAGATTGAGAGCACGCGTTGGTTGCATCTGGTTTCTGATCATCAGCATGGGTTGGCTTCGTGGTGGGCTGGAGGTTGTTGTACTGGAGATGCTGGTGGTCGACTGGCGGAGTGTGGTGGTGCAGCCAGTTTTCGGAATAGTTTTGAAATTGTATAGATTTTTAGGGTTAGATTTTGGACTTCTTTGGGTTTGTGCTTAATTGCAATATTTGGGCTTTTTAGGCCATCAAAAGTGTGCTTTAATGTTGTATTTGGACTTTTTGGCCCTTAGGTGTTGAGGGCTTTGTCCTTCTTGGCTGTATTTTCAACTTTTGTTTGGAATTCCTTTCCCCTAACCCTTTTAATAAAATTTAATTTTGCCGCGTAAAAAAAAAAAAGGAAGAAGAAGAAGAAGCAGCAGCAGCTTCCTTTCATTTGGATACTTTAAGCAAACTTGGAGCACTGTTTTTATTTGTTTCCCTTTGACAGATTTGGAAGGCTCGTAACCAAAAACTGTTTTGACAATCTGGAAACAATATCTTCTGTGTGCAAAAAGGCTGTATCTAATTATGCTAAGGAAATTTTTGAGGCTTTTAAGATTTCTCATTTAAACGCATCTTGTTAGGACCGGTCCAAAGGTTTTTAGTGCCCAAGTCCAATTAAAAAAAATGTGTCTTTAAAGAATTAATACTTAACAATTTTTACAGCAACAATCACAATACAAGAAAACCAAACCAATATAAAATTCTACTAATCATTACATACGAATACGAAATACGAGATCGTCAAGATTTTGGGGTGAGTTTGGGGGGAAACGATTTTGGAGAGGTGTTATTTGATGGTTTGGGGGAAATAATTTTGGGAATTTAATGGATTGAGCACTTGGACTTATGAGATGGTAGGTTAGGCTAACTCATTACCTCTAATTGGGCTTTTTTTTCATTCTATTGGGCTTAAAAAGAGTCATACTCAAACTCAAATAGTGAAAATATTAGAGTGCTCCTAAAAATTGAAATTTTTGGGATGCCCGAGGAGCCACTCGGTGGGGGGAGGGGCACGTGCCCCCCCGGCTCAACTGATTTCTTGAAATCAACGCTAGTGCGGTTGGCTAAAGGCTTTGCTTATTGACCTTGGCCACAGGAGTTCAAGTCTCCCAGTGGCACTTTCCCTTTTGTATTTTGGGAACCCTCTCTCTCTCTCTCTCTCTCTCTCTCTCTCTCTCTCATGTTTTGTAACTTTTTAGATTTTACTAATTGGAGAGGCACGTGAGCATTTGTACGTTAAATTTTTTTCCTTAAATTTAGCACAATTTTTATTGTATGTTTCTTTACAAATTATTGTGTGTGAATGGACATATTAATTTACAAATATGTCTCTCTCTCTCTCTCTCATGTTTTGTAACTTTTTAGATTTTACTAATTGGAGAGGCACGTGAGCATTTGTACGTTAAATTTTTTTCCTTAAATTTAGCACAATTTTTATTGTATGTTTCTTTACAAATTATTGTGTGTGAATGGACATATTAATTTACAAATATGTCAATTTTTACATTTATATATAAATAAGTTACGGATTACTTTTTTTTGACACTTAAGAGTGAAAGAGGGATTTCTGATTACATTTGGCATTCTTGAAGCTTGTCAATGTAGTTATTTTTTGCGATGCTTGTTAAGGCAGAAAGAACCTGTTGTTGGAGCTACTTATCCTAAATTTTATTTTTGTGATGGTGCTCACCTAGAGGGGGTTGGGGTATATGTCACCTGCACTTTCAAACACATAATTTTTTCTATATACTAAAATGGTTGGACTAAGTATTTACGGGCACGCAAAAAAAAAAAAAAAAACCTTGTACTAATACTGCAAAAGCGGCAATTTAGAGAATGGTCAGTTCAGATCAAGAAAAATCATTACCATAATGTCTTCTGTTCGAACACCATAAGAGAGTTGAAGCAAGCCCAGATTTCACAAAAAAAAAATGTACAACAAAATCTAATTATATGATTTTCTACATAATTTTCTTTATCATATTTTTTCGCGCAACAAGTAATTAAAAATTCATTGAACGGTGCCACCCCGCGGCCAGTTCCTGGCTCCGCCACTGTACCCAAGGCCCAGGCCTCTTGGGCTTTGGGGTTGGACCAGCTTTGCATCCTGTATTGGTCATATTATTAATTGACATCACCCTTTGATAAGTGAAATCAAACTTAATACGGATGGGTAGAAGTGCTTCTACGAATCCACCATGATAGCTAGGTTTGGGGGAGTCTTCCGAGACAGTAGTGGTAGCTGGATCCTTGGATTCTATGGAAAGGTAGCTAGTAGCAGTAGCCTTGAAGCTGAAATCTGGGCACCATAAAGAGGGCTCACCTTCATCCTGCAAAAAGGCATGGCGAATGTGAAGATTGAGCCTGACTCCAGTGTTGCAGTCCAATACATCCGAGATGGGCCTCCTCCAGATCACCCTCAACGTCACATTGTGGAGGAAGCATGAAGAGTAGCAGCTGAGACAAACTCAACCGTATCTCACATATTTTGTCAAGCTAATTAATCAAATAGAGACTGTCTGACCCACCTTGGTTCTCATCAGGAGGAAGATCTCATTGTTACCCGAAATGTTCCCGGCGCTGCTATATAGAGAATTCGTCATTGCTGATGCCCTTGGTGTGGACCATCTTAGAACTTCGGATAGGCGTTTGTTTTGCCTAGCTTCGCTAGTTATTGTATGTAACGTTGTTGTTGCAAATTGAACTTATTTGCTTAGCGTAATGTTAATCTATTCTGTTTGACCAAAAAAAAAGAATTCGATGTCTCTTCATAACTCGAATTAACCCCAAACATCCCCCTTTGAAAACCAAGAGATATTATTACCAGAGGGGCTAGCTACTAGTCACATCTAAGGATAGGTTGTTTTGGTTGGCAAATTTCCTTTGCTGAGTTTCTTCTTTGAGATGTAAATGTGTTGTCCCTAAACTTGTGATTCTTAAGCTTAATTAAATTTTGCAGCTATAAAAAAAAAATAATAAATAAATAAATAATGTACGAAGACAAGGAAAAGGATTTTTTGGTACTCTGTTTCTTTATCAATAAATACACTTTACAATTTGATTTCTAGTGTGCATAGAGAACAGTATAATTGTGTGTAATTTTAAATACCAGAGGACAAATTGTGGAGGGGATTGATAGTAATTAAGATGAAGTCCACAAATCAAATCCTGAAGACAAAAAATATACTTATATATAGTAGTTGGCCCCACCATTTTTCTTTTTTGTTGTCTATCCCCTCACGCCCTCCCTAAAAGATGATCAAAAACAATACACTGGTAGTACTACAGATGCATTTCTATCGTTTTTCCAGAAATCAAAAAATAAATAAATTACACTACGTACAGTCTTGATCGTGACATCTAATTATAACGGACACATGCTTAAAGAAGTCTCTAGCTTATCCCATAGAGTGTTAATTTGATCCATTTGACTAGCCAAAAAATTTGATTCTGACAAAAATAGGGTTTTACTGCATTGGAGATGCTTTCGGGTACAATTGATTGTTAGAAACAAATGATAATATGATATACTATGTCCTCTGTGTCATCTACATCTTTACGTAATACATATCTAATTACTTTATCACGTGTCCTAAGATACCAGATGCAAAACTCAATCCTAGACTAGCTAAAGAGGATTTGCATTGTCTTCGTGTGTGTGTGTGCGCGCGCGCGCGCGTATATATATAAAATATGCACAAATATATTGTTCAAAAAAATATGCACAAATATGAGTTGTAAACAAAAAATTTAAAAAAAAAAATCCCAGTATCTCCATCAAGAAGATTTCCGTGGATGCATTTCATTTATTTGGCTTGACAATTCTTCGTACTTTACGGCAACTGATGACCTTAATGTCTTTTAGGGCACTGGAGTGGGGCCCTTGTGTGTGTGTGTGTGTGTGAGAGAGAGAGAGAGAGAGAGAGAGATGTGGAAAAAAAAAAAACTATGGAGAGTGGTTGGTTTGCTAGTGAGGAGTAGAATTGATATACTACAAGAGATTTAGTTGTGGATCCAAGGAGGATATCTTGAAAGCTTTTTGAGGATTCAAGTACGTAACGTCCCTTACTGGTAAAATGAGCCATGTCCTGCCATCACGCTTTTTATCCTTTTTCGTGTAAGTATTTGCGAACCTACAATTGCCAAGTTGGTTTCTTTTCCCCATTTTCCTGCTGTTACACAACCTCCTTCTACATTTCTTAATTTGTCGTTTGGTTCGTAAAAATAGAAGTGTGGGATACCCTGTGATTGAGCCAGGGAGTATATATTGTCCCGTCACCCGATATGACTATTTGTAGGAAGAGATTTCATCGTACTTATGTCAAGACCGAAGCTAAGATCTCGTGCACCGCATGTATGTGATATTAGAAGTATTTTGACCCACATAACATAATATTAGAAGTATTTTGGCCCACATAAAGGGCTATAGAGATTTCGAACATGAACATTCAATTCCAAGTCTCCAACGCCCAACCCTTCATTAGTAATGGAACCTTCAACATTTCATTTGTCAAACTTTCCTTCATTCACATACCCACGTCTCCCTCTCTCCCTCTCTCTCTCTCTCTCTCTCTCAAGTAAAGAAGAGCATAATGGATTCTTAGCCGAAGTGACCCCTCGTTTGCTGTTAAAGAAAGCGCATAATGGAGTTGTTAAATGGTATTATCGGGCATATGGGCCTAAGGTTAGGGCCCGTTTAAGTTTAGTCTAGGCCCAGCCGCCCAAACCCACAGTGCTGGTTTGAGGGGGACATTGGGAAGATATGGGCCGAAGGTTAGGGGACACCTGACATTGAGATGATTGATCTCTCCTGCCACGGCCCAGTGTAGTTTTGAAAGGCCTAGTGTAGTTTGGATGGCAAGTTCTTGGAGGGTTTTTTTTTTTTTTTTTTTTTTTAAATTTATGGCACAACTTCTGGAGTTAACATGACAAAAAAAAATTGCATAGCCATAGCCTTTTAATTATTAGAACGTATAAAAATAATGTTGTTGCCAAATTTTATAGCCAGATAGGTTATCAAGAACAGGATATTCTTAATCTTTGCATGTATGAAAAGGGTATATATTACATTTTTCCTATAACAAGAACGGGATACCGGGCTAATTAAGAATTAATTCCATTTAATTAGCTAAGGGTGTTTCATTAGTACAATGGACAAATCAACAGACGGCTAGGATTGAATCTGAGTGCATACAAATTTAAACTGTCCATTACTCCGTTAAGATTCGAGATTGCCAAGATTCCCTATAATTGGTCAATTAGCTCATGGACAAAGAAAAACTAATGATCAATTATAGGGAAAGCCTCCTTCGCCTCTCAGGCAAGGTTTCCGCAATCAAGAGAGAGAGAGAGAGAGAGAGAGAGTCCTCCCTTGAAAAAAGCATCACTTTTTAGTAGTAATAATAAATTTGGTGAACACTTTTTTCGGAACCTCTAACCCAAGATGAAAAAAAAAAAACCAAGAGGAAAACGGTCTAAAATTCCCTGTAATCAGTTTTACACCTCAACCTACAAAGTAACCAATTCCACAAAAGAGTTTGAACAAGTGGGCATGAGAAAGAAAAAGAGTGTTCTCTGTAAGGTTGTCTAGCTGTCCAATCCCACGGAATCAAAGTATTCCAAACCTTGGGGCCATTGGAGAGTTTACCTTGTCGTTAGCTTTAGGATCCTAGAATTAGTCGACGTGTGTGCAAACTGGCCGGTGATGCGTTTGTCGAAAACTAACCAAATTTGAAAACAAAAAAGATTTGATTCACTAGCAACGGCAGTGCAATAAGACGGGTAGAGATAAATCACATAACTGGCACCGTAAAGACCAGCTCAGAGGCAGCGTCGATCTAACCACCACTGGAACTAGAGTCGCGGTTCTCCTCCGCCGTGATCCCCGTCTTCTTAATAAACTCAATGCAGTCGGCCACGGCTTCGTTGTGACGAGGGTCGTATAGGTAATTATAGCCACATCTACCACCACGGGCTTGAACTTGATCAGAACCACCACCAGATCCGTGATCAGTTTGTTGGACGTTGGTCTTGCAGAGAGCGTTTAACATGATTATCCGATACACGGCTTGGCGGAGGCGGTCCAGCAGCGACATTGGCGACAGCCGGCGGTTGCTTCTGCCGTAGGAGGGGGAAGTGGTGGTGGTGAGTTTGAACTTGGGCACGCATAGGTAGCTGGTTTTCATGTTGGTTTTCCTTAGGATGACCGTGTGGGGGGCATGAGGGAGAAGTTATTGGGAATCTAGCTATGACACAGCCCTTAATATTTATAAGAGTGTTCCATTATTAGTTTATTAATTTCTTCCTTAGGTTTGATCTAGTAGTTTCAGAGCTCACATAATTGATATCGTGTCCTGTTAATTAATACGGGAATCGAGGAGCTTGTAGCGAGCTATTCTTGCTGGAGCATTCATTAAAAAGATTATTTGAAGCGGATATCGATATGTATCAAACCGAAAAAATTATGAACTGTTGTGACATGTAGCGATGTCAACCGATCAAGATAATCGTTTTAAGGAATGTTCTTCTCAATAAGTCCTTCAATATCTGCAGTTCAGATCAATACGATTGTTTACATTTATCCGATTGAACTTATTTTTTACAAGATCACTCAAATTATTAATCGGCTCGGATCAATTGTGAGAAATCAAAAGTATACCTAACATAACGATTGGTAGCGTAGGAGGGGAGGAGCTAGCTAGGGCTGAACGTTGTGCCCGATTTGGCCCAATTACGACGGGGTTTTGGGGAGTCGGATGCTCCAGCGATAGGCGCATGCAGCTGGCTATGGGTACCCCAATTCCATTATTGCAACTCTTGGAATGTACTTCTTTCCGTTGGCATTAAAAAATTATCACGAACTTGCTTAGTAAAGTCGCATTTTTAATTTGAAGATACGTACTAATTAAAGTGTTGTCCTTTGAGCTGATTAATTAAGAGTTAATTAAGACCACTTAAAAAAGATTTAGGATGGAAAAAAACAGTTTAACTGCCCTTGTTGGCATGTTAATTGGGTTCAGACAATGAAATTGGCTTTAAGGTGATGATGCATGTGATCAAGAATTAAAAAAGAATTGTGGATGCGAGCAAACTTCGGAGGAGATTATTAATTTATGAACCGACTGTTTTCTTATATGAGATCAGAACCTTGAATTATTTAATAAACAATAATTAATCTCTCAAAATTAATAAACCCACGATTGATCAGGAATCTGGGAATGTACATATATAATAATAATAATAATACTAATACTAATAGACATGGGAATTGGCATTTGGGACAGGACAACAACATTGCGATCGAATAAAACCATTACTTGGTCTGGAATTTTGCTGGAGTTGTTGCGGGGAATCAGCCTCGATCCTGAACTTAGTCAAATTAATAACAATTGCTAGCTTCCTGCATTGCGCCAAGATCGATGCTGCGTAGTAGTGGCAGCACGCCCGTAACACTAACGATGCTGATAAGCACCCAATAATACATATTCTTGGTGCTTAAGTCCTCTAGTATGTTGTGTTTGTACAAATATGTTGTCGTTTTTATGCGATATTGCACGTAAGGTTTGTTTGAGGATATTTCAGGTAAAACGTGCTAATAAGGCGTGTTTGAGCGCTAATGAATACACCGGGTGCAACCTCCTGTCCAAGTACCTGATGGCATGTGCCTCATCGTCACCAAGACTTAAAGGCAAGACAAGAAGTCTCGATGGATGCCCGGAGAGTCAAGTGTCGAATGGGCAATCTAAGCTAAAGAAGTAAGCCTAATGCATCGAGGACGGCCCTCGAGGGTATCTAAGAGACCAAGGCCACAAGGCATACCTCTGTCAAGTCTCGTTGGTCAAGATATCAAGTTTCAAAGAGCCGTCGGACTACCATAAGGCTTGGTGAACCAAGCTGTCCAGTTCTGCAGCTTTTGCAGATTGATATGGATACCTCAAAAATGAGGTATCCATACCATCATGCCGAATTGCAAGACAGTTGAGTTGGTATGGATACTTCATTTTTGAGGTATCCATACCAATGCCCTTCGCCCAGTACATTTTGCTGAATATTTCAACTTTCCTTTTATGGAATGTTTCTACTTTTGGCATGTTTTTGGGATATTTTGGGGGTCATTTTGGTCCTTTGTAGGGCTGGTTTGTAAGGCTTATAAATAGCCTCTTATGCCATATTTGGTAGTAGATAGTTTTAGGTAGTTTTTATTGCTTTAAGTTTTTCAACTTTCAAGAACTCCATTTATGGTTTTCAAGCTTTCTTAGCTAATTCCTTCAAGAACTCTAGTAAGTCTTTCTCGTTTGTTAATTTCTCGTTTATTAATGTTATAGCTACAAGTTAGATCTCTATATAAACCAAGTTTGTTTTCGATTCTATCGGCTAATCATGTTTTCATTTCCTAGCATGATTTCTAGTCTTTTTGCTATGAGTGAGTAGTTAATCGGTTTGGTCTGGGGTGAGGTTTACTTTATGAATTAGTCGTTCAAATGGTTTCGTTTGAACTTTAGCTCGATTTCAAGGTTTTGAATGAATTAAACCCATGATTTCTAGCTTTGATCATGGGGTCGGTGGCTTCTTTGATCAATGGAGTCTATCGCCTTATGCTACTTACTTGATAATCCTACGCGTGCGAACGATCCTTTTTCGTCTCTCACTTGCGTTAAATGAGTTCAATTTGAATTAGAGCTTTGAATTGAGTTACAAGTAGTCTTCAGCTTTTAATACTTCTAGTGGAATCCGGACGGTTTCGGTCCACTCATTAGTTAGATGAAGAAACCGTTTGATGGCTAACTCGTGAGTAAATCAATCCCTTTTGACTCGACCATTCTTAATCTAATTTAAATTCCAAGTTTAAATATCGTCTTTCAAAGTAAATCTCAAAGTTGGCCGTCTTAAACGCCGTACAATACCTACAATCCGAACAAGCTATATTTGTGCTCCCTGTGGATCGACTCGGACTTCCTCACTATACTTTGCAAATCTTTAGTCGTAGTCCGGTTTATAAATAATTGAATTTGATGGCCGTTTGGTAAACTACAACGACTACCGAAGGGCTCCACCAGGTACCGTACTACATCCGTGGTAATTTAAGTATCAAATACTAATGCGTAGCAGAAATCGTGTGTAGCGATTGTAAATATTTTGAAATTATACTTTTTGAGCTAAAGCAATTGAGGCAGTACCTAGCGGTGAAGTATCTCTTAGTAATTAGGAGGAGCAATATTTACTTTGGGAATCGGTCCGATACGCATGTGAATTTTTAGTAGGACGAGTACATGCAATAGAGTGTAATGATATCAAAGGTTGCAAACACCGATACTTAACCATCAATAGGTGACGTAACGACGTTTGTTTAATACCTTGATCGAGGCTCGCTCGGTATTAAGATGATGTTATAATTGTCTAAATTAAGCATGTTATCACAAACCTCCCAGTGGTAAGCTCACAGACATTATTTCAACACCCTAAAAATCAATCCATGAGCAGCAGATAATTTTCAGCCATGTCTTAATGAGTTGGAAGGGATTCGATCACATGGCCGCATGTGTGCCCGGCTGCTTTGGACGTTCAAGCCATCTCCCCTACCACATAAATCTGTCTGTGCATTCAATTCAATAATATTAAAGGGCATATTATGACCATGTGAACCTCTTGTCTTGTGTTCAGAAACGACATCCAACTTGATGTTCTGTTAATAAGTTATGGCTATATAAACGTGAGAGAGTACGTCCGTAAAGCGCTATTTTTATAACTCAGGTGTTCCGGCCAGTTTACGCAAACCTCGATTAATTTTGTTGGCACAATTCCACCGCCAACTTGCGGGATGCCCAATTAAAATCAAGGCAAACCTCCGTATAAAATGATCGATCTCCGAAGAAGAAGTTGATAGCACCTGAGAAATCTCAAACTTGAGACCCTTATAAGGAGTAAACCCCTAAGTCTGGGCATACATAGACCACCAAATTAAACCAACTCCGTAGGATTGATTTTTGGCGTGGTTAATGTCCTCGGCGATTTATAAAATATAAACGGTTTGAATCATCAAAATGAGCCCGAGAAAGGCCCACAATCGGACAGTCTAGTCCATTTTCATTGACCGGAGAGGAACTCAATCCTTTTGTTTTGGTTTGTTTTGGCTGAGTTTGACACCTTTTTATCTCTCCTCAACAACAAATCACCCTGAAAATTATATATCCAAATGCAAACAAAAAGATGGAACAAGTCTAAGGGATGATAAAGTGCATATATCTTGCAAGGAAATCTAAGAACACAACAGTGCACACAATATTTAGCACAAAATTTTGATGTTGCAATGTTCCATCCAATTGCCGCGGAGACAATGCGTACATAGGCATTTTGTGCAAAATATTATGCGCATTTTTTTTATTTTTTTTTTTGTAACTCATAGTCTTATTAAAGCACCAGCAACAAAAGAACTCAAGGGGACAAGCCCTTTGTACAAACTGACACACCCAATCTTCAAAACAGAAGAAAAAAACAATCCCCAAAACAATTAGGGGTCTTGTGCGCATTGTTCTGTTATTGAGTATATATCAAATTTGCAGCATCCATCAATGCATTTGTCGACATGGGTAGAAAGATTTGTCAAGGGAGAGCGTATGAGGCTACCCATCTCACCCGTTTCTCATCCTATTATCAGTTTTCTTTTTAAGTATTTTTCTTTTCGCGTAAATTTCTTCACAAAATTCTGCTCAGATGGAATTTCGGACACATAACTATGTATACATACATGTTTTTCCGTTTTGTCCTCCGTATTTATGCTTATGGAGAAATGTTTCGAACCATTTTTCCACCATGTGTCCTAAAATCAATTGGTATTAGAAAGAGTTTCAATTAAGTCTTTTACGGCATCCGACATCGCACCTGCAAGTCTATTTTTAAAGCGGTCGCAGAGAGTGGCATTGTGTAACCAAATCCGTGGGGCACTCCGGGTCCAACAATCCTTTCCTGACAATGACGCTCCCGCGACTCGAACCCATGACTTCTTGGCTTTGATACCACCTGTAGGACCGCCTGGTGGTTTAGGAGAGATGGCGAAAAAGTGGTCTGACAGGTGGTATCAGAGCGGTCCCAGGGAGTGACTTTGTCCGAGCCCAACAAAATGTCTTAGCTTTATAATCCACCCCACCGAATAGTAGATGGCACGGCTTTTGTATAGGTATTGAGTAACTAGTGTTAAAGCATTAATAACAAAAGGCAAGAACTAATGTGTATTATTACATCTCACTCAAGGAGAACATCCACAATCTTCGATCTTCTCATCTACAATCCAAAACCATGACCAGTATCAAAATATGAACTCATCGTGCATCCAAAAAAATGAAGAAACAGAAATGCAGATCGATTGGAAGCAATGAGTGAGAGACGATGTCACCATCAAAAAGAAAAACAAAAGAAGAAGAAGATATGAACAGGAAAAGCGTGCGCTTTTCTTAATGTATTTTTTCCCAAGCTCATCACCATCATATTTTTTGGCTCCATAGTCTTCCTATACGTACGGTTGGCACCAGATACTCTCTTCTCAAAATCTTCTGCTCCTCTGCTAATGCATTGATGCACTCCCAGACTTTAGATATTTGTGCTTAATTAAAATTTGTTTTTGACTTATCGCTGCTGTTGTTGAGGGTTCTTTCGGACCAAGGGACGCGAACTTTTGGACAGACGGATGTCACATGCCCATTGGAGGGCTTCGGCCTACTGGAGACCGGCCTTCTTGGCCTCCTTTCTTTTTGGAAAACAACCCTCCAATGAAAGGGATAAGAGGCTTCCTCTTCAGCTTCTTTTTAGAAGAATTAGGGTTTGTGTGCATCAGTTCACCAACATCTTTGCTGGTAATAATTTTTGCTAGTGAAGGAGGGCTAGCAAATTTGACAGATCTCTTCTTTTCCAAGTAGTACTCCAAACCTTGTTCTCTCTGTGCAGTATTAGCTACAACATCCCTCGCGTTTTCTATGAACTTGATCTCTTCAATCTCGGGATCAAATGCCGGTTGTTTAGGGGCTAATTCTCTTGTCTTCAAGTGGTGTAGCTCTCTCTTTGTGTGTTCAAGTTCTTGTTTAAGTGAGTTAAGGCAGCAAGCCATGAAATGGGCTTCCTCTTTGGCTTTTTGAAGGCTTTGTTTCGTCTCCTCAAGCTCGGCTGATACAGCCCCAATTCTGGATTGGTATTGTCCATGTTCCCTTTCTCTGGTTTGCAACTAAAAGAAACAAAAAAGAAGCACATTAGAGAGTTTGTATGCTCAATTGCTCGATTGCGTATTCTCTTCTATTTTCGACATTAGAGAATAGAAAGATCGGGATGATTAACATATAAAATGTCATTGACAGTTGATTTCTAAGAAAAGGAGCACAATATTCTGTCATCTTCACATTTTTGTTAACTTCAAAGTTAAGGTAATTACATGTACAAGAAATTACTTGGTAGGTTCGACTACTTAAACCCTTGTTGTGCAGTTTCAATAGCCACTTCATTTCCTATTCTATGCATGGCCAAGATAATTGTATGCCCTACTACTAGATAGGAGGTTCGTCAGCTAGTACGACTGTGGTTGTCATACAATCGATCCCGTATCTGTTTAGACACACATGCCTAGCATCAACAGATATTTGCTAGAACACACACAGAGCTAAATAAGCCAAATATCCTATACTATAACTTCTTAATTTCATCACTTATTCTTTTTCTTTTTCTTTTTCTTTTTTTTTTGGGTCAATCGGAAGATATTTCATCACTTATTCATTTACACCTTTACGGTGCATTTGTCAAATTTGTATTACCTGAATTTTTAGCCTTTGAGATCTTTTTATCTGTTAGTATTTCAAAATGAACACTAAAACATGTTTCGTGCATGTTTATCTGGCCGTGAATCTACTGTATATTATAAAACAACCTGCTCCTAACGAAAAAGAAAAAAGATCACCATGTTGCCAGAGAAAAAAAAAAAACACTGAAAACTGGATGCTTTTGGAACATGTATTAGTAATTAGCTAGAGAGAACCTGTTTGAGCTTGTTGGCATATATTTCCCCGGCTAAAACTCTCTCACCAAAGAGCATAACTGCTTCTTTAACCGACCGGAATGGCGCTCGGGTATCGATCTCGGCCCGTCCTATTACCACCACCCCCTCCTCTCTTTCCATCTTAATTAGGCAGCTCCCAAATCTCTAACCAGAGAGGGAGAGGGGGGAATAGCTATAATGAATCAAGGCGGTCGTGACTAAGAAAAACTCTCTGCTTTTGAAGTGTAAAGCCACCAGAGAGTTTATACTAGCAGAGAGTGCATGAGAGAGAGAGAGAGAGAGAGAGAGAGAGGTGGTTAGTAGTTGCTAATTGTAGTGGTGAAGTTTGATTACTTAAAAGGGAACTTAATAAACAAATTAAATCATTGTGGGGAGTTTCATTTCTTCGCGTCCACTTCACTGATATTCTGTTAATTGACGCTGATGTGCCTAATTTAGGTAGTTGCTCCATCTATGTTTTTTGTTCTATTTTACTGCAGCTGAATGAAATCATACTATCAGATTCATACGCGCGCACACACACACACAGAGACCACCAGAAGAAGTGGACCTTTTGTGGGGTCCCAGAATCATATAGATCTCGCTCTGTTGGTTGAGGAAAAAGCTAGTGGGTGGTGTGATTCAATTAATCTCCCGTTCCAGCCTTCCAGGACCAAATACCGTAATTCCAAGCTACTATCAAGAATGGTAAAATTCTCCATACCCTTGTGTCAAATTCAACGTTAAAACTTTATAATTGTCATTCTTGGGGTGAAATTTGGCAATTGCAAAACGTTTTTGAGAAATCAGGTGACCGGATCCACTAGCAATTTGATTTACATCAAAATATGAGATGGGTTAGTCTAATGTTGGATTTGAGATTGTGCCAAAATGACATCAATCAAAATCATTACTACTACTATATTGTGGACTTTTGATATCAAAAGGTGGACTTGCTCTACCAGTGTAATATCATGAACTTTATTTCTTCTTATCCCATTTTTTTTTCTTTACATTTGTTCTTTCGTCTCAACAACCCTAAACAATTTCAGAATCCGGAAAGTATATAATCCAAATGCAGTTCAAGGCTGTATTTTTAAGGAGAAGGAACAGAGTCCATGATTGCAAGACTTGCTCATGGCTAATGGCAACCAGACACTAGCAAGGTTCATATCATGCCTATGGAACTCTTCCATGTGGGTATGTTCCCTTCTCCCAAAAAAGAGAAAAAGAATCCTCGTAAGCGAGGTTGATAGGCATTGCATACTGTCCCCTGCACAAAATCCATTCAAATGCATCCTCAATCGAGGGTATTTTTCACAAAGTTTCACCGCCTTTGGACCAGCATCTAAACATGCCAATTACCTTGTCTAGATATTTCCTCGTAAGAAATCAGAGGCATCACGAAGCAAGGCTCAGCTTCCGTCTAAATATCCCCTTATAGGAGTTGTCCAAGTACATATCAAAGCTTTGCTGGCAACAAGGGGCAAGCATTTCCAGGTTTCAGTCTCCCAGATATCCCGTAAAGCATTTCACTGCAAAAATACAAGGCTGTGGAGAACTTGGAGGGGGAGGTTGAATCACTCACTACATGCAAAGGCTGTCAAAAAGAAACTTGGATGTTCCATTTCGATAGCTGTCAAACCACCCCTTCTGTAATCAAGAAGTAGCTATCCTGCTACATAACCAAAGCAAGCTAGCAAAGTCTATAGCACAGTTACAACACCATGAGAAATGCTTAGCCTCTTCTTCTTCTTTTCTCTTTTCTATTTATGTTTCATTAACCGTGATAATAAAAAAATATGTTCAGGTGGGCTTACATAAAAATTAACAATTATCATGAAGTTGAAACAGGCGGTGCCGTTGGAGCTCGGAGAACTTGTTGCAGTAAGCGCGCTGCCAGACGTTGAGTAATTCTGCCAATGACACTTCCCCCAAGACTGCGTGCCTCCGGTTCTTGAAGAACCTGGTCATGCATGTTTTCCCGTTAGATTGCAGGATGTATACAACTACTTCAGAACTTTTTTAACATACACTGAAAAGTGCCCTGCTGTTTTTGTATACCACTGACATGGTGTATTGTCTTACATTTGCATCAAAAACCCTCTTTTTTTTTTTTTTTTGATCATCAAAACCCTCACTGTTTGTAAGCAATAATGCTCAACAGAAATCTTTTCACCCTTCGGTCTGCATTAATTGGTTTTTCATGCCACGAGGACATAGCACAAGCTATCATGATTGAATTATTTTTTAAACCAAGGCGATGCAAGGCAAAAGTGCTGACAAAGACAGAGTAATGTAAGTCTCACCAGTAAACAATTAACTTGCTGTGTTTCTGAAAACTATTTCATTGACTTTTACTCTCACAATAGTTTATCTACATTGCTCATACAAAGTTCCAGTTTTTCAAAATTCGACAGGGTGGCTAAAAAATTCTACATAGATTTCCCATACCAAGCAAGTTTGTCTATGGAAATAAAGTGCAACTCTAAATACCCATATGATAAAGAACTTTCCCAACTATACAAATCAAGCCAGAATCTAGAACAAAACTGACATAACTGAAAGGTTTTGCCACACTCTCCTAATCCCTTTCCACGAACCAACTCCAAAAATCCTTGAACTCCCCCAGCAAACCTACCCAAAACCAAATTCTCCCTGCACTTGCATGTCACCGCACCTTTTCTAAGATGACCATTTGTAGCATATCTCTGCATCTTTCCTAAGATGCACATGGGAAGGGGAGGATGAACAGTGAGGAAGGAGGCTTGATGGGGAGGAGGTGTTCGTCTGATGGCAATGGATGGATATGCAGGGGGTGGTGGCATTGCATGAGGGAGGGCAGAGGGTACAATACAAGGCCTCCAGTGTTGGCAAGATGGAGATGGAAGGGGTTAGGTAGCTGTGCTCGGTGATTGGTGGTGCATGGTGTATGAGGGTCATCATATATAGATGCTTGGAGTTGGCTTTTCTTCTTATCGTCATCCTACAATAGATTGTACTAATGACCAATAACAGACCAATAACAATACTGTTTTCCGATTATTTGAATTTGTAGCTCTTGTTGCACTGATATCTTTCTTTCTATCCATGAAGCTTTATTCAAACATGATCGTGAAAAACTTAATTCAATAAACATTTAGGGAATAGATGCAGCAAGACATGCTGATCACATTGAAACAAGGTATGCACTTAGAGCACAAATAACAGGGCAAGCCAAAGTTTGATACCATGTCAAAGCATCAACTCAAAACCAAGTGGCAATGAGTGGGAGGTCCCCCAGGCTGATAAAATGGCAGTTAACCAATGTGGGACAAGCTCCAATAACTATTTCTAATTCCCCTCATTGTTTTTTTTTAATTTATTTATCGGCAAAAGTAACATTTTATAAGGGAAAAGGGGGATTCCAACCAAGGTTGGAAAGTACAGCCTTACGGGACAAAGCCCATTCATCTAAGGGCCTAAAAAGCCTAGATAAAACAATAAAGCTCACAAACACTTGAGGGCCTAAAATGCCCAGATACAATCAATGAACAGCTTCTCATACACAAAAACCTAGCCCACAATAGTGGGCTGAGCCCAGCCCAAGAAAACCCAAAAGTGGGCTAATTCCCCTCATTTATAAGACTACAAAGTGGAGGTTCAATTTTTAGAAGTCACCTCTATAGCCAAGGTATTAGCAAATATCGTCTTTTTGCTAAATTCCAACAATCTATAGTCCAATGAACAATCTATAGTCCAATGGCCTTTCTGGAAGCACAAATGTCGTCGGATATTTAAAATTCCAAAAGCACATGAATCCAAATGACTATTATCACATTATATGAGGTCCATTATAGTTTTCCTCAAGTCCACTAGATCATCTTTAACATAGATATCCTCAATGATCGATGAATCCTCGAAGTTCGATTCAATACTTCACAGTGTTTCTCTTCAACCTAGTTGTATTCGTATTCCGATCGCAGACCCAAAGAGACTATGTCTCCTCTGTTTTTGAATGCAGACCAATCTAAGAGAACCGATTCTCATTTTCAGAACCAGACTGGATCCTTCACGGAATAGCAATACAATTTCATTCTAAACCACAAAGCATACTCAACAACTGCGTAAGCATGAATTAGCAAGGACATCTATCCTAACAGCCAAGGTTCTAGTGGTTCGCTGGATGAAAAGGCTGGGTGGTCTCATTTTGGTCATTCCTTGGGCTAGGATTTCAAGCCATAACCATCTGTCATCCCAGGTGACAACGCATGGCTGTATGTCCTTCTGATGCATCACAAATAGTACAAGGCCAGAGAGGTGGACTTTGTTGAAAAGGGTGCTCAACTCGCATGTTTTTAAGAATCAAGATATTAGGCTTTTGACAAGCACACAATAGTTTATATTCTTGTGCTTAATCTCTCACATCTATCATACTATTATATATATTATTAATGTTTTTGGATGATATTGCACGTAAGGTATGTTTCCATTCTTTTCAGGTAATTTAATATAAAGGGTATCAGTTGGCACCCGAATTTGGCTCGATCACTCGCACATGCAAAATGATGCCAAATTGTCACCGTAAGGTCCAAATAAAAATAAGAATTTTGACTGCATTCGGAGCCCAATCGAACACAGATTGTAACACTGCGAAGCAAAGCCGGTAGAGAAAATCTGAAGGAACCAAAAATGAGATCTATGTGCATTGAATTTGCTGAAGAAAAAATAGTGCAATTGTCGGCATATTAAAGTGAGCTGCTGAACCAAAGTACATGTAATAATGACATTTGCAAAATTATTCAACGCGGTTGCCTCTCACCACCCGATCACCATGCATCTTACCACGTGATCACCATGCATAGCACTAGATCATTTTTCAGCCAATTCTCAGTCAAGGTGAAACGAATGGGAACACAGTTATTACACATGGGTTTTAATTCGGCAAGGATGGAATTCAAACCCAGGCCACGAGTTGGCTCCCAAAGCGTCCGATCATATTTCGGCAATGATCCAAACCGTTTATCTACATCTCTCAAATGCACACACCACACCAGATTTCTTTCACTCTCCCATGCAGCTGTATATATACATGTAGGGGTCCGAACAAAGAAAAGGTAGGCACAATCAGTAGAAAAATTCCCTTTCTCTCTCTAGTTGGATCTCTTTCATTTTCCTAGCCAAAATTGCGAGAGTGTTCTCTCTCTTTCTTCCCTCGTATTATTTTCTTAGCGTTAGGCTTTGGAAGTTAGTCTTTTCTTTAAACAACCAGTGCAATTGTTTCCCTGTTTCTCGTACCTTGTGTATTGTAAGAAGCAGTGCTCTCTTTAAGAATGATGTTTTAAAAACATCTTATATTTTTAGTTGGTCAAATTTCCTAGCTTAAATTCTTAAAAAAGGTAAAGATTGAGGTTCGGTTGTGATCCTAGTTGTGGATTCCATTAAGATTGAAGGTTGAGCGCCTTCGGCCAACTCTGTTGTACACATCTTTTTGGTACATACTAGTACCAATCTTTCTTAATCACCTAGAAATTAATTATGTTTACAGTTGTTTTTAGCCTTTCCTTGGCAAGTCCTTTGTCAATGGAGGGGTAGTCATTATAGGCTCGGCCATGGGGTGAATACCATCCTTGGTCTAAGTAATTCAATAATTTTCACCGTTAAAATCAATTGTATGTAAATGCATGGTCAAATTTCTCCTTAAATTGACTCGAAGATCAAAAGTTATAAGCCTTTTATTATGCATCGAGAGTTAATTCTGGCACGCATAATGCTTGGGTCACTGTCCTTTTGAGGGTTCGACCAACTCAGAGGAATTTGATCGCATTTAGCATAACCTTCCAATCGAGCACACAAATTACTTGTGGGACTTGATTCTGTAAACTAGTGAGATTATTGGATTACTTAGGCTGAAGTGGTGTAAACCCCTTGTTCGAGCCCATCATTTTAAATACTTACAATCTGTAGTTTTAGCTTAAATTAGATAATCTTAGTCTCAAATTCATCAAAAATCCATCAAATTCAAGTGTTGGCTACCTACAACTAAAAACCACCATATAACCCGATAAAGCCTTTCACCCCAAAATCATGTTCTCTGTGGTTCAACCTCGGACTTACCGAGTTATTCTGCAAGCGACTAGAAAGCTCTACGCTTCGGGCAAGACACCCAGGAATACAATCTTTGGTCGCTAGCAGCTTTTAAATAGGTCAGAAGTGATACCAAAGTCCAAATAATTTATTAAAAAAAACCTCCGCGGTGAAGCATATTTTGGTGGTCTGTAACAAACAAAGCTGACACGCTATGGGTCAGATGGTTCCATTCCTATTTTATAAAAGATAAGTATTTTCAGCATATGCTATGCATCTTGGTCCCCAATAAATTTTATCTCCAATTATTACTCTCATTTCTCCATCTCTATCTCTCAACTCATTACCTCAAAAACCACCCTCAAAACCCGAACCAAACTAAGCCTAAGTGTCTAAAGACCTATGATTCGAAGTTATATCAAATATGAGGTCATTGAGGTGGGGGATGGCCATTCCATTTCCTGTAGTTGGATAACTGGCATGTCGTTGGTCCTTTGTATGCAAGATTTGGGGACAATCTGGTTGATGATTGGGTCGTTCTCTTAAGGCTAAATTGGATTCTATGATTGTTCAGTGGTCTTGCCACAGGCCTGAAAAAGGAATGTTGCAATTCTATACATTTAGGCTTATACCCCCAATTCTGCCAAATGCTTCTTTTCCAGATAAGGTAGTTTGGACTCTCACATTCTGGAGGGATTTCACTGCCAATTCTGCTTGGAATGCCATTAGGAGACAAAAAAACTAAGGTTCCATGGTGTAAGCTGGCGTGGATTATACACCATGTCTGAAGATTGCCTTCAGGCAATGGAGGGTTGTGCACTGTATTTAGTGGATGGGTTTGCTGCTGTTTGCTGAGGTTGTTGGGTGGTTATTTTTGTAGTGTTGTCTATAGCTTATGTTCCAGTTTTTTATTTATTTATTCTGTGATTCTAGGACTCTCAAGGTTTATATCCTAGGTCCATGATTTCTGGGTTTATTGGCTTCTAATGAAATCATCTTACGAAAAGAAAAGCAGAACTATCAACTCTTACTTCAAGTGTTACGCATGATAATGTCCACCCAAAATTGTAAATTTGCAAGTATATGAAAGGTATAAAAAGGGACAAAAACTTAAAAAGCTGGTCTCACCTGTAAAAGAGGCTGCAATAAAGAAGGATCAAAATTATCTGATTCTCGCAGAAGCCCCCATATCCTAAACACTTGTGCCCTAAGTTCCATGTGTCTGTTTTGTTCGGCATCACTCATCATAAGAGGTCCAGTGGCATTACCATTGAAAATGAGAGTCCTCATAGGACTGGGAACAGAATTGTAAGTATCCAACATTGAGCCCAAAATAACAGCTTCAGATACACGTACAGACTCTTTAATAACTAAAGCCCTGAGCTCTTCACCATCTGGACCCAACAATAGCTTCAAGACAGGTTGTAAAGCATCTTTTGCAGAGAAATCTCTATCCTTTTTCCCCTGAACAAGTAGATTTTCAAGTCTATTCCACCTGTAGCAGAGCAATAGTAAGAGCTCTGCAAACTACTCAGCCAATTTGCACTCAACAAAATGCTATTCCGCCATTGAAGTGTTAGATAAATTATGGCAGAAGTAAATACGTGCCTGAATTTGCCATCCTTAAAAAGCAACTCAATAAGAGCATCTCTGAGATATGGGTTTGGATCTGTGAGAAGCCTTTTTGCAAAATACGGATATGAAGCGGCCAGAACTTTAAAATTAGGGTCTGCATTTAGTGCCAAACCTTCGAGAACAGTGAGCGACCTCAATATCAGTGCATAATAAGCTGGAACTGCAGAGAATAGACCAGACAAAGAAGAGGCCATTAGAAATACAGAGAAAGTTTAGTTATTCATGCAATTGTGGAATTACATAAACATTTTCTGTACAAAAATCAGTTGCTCAATGAATTAGTGCATTATCTGGCAATCATATCACCCTACATCATGCCTGTTAGCTGATTCTCCCATAGCCATTTATAGACAAAGACATCACTGGTCAGGTGAGAACGATGTAAAGTCATTTATCAATAAGATGCCATTCGAGCTCACCATTGAATGGATATTGATAAAGAACAGCACCCAAACCATCCACCAGCGTTTTGAAGTTCAGTTCACTCACAGTTGAGTTAAGTGCATCATCAAAGAAGTTTCGAAGTGCTGGTACAATCGGGGAAACATCTACTTCCGGGGACAAGAAATCTAGAGCATAGTAATCACGAGCCATAGCTTCATAATCCCTATTTACCATGTGAACAACATGGCCGATTATAGCAGATCTTGCATCTTCTGGGGTTTCACTCATCATCCCAAAATCAAGAAAAGCAAGCTTCCCATCCGGTGTTGCCAAAAGATTTCCAGGATGAGGATCTGCATGAAAATATCCATACTCAAGGAGCTGTCTAAGACTACACTGAATTCCTGTGTTCACCAGATCCAAAACTTTCAGCCCTTGTCCCTCAATGGCTTCTTGCTCATTTAATTTGACGCCATCAACCCAATCCATTGTCAATACTTTCCCGCTAGTGTAGTCCCAGAAGATATCTGGGACAAGGACATCTGCTTTATCAGCATATAACTTTTTAAACCTCCTTGCATTCTGCCCCTCCTGCATAGACCTGTCAAAATTAACATCCAAACATAGAGGAATCTCTTATAAATTAGAGAAAATGTGTTTTCTCTCCTTCACCCAAATTACAAAACTAGTATAACGGGAAACTAACCTGCACATAATTGAGCTCTTGATAAACTCTACGAGCAAATTCATCTATAAGGGCAACGACATCGCTGGAAATAATGTCAACATATCTGTTTATGAGGAATCCTATACCCCTAATCAGGTAAAAGTCAAGTCCAATAGCCTCTTCAATACCAGGCCGTTGCACCTTCACAGCAACAATCTGGCCAGAATACTTCAGCTGAGCTTTGTAAACTTGGCCTAGACTTGCAGCAGCAATTGGAGATGGAGATATTGATGAGTAGATGGAGTCAAGTGGGAGTCCCAACTCTCGCTCAATGCAAGAAAAAGCCTCTGCATCTGGAAATGTTGGCAAAGCATCCTGCTCATTCAAAATACACCAGTGAGGTCGTATTAAGCTCCTCACATCAAAACATCAAGTTTAATAGGCACAGTAGCCTCGGTTACATATAAAAGAAAACATGTTTTATGGAATAATTAGCCACCATGAGACAAATTAGTTCGTGCATGGTACAAGACATACAAAAAGAAAAGGAACGGAAAGGAAAGGAGACAAACATGAATCACCATAAATTCACACCCCCAGGTCTCCTATGTAAGACTTTAGTCCTAGTTGCTGACATTGTAGAAAACCAGAAATAACATGTTGATATGCTGCTCTTGTTGTTTCAGATGTGGTAATAGTTTCCAAAGTTCCCAAATACTGCGATTGGTGTGGCAACATAAACCCACTGGAAAAGCCCATTCATGTTTTCGAATAATTAGCCACCATGAGACAATTAGTTTGTGCATGGTACAAGACATACAAAAAGAAATGAAAAGGAAAGGAGACAAACATGAATCACCATAAATTCACACCCCCAGGTCTCCTACGTAAGACTTTAGTCCTAGTTGCTGACATTGAAGGAAACCAGCAATAACATGTTGATACGCTGTTCTTGTTCTTTCAGATGTGGTAATAGTTTCCAAAGTTCCCAAATACTGCGATTGGTGTGGCAACCCATTCATATTTTCACTCCACTTTCAATGAAGATGTATTATGTCAGAATTTGTCAGGCCTCTGCCCCGGAACGTAGAATGAAATAGATAGCTGGGTTCTCTTTCTACGACCCGTGTCCCTCTATTCCTTATCTTAAGAAGTGGGATCTGCCTAGAATGACCATTCTTGTGGTGGTACGGAAGGCACGAGCTCCGCCAGAGCCGGCCTGACTCTTTAGAGGCTTATAGCAAAAATTAAACCCTAAGTGTTCCGTGAAATTCCTTCCCTAATGCCTTAAAAATTAAATGAGGCCTTTTTTTGTTGGACTATAATAAGGGGTAAAAAATTAGGGAGGTCCCCCAAAATTCAAAATTTTTGGAAGGCCTAAAGCGGCCACAACACAATTTTTAGCTCAGGGCCAGCTCTGAGCTCCACGAGCATCCTGGGCCCCCTTTACTAAGAAGGGAAAGAAAGCCTCAACCAGAACCACATCAACTTCCTGTGCAAGACAGAGCTAAACATACTAGTACCTTTCAGTCGATTTGTGCATACCAATGTTCTGGACTATCAATGAAAGAAGCATGGTAATGTACACATAAATTGATTTGGGTCTCTAGGCCTGTCCTCTCTGATGCCATTTGGCTTTGATTTGGAGGCACGGTTCTATAACAAAACGTCCCTGTAGCTCCTCGGTTCTTGGAGGTTTAGGGGGGCCACTGTTTCAGTGGTATTCTGAGAGCAGTCACTTTGTGCATATATTGCCAAAGGTTAGGTCTGTCTCCAATCATCCCCCGCCCATACCCCCAATGATTGGGGACTAGATGGGTTATGTTATGTTGTTGTTGTTGTTGTCTCTCTATTGAACAGCAGAAAACGAAGCAAAACAGGGAATCCCCTCTCTATTTCAATCGAACAGCAGGCAACAGCCGACTCATAGGTATAATCTGTCGACTCACAGGTATAAATCTATCTCGATCGACCTCTCTCAAGTCCCTCGCCTCTCAATCCCGCCCCTTTCTGGTCTACCCCGATCTCCAACTTGTCTCTCTTTGGTCTCTGTTGATTGACACCAGTTCATCTTTCTCCCGTCTCTCTCGCGATTGACTCCAACAGTCGACTGTGTTTAGTTGTCATTGATCTGAATTCTGATCTTTCTGTAATCAACAGTCAACAGTCGACTCCAACAGCACTTGTTATCAACAGTCAACAGGACAACTACTTGCTTATTAAATAGTGTTGAAGTCCAAATAGGATAACTACATGGTTTAATCTTATTTCAAATGTTGGATGGTTGTTTTTTTGTTGATTTTGACGTTTTAGTTCTTCTCTCAGCAAGAATCGGTAAATATTTGACATGTTTTTATGTATCTTTTGAATGGTATGCTTTCTAAAACTCATTGGCTTAGTGTTTATTGTTTGAAATATTGGTGTATGCTATTTTTCTTATTTTTTTCGCATAGGTGCGCCTCGCCTTGCGCCTCTCGCCCTTGACGACTATGGTCCTTGCTGGGTGAAGGTCAATTCACAAGCCTTGGATACCACACTTGCTCTATGGGTTTGACTAATATATCTCATTTTGCTAGCTAATTTATTTCGAAGCCGCAACATGCCTTCCTTTGAGATGGTGGATCAACCTCAGGAACTAATTAGCACCTATATAATCATTGCTGAATCCCTTTAGTGCAACACTTATGAGATGCTGATTTCACAAAGAAGAGAACCACCAAACTGATCAATGTTGGACGGAAACCACAATGACAGAGATGCAAAAGTGCTAGTGGTGAAGGGCTAATTGGTGATACTTTCCTATATAGGTAGCCAGATGTAGCCAAAGTATAGCTGCTGAATTATGGTTGGTGCACCATGAACGAAAATGACTATGATGATTTCAATTTGAGTACTACGAATAATAAAGTGGAAACAAATGCAATTTTAAGCAGCAACTTGGTTTTAGGGAGAAGTACACCGGTTTACTAACGCAGTTTATAATTGCAGATAAACTCGGTGTACCAATAATTAGTCATATCTATATAAAGCAAGTGATTGTGAGGATGTCCTGGCAGACATAGCAAGCAACAGGGATGAGGCCTGTAAGTTTTGCTTCTATTCCCAGTTGCATGGTTAATGTTGTTCTTCACCTGAGACAGGTATGTTGGTTTCTTAATAGCGAAAGAGAGGGGAAAAAAAAGGTCGCAGACTGTGAAATGGAGAACATAGAAAAGATATACCTGCAGTTCAGAAAGCTCCTCGAGGTACTCAGATGGACACAGATCAGGCCTAGTTGACAAACCCTGTCCTATTTTGACAAAAGTAGGTCCCAATCTCGTGAAAATATTCCTCAGCTGAATGGCCCGCAATCTTCTGTTCTGATCGAGCTGTCCATTCAACTGGTCCAACCATAGCTTGAACCCAAATGAACCGAGGCCAATAAATATTTCAAGAGTCCTCTGCAGAACCTACAAGAAGGTGAAGCCGGAAAAACAGATAAAAAAGAGGGGATGAAGGGATGATAAGGCAAACTGTTGAGGCAATCAATGTAACATTGGATGTATAAACAGCATTTACCCTGACAGGACGTGAGCCGTATTTGACTAACAGAAGTTCAGGGCTATAAACAGAAGCATTGGCAGCACGGGTCATGGCTCTTGCCTCGGCTTGCATATCGCCTGTTCGATCCCTAAATGAGGAATCACGTCGACGGAATGGCACTGCATTATTACCACCAGTCACTTCTTTAATCGCAGGTACTGCCTGGGGTCTTGCCTCCACAATAGCTGCTCGCGGCAAAACTCTAGCTTTCCTCCTTCTGCGAGGATCCTTCCGCCTTGGAATCGAAATCACCCCCGTATAAGGAGATATAGGCAAAACATAGTGATAGGCAGTTGAAGATACTGTTGAAAAACTCATGGCTATGGCTTTGGAGTCGGAAACCAGTTGCAGGCCAGAAGAGAAGGAAAGCTTGTGCTAGCTTTCTTTTTCCTGTAAAATGTTTTCATCACTTCATTATCTTTGGACATGGTACAAAGATTGGAAAGCTCTGTTGTGATAGCACGAGGAAAATTATTTTCATAAACTTGGAATGCTCTTTTGGTTAGACAGTTTAACCCCTTCCCAAAACTACATCTGTTGATTCAAAACCATATCCCTACCAATCATATTTCCTCCTATTCTTACATCACAAATTCACAATTGTCCCCCTCTCTCTACCCCACCCACTTCCCTCTTTCGGCCTCCTCTTCCTCCTCCTCCGGCTTTAGGCTTATTCTACTGTATATAAGCTAATCTATAGCTTAAATAGATACAATTATAAGTAAGGTTGATCAAGCCACAATTAATTGCATGCAGATAAGATATGCAACGTTGTTCTTCGTTAAATCCCCGTAAGTTGTTCCATAGAAGCCCAACAACTATGGGATATAGAAGGTTTCTATGTTCCTCATGATCTTCAATCCCAGAGTTTTGATGTTAGCAAAGAGTCCAAGTTTAGGTAAACTAACTCTTTCCAATCTAATTTCTTGATTTCCTTGGTTAAGGACCATGAAATTCGTGAAATCAATCTGAAGGACCATGAAATTCTTGTTTTTGAACGAGTTCTCGAAGAACCCTTGAGTAAGGCCAACTCTAGTTTCAAAGTGGGATTTTTGATATTGGAAAGACGAAAGAGTTGGGACTTGTTTCACATGTCAAGAGTTGCATAGTCTTGTGAGGCAAAATATTGGTTAAGTTGGGAGAACAAAAACTATAGGGAAATTGAAGCTCGAACTTTATCAAACGTCAAAGTGGACGTCTGGAAGCCGTAATGTTGTTTGGACAGCTTAAAACTTTTTTATTTAACAAGGTACCAGTAGCCATGGCCTTTCACCAATCAAAGGATCCTGTTACAAATATTCTAAACACTAATGCTTTGTTTGGATTGTGTTTTGAAAAGTTTTTTGAAAAATAGTAGGGGTAATAAGTGGAGAGAGATAGAGAGAAATGTTGGAATCTAGGGGAATTTTTTGAAATTTTTTTTTTGAGAAGGGAAGAGGACAAGGCATAAAGCATGCATTACTTAAAGTTTGGGTTGAACATGATGGACAAACTACAAGTTGAACAAATCCTAAGTTGAATCTAGGCAGCAAAAGGCCAATGCTAATGTTTAAAGTTGGTTCAACTGATTGATTGCCACCTAGATTCAACTGGTAAACTCTAACTTGTTCTCTAGTTGAATCTGATGGAGAACAAACTCACAAATCACAATAGATTCAACTTAAAGATCATTCTAGAATCTAGGCCTTTCTTATCTCATGGTTTGTCTAATATCATTTGAATCTATTAAACTAATTACAATCTTTTGAGGAAGGGCAAGAGGGTAATTTCACCTACCAAACTCACTCACCTAGGCAATTGCTGACTAGGGATAGGTAGAGTGAACCATTTAAACACACACACAAACCCAAACTCAACAGTTTGGGAATATTAGTTTTTTTATTCCCTCATTTTATTTTTTTTATAATTGCACTTAGAATCGTATCTTTTCAAAACAAGAACTTCAATTCTGTTAAATTTGTCTAAGTAAAAAAATGATTTATTGATTACAATGATTAGATTTCCGAGATGCATACTTTTTTTTTCAATTGAAACCCATTCAGTTGATTTGCTTTCATTACATGCAAAGAACAAATCTCAAGATATTGAAGAGATTAATAAACGAAGAACAAACTCACAACGATAAGAAAGAATACGTTTTAGACACAAAGAGAAACCCACAAAGAACGATAACATAAAAGAAAAAAGGATTACATTGAATAACACAAAGAAAACACTCACAAAGATAAGGATTGCAATAACAAACGAATGGAGTTTACAGCTTATGACATACATCACAAGCTTCCGACTTTATAGGTTATGAAACACATCGCAAGCGTCCGAGCTTTGTCCTTCTCTCCAGGTCTGTCCAATCAGACAAGTCATAATGATTTGGAAACTCACTCGCTAACGGGCAAGGAAATTTCGATGGCTTTTGAAGGTTAAATTGTGTATATAAAGACCCACAGACTAAGAAACTTCAAACATTAGATAGAGATTCACAAGCTACCATTCACTCTCCCATATCATGTCTTCCGGAAGCACATTGATGATTTGTGGTTTAGGGGTGGCGCAATTAAACATGAGGAGCCAATCTTTATTTTGTGTTCTAAAACTTCATAGTGCTCCTAGTCACATAAATTAAGTATTGCATAAAACCCGAGGGTTTTGAATTAATTCACGTTCTCTCAAAGGTGATCCTATCATCTTTACTATTGACATGACGGCAACTAGGACTCATTAAAACATAGGAACCAGTCACCAATTCCTTTAGGATAAACAAAAAACACAAGGCAAGACCTAGAACTTCTTTAAGCTGCATGAACATTGAGGCAAAGAGTGTCTTGGTCCAACGTTGAATTTTCCAATGGCCATGATCAACTGAAAATCTATGTTTAGCTTTTCCAAACTCATCACCAATAAGGCAGATATGGTGAGAAGGCAACCAAAATTTCTGGATAATTTGACTTGGTTGAAAACTATTTTTGTTACAAGATATTTGTGTTTTATGAGGGATGCATGCAACTGTAATTTGGTCGTGCTGCTATGATGTTACGATCATCCCCTTGTAAGCCGGTTTCAAGGGTGAGTTCTACCCAAGTGTTTGTATCATTGGAATCAAAGCCAACCGCCACGTTGCAATTCGACCCGCCGAGGGGGCGACCTATAGGCTGGATTAAAATACTTAAAAGTATTGAATACTAATAGGTGGGTGGAGCCACCAAAGAAAGAGAAAGGGCTACCATCAGGTCAGTGTCGACAAAGTGGGCCGCCGTGGACGTCAGTCACGGAGTGTGATGGTATGTTACGATCCTAATGTCCCACATCGGCTAAGTATGGGCTTGGCCATATGCATATTAGCTATTGGGCACCCTCCCCTTGTAAGCCGGTTTTCAAGGCTGAGTTCTACCCAAGGGTTTGTATCATATGATGCAACGTGCTGTCGTCCCGAGGCAGCATAAGGACACCACCACCAATCAAGCTAAGGGAAATACGAATAACTACATCTTTAAGGAACCAATGAAATTGGGGCTTTTCATTGATTTCTATCCAGCAAAATTAGGACCAATCAATCAATCCTTGGCCCACAAGGGCATCACCCTAATTTTACTGCAAAAAATCAATAAAAAGCCCAAAATTTTTCAATCAAAGAAGGTACCTCAAATATGCATTATATATACAGCGTAGGAACATAATTCTTGATCCAAAACAACCAAGGAATACGTATTAGTGTGTGTGCAGAGAGAGAGAGACCTTTGGGTGAGTGGGTCGCCGGATAACGGGGGCAAAAGTGACGGCGACGGCGACCGGAGGCGTCGGCAGGAGAAGATAACGGACGTATGTTTGCCTCTCGTTCCTTCTCTTCTCGTCAACATGCGTATGTTTGCCAAATTTTGGAGGATTAATTACTTATTGCACCCTCAATGTTCCCCCGTTTTCTAACTTACCCCCTTATACTAAAAGGCAAAAACAGCCTACCCCTTAATCTTCTAATCCATGAGTATCATTTAAGCCGTGCCGTTAGTGTGGACTCTGGGATCCCAAAAATCGTCAAAGTAATATGTGCATTGCACATGGTCTATCAGTAAAATGGGAGAAAAGAAGAGAAGAGAAACAAAAATGAGAGAAAATTGTACTATCCATACTTCTAGATTTTTCTATTTTCTTTCCTCTTTCTTTCCATACCAATGGGAGGGAATTTTTTGTTTATTTTTCCTTCATTTCTCTCACTTTCCTCTAGTTTCAAATAAAGCATAAAAATCCCTAGACAAAACACTTTACTGATCCATCTATACATTTATGTATGTATAGATATACATGTAAGTCCCAAGTATACACTCAAAGGAGACGCTGGCATACTAGCATGTAAATAGTGGGGTCGACTGACCCATTACAAAAGCTCTACTGTTCCTATTTTTTTATCGACAAAAATAATTTCATTTACGGTTGATTCTATTATGCATGAATATCTTGATGGTCCAATATTGACACCATTAAAAGGAGCCATGGCCCCAACTCTTGAATATTAAATGAAGCCCGATTATTACTGGTCGAGTTTAAGTATGCATAAATCTCATTGTTATGTAGTACAAGTTCGACCCAGACTTGAACATGTGAGTTGAAAATTAGGATAAATATCACTGAAACCCCCAAGGTTTCTTGTAAATTCAAATTCTCCCTCCAGTTTTGGAAAATAATTTTTAGCCCTTTGAGGTTTGGTGATGCATTTCAATTACACCCCAATCGTTCGATATGCTTACACTAAATTATGTTACACTCACCTTGGAATCTCACACATAATCAAAGTCGTTAATTTATTTAAATTTTTTTAATGGATCTATGAATTTAGAGACTAAAAATTTAACGAGTCGATCAGGCTTTTATTAATATCCGACTAAGTTGATTTATTACAAAGGTTTTTAAAAATATGTTTTAAAAAAAATAAAAGACTCTGATTATTTGTGTGGAGTTTCTTGATGGATCTAAAACAATCCAGTATGTATGTACTATATATATGGCCTCGTCTCCTTCTTCAATCCCCTCTCTTTTCACCAACACCTAACCCTTCTCTCTCTCTCTCTCTCTCACCCCCTCCTCCTTATGTCTCTTATTCCTCTCTCCTTTTGTTTATCACGAATACCCCATTCTCTCTCTCTCTCTCACCCCTTCCTCCTTATGTCTCTTATTCCTCTCTCCCTTTGTTTATCAAAAATACCCATAGAACGGATCCCGGCTTACAACCCCTTAGTTGGTACCCAGCTAAGGATCCCTCTTAAACGGATCCTGGCTTACAGCCTTTAGTTGGCTCAAGTTCCATGGTTCCCATATATATACAGTCCTCCCGTATACATCTCTTGGTCTCACTCTATCCATCTTTCATTCTCTCTCTAACTTCACCATTATAATGTCGAATTCTTCTGAATCTAATAGCGCTCTTAGGGAGATGATGAAAGCATCTTAGTGGCTTAGGAAACCCTCCTTGATGTCTCACATGGCAAAGCTGAAGGCAAGAAGGACAGAGATATTGCGAGCCAACTGTCGAAGCTGAAGAAGAAGTCTCGCAAATCAAAGCTGGAGGCAAAAAGGGGGAGTGCTGACAGAGATGTCTCGAGCCAACTTGAGAGGCTAAATTGCAAAAGGATTGCAAGTGTCTGTACTCACAATCATGCATGTGGAAGAGAGTGTGGCAAAAATTGATGAAGATCTGGAGAAGCTTTCGGATCAAATCAAGGAAGCGGAGAAAACTTTGAAAGACAAAAAGGAGCGGTTTGACAGATGACACCATCGTTTTCGTTTCCTCAGAGGATGAGGTGCAGTGGTTAGTGCGAAGGATAGAGATATTGCGAGCCAACTGTCGAAGCTGAAGAAGAAGTCTCGCAAATCAAAGCTGGAGGCAAAAAGGGGAGTGCTGACAGAGATGTCTCTAGCCAACTCGAGAGGCTAAATTGCAAAAGGATTGCAAGTGTCTGTACTCACAATCATGCATGTGGAAGAGAGTGGCAAAAATTGATGAAGATCTGGAGAAGCTTTCGGATTAGATCAAGGAAGTGGAGAAAACTCTGAAAGACAAAAAGGGGCGGTTTGACAGATGCACCATCGTTTCCGTTTCCTCAGAGGATGAGGTGCAGTGGTTAGTGCGAAATGGTTTTTTTCGAACCCTGCAAGTGGGGGGGGCTCGAGGATGAACAGAAGGTGGCACTCAAGCGTTATGCAGAGTGCCGTGGCTTTTATGTCAAGTAGATCTAAAGTCTATGAGTCATGTCAAGCAGATCTTCGAACCCTGGGGGCTCGAGGATGAACAGAAGGTGGCACTCAAGCGTTATGCAGAGTGCCGTGGCTTTTATGTCAAGCAGATCTAAAGTCTGTGAGTCATGTCAAGCAGATCTAAAGTCTGTGAGTCAGTAAATGAGTCAATAGATTTGAGTTAGTTTGAGTCAAGCAGATCTAAAGTCTGTGAGTCAGTAAATGAGTCAACAGGTTTGAGTCAGTTAAATGTTGTGTCAGTTTGAGTCATTAGATTTGAGTCAGTAAATTTGAGAGTCGGTAAATTTGAGTCAAGTCTTTTTCAAGAAAAAACCTAAACTCAAATTGAACTAAATGATAAATGAAGCCAAATCGACGGAAGTTTTGTACTATAAAGAATAATAAGATGAATTATAGAAATATCCAAAATTTCTATTATATTTTTTTTATTATATCCAAAATCCTTTCTATTTTTTTTTTTTATAAAATTCTATATATAGAAAAAACTTTTCTTGACATAGTTAGAAATTCTTATAACATAATAAAAAAAATCAGTAATTTTTGGAAAAGGAGAAACGTTTTTTGAATATTCGTTTGATTTCAAAAAACTGGTTTGAATCTGATAGTTGTTCAAGTTTGGTTGAAAGATGTGTAATGGATTGAATCTGATAGTTGTTCAAGTTTTGTTGAAAGATGTTGTTCAAGTTTGGTTGAAAGATGTGTAATGGATTGAATCTGATAGTTGTTCAAGTTTTGTTGAAAGATGTGTAATAGTTTGATTCTGATAATTGTTCAATTTTTGCGTATCTTTTGGATCTGAGAAATGTTTTTGTTCTTTCGCCAGATATTGATTTGACATGGCTATTGTTGTGTTAGTGCAGTGTTTTTGTCATACGAGAGAATGTTGTCATACCAAGTTTGACATGAAATTTTTTGACTTAACTGCTCACTTTATCCACGACTAATTTAAAAATGTGAGAACCAAATAGAATAACCCACCATCAAGTTATGTTCAGTGAATTTTAGTTGACAATGCTTTCCTATAGTATCTGCTGGTGTGCTGAGATGCAAGTATAATTGCATCAGAGTCCCCAGGCCACTCTTCTTTACCACTTTGATATCCCCGCCCATCTTTTTCACCTGTTAGCTCCTCCCAACATAAGATTGAGTAATGGGATTAAGAGTAAAATGGTGAAACAAAACAAAGAAAAGAATAGTTCAACGTGTTTAGGTAAAAAGAAAAAATTACAAATAGCTATCATTCAGTATCACTACGTTGAACTAATTTCAGTTCAGAGAAGATTGAGTTATCAGTGTTTTGTAGACGAGGATTTTACTTACCAATGTTCGAACAATGCAAATGCCAAGACCAGTGCCACCATGCCTGAAAATGGAAAGATGACATAAGGTGGGTTTTTCCCAGCATATCACAACTATCGTAACAGCACAATAGTCTACGCTTTTACACATTCTTTTACTTACGTTCGAGTTGTTGAGGGATCGGCTGGTTCAAAGCTTTCAAAAACCGACTGATCAATACCTACCATAAGGAAAAAAAAAAAAACCAAAATGTTTGTTCTCGTTTCATGGAATATTTTGCGATTATTACGTACATTCTCTCCAGAATTTGAATAGGGCAAATAAGGAATAGGAAAAACAGAATCAAGATTGTGATCATAGCACAACCCTGAGTTTCAAATAACACCCCCCTTCAAAACACAGAATCCATCCCCCCCCCCCCCCCCCCCCCCAAATAACACAACCATGAGTTTCAAGATTGTGATCCCAAAAGTGATCACACTTGTCTTCCTTGACTGAACAAAATCCAAATGTAATCAAAGAATTTGAATATGGCAAATAAGGAATAGGAAAAACAGAATCATATACATGTTGAATGACAATAAGGGTTTTTTCTTCCTATAAGCAAGACATTCATGTTATGACAACCACGAAGAAGAAAATAAACAAACCAACAAGCAAAATCAAAGTAAGGACACAGCGATTTACATAGTTCTGAACAAGCCTAAGCTTTCGCTTATTCCACGGGCAACTATGAATGAGAGAACTTGAATGGCTCGTTCATATGTTCTCTGTGCAGAGCATTAACCACAATGTGGAGACTGTGCTAGACCTCTCCGGTATGATCATAATATTTGTTACATAAAGATCTCCATCATAGCTCTTATGGTTAAACAAAAAGAGCTTAAAAATTCAGTGATCAAATTACATGATTTGTGATCTACACTGATTAGTTTCTGATGTGGGATTATTGCTATTTTTTTCTTGACTCTTTTATAGATGATATGCCAGGATTAGTTCGAGGAGACTTCGCAAGAGTGGTTCAAACATTTGTGAACCTCATCAGCAATTTTCTCAAGTTTACAACATGTAAAGTGAAACCATCAACAGAACTTCATGCATTTTCAAGAGTCAAATTTCCGAAGGAAATGAAGTGGAAAACTGCATGGTTTAAGTTTTCTAGTGGATCTATGGATTGCAGCTAGTTACATTATTCTGCGGCGATGGTGTGAGAATACAAACACTTGTAGGGTAAACCGAACAAAACTTTGTGATGTTGGACACTTGCAGATCATTGTAGGGTTATTACCCAGTACTTGTCATCGAAAGTTGTGGCTAGTGAACAACAAGAGGCTACTGCAGTTGATATTTGGACTCTGGGGCGTACATTGATTTTTAGATGCTGATGGGGAAATATGTTGGATGGGAAAGAAGATTGGGAAATTGAGGATATTCTCTTGGAGATTGGCAAATGGACAAGTTTGGTTGAGATTCATGGCAAGGTATCGAGAGAGACAAGGGACTTTTTGAGAGTCGGTGAATCGGTAGACAGCTCAGATGTTGTTGGATCGGGAAGAACGCAATTTTGTAACCTCCATCATGTCAAATTGGTGCCACTGTTAGGTAGTTATGGGTTTTTTTTTTTTGCAGTAAATTTTCCAGAAATCATAGAAACTTGTTTTGCGCACTTATAAACATATTTTTGGGGATATTTTCCGTGTAAGCAACCAATCTTTCAGAGTAATACCAAATTGTTACCCCTATTTTATTCTTGAAGGCAAATCTAAAAACAGATAAATGCTCTCCTTAAAATAGGGTGAACATTACTCTTTTTCTTATTGGTTGAAATGGTATGGATCACACTATAAAGTGTTATTATACTTATTATGCAATACACTTTTTTGGTAAGTATGACATTATTTTGTGGTGTGATCCACACCATTTCAACCAATATGACAGAAGTTCGGTGAACAAAACTCAAATTGTGCAGATAGGTTACAATCCAACATATTTCCCTCGTAGCCCAAATGGAAGAACAGTTCAGATTCTTACAACATTTACTACCATGGACCTTCCTTAAACATGTAAGCCAAACTATACGATTTTGTCCCATAGTTTTTATGAGACTTGCCAAGATTCCTAGGTACTTACATTTCCAACCACGCGTACTCGGTATAACTGGACAATTATTCAAAAGAAAAGACAGAGTTGAAGAAATATGCTAGATGTCGTGGGTTTGAGGTCAAACGGGGCTGAGATCTGTCAAATAGTGTTGAGTCAGTTTTCTTTACCAGTGTCTTGTCAATAAATTGTTACTACTAGTTTCTTTTCATTTCCTGTGAAGGTTTGTCGATAGAGTATGAGATCTCATTTAAAGTTGGTCAGTTGTTTGGCAGGAAATTTCCTATCTCATATAGTAAAGATAAATAAATTCTCATGACGCATTTGGTTGCTTCAATTTTATTTCCAATATAAGTTCAGTTTTGCAGTCCATAATTTTGGTTTGGTACGTATTACTGTTGGATCCTTTCCATAGGTTATCAGTGTAGTATTTCGGAGGGTAAACCATTGAAACTGTGTGTTAGGAAGGTAGATGCTTGAGATAAAAGGAGAAGATGAATCCTCATCAAAGAATAAGAGGAAGATTGTGGAAAGGCATGGACGGGGAAAAGCTATTTCGAAGAACATTTTAACAAACTCATCAACCCAAGATGGACAAAGTATGGTGTGGTTAGCTTGGGATTACTCCATACGTTGCTATCCTATTTTGTCAGACCAGTATCGTAATTTTTCTTCTTTTGAACATTGTAGGCTATGAAACGGTCCATTCGCCTGCCTTGAACTTAGCTAAGCAGGTGTTTGTTTCCACATTTAAAAACAGGCCTAGGAACGGCGAGTAGTGCAGTTCTAGGCCTTGTGCGGGCGTGCCAGGACCGGATTGCAGTCCAAATTCGTATCAAGGCCTGGATGCCTCAATCTGACTTCTATAAGACGATTGCGTACGACCTAAGGGGTGAGGCCGTATGTGGTTCGTGGTTTGCCTTAATGAAAAGGACTTAAAAATTTCCTAATCGTTGTTAAAAAATGGAAAGGAAAGTAGAGCAAGGCCTAAAACAAAAATAAAGGGACTTTATTAATGGTTTAACAAAGTCTAGTTACAAGGAAATGAGATAAAACCTAAGCTTGGCTAGATTGAGTACAAACTATGCTGAAAAATAAAGGTAATTGAAAGATAAGCCGTGGGCTTTGATGGTCGTAGACCCTTGATAAGGCCTTCAAAACTGGTATTTATAGGAGCTACAGGCCTTGAGCTGCTTCAAAATGCTCCAATGCATGGCTGCCATGTGGCCTTCTAGTAGAGGCTTGGGCTTGAGCAGCTTCGAAATGCTCCAATGAGGGACTATTCTTTGAACAAAATGTGTCTTTTACTCCAAGAAAACGGCAAAGGCCTGAGAAGTCCTTCTTCTTTGCATGAAACTTTGTAAAAGGGCAAAAAGAATCTCAGTCTTTGCAGCATCTAGGCCATTTGAGCTGCTTGAATGGACTCCTTTTGAGCCCACCACGGCTGAAAACCAAGACTTCTCCAGGCCTTCCCATCCATTTTAGTGGACCTTGCACCTCTTGTGGGCCCCTCAAACCTCTGGGCTTGACAAAAGACCAAACAGACCTGGGTGCTCTAACCCTTTCTCCTAGGGCACCTTCTGTTGGTCGCCGCCGCCTGGGGGGAGGCGCCTCCCTCCCTCCTCCCCCCGGGCTCCTCTTTCCTCCCTGCCTTGCTCTCTTCTCTCCATCCCTCTCCTTCTCAGTTTCGAAACCCTTCTTTTCCCCCTTATTCGTCTGCGTTTTTTGGGTCTCCACCCTCCTCGGTGTGGGAGGGTGTAGTGGCTGGGCTTCTGCTCGGTCTCCTCCGGCCGGAGGTTTCTTGTCTCCTCCAGGAGCCTAGCGGTGTTGGGTGGCCCGGATTGCTCGGAGGCTACGGGTGGTGGTGGGTGGGGAAGTAGATCTGGGCCGGTTGTTGGTGGTAGCGGGCGATGGTTGGTGGTGGCAGTGGAGGTGTTCTGTAGCTGCTATTTCTAACGTTTTCTGTGCAGGTCTCCGCTCTCCTCTTTTGGTGGTTTGGGGGTCAGGTTTGGTGGCGACTGATTTCGGATCTGGTGGTTTTAGGTGGAGGGCGGTAGTTTTGTGGTGGTTTGGTGGCGACTGGTTTCCGCTCCCCTCTTTTTCTAATGTTGTTTTGCAGGTGGTTTTCAGTCCGGTGGTGGTGTGGTTCCAATGTGGGTGTGGTCGGCGGGTGCGTTCTTGTCTCCATCCCGATCCCCTCTTCCTTGGCCCACCCCAGTGCCTCCCGACGACGCCGCACTGTTGGGTGCGCCGGAAAGCCTAACGGCATGTCAGCTTGATCGTGTTCCACCGGCTGAAACACGGATCTGGGGGGGTTTCCCGTCGGGAGCTTGTGAGGCTAGATGGGTTTTGGGCGGGCTTTTGGTGGCGGTGGAGGGTAATCAACAGGGGGCTTTTCCCTGAGCTTCTCGTCGCATCTTTTGTCCTGGAGCGGGTTCAGTCGGAGGTCTTGTTGGTGGTTGCTGGTGGCTTGTTGGAGGTCCTGTTTTGGGTGGTTGTGCAGGGCGGCGGTTAGAGAGTGCTCGTTGTTCTGGTGTGTCTGGTTGTTGCTCTTGTGGCTAGACCGCGGATCGTCATTATTTAGTTGTTGTGGTGTTGCCGATGAATATCGGTTGTCCTCGTGGTTGATCGATCAGATCTGGCGGTTTCCGGCAGGCCTGGAGGTGACGTCTTTGTAGACACCCCAATCTGGGCTTCCAGATTAGTTTACTTACGGTTTCTGATTCCCCGATGATGAAACGCATCAAGAACACCCCGGGAATGTCGAGTGTTTGAGCTTTGAGTGTTTGAAAAACCCTTGGAACTAACCTAGCCTAAGCCACCCTCCAAAAGCCAAAAACCCTGCTGGCGTGCGCCAGGGCGCAACTGTCTCGCGCCCGGGCGCACCGTCGCGCGCCAGGGCGCACACTCGCGCGACAGTTTGGAACCATCGCGCGATGGTTCTGTCCCCACCTACTTTTCCAGAGGCAGAAACTTGGCCACCAAGGCAGTCTCAGCCAGGCCTCGTGGCTGGCTGTGTTCTTCTCCTGGCATCAACCAGAACCCCCTCTTGCCCTATAAATACCCCCATTTGTTCTCTTTCAAAGGGTTACAATTTTTGGTTACAAAAAAAAGGTTACAAAATCAAATACAAAAGGGCTACATCCTAACATACTTGTTCTTCATCCATTCATACCTCAATCAAGCACTACCACCTTGCTCTTCAATCCTTAATCAACCTCAATCTCAAAACTCAAAGTTCAAGCACTCTTTCAAACTCAAGCCAAAGGTATAACTTACCTTGGTTGCTCTCTGTTCTGATCCCTGAGGGGGGCTGGCAGGGTCAAGGCTGGTAATCAATACCAGTCCTGGCCCTAAAGCTGGCAAGGTTTCAAAAACCGTCATGGTAGGAACCATCGCGCGATGGTCCCAGATACGCGCGCGACACTTTGTGCCAGCGCGCGATGGACTGCGTGGGGAATGGTGTCCTACTGTTTTATGCTTTACTTTCATATATCTCACTGTTAAGCATGCAAAAAACCAATTTATAGCTTTCTTTAGCTTAAAAATGCTAGCTTTGCACTTCAATATTTAGTTCTGTTCTGTTGGAGCACCCCTGGGATCATTCTGGACCCATCCCAGAACCCAATTTGAACAAAATCACACACTGGAGGTCTGGCGCAAACCCTCACGCGATGCTCCTAAACCCTCGCGCGATGGTCAAATGGAGTGTTGACCAGTAGCGCCCGCGAACTGCTGCCAGTATGCGAACCTATCGCGCCGAGCGGAACTGTCAGCGCGATGGTTTGGAACCTCAGCGCGATCAAGCTTTGTCCCCAGGCGGCCTTGCATGTCTAACTTGGTTTTAGGCTATTATTTTGTCCCCACACTGCTTATGGGGTGTTTTGTCAATTTATAGGGCTTTTCACCTTTAAACCGCTTATAATCGCTACTTACGGCTCATATAAGCGCTTGGTTTGTCCTGGTGTGCAATCGTCCTTCCAGAGCCAGAGGGTTGAGAATAAGAGCCGTGGGCTTAGGCTTACTGCGCGCTAGTCCCGTAGTGTCGTGCGCAGTTGGGTCAGCATGCAGTGACTTGTTCAGGCATACTGATTTCATTCTGTGTGCAACACTCCGAGACAGGGCTTTCACCTGCTTAATTCCCACAAGCAATTGCTTTCATCCTATACTAAGCTGTTTAATAGAGCAAACATGCCGCTTATCACATCCTGCAAATTGTTACAGTTTTAATCCCCGATTATCTGCTCCCCCGCCCTAATTGGCTTAAAATTGATTAAAGAAGAAAAAGAATCCCAAACGCTTTCAAAATGCTCAAGTAGAGACCGATCTCCGGATTGGGCGAGAGAGGTGCCATAAAACCCTTCCCCTCTCGTAACCTGGCTCCCGAACCCAGATATGGTTATGACGGACTGGTTCCTTAACTTTTTCAATCAAACAGCGCAGCAGGTGCTTTGAAATACGGTTCCTTGAGTGTCGGACCTTCAAACTCAAGTGGCGACTCTGTATTTTTGCGAGCGTCTGCTTCTCCGCTCGCGCTCCCTCGATTTTCGGGCCGCTTCGGAAGGGAACGAAATCTTTTCCGGGAGAGAAAGGGAACGGAATCCCTTTTCTTCGGGGCACGCTGCCCACAGTCTTCTTCTCGATGGTGGCGTGGTGGTGGGTCGGTTGTTGGCGGCAGCTGGTTTAGGTTGTGGTGGGTCGGTTGTGGTGGTGGGTCGGTTGTTGGGTGGGTTGGGTAGGTTTGAGCTGTTTCGGAGGGCTTGGGCTTGGTTTGTTTTTGTTTGTTGTTTGGGTGTTTGGGCTTGGCCCGTTTAGGTGGTTTTAATTCCTTCTACTTCGGTTGGAGTCCCCTCCCCTCTCCCCCGACTTGACGTATCCCTTTCAAGTCTTCTTTTATATAAAAAATGTTCTTTGCCGAGAAAAAAAAAAAAGCAGACCTGGGTGAGCTACTTGTAAGCAGTTTGCTGAGGTCTTCATGAGCCATTCACTAGCATCTCTAAGGGTTGCATGTACGCCACTTGTCCTTGGCCTTGCTTCATGCTGAAGAATGGGGTCCACTCAGACCTTGAGCTGTTTGTAAGCAGCTTACCCAGACCTGTCCAGCAGGAACATTCTAGGCCTTTGAGCTGCTTACAATCACCATTAAGCAGCTTGCTAGAGAGAACCTTCTAGACCTTTGAGCTGTTTGGGATGTCTCCATGCATGGCTGCCACGTGTCCCAAGGCTTGCTTCAGCTGAAGGATGGTGGCCATCCAGACCTCGAGCTGTTTGTAAGCAACTTACCTAGACCTGCCTATTGAGAACATTCTAGGCCTTGGAGCTGTTTGTGAGCAGCTTAAGGCCTTTTCCTTCCAGTTGAGGCATATATGCAATGTTTCTAAGAAGCAGGCCCACACAATACTTGAGCCTAAATTTGAGGTGCAAGATAGGCCTTAGTCCATTGTAAGCTTCGTGAGCCCATTGTAAGCCTTTTGACCAGAAGCTTGGTGAGAAAACCCAGGTTTTAACTGATTTGGACCTATTTGTAGGCCTTGTTACCTCTAAGAACTGGGCTAGGCATGGATAGAAATGCTCAAGCCTAATGAGTCGACTCAAGACCTTGGCCAGCCCTAGGCCTGAATTTGCGATAACAAAATTTTAGGCATTAATGTGGCCCAGGCCTTTGCAAACTCAACTCGATCAGTGGCGTTCAAATTGGCCTGATTTCATGGATAACCGATCATGAGGCTTTTCAAGGCCTAAGACCACCGTTCAAGGCCTTCTTCTGACCAACAAATTGATTTTTTGAATTTTGGCAAAAAATGGGTGTAAACAGCAGGTTGAAGAGGACACCCCCCAAGTCAAGTTCTAAGAGAAAGCGCATAAGAGCTAATTAGAAAATTGAAGAGGACACCCCCAGCCCCAAGACAAGTTTCAAAAGAAACTGCACACAGGAGAAACAAAAAGTAAGTACTTCCAATATGCACGTTCTACGGATTATATGTATTGGCAATTGACAAGAGAACTAGCTGAAGGACAATAATTTGTACAAAAGTATCTTCTTCTTTTTTTCCCTTCTAGTATGATTGCCTTGTCTTTGGTGCGATATTGATAGTCATTTTGTGGCTGTGTTGTGTTAGTGCAGTGTCTATTGTCTTTCGTTTGCAACACTTTCATGTTCTAATTATTTTCTTAGCAGTTGTTATTTATTAGTATGATGTTAATGAGTTCAAATCCAGTTCAACTTCATGACATGTTTACTTGTCTATATGCATAATCGCATGAGAGTAAAGTTCAAACGAAAAAGATTTATGTTTCCCTATACGGTTCCAGATATATCTTGGGTGTTACAGTGTTTGTCTGAGATACCTGGAGTTTGAATGCTTTCCGTAGTGATTATTTTCTCTCTCTCTTTTGGCTTAAGTCGTCCGTAAATTGAACTGATGAAAATCTTTATTTTCTCTCTATTTATTCAGGGTCCAATTCAACTCCAGTATTTGTATGCTCCAGTCCAGTCCAGTTTGGGGCCGTTGTGGGCCCCTCTCGGGCCCACAACAATGATCGGAATCGTTCATTTTGTAGAGCTCGTCGAATATGTCATCCACGCCAAAAATTAGCTTCACCGAACATCAATAGGTACATGGATGAAAACAGATTTGTACAAGAAAAAAGCGATGACAAAAATTAAGTTAAAATTAATAATTGTCCATTTTTTTCATGTACAAATCTATTTTATCCATGTACCTATTGATGTTCGGTGAAGCTAATTTTTGGCGTGGATGACATATTCGACGAGCTCTACAAAATGAACGATTCCGATCATTGTTGTGGGCCCGGGAGGGGCCCACAACGGCCCCAAACTGGACCGAACTGGAGCATACAAATACTGGAGCTGAATTGGACCCATTTATTCATGTTGTTATTTGCAAGTGGAGTGGAATACAGTTGGTACACCCCTTGTATTCTCTCATGCATGTGACCAGGGTTCGATTCCCGTAAACACCTCTCTCTCTCCTTAAGTCTCCTAGGATATAATAGATTAGGATTAACGAATGACAAAAAAAAGAAGAAGATGTTTTTATTTTGTTGCATTATTTTCCACAATTGAGAGATTGTGTTGTGTTATTGTAGTTTATAATTTTAACATGCAATCGCAACAGGTTGTCTAATTCTTCAAATTGCTTCTTTTTTTTAACTAAAAAAATAATAATTAGGCCAAATTTGTAGAGTAGTACCTCAAGTAGACAATTAAAGGATTGGTGGTTTTATTGAATCGGATTGTGGAAAGGCTTGTAATGACAGGTGTGCAACGACATAGAGGCCAAGACCGTGCAAGAGGTCGTGCGGGAGTTGCTGCAACAAGCGCGACTGCGTTCCGCCAGGGAGTTACGGCAACTACTAAGACATGTCCGTGCTACTTCAACCTCATTAATACCCGCATCAGTGGTTGCAAATGTCCTCCATTAACAGGATTTTATTTAGTAATTTTTTCCAATTCCACTTAAAGCTTTGGAATCAAGTTTTTTTTTTTTTATGGAGGCTGCGAGAGATGACATGATATGTGTTTGTTCAAGTAAAGTTTACCGCTCAACGTGAGATCTGTTATGTAAGTAGAGATGATGATATGTCATTTGAAGGTTTCAAATAACGCACAGTTGTGTTGTCCAAGGGTAATGTGCGGCTTTAAAAAGAAGTGAATAAATTCGAGTGTGTCTTGCTCCAAAGACAATGTTTTGGGTGCTGATCCCATGTCACTTACAAACGAGGATTTCTTAGCCGTTGACCGTTCTGAGTCTATTTGATTGAAAGACAATGTTAAATGAGATTTAGAGCTGATTGAGCTTTATTGTTATTAGGTTTCAATTACGTTTTCTGTGTTCTTGTTTTGTGGTTGTTTTCGCATTCAACATTCGGTTGGATTCTCCTCCATGGACTAGATGTATTTTTTGTCAAGTTTCTCGATAAATCTTTTCCCTGTAAAATAAAGTAATCCCCCTACATAAATGAAAACTCTTCTAAGAGTAATTAAAATCCCGAATAGATGTCAAAGTTGTTTTTTTTTTTTTCATTTGTTAAAATAAAATAAAATTGTCGACTAAAATAATAACAAAAAAATAAGATTGGTCATCATCCTCTTGTCATTTTTGCAGAAAATTTTCAGTGTTTAGCAGGTGCAACTTGGTGTCCGCTTGATGCATTTGGGCCATTCATTTTGGTTTTGAACGGTTCAGATTTGAAAAGAGAAAAGGGAGAGAGAAAGAGGAGATAAAGTATTTTAATCAGGCCGTTCAACACACTTTTAGACGACTCGAATACGGGTGATTGGCTGACGTGGTCCACACCCGGCACCCAAAAATTGGAGATTGACATCTACACTCCCCATTTCTACACCTACACTCCTTTTTTTGTCCCTATTAGATAAAGTTACGAAACTGCCCTTGTTGGATCTTGCAGAAATGGAAAGATGGATTTTTCTGGACCCAGTGGGTGGAAACGGCACCGTTTTGGATAAAATAAAATCCATGCCACTAATTTGCAATCCTATGGAGCAGAAATGTGATTATGAGAGCCTTAGAGACATAATTTGACTATGTCTTTTTAGAATAATATGAACAAATAATAAGATCTTCACACCCGTTCAAACGGATTAAAAATTGGAGTACTTAATTTTTTAACCATATTTTTTAATATATAAACGGTCTCAAAAAATTAAGTGCTCAAATTTTCACTCCGTTTGAATCAATGCAAAGATCTTGTTATTCTTATCATATTATTCTAAAGGGTTATAATTAATTTTTGTCTCTAGGGCTCTCATATTAAGTATATGCTTTTTATTTAGGACCCTGTGGAGCAAAAATGTGATCATGAGAGCCCTATAAACAAAAATTAATTATGACCCTTTAGAATAATATGATAAGAATAACAAAATCTTTGCATTGATTCAAACGGAGTGAAAATTTGAGCACTTAATTTTTTGAGACCGTTTATATATATTAAAAAATATGGTTAAAAAATTAAGTGCTCCAATTTTTAATCCGTTTGAACGGGTGTGAAGATCTTATTATTTTGTTCATATTATTCTGAAGTGACATAATCAAATTTGTCTCTAAGACATTCATAGTCATGTTTATGCTCCATAAGATTGCAAATTGGTGGCAAAAATTTTTTTTTACACCAAAACGGTGCCGTTTCAGTACCCACTGGGTACTGGGTAGGGTCCGATTTTTCCCTCATTAGTTATTTATTGGAGGGTAGTTAAGGTATTTGAAGAAATGAATATTGTAGATTATAAAATACAAGGGCTGTTTAGTAACTTCACCTAATAGGGACAAAAAAAGGAGTGTAGGTGTAGAAATGGGGAGTGTAGATGTCAATCTCCCCAAAAATTTCTCCATTTTTCGATTAATTCGCATGATGTGCGCACCCAAACAGAGCAAAGCAACGTCTCCTCTCTATATATAACGAGTCTTCTTCATCAGAGACATCCAGTAGTCCAGTAGTACAATGGCCGATCACGAAACAGGAGAGAGATATCATTTGTCGTTCTCGTTCTTCAATTGGGACTAAATGCGTTCAACTCCGAGGAAACCCTCCCTGTACAGTCTTTTTAGAATTGTAAAAAGCCCTTACTTTTTATAAACCCTAGAAACCAAATACTCCTACTTACAACAATCGAAGCTAGGGTTTCTCCGACTTCTTCACGCCATGAGTCCAGTTCAGAATTTCGAGCAGCACTCTCGCCATCTCATCGAACCCGACCTCTGTATCTCTCTTCCCTCCTCTCTCTCTCTCTCTCTCTCTCTCTCTCTCTCTCTCTCTCTTTCTATATATATATATACACACACACACACACACACACATATATACGTGTATATGTTTCTATTTTTCGATGAATTGTAGTATGTGTTCCGTAATTTGAGACAATAATTCAACTAGCTGTGTATCGAGATTTATATGTATGTATTCGTGAATGAACTCGTGGTCTGTTTTTGTTTATGTTCCGTCTTACACTCTTACTAACCACCCAATGGTAGCCACTCTCTTTATGCTCTTCCTTGGCTAACACGAAAGACTTGCAGTCAGAGGCTTAATACTATCCTTACTATTTCCTCCAATCGCCCATTAGGCCTTCAATAATAGTAACATAATAATAATAAGGACCTAGCGCCAAACAAATTAGTTTTTCAATACACATTTCACGAGTATTATTATTTATACGAATATCAATGCACTTTTCTTAGGTATTGATGCACATTTTACATATTTTCCTCCACCGTAAGGGTGTGGTTAGCTTTTTCCTTTAACGTTTTGGAACAGCAATTTTCAACCAGCAGTTGTTGTATTTTGAAACAGCAATTCAACTGGCTGTTTGTCTATATACTCAATATTTATGTATATGGGAATGAACTTGAGGTCTGTTTTTTTTTCCTCTTTCTTTTGATGTTTGGAAACAGCAATTCAGACGAGGCTTCAAATGGCGATGGAGGTACGGGACAGTTTGGAGATTACACACACGGCAGACTACTTGAATTTCCTAAAATGCTACTTCAGGGCCTTCTCTGCGATTCTATATCAAATCACGAAGCCGCAATCGGTAGATAACCCCGAGCACAAGCTCCGGAACATAGTGGTGGAGATCCTCAACCGCCTTCCTCACAGCGAAGTGCTTCGCCCCTTCGTTCAGGACCTCTTGAAGGTAGCAATGCAAGTACTCACCTCTGATAACGAAGAGAATGGCTTGATTTGTATCCGAATCATATTCGACCTCCTTAGGAACTTCAGGCCGAGTCTGGAAAACGATGTCCAGCCTTTCCTCGATTTCGTGTGTAAAATTTACCAGAATTTTAGATTGACAGTCAGCCATTTCTTTGAGAATGGGGACGTGGCGGCGGCGGCAGCAGCAGCAGCTGCCTCTGTGTCCTCGAATTCTTCCGCATTTGGTTCATTTGGGGGTGAAGATGCTAAACTGATGGACATGTCAGACCAAGTGGGCGCACCTGCTGCTTATATTGGGGCCGGGCAACTTAATCCCAGTACGCGGTCTTTTAAGATCGTCACAGAGACGCCTTTGGTGGTTATGTTTCTGTTTCAGTTGTATAGCAGGCTTGTGCAAACCAACATTCCTCAGTTGTTGCCATTGATGGTTGTGGCTATATCTGTTCCGGGTCCTGAAAAGGTTCCACCTCATTTGAAAAGTCACTTCACCGAGCTAAAGGGTGCACAAGTTAAGGTCAGTGATGGTCTTCATTTTATTGCTGCTACTATTATTTAGAAGACACTAAGAAGTTGTTTTATCTTCGTATTCTCCATTATCTAACAAGGCTATGTGAGTGCCAAATCGGGATCTTCTACTCCTATTATGGTGTGTTACCTGTGCCGGAAGACACTTTCCAACATAACTAATTACCTTTAAAGACAGACCATAGTTCACTAATATTAACCATCATCAACTAACTCAACATGCTTTAGAACCAGTAAGGTTTTTTTTTTGGACTCAGGTTGTCTTGTGGCAAATATAAACTTAATGGAAGGAATCTACTCATATATTTATCACCACATCTGGCTATTTTCGTTCTATAAATCAATAATATAATGCCACCTTTTTGTCTTCTTGTTGGATCCTTGCTCCTTGGCTAGCAAAATGTTATCGGAATTGCTCGTAACTTGTCATTTCTGCATACTCAAAAGTATGCTTGATTCAGATGTTTTTAAACCCCTTATAATTTACTTCAATTATGCTTAGGGGTTTCCGCTTGTCCCCTCAATGGAAGCCATATTTTATATTTTAACTCCCCTCCCCCTTCACTCAACCCGACCAGTACCATGATGCTCTAATCCAGCCCAGCGATGAAATCCTATTCCTATCGGCATCAAGTTGCAGGCTTGCCTTAGGTGCTACCTCACCCAAGTGTGTTATGAGGCAATAGGACGTTGAAAATGATATTCAGGTATTTAAGTAGAGATTTTTGTAAGGCTGATGGCAGTTAGGTAAATTCATGTTTTGTGATAGGTGATAAATCTGGCAGTCCGGTCAGTGTATTTCCTCAAACTAAGGTAGTATGATGTAAAGTTGTAAACCAAACCACCAAACCAAACAAAGCATTAAGCCCCAAGCAATTGGGCTCGGCCGCATAAATCCATTTTTTTCATTGAGCTCTGTTGAGGGCATCGTGTCGAACTACCACATCTAAAGTCAATTTTGGTGTACCCATCTCTTAGTGTTACCCTCAGTCGTTACCATATCACTCTTTGACCCGCATAGGTGGTTGATGTACGATAGAAATTGTCCAAATCACCTTGATCTATTTCTGCTCATCTTAGTCTTTTATTGGTGCTACCCCTACCATTCTACTAATGTTCTCGTTTCTAATTCTATCTCGCAAAGTCTTACCATGCATCAATCTCAAGATTCTCATTTCAACTAAACTCATTTTTTCCTCATGATGCTTCTTAGTAGCCCCACACTCCGTGCAGTATAATATGGCAGGCCATATAGCTGTATGGTAGAACTTTCCCATTGAACTATGTTGCGGTCGTACAAGACTCCCCAAATAACCTATAATTGCTATTCAATAATTGCCTTTGCTTGGAGTCGACCAAAGTATTTAATGTAACGTATTTTGCCCAAAATGTGAATATCTCTATCGTCAGTTGTACGTGCTATGTTGTATAATATTTCGCAAGGGATTAGTTTTTTACCTGATACTAATTTGTGAAATCCTTCTTGTGTAACTGCAGACAGTTTCTTTCCTAACTTACCTCTTGAAGAGTTTTGCTGATTATATCAGGCCGCATGAAGAAAGCATTTGTAAAAGCATTGTTAACCTACTTGTTACCTGTTCGGACTCGGTTTCTATTCGAAAGGTGAATTTATTCCTTAGGTTTGCCATTGACCCCGTTCCTTTCTCCCTCTTTTGTGGCTTGCTTGTTTGTCTCTAAATCTGTAGATGTTGGATGCAGGAACTGCTGGTAGCCTTGAAGCATGTTCTTGGGACAGATTTTAAGAGGGGGTTATTTCCTTTGATTGACACACTGTTAGAAGAGAGGTATTGTTGGTAACATGCATTACTACATCAATACATCATCACTTTGTTCCATAAAGTTTCTGAAATACTAATGGTAATTGAAAACACTACTTAACTTCATGTCCTGTTAATATTATTGAATGATTGTTATGTTCTTCAAAGTAGTAATTCTGCTTCGTTCTCTATATCCCTCAAATTTTTACGAGTACGGGGATGCCTTCTTATTTATCTGCAATATTCTCACGATGAGAGATCGTTCTTGTCTGTGTCCTTGTTTGCACATCATTAAGAAAATGCCATTTTTCAGATGTCTTTTTGATTCATCATGAGAACCAATTGAGGTTCTTTATTTTTCCGCGTAGATTTCTATGGTTTATTTTTGGCAAGGTTTGAGATGGATTCTACGTGCTTTGCAATATTACGAGCTTGTTGAGGTAGCTGTGTTTTTCTCTCCGTTTGGACCCTGTGGTAACTTTTCGTGTTCTGATTGTTAGCGAAGAATAATTTTGACTTCCTTCTGGAGAGACTAAAATTGGTTTGGGGCATAGTTCTGGCTCTCTTTTGTTCTATTTGAGGTTTGAGGGTTGAGAGTTCAAGATTTTTGCTGAAGCTTTTGATGCCTAGTTCCTTACTTCAGGGATTGCTATTGGTTGCGTACTCTCTACTGGTGTACTTTGGTTGTATGAATAATTTTATGGAGGTCTTGTGTGTTATGGTCTTGGGTTCTTTGAACCCCAAGGCCAACTAATGAGGCATATATTGGAGTTATTGATTGAGATATGGTACTGTATACTCTGCTCGTGTTTTGTCTTGGATTGTGGCCCTGCACGTTTTTTATTTGCTTTTTATCCAGACAACCGATGGGATAAAGGCACAAGGAAACAAAATTGTTGATGATTTTCCCTGTCTGGTCTCATACATTATCTTGTTTTGAAATATGGGAACTATTTAACGAACTGTAAAAAATATGGGCTTTTTGTGGGTATCCTTGCAGTTGATGCATTCTTTGGAACTCATTTATTTTAAGATACAATTCATACCCTTGTATCTTTAACTTCTTACGATTTTGCGTGTTGACTTCATTATAATGTGGGTAATTACAATGCCATGATGATGTTTCTTAAGTGACATATATACCCTTGGAAAAACTCATCGGTTCCATGTATGACTGAGTGACAACACGTGTGGCTACCCCTACTCTCTCTCCACGTTACCTACACTGCCACGACCGGCATCTAATCGTCATTGACCATCACCGGCGTTACCAACTGGACGATTTCATAGCCACAAATCAACCACCAACGGTCCGCCATTAACTTACAAATTGAACCGACCAAATCACAACCTCACCGACAAAATCCCAGCTTTGATCTGCCGGCGTTCCAAGATATATATGTTCAAGAATCTAGCTAGACATACCCAGATCAGTCAGATGGGGAATCTAATGTTAGTTCTTTCTGGGTATTCAATTCATTGATTTCAGACTCCGAAGATTCAAAATTTGAGGTTCTTCCTTCAGGGTATTCAGGTCTATAGTTCGTACGGACAGATTGACAATCCTATTCTCAAGGGGAATTTCGGATCATTACGGAACTAGCAAGACCTTGCCATTGGTGATTTGCCTTCGAAAAAGAGACTGGAAAGTAGAGAGAAGAAGACAAAAGAAACTCTGCTACTGTTATTTCGTAGACAGAGAAGGGAAGGGAAAGTGGGTAGAGAGAGAGAAAATGGAGGAATAATGAGCAAAGTGAGTAACATGTCACGTGTATGTAGGCTAAGAATGATAGGCTTTTCTGGAGGGTAAATATGTCACTTACAACTCATTGTTGTGGCAGTGGCAAATCCTATCATGGCAGTATCGCCACCCTTATAATGCTGTATGATTGTTATACACGTTTCCTCTGTAATTCTATTTGATGTGTTATTCAACCTTTCTTAGGGTTCTTGTGGGAACTGGTCGGGCGTGTTTTGAGACGTTGAGGCCGTTGGCTTACAGTCTGCTGGCAGAGCTTGTTCATCATGTGAGGAGTGATCTCTCCTTGTCACAGGTAGTTCCTGTCCTCAGATCTGATGTCATCTAATGCTGTATATAGACTTCTCCTCTTGGGTAAGCATGTTTTCATTTTGTGAACTTTAGGCAATTAGGTTAAGAATGTGTGGTTTGTTTGAGAAAGTTTTGGATGCAATTTACATGCTGGTGTTTCTCTTTGTATTTATTTGATCAGTTTGGGTGGTTTAATACTTTATTTCGTTTCTATCATTAACTTTTCCAATTGGTTTGATATGTTGTTGCCTGTTCAACATACTGTTTGCATGTTGTGCAAAATCAGATTTTTTTTTCGGATGCCCCCTTTCCCTGTGGGTGTTAACCAGGTTAATTATTTCCTCTTCCTTTTATATTTACTTGTGCTGTCACCCCTTACCAGATTGTTATAGTTTCTCTAGTTCTCTTCTTCTGAACTTCAAGTTTGCTTTCTTTAGATGTGGCCTAGATGCATGTAGGGGTGAGCACGGGTCGGTCCGGGTCGGGTTTGACCTGGACCAGCCATCCAATTTGGGACCAAGGAGAGAATTTTGGAGCTTACAACAATTTGGACGTCATGACAGGTTGCCAAATGCATTGACATGAGTTGTTTGGTTTATAAAGAGCATGGTGTCGAGCTTGCCTACGCATATTTTGTCTCTTTTTTTTTGTCCAGGATTCGGCTACAAAGAAGTTAAAAGGAGATCCAATGAGGTTTTTTAGAAGTGGTGATGAGTTCAAATACCACTGAAGTGTACTAGGAATCAATGTGTATTCCTGTTAAGGAGGGGGAAGGTTGTATCGAAGAATGGGAGGGAGTGGCTGTGTGTGGAGGCTTTTCCAATCTTCTGGTAAGAGACAACATGCGGGTGAATTCCTGGTCTCATGTGTGGGTTTGGAGGGGATAAGTTGAGGAATGCTTTTATCGGAGACATTTTGCTTTTACTGGAGGCTTGGGAAGTGGACGAGCCGATGATCCTCATGGATTGTTATGGTTTGCGAAATTGGGGCTTGGAGGATTCAATCAGATGTCCTCAAGGTCTTCCTAGGTTAAGTCTTTTCATCGAGGGAGTGATGGCGCTTTCTATCCTTAGAAGGCTATCTAGAGGACACACGCCCTGCTCAAGGTTGCTGTTTTTTGTTGTGCGTGGCTCAGAGCATAGTTGTCAAGGGCGAAAGGCGCACTGAGGCGCAAAGTCGTGTTGGGGCCTGAGGTGAGGGGCGCAAGGTGAGGTGCACACCTTTTTGAAGCGAAGTGCACCTATGCGAAAAACATAGGAAAAATACCATATGCTAATATTTCAATTAAATTATTTCTGAAATGAAATTAATTATGTTTGGAAATAATTAAACATACAAGTTGAGTTATGTACATGACTATATGTATTATGTAGTTTCCATATACGTATGAAGAGAGAGAAGCACGCTTTTTTGCGCCCTGTCGCCTTTCTCGCCTTGTTGCTTTTTTGTGCCTTGACTGCGCCTTGTTCAAGTTGCTTGCGTGATGCAAGGCACTGGGGGTGCGCCTCGCCTTGCCTTGCGCCTAGGCGCGCCTTTGACAACTATGACTCAGAGTAAGAACCATACTGTAGGAGTTGGATAAGGAGGTGGAAGTCTATAATAAATGTGCTCACGAGAGATTTTAGTGCTTTAGAAAGATCTCAAGGTGGAGATGAAAGCCATAAATCACATGAGCGAAGTGAGACAATAACGCATGGAAAGTGGCAGAGGGGGAAAGCGTGCAATCATGGGGGAACCCTCGGTACATGAGTTGAGGCTAGGGTGTCCCCGAAGAGATCAACAAGAATTCAATCGCTACTAATTGGTATATTAATTTATGATCCTGGTGAGGGAAGGCAAAGACGGTGCTTCTATACCAAGAGGGCGTTTATGCCCCAACGGTGGTCCCTTACAGGGCCAATAGGGATAGCACACCGGGGAAGGGGAATCAGTTCATCTTTTTATGCATCTGATTAGTGGCTTCTAGGTGTCCCTGATTCTGATTTCCGAGTGACTTGAGTGTCGTGTTTCAGGAAGGCGCGATGGAGCTTCTTCATTGCTGGCAAGATGCTAAGTTGGGGGAAAAAAGCAGAAAAGTATTTGGATGATGGTCTTTTATCATTGTTGTTGAACAGAAAAGGGGAAAAAGTATAATGATGGTTGGCTTGATGTCGTGCATTTGGAATTTACCATATCTGCTGCACTGAGAGCTCATTGTATATGCTTAAGAGTTTTGTTGTTAGTTTGTTGTTTAGTTTGGAAGTGAGGAGGAGATTCTCCTCTGAGTCAATTCTCAGATTTTGTTGAACTTTTTGATGCGTGATGGGATTTTGGGCGACAGTCCCTTGTTATGATAATCTTTTTACGTGCCTATGGGAAATATTCATGCTTATGGGCTAGTGAAGTGTGATATGGCTCGGTGTGGAGTTCTAATACTCGATACCTTTGTATTGTTGTCATGCAGTTATCACGGATTATTTACTTATTCTCGAGTAACATGCATGATGCTTCATTGTCACTCGGAATTCATACTACTTGTGCTCGCTTGATGTTGAACCTGGTGAGTGGTCAAACTTGATCATTGTAAATATGTTTCCTTTTTATTGAGGTGTTTATTTTAGTACATATATCACTTGTGTGATTAGAAATAATCTATATTTTTCTTTGCCTTTTAGGTGGAACCAATTTTTGAGAAAGGTATCGACAAGTCATCTATGGATGAAGCACGGGTTTTACTGGTTCGACTTTCATACCTCTACTTCATATTTTGCCATAACCTAAGAGTGGTTAAAAGTGACGTAATTATTGGACAGTTTTCATTTGTCTTCCTGGTAATTACTTTATGGTTTCATTGCAGGGGCGGATTTTGGATGCTTTTGTCGGGAAATTTAACACTTTTAAGCACGCAATTCCTCAGGTGCTCAAATTCAGATGTTACTGCCTTTCTGAATTTCAGTGGATTCATTTTTAGATTTTGTAAATGCTTAATCGAATTGCGAGTTGTGTTCTTTTTTAAGGCAATAGGAGATGATGGGACTTTTGCTGTGGAGCTTCTTAATGTAGGGTTCTAGTCATAGATTGAATGTCAATTTTAACTTGGGTTACAACCTGGTTTTGCAGAACCATTTTTAATAATCTTGTGCATACCGTCTTTTATAAACTCATTACACAGTTTGGTAAGAAAAGAAACGAATGTACATATGATAAGGAAGCATTATAAGGTAATTTATTGCTGTGATGTGCCAATGTTATTCAGCTTAGATGTGTAACTTGCTAAAAAGAACAACTGAAATCCAATCATGTCCACATTTGCAGTTGTAGTTCAAAGGCTATTGAAATGTTTTGTGATGTGGATCTCAAAAAGTTGAGGATGAGTTTGGAGTAAAGAAGCATCAAAGTTTCGGAATTGGTTGGTTCTAAAATGCAAAATGGTCCTGAGTTGATCATTTCTGGGTTGTTTGTGTTTGATATGCAAGATGTAGCACTAGCACAGAAAATCTTGAAATTGATCTCTGCCTTTTAATTTACCATTTGTAGTCAGGATAATTTGTGTCTTGCTGATAGTAAGAAACACATGTTTGTTGCTGTAATTGACTTTTCCCACATGCATGCAGGTAGAATTATCGTAGGCTACAAAAAGTTGCTAGCTCTCTCTCGCTCTCTCTCTCTCTCTCTCTCTCTCTCTCTCGGTTAGGAAGTCTTTTGAGCATTCTTGGTTGATCATAATATATCGGAGCTTTATGGCTATTGCAAAAAGTCTTGGTACTTCTGGTGATGTAGGAAGGAACGGATTAAACACATTTTTTAGTTCTTTGCATCTAATTGTTAGCAGTGTTCTAAATGGCGGCCTAGGCGCCTTTGCGGCAGCTTGGCGCCTTTGCGGCAGCTTGGCGCCATGATTTCACCCTCGGCGGACATGGAGATTTGGCGGAACTTGTCGGCCGACTTGGCGGAACTTGGCGAAGCTTGGCGGCTATGGGAGATTTGGTGGAGCTAGGCGGAGCTTGATTGCCTTAAAAATATTTAAAAAAATAGATTTTGGAAAAAAAATGCCGAATCTCTTGGTGGTGCCTTGGCGGCCTAGGTGCTTGGCGGTGGGTCACCGCCCGACTAGCGCCAAGCGCCATTTAGAACACTGATTGTTAGTAGGTTCAATGTATGCATTTATATCTAGGTTCATTGACATATCTTATAGGATGTATTCATTAAATCGTGGTGGTTTGGGGTGGGGAAATAAGAATACTATATGCTGTTCATGTTCCCCTTTCCGTGCTTGGAATGATAACTGAAATTCCGATTTGTTTGATTTTGGTTGTTGGATTTGTTCTCTTGGGGATAGCTATTGGAAGAAGGGGAGGAAGGAAAAGATAGGTCCACGTTGAGGTCAAAGCTCGAACTCCCTGTCCAGGTTATTTCACTATCTTTATGTTTATGTTCGAGTTGTGTGAGTTTTCCAAATAAGATGCCTTGTTTCTTCAGTTGCGAGGTTATCATTTGAATATACATCTTCACTGCCCTAATTGTACTTGCCCTCCGGAACATTTCAAGAATCGGATTAATTTTCTGCTTTTACAAGTAGTTGTGAACTACTACTAATTGTACTTGACCTCCAGAACATTTCAAGAATCCAATTTTTGGCATCCATTTTTTATCACAATGAAGTAGATGATTTCTTTTCTTTCTGTAGGATCATAGAACAGTTGTTGAATACGTGGATGTTTCTTTGCAAACCCTCTTTGGTTTGAGGTTGAACTTCAATGGTTTTAGTTTATCGTTGTGTTACAGTTCAAGACCCAATGTTTTTTTTTTCCATCTAAATTTCTAAAATGTCAAGTGCTTTATTTTTTATGGGATGAGGTGGTTGCTTTTCTAATTTCCATTATCCTGTTGACGCATAATGTGGTTGCAGGCAGTCCTCAATTTGCAGGGTCCTGTGGAACATTCAAAGGAAGTCAGCGATTGTAAAAATCTGATTAAAACCTTGGTTATGGGTACTTGTCTCTCTTATGTTCTTTTTCCTTTCCAAAATTATTTAAGTCATATATAGTAACTTACTGGAAATTTTAACTTGTGTCTTAATCTCTTATTTTTGTTATCTAATTTCTTTTTCCTTGATGAATGTACTTTTTTTTTCTTTAATACTAAACGGAGCTTCTATCTTCAGGAATGAAGACTATAATTTGGAGTATCACCCATGCGCATATACCACGATCTCAGGTTCTTGAATCTCTAGTTGTACGTATTTTTTTTTATATCATTTCTAAACTATGTCTGATGAGTTATGTGCCCTTCTGGTTTAGGTTTCACCTAACACGCATGGGACCCCTTCCCAAGCACTTGGTCCTCCATCATCCAACTCCTCAGTGCCTCAACCATTTAAAGGGATGAGAGAAGATGAGGTATAAACCCTTACATGATGGTTACCGATACATACTGTTCGCTTGTTTAACTAAATAATTTTTCCCCCCCTAGGTATTGAAAGCCTCTGGAGTTTTGAAGAGTGGCGTGCATTGCTTGATCTTGTTTAAGGAGAAGGACGATGAAAGGGAAATTGTGCATCAATTTTCCCAGATTTTAGCTATCATGGAACCTCGAGATCTCATGGACATGTTCTCATTGTGTATGCCTGAGATGTTTGACTGCATGATCAGCAACACTCACCTAGTTCACATTTTTTCTACTCTTTTGCAAGCTCCGAAGGTCTTCCGGCCATTTGCTGATGTGTTGGTTAATTTCCTTGTAAGCAGCAAACTTGATGTTCTGAAGCATCCAGATTCACCTGCGGCCAAACTCGTTTTGCATCTCTTTTGGTTTATATTTGGCGCGATTAACAAGGCTCCATCAGACTGTGAACGTATATTGCAGCCTCATGTGCCTGTTATCATGGAAGCTTGCATGAAAAATGCTTCTGAAGTTGAAAAGCCACTTGGTTTTTTGCAGCTCCTTCGTACTATGTTTAGAACGCTTGCTGGAGGTAAGTTTGAACTTCTACTGCGGGACTTGATTCCTACACTCCAACCTTGCCTGAATATGCTTTTGGCTATGCTTGAGGGGCCTACAGGGGAAGATATGAGGGACCTTCTTCTGGAGCTTTGTTTAACCTTGCCTGCACGCTTGAGTTCATTGTTACCATATCTTCCCCGTCTTATGAAGCCTCTAGTTCTGTCCCTCAAAGGGAGTGATGAACTAGTGAGTTTAGGGTTAAGGACACTGGAGTTTTGGATAGATAGCTTGAACCCGGACTTTCTGGAACCAACTATGGCGAACATTATGTCTGAGGTTATTTTAGCATTATGGTCTCACCTGAGGCCAGCACCCTACCCGTGGGGTGGGAAATCATTGCAACTCCTTGGCAAGTTAGGTGGTCGTAACAGACGCTTCCTCAAAGAGCCTCTCGCGCTCGAGTGCAAGGAAAACCCTGAGCATGGGCTGCGCTTGATCCTTACATTTGAGCCCTCCACTCCATTTTTGGTGCCTTTAGATCGTTGCATAAATCTTGCTGTAGCAGCTGTCATGCAGAAGAACGGCCGTGTGGATGCCTTTTATCGGAAACAAGCTCTAAAATTCCTCTGTGTGTGCTTATCCTCTCAGCTTAATTTGCCTGGTAATAGTTCCGATGATGGATTAAAACCCAAGCATTTGTCGACTTATTTAGCATCTCCAGTAGATCCATCTTGGACAAGATCTGACACATCAGATATGAAGGTTGGTATCTAGACTTATAAGCCAGTGCTTCATGCACTGTTGAAAGAGTCTCTTTTGTTAAGCTTTCTTGTCCATTAATCATCATTTACTTGTTTGCTCAAGCATGAAGTTCTGCACTTGCTGCTTGGTTACCCCTTCCATTAAGTGAGAAACACTTTTGTTATTGAACGGAAATTTTAGTGCCAGAATTACTTTCTTTCATTTGTTCAGTTTCTGTCATATTTGCTATTATCTGCTCAACTTCAATCATTATGTTATGTTTTGTTTATTGTCCTCACCTATTAGTTCTTTATTTGCTCTTATTCTTGGCCATAGCTTCGCAATCTATTTTTCCACCTATTAGTTCTTTATTTGCTCTTATTCTTGGCCATAGCTTCGCAATCTATTTTTCTGATGAGTTGTGGACAATGGGAACTACTTAATATGTATTAGTTGCCTCAATAATGATGATTAACATTGATTCTTGCAGGCTGACTTAGGAGTGAAGACAAAGATGCAACTTATGGCTGAAAAGTCTGTTTTTAAGATTCTCTTAATGACCATCGTTGCTGCGAGTGCAGAACCTGATTTGCATGACTCTCAAGATGATTTTGTTCTTAATGTGTGCCACCATTTTGCTATAGTATTTCACATAGAGCATTCCTCAGGCAATGCGTCAAGTTCGACACCTCCACTTGGAGGTCCCATGCATTCATCAAATATCAGTGTTGGTTTCAGGCCAAGAAATGGTACTTCTTGTGATCTGAAAGAGTTGGACCCTTTGATCTTTTTGGATGCATTAGTGGATGTTTTAGCAGATGAAAATAGGCTCCATGCAAAAGCTGGTCTTAGTGCGCTCAATGTGTTTGCAGAGACACTTCTTTTCCTTGCGCGCTCAAAACATTCTGATATGCTTATGTCAAGAGGAGGTCCTGGTACTCCGATGATTGTTTCTAGTCCGTCGATGAGTCCTGTATATTCACCACCTTCAAGTGTCCGTATTCCTGTTTTTGAGCAGCTTTTGCCTCGTCTTTTGCATTGTTGCTACGGAAGTTCTTGGCAAGCCCAAATGGGAGGGGTTATGGGACTTGGCGCATTAGTTGGAAAGGTCACTGTTGACATTTTGTGCCTGTTTCAAGTCAGGATTGTCAGGGGGCTCGTATATGTTCTTAAGAGGCTTCCTGTGTATGCTACCAAAGAGCAGGAAGAAACTAGCCAGGTGTTGACACAGGTTCTTCGTGTGGTGAATAATGTCGATGACGCAAACAGTGAAGCACGAAGACAAAGTTTTCAAGGAGTTGTTGAATTTCTTGCAACTGAGTTGTTCAATTTTAACGCGTCCGTTCATGTGAGAAAGATTGTGCAGTCCTGTTTGGCACTTTTAGCTAGTAGAACAGGCAGCGAGGTGTCTGAATTGCTTGAGCCTCTGTATCAACCTTTGCTTCAGCCTCTAATAGGGCGGCCCCTCCGCTTAAAAACTGTTGATCAACAGGTGAGTAATGTTGCTCATGTTGTTTATATGGTTTGTCAAATTTTCATTCCTAACTATTTTAATGTCCTTCAGGTTGGTACTGTTACTGCTTTGAATTTCTGCTTGGCCTTGAGGCCCCCTCTACTTAAATTGACACAAGAACTTGTCAATTTCCTGCAAGAAGCATTGCAAATTGCAGAGGCTGATGAAACCGTATGGGCCGTGAAATTTATTAACCCCAAAGTGGCCACGTCGTTGAATAAACTACGTACAGCTTGCATTGAGCTACTATGTACAGCAATGGCATGGGCAGATTTCAAAACGCAAAATCATTCTGAATTGCGTGCAAAGATTATTTCAATGTTTTTCAAGTCCCTAACAAGCAGGACACCTGAGATCGTGGCCGTTGCAAAGGAGGGCCTACGACAGGTTTTTGTTGGCCTATGTTTTTTGTTGACTATTGTTGTGTGTAATGGTTATTATTTCTTTTAGTTGTTTTATCATTGGATTTGGTTGGTTATTTTTGTTTTCTAAGTGGACGAAGGGTCCAACGGACACTTAGGCTGGAGGGACCCTTGCTTCTGTCACCTAAGGAGGTGAAGGGCTGCAGATGAGCTCTCAACTCTCAAGACATCCATTTCCAAAAGTAAATTGTAGTGTGACGTGTCTCTTCACCTGTTCCGGTCATGGAATCGATGAAATGAACCAAAAATGTATTTCTGGCCAAGAACCAAATTTAATTGGAACTGTTCTCATTTTGGACAGTTGAACCTTTTCAAACTGTTTTGTTTGAGTATCAAAAAGATTACTTGTTGGTTGCTATGATGGTTCTTTTGGACTGTAGGGTCAAGTGTTTGAGATATGTCAGTTTTCCCACGATGTATTACCCTATTAGTTTAAGTAGCTGGTTCTGCTTCTTGCTTATTTACATGGACAAACTTTGTGTCCTCAATGTGATTCTTTTATGGGTTTTTTTTGCACTCGAGGATGCAATCTCATTCATGTATTTTTTGTATTGAAAACTTCCAGGTCATTTTGCAGCAAAGGATGCCCAAAGAACTTCTTCAGAGTAGTCTGAGACCCATATTAGTGAACTTGGCACACACCAAAAACCTCAGCATGCCTCTGCTGCAGGGTTTGGCTAGACTGCTGGAACTACTATCCAACTGGTTTAACGTTACATTGGGGGGTAAATTGTTAGAGCACCTTAAGAAATGGTTGGATCCCGAAAAACTTGCTCTGTGCCAGAAGTCGTGGAAGGCCGGTGAAGAACCGAAAATTGCTGCTGGTGAATCAACTAGTTTTTTTTTTTTCCTTCTATATTCAAGGTTGTTTACGTAGACACAGTTACACCCACATTCCTGTTGATTTTGTATATTAATCTTTCGGTGCAGCTATTATTGAGCTATTCCACCTGCTTCCTTCTGCTGCTGGGAAATTCCTTGACGAGCTTGTAACCTTGACGATTGATTTAGAAGCTGCTCTTCCCCCCGGGCAATTTTATAGTGAGATTAATAGCCCATATCGCCTCCCTCTCACCAAATTTTTAAATCGTTATCCAGCAGCTGCAGTTGACTATTTTCTTGCTCGATTATGTCAGCCCAAATACTTTAGACGGTAATGATAAGACGCTTGGGCGACAAATTTATCTGTGATTTACTTGTAATTATGGTCAGTAGATGTTTTTTTTTTGTTTTTTTCTCATCTTCAATTTTATTGGCACCAAGTCCAGGTTTATGTATATAATTCGATCAGATGCTGGGCAGCCCCTCAGAGAAGAGCTTGCAAAGTCACCAGAGAAGATACTTGCAAGTGTCTTTCCCGAATTTGTACCAAAATCTGATGCTTCAATTGCCCAGGGAGATTTAACTGCGCAAGCAGCTTTAATGAGCGAGGATGGAGTTGTTACTCCAGTACCGGAGAGTTCTAATCCACCATCGGCAACCCCTGGTGCAACATCAGATGCTTATTTTCAGGGACTTGCTCTTATTAAAACTCTGGTTAAATTGATGCCTGGATGGCTACATAGTAATCGGATGGTCTTTGATATATTGGTACTTCTATGGAAGTCACCTGCAAGAATGGCCCGGCTACAAAATGAACAGGAATTGAACTTAATGCAAGTAAGTTTGATGGCTATGGAGGTAGAAGTCAGATATATTTGTGGTACTTTGTTTTCAGACTGAATATTTGTACAGTTCTAAAATTTTCTCTTCCAGTTCAAGTTGGGTCAAATTATTAGGTGTCCTTATTTTTCTGTTATAAGGGTTGCATTAATGGGGAAAACGTGTGATCTTTTCTACAGTTCTGACATTTTCTCTTCCATGTGGGTCAATTAATTGAGTGTTGTCATTTCTGTGGTATGAGGGTTGCATTAATGGGGTAAATTTATCATCTAGTTCGAGAAAAAACATATAAACCATTTGTGGAGTTTAACTCACTTTCCGCAATAACTAATCGTCTAAATCTGTTCTTCTTTGCTAATTTCCCTGCAATTTACACCTTAATTTTTTCATCCTCTCTTGGCCTGGACTTTGGCCTTTGTTTTACATCTTCTCTGTTTCACTTTTGGTCCCTTTTCACGTTGTTCAGGTGTGAGGATGTTAAGTTGTTATCTTTAGATGGGATATGTTTTACCAATATAGTTCTCTAACAATTTCCTATTGGCGTTGTGCAACACCTATTGTTCTAATTAACACCTGTTGTTTTAGCAAAATAGTTCACTTTGGCGAGGTTGCAAAGCTTATGAAGGTTATGTGGCATGTCATATGTGTATGCTGTATGGCTTTACGTGCCATACGGGACAAACTTCAAACTTCAACTGTCCAGAACCATGTGCCTATTCTTGGTTCGAACTTCAGAGGGAGGAACATAGTTGACGTAAAAGCTTTCAACTTAAACCAATTGGTGAAGAAAGGAGAGGTTTCCCAGACTTGGATTCTAGTTTTGAAGTTTATAATGAACCCATGTGAGAATAAGCTTTAACACTGCCATGCCGTGCGGCCCTTGACCTGCACATAAAGAGATAAAACAAAGGGTCCATGACATAGTGATCTCAACAAAACAAGGTGTGCTTAAGGCACAAACAACGGGCCAAACAATCAATCTTCAAAGCCTCCAAAAGTCTAGCAACCAAATGGAGGAGAGAGGAGAGGTGCCCAAGCTCATATACTAATTTTGGAGGTTGTAATTAACGAATGTGGTACAAGTTTTAACAGTTGACTGAATAAGTTTATATTGGTCGCATACACGATGACAAGAAATGTTTTATGTAGGTGTTTTAACAGGTGGCATGATTCAGTTATTCTTTTTTTTTTTTGTTGTTCTCTGATTTTTAGCATTTAAAATTGGTGATCCTATGACACCTATTACTGACACCCGAGTCCTGTCACCATCTCCTTAGCTTCGCGTTGATATGCTTTATTCCTGTTTAGTACACAAACATTTGTTCCATATTTTTCTTAAAATTGGTGGAATGATACCCGTTGGTACCGGATTCAAAGGATTAATCCATCCTTGAAGGCAACATAATAACATTCCTTTGGAAACCAGAAAGCAGGATCAATTCGAGGGAGAAATGATAGATATTTTCTTCCACCCCGTAAAAATTATTTGATTGGTTTCTTTCAAAGAATTTCCATGATACATCCCAAACAATCATTTCTAGGGTTAATGATTCTGAAGAGCAGATTCATCCTTTGAACTATCCGTATTTGAAAATATATGGTGGCTCATGCACTTGATAAGGCCTATGTCTTTCTGTTATGTATATTATTTTACCTGTGCTAAGTGCTTGATATCATAAGTTCTTGCCACGTAGAGTTGCAAGATATGATGAATTTAATTGCACCTTTCTGTGGTCATGTTTCAATTAATATACATGCCGCTGATCTTTTACGATACGACTAATAAAATGCAGGTGAAAGAAAGCAAATGGCTTGTCAAATGCTTTCTAAATTACTTACGACATGATAAATCGGAAGTGAATGTTCTATTTGATATCCTCTCCATCTTCTTGTTCCGCACTCGCATTGATTTTACTTTCCTGAAAGAGTTCTATGTTATCGAGGTATGTTTGTTCAAGGTTTTCATGATTTTTAAAATTTTTGTCTACTCTTTTTTTCATTTGTGTCTTTATTCGCGGCTCCCGCTCTATTTGACGTGCCTTTGGTCACATGTTGTGTCTCAGGTTGCTGAGGGTTATGAACCAAACATGAAGAAAACACTTCTTTTGCATTTTTTGAACCTTTTCCAATCAAAACAGCTTGGGCTTGATCATTTGGTGGTTGTCATGCAAATGCTCATTCTTCCAATGTTAGCCCATGCCTTTCAGACAGGCCAAAGTTGGGAGGTGGTTGACACTGCTATTATAAAAACTATAGTTGACAAGCTTCTTGATCCTCCAGAAGAGGTGAAGTGTTGATATAATGTAAGATTATTGTTGTTTCATCCCTTTCCAATTCATAACTTTTACGTTTTATGTTGTGTATTTCATAGGTTTCTGCTGATTATGACGAGCCTTTGAGGATAGAACTTCTGCAGCTGGCCACTTTGCTTCTTAAGTATCTTCAAAGTGATCTTGTGCATCATAGGAAAGAACTGATCAAGTTTGGCTGGAACCATCTTAAGCGTGAAGATAGTGCCAGTAAACAATGGGCATTTGTTAACGTTTGCCACTTCTTGGAGGCGTATCAAGCCCCAGAGAAAATTATACTCCAGGTAAACTGATGAACATCCAAGCTCAAGAATCTATGAAAGTTCCTTTCTTCTTTATTACTTACTGAGCAATTCTTCCGTGCATTTTTATGCCGCTCACAAAACTGTCAGTTCATCTCTCGATCCGTGAGTAGATTTTCTTTTATCCCTTGGTTTCATTCACCAAATATAATATCTGAACATTCAGTGCTTTCCCCCTATGCACTCGAGAAAGGGGAGTCACTGGATATTTTAAATGTAGACGTCACCATTTGGATTCTGCATATGACATTGAGGAAGGCTTACGGCCAAAGTATATTTATTGTAGACATCTTTGAAGTTTGAACCTTAGTATGGAGAGAAGTACTAGCTTAAGGCTCAATTATGGCTTTAGTTGACTCTTTTGAGAATGTGGTTTGTCAAATGGAAGTTTTTTTTTTTGAACGGGTTTGTCGAATGGGAGTTGGATGAACTGATACGTGCGAGATTTTTCTGCTTGTTCATTTCGGCACAAGAAGTTGGAACCACCCAACTAAGGTCCACCAGTTGAAATCCCTCCTACTACTTAGCCCCCCTTCTTGAATTATCATTGATCTTGAGTCAAACATAGAAATCGTAACTGTACAAGGCATGCGCACTGTTTTCTGGCTTTGGTTTTGTTTGTTAGGTTTATATGGTCTGTGGTCAGCACTCAGCACATTTATAATATCGTTTCTCTTCCATGTTACATCACTCCTAGAACTTTGAAAAATGATGTTCAACTTAAGCCCTATCCTGGAAACCAATACTAATTTCTAGTGGTTAATGGAATCTCTCACTTAGTTACTTTTTCCATTGCTTGATTGCAAGGTTGTATGTGATATTGGGGGGAAAAAGGAGAGCTAACCCAAATTAGGTTTTTCTCTCTCACACTTTGTGTATATATATGGACAAAGGTACAAGTACAAATATACTCCTATGTAAAAGATACATAACAAATTAACCCCTAACAATTTAACACTCCCCCTCAAGTTGGTGCAAAGATATCTATCAAGCCTAACTTGAACACAATGGGATGAAAAATCTTACTACGAAGCCCTTTCGCAAATATATCAGCTAGCTAGCTAACTGGTCCTCAGACCTTACAAACGGCATACATATCAAATCGTTGCTCAACTTTTCGTTTATGAAATGCCCATCAATCTCTATATGCTTTGTTCTGTCATGCTGCACCGGATTATGAGCAATATTTATAGCCGCTTTGTTGCCACAATAAAGTTTCATAGGACCATCATCAAAGAGTCCCAAATCCTTCAACAAGGTTTGGAGCCACAAAAGCTCACACACGCCGTGAGCCATAGCCCTATATTCAGCTTCTGCACTAGATCGAGCTACCACTGATTGCTTCTTATTGCACCAAGTAACCAAATTCCCAAAAAAAAGGTGCAGTAGCCAGAAGTGGAGCGCTTATCATTCACTGAATCAGCCCAGTCTACATTAGTAAATGCTTCAAACCTCAAGTGACCATCATTGGAAAACAAAATTCCTTTACCTGGAGTTAATTTGAGATATCTCAAAATACAATAAACTGCATCTAGATGCACTGTACTTGGCTCATGCATAAATTGGCTGACAACTCCAATGGCATATGTAATATCTAGTCTAGTGTATATCAGGCGGCCCACAAGCCTCTGATATCTTTCCTTATCTGTATGCTCCCTAACAGCTCCACTGAGATGAAGATTATCCTCAATAGGTGAGTATGCAGGTTTGCACCCCAACATCCCCGTTTCTTCCAAGAGATCAAGAATATACTTTCTTTGGGAGATAAAGATACCTTTATAGGATCTTGCCACCTCCATCCCAAGAAAGTATCTCAATGACCCTAAGTCCTTAATCTCGAACTCTTGAGCAAGACGAGCCTTAAGATGGAGTATTTCTTCTGTATCATTGCCGGTCATAATTATGTCATCCATGTAGACAATGAGGATAGCAATCTTGCCATTACCTCCCTTGATGAACATAGTATTATCTGGCTGACTTTGCCGGTAACCAAATCTCAACACAGCTTTAAGAAATCTGTCAAACCAAGCTCTCGGTGATTGCTTTAATCCATAGAGGTCCTTTCTCAATCTACACACCTTCCCTTTAGTTGCAAAGGAAGTTTTGCAAGAGAAACTGGTGGTATATCCATGTACACTTTTTCTTCTAAATCACCGTGAAGAAATGCATTTTTAACATCGAATTGTTGAAGAGGCCAATTCAAAATAGCAGCACATGACTCAAGAGAGTAAGGTTCGAATAGAATTCATCTTTGCTACTAGCGCAAAGGTTTCCTCATAGTCAATTCCGTATGTCTTGAGTATAGCCGTAGGCAACAAGTCTCGCCTTGTATCTCTCAACTGTCCCATCTGCCTTATGTTCTACTGGGAACACCCATTTACAACCCACTGATTTCTTTCCCTCAGGAGGAGACACTAGTTCTCAGGTGCCATTCTTTTTTTTTTTTCAAAGCTGTCATCTCCTCTACCATAACTTCTTTCCACTTAGGTATTATGAATGCTTCCTTTCAACTCTGTGGGATAGATATGGAAGAGAGAGGAAACAAATGCACAATACGAAGGAGATAAACAATTATATAAAACAAACTGTGAGATGGGATATTGAGTACACTTTCTAACTCCATTTCTATGAGCAATAGGAGCATCAAGATTATTAGAAACAAGAAGGGATGGTTTATTACTAGATGAGTCAGCCGAAGAATCAGAAATTGGACTTTAAGCTGGAGTAGGTGATAGTGATGGGCAAGATGGTATCGCAACGGCCGGCAGTCCCTTTTTCCGTTGAGAGAACTTCTGCAAGTTAGGCAACCTATGCGGGTAAAGCCTATCATCATCAATATCTCGGCCACTCATGTCATGTTCTGCTCTTGCTTCAGATATGGGTTCTTCCCTAGAGTTTTCCTTCTCTCCCTCACAATAACAAGGTATTGGGAAGTAAGACCATGACTCCTGATTATGGGATGTCAGCATCTCTTCCTCCATATTATTCTCCCCCTAAAGAGATATAGTGGAGAGAGGGTAAAAGAAGTTGTTTCCTAAGAAGTGACATCCATAGAAACAATGTTTATGGGAGTGAGGGTCATAGCATTTATATCCCTTTTGAGTAGGGAAATAGCCAAGAAAAATGCATTTTTAAGCCTTGGGATCTAACTTGCCACCAGGATGTTTAGGAGCATGGACAAAACACACGCAACCAAAAACTTTGGGTGGAAGGGAAGAAACCGAAGAACTACGAGGGAGAAACTCAAGAGGAATTTTAAAGAACACTGGATGACATGCGATTGATAAGATAAGCGGCAGGAAGAACAGGTTTGCCCTAATAAAATTTTGGGATATTCATGGTGAACAAGAGAGAACAGGCTACCTCAGCAAGGTGACAATTTTTACGTTCAGCAACCTCATTCTGCTGCGGAGTGTCAACACAAGTTGTTTGAAAAAGAATGTCATACTCACTAAGATATGCCCGAAACTGCCCATCAAGGTACTCAGTCCCATTATCACTACGAAGGATTTTAATACAACAACATAACATAACCCATCTAGTCCCCAATCATTGGGGGTATGGGCGGGGGATGATTGGAGACAGACCTAACCTTTGGCAATTTATGCACAAAGTGGTTGCTCTCAGAATACCACTGAAACAGTGGCCCCCCTAAACCTCCAAGAACCAAAGAGCTACAGGGATGTTGTGTTGTAGAACCATGTCCCTAAATCAAAGCCAAATGGCATCAGAGAGGGCAGGCCTAGAGACCCAAATCAATTTATGTGCACAATACCATGCTTCCTTCATTACTACGAAGGATTTAATGTTGGTGTCAAATTGAGTACGAACCATCTGATGAAAAGTTTTAAAGCATGAAAAAACTTCATTTTTAGACCGAAGTAAATACATACAAGTGACACGAGGATAACAGTCAATGAAAGTGACAAATCATTGATAACCAGAAATAGAAGTAACTGGGGACAGAGTTGTCAAATTGTGAATCCAATCGAGAATCAAAATGGTCATTTTTCGAATCATGAATCGAATCGAATCGTGAATCTCTCTGATTCGGTCATGACTTCTATAATGCATAGAAACCTATACTTATTGATTAGGGTAACAACAATATATACTACAAATGAAAGATTTAGGCCTAAATCAATAAAAACTTTCTTCTAAATGATGATTTGATAATAACGTGGAGTATTAGGTAAGTTGCTTCTATTGCAACTACCAAGAGGTGATGATTCGTAAAGCCTGCTTACTGTTCTTTTTGTACGAAAGAGTTATAAGTACAAAACAAACCCTTAGAAGGTCTATAGGGTTGTTATATTCCATTTATCTATCTTCCTCATTTCGATTCACTCTCGTAATAAATCTACTTTTCTTATTATCTATCCATATAACATAGACAAAAGATGACGTATAACAATACTAAAGACCTTAAAAAAATATTTGAACCCTTTTCAAACAACAAAAGAAGAAATACAAGAGTACAAAATGAATTTCGGAAATTTTAAGTGAATCGAACGATTCATTGATTCGGATCACCAATTCACTGATTCACTTACGATTCGCAGCTATTTTCGATTCGGCAGCCTATTCGTATCGATTACCCACCAAATCGTAGGATACGAATTGTGAATCGTACGATTCTGACAACTATGATCGGGGAAGGACCCCAAACATCAGAATGAATAACTATAAAAGGGGAATAACTTATTTGATTAACAGGAGCATAAAACGAGCGTTTGTGTTTATCCAGCTCACAAGCTTCACAAAAAAACTGACTTCTACTACATTGCTTAGTTAAAGTAGGAAAAAGTTTTTCTAAAATCACAAAAGATGGGTGTAGGGATGGCATTCGGGGCGGATATAGGGATTTCCGTACCCGATCCCCGAAACCGGAAGGCTACCCATATCCGCCCCGATACCCGAACGGGAAAAGGAAGAAGGAACCATAACCGAACCATTCGGTTTTCGGGTATTCCCCGAACCGAATGGGTAACCGAAACAAACTATTATTTCTGATACAAAAAAAAGAGGAAAAAGAAACGTTTGATGGCTAAAAAAATTGTTCCAGAGATAGAAATCAATTCGTTGATATACGCATACAGATTACAGATATGTATCCAAAACATCTAGTGTTTATTTACTATGATAACTCTTTCCTTGTTTAGCAATTCGTTCAAGCAGCCACAAATTACAGATTCGTGCTTATAGATTACATACGAACAGGAGAGAGAGAGAGAGAGTTACAGATCTGCACATACAGATTACATACAAACAGAGAGACTGAGAGAGAGAGAGAGACGAACAGAAGGAGAGAGGATTGCTTCAAATCGGCCTTGGAGAGTCGAGATCGAGAGAGAGAAAGAGACCTCAGGCTCAAATCGCCGATTCGCCGCTATCGCCTCTGGAAAGTGGAAACTGGACTGGAGGAATGGGACGCCGACCAAATGAGATGAAACCCTAGTGACCCCTTTTAAATATATAAAGTGTTATCACACTTCAAGTCCTCATACCTTAACACATGCAACAAGTGGGTCTTTAAAACTTTTGGAAGTTTGCACTTCGACCCCTGGTCTCTTTTATTATACTTCTGTCATATTATATAGATGTATATATAATATAATATTACTGGGTAGCTTATAGGGAGTAGTGAGCTAAGGGTGGTGGATGGGTTGTGTCTGAAGAGGTCAGAGATGTGTGGATGAGTAATTACTGGGTAGCTTATTCCTGTTTGTAAAAGAAAATGGAAATGTTTCTTATATCTTCATTAATCTATTTATTTTCTAAGTTTTGAAAAACAAATGGAACGACTGTAGATGATCTAGGTTTTAAACTAAAGCCTGACTTTCACCAATTTGATGTTGGTAGTAGGCCATCTGTAGATGATCTAGGTTTACAAACTAAAGCCTGATTTTTGTTATCAAACTGCTGTTTTGAAAGTACGACCCTAATGGTCAGATCCAGCCATGGTAAGTCCCGCTTTAGCCAGGGAGGCGTCTAGGGCAGAAGAGTGTTGGAAGCAGCTAAAACGGGTAGTAAAATAGAAACAGCAGCAAGGTAGTGAAGATTTTTAGGATCCGTTTGTTTAAACATGTTATAGATCTATACAGGTGACAGATGAACAACATTAAAGAAGTGGATTTATGAGGATCCGTTTTTAACAAGTTATGGGTCTATATAGAAGTAAAAAATGAATTTCAAAATTAAGTTTAAATAGACAAATTAATTTATATATAAGTCTCGGATCAGTTTCTTTTAGGAAAAGGAATAGACTATCCAGGTATCGTTCATCCACCGGTCTCTCTCTTATTCAGGTATAAGTTCATCCACCAGTCCCTCGATTCACTTCAGGCTCTATTTATTAAAATGAACAGAATGTTTAGATGCAATTCTTCTGCTAGTTCTTCTTCTCATTTAACAGCCATCCCTGATATAATAAACCAAGAAGAACAAGAATATCAAGATTTAAATAGCAGTGATTTCCAAAATTGGAATATCCCTAAAATACCTGTTAAAGAAATTTATAGATCTAGTTTTTTAAGTGATTCTTTTAGAACTGATCAAATTGCTAAAACAGTTGAACAAGTTTATGCTATTACTAAACAAGAGGAAAGATGCTCTCTTCTCAGTAAAGAATCTGTTAAACGACACCTCGACAGAGGATATAATTATATTCATGTTGGACTAATCCAAGTTGCTATTAAACCCCTGTCTAGAACGGGATTAAACTCTTCTGTTTTATTATCTCTCAGAGATGCTAGATTTACTGTTTACAGTGATAGTTTACTTGGACTAATGGAGCCAAGTTTGCACAATGGTCCAATTTACTTTAATTGTTATCCTGATTTACCTCTTAGCTTAAAGGATAAAAACATATTAAAAGCTTTAACTTTAAATATTCAAACTGCTAGTGCTATTACTAATATGCTTGAGGGTAGTCATGCACTTGCCTTGATTTATCGTATTTATAAGTGTATGAAAACTAATTTAAATATTCATGCTTTGGTTAAAAGCCCTAAGGATAAAACTGTTTTGATTCAAAGTAATACTAATGCTAATATTCAAGTACCCAAAACTATTTCCTGGAATGATATTACTTTACCCACCAGTTGGGTTAGTGAAAATGATAGTTATCCCCATAAGATGCAAAATGATACTGTTGATTTAGATTATATTAAGCAATATTTAGATGGTACTGTTAGAATTAGTTTTGATCAACAAAGGATAAATCCACCCCTTAGGATTAAGGAATTAAGCAGATCAAGTAGTTCTGTTAGCCTACCTAGGCATGATAAGAATCTTATTAATCCTCATGTTAAATTGCGAGGAATTGAAACAAGTTCACAAATTAGTAAACCCTGTTACTCAACACAGTCAAATTTTGATGATAGTGAGACATCTCCAGGGTCTCCTACTCTTGCTGATTTTGAAGGAACAACACCTCCTGTTAATCCACCAAATCAAGTTGATCCAGCACTTCGCGTATTAACTAGGATTACTAATGATGATGATTCTGATGATGAATATGATGAATTATATGAAGAATTTAAATCAAAAAAAAATAAACAAAAAAGAAAAAATTGGCGTAGTAACTATTCATCTAGTCAACAAGATAAAATGATAGACCAATGGAAACAATACATAGAAGATAATAATGTTGAAATTTACTTCTTTGATTATTTAGAGAAAATTGCTACCCCTACTAAACCCATGTCCTTGTCTTCTGTTTGCTCAACTTCTTCCCAAAAAACCTATAGTAAAGAGTCAAAGGAACTAAAAGTCATTAAACATGATAATGAACCTGTAGATAATAAATTGGTAAAAATTAGTAATACAACAACACAGGATTTAAAACATGAAGTTAAAATTGTTAGAAAAGATATTAAAAAATTAAAAGAATCTGAGCTTGAAAATTCTGATAAAAATATTAAAAATGGTCAAAATGATAAAAAAGAATATTACCAGAAATGGTATACGAAGGTTAAACTAGTAGTACGAGATTATCAAATAGAAGTTAATGCTCTCATTGATACTGGTGCTGATTTAAATTGTATTGCTCAAGGTCTAGTACCGACAATGTATTTTCATAAAACTACTGCTATATTAAGAGCTGCTAATAATAGTAAAATGGATATACAATACAAGATACCTAATGCACATATTTGCCAGGATAAAATTTGTTTTCAAAGCACTATTGTTTTAGTTCCTGATTTAACTGATAATTTGATCTTAGGTACACCATTTATCTGTTTACTTTATCCTTTTACCACTAATGAAGAAGGATTAATTACTAAACCTTTTGGTCAACAAGTTATGTTTAAATTTTTAACAAAACCTGAATTAGTACAGTTAAACTATTTAACTATTGATAAGCTAAATTTAAAGAAAAATCAATTAAAATTCTTACAAGAAGAGATTAATTATAAAAAGATTGAAGATCAGCTTACCACTACTTTGCTTACTAAACAAATTAAAGAATTCAAAGAAAAATTAGAAAATGAAATTTGTGCTAATCTTCCAAGTGCCTTTTGGCATAGGAAAAAGCATATAGTAACTTTACCATATATTAAAAGTTTCAATGAATCCCAGATTCCTACTAAATCTAGGCCTATTCAAATGAACCCTGATGTTTTAAAAACTTGTAAAGGTGAAATTGCTACTTTACTAGCTAATAACATTATTCAAGATAGTAAATCACCTTGGTCCTGTCCTGCTTTCTATGTTAATAAAAATGCTGAAAAAGAAAGAGGCGTACCACGCCTTGTTATTAATTATAAACCATTAAATGCTGTTCTGGAATGGATTCGATATCCCATTCCTAATAAAAAAGATTTGATTAGCCGATTAAGTAAAGCAGTCATTTTTTCAAAATTTGATTTGAAGAGTGGATTTTGGCAAATCCAGTTACACCCGGATGATCGGTATAAAACTGCTTTTACTACTCCCTTTGGTCATTACGAATGGAATGTCATGCCATTTGGATTAAAAAATGCTCCTAGTGAGTTCCAAAAAATAATGAATGACATATTTAACCCATTTAGTCATTTTATTATTGTTTACATTGATGATTTGCTTGTCTTCTCAAACTCAATTGATGATCATTGGAAACATTTAAAATCTTTTGTTCAAACTATTAAGCATAATGGCTTAGTTATTTCTGCTCCAAAAATTAAATTGTTTCAAACAAAAATAAGATTTTTGGGATATGATATCTATCAGTCTACTATAACACCAATCAGTAGAGCCATTCAATTTGCTGATAAATTTCCTAATGAAATCCTTGATAAAAATCAATTACAAAGATTTCTTGGATCATTAAATTATATTGCTGAGTTTTATAAAGATCTAAGAAAAATCTGTCAACCTCTGTTTGATCGATTAAAAACTAATCCACCCCCTTGGTCATCCACTCATTCTGACATTGTCAGAAAAATTAAACAATATGTTAAAACTCTTCCTTGTTTAGGGATTCCTACAGTAAACTCTTTTAAAATTATTCAAACAGATGCTTCTGAAATTGGTTATGGTGGGATTCTCCTTCAAAGAATTAGCCCCAATTCTGATGAACAAATTGTTCGTTTTCACTCTGGTCGATGGAATACGGCACAGAGTAATTACAGCACTATTAAGAAAGAAATACTATCTATTGTCCTGTGTATTTCAAAATTTCAGGATGATATATTAAACCAAAACTTTTTAGTCAGAGTTGACTGTAAAAGTGCTAAATTTGTTTTAGAAAAAGATGTTGAAAACATTGCTAGTAAACAAATCTTTGCCCGATGGCAATCTATATTAAGTATTTTTGATTTTAAAATTGAATATATTAAAGGCAGTCAAAATTCCATCCCAGATTTTCTCACTCGAGAATTTCTCCTTGGTAAGTGATTAAACATCATCCTGTACACCAGAGACATCGCGCACTCACTAAGCATTCATTGCACCACTGAGCACTTAATTAGCAGAGACATTATTCACTATATTTCCTGCAGGGTATCACGCTGCATTATATAATAATCTAACTTCTCCTGCAGAAAATGACGGACAAGAAGAAACAGTTAACCCTACCCTCATGGGCTGATCAATCCAGTAAAAACCCTAGTAAAAATAGATACCAAGTTCTTGGGCAAATTCCCCCCAAACTAGAGTACAAATCTGCCCTTGCTTATATCCCTTCACCTAGCCCATGCATTGCCTCGATCCTTTCTATTCAAATCAGTCCATGCAACCTGGTCAATCTAGTCAGCCAAAATATCCTATTAAATCATCCACCCCAACGGAATACCTACTCAAACCAATAACTACAAAACTCTTCTCCATTGAACCAGTGCATAGTCACATTCATCAACCTACTGAACTAGTAAACTCTTTCTTTCCTCCCGGATGGCATTTTGTTCCTGCCCATCCTGATAAATCCCTATCTTTCTACAGAGATATTCTCCAACTCCACAAATCCATCCTCATTAAACCAATCAAAGACAAAATTAACCCCAATAAAGTGATCTACCATTCACTTTATATTCACAATATTGTCAGCCTTGATCAATGGGGTCATCCCTCTGTTCACAAAAAACTCCCTGATCACCCTGTTGAATATAATTACTATGACTACATTGATGCTTGGTTCAAAATCCTCCTTCATGAAAATGAAGCATTTACCCACTCGTGGTTCATCCAATTTGACCACAAATTCAACTCAGTCATCCCTTCGTGGTTCAACCGATGGTGGCACCAGAATGGAGCCATCCCAGATATTTTGCCTGCTGAATTAATGGACCAAGTCAACTACTTTGCCACAATTAGCAAAGTCACTAATCACACTAGTCAATTCCCTGCTCTGTTGCTGTTTGTATCGAAGTATAAAGTCCCATGGATTCTTAAATGGAGATACAACATTGAAGACAGAACTGTCATACGACAGTATTTGGTAAAGTGGTGGGGCAGTTACAACCACCAGAAGATAATTGATCAAGTTAAGTTGGAATTTCCAGTCAAAGTTCCAACACTTGTTAAAATCCCAACACCATTAAAACAAGTTCAACCAGTCAAGCAAGAAGACCCTCTTGCTCAATCTGATTCTCCCACAGTTTCAAACATCAGGCTCAATAGCCCTGCTCAACGGTCGTCAAGGCCATCCAAGTCAAAAACGAAATGTTCTCAACTACTCATGTTAGCTCAACAATTAATTGCACAAGCTAGCCAGGAAGAAGATGACAGCTCTTCCGAAGGATCAACAACTGATAAAAATCCATACGGGTCTGCATTCCAAGATGCCCAGGACCCTTTTGGATGATGGCAACAGCTGGCCTCCCAACGCTAGTCCCAGTCAAACCTGCTCAACAGCTGGCACCTTCTTTACCAGCTTATTAAAATCATGAATAGAAAAACCACTGTTCACTTTTTACTGATCATCCAGCCGACAACGGTACTATTCATCCACATGCTGACACTGTTTATTCACCTGCTGATGTCCTGTTTACTTTCCCACCGAAAGTAGAAGGTCCAAAAGGTTCACAATGAACCCCTGATAATTGTATTGCCTCTCATCCTTCATCTATAAAAGGATAGAGTTGGCTCTGGTTAAGACATCCCGAATTAGACCAGGATCTAATTCTCTCTCTTCTCTCTCTCTCTTCTCTCTAAATGTTAAACTTCTGAATTGAAGTTCTCTCTCTCTCTCTCCCCTCAGTCACGGAGGTTCTCCTCCTCCCCCTGTTAAACCAGTAAGTATGTTACTGGTAATGTTCACTGATGAGTTGATCCTCTCTGATCTTTATCTATTAAACTGATGTTTTGATTTTGTTCATAATTCTCCATGGTTGGCTTTGCCACCTAATTGTTTAATTTCTGTTCATGGTCGGCTCTGCCGCCTTTATTAACTGTTTTACTTACTGTTAATGGTCGGCTCAGCCGCCTGATTTACTCTGATGATGTCTGTTCTTCCCTTTCCCTGCAAGTCTTCCGTTGTAATGGTATATATATATATTATGGTTTCGATTCGGTTCGGTTCGGGGATTTGCTAAACCATACCCGCACCGATACCCGTTCGGTTATCCAAGGCCTCAACCATACCCATACCCACGGGGAATTTTTCGGTTATGGTTCAGGGAAAATTTTCGGTTACGGTTCGGGTACCCAACGGTTCGGTTCACTTTGCCATCCCTAGATGGGTGACCTAATCTACCATGCTATTGAACTCGTATCTGCTGCAAGAGCTTGACCCATGTCAGGTGTAAAAGATGGACGAGGTGCAGACTCCAAAAAATATAAACCACCATGAGCTTTACCACTGCCCATCATTCGCCCCGCATCCAGCTCTTGAAAGTCATAATGTGCAGGAAAAAATGTCACGGAGCAATTCAATGGGTGGGTAAGACTCCTAACAGAGAGAAGGTTAGTAGAAAAATTTGGAGCATGGAGAACTGAAGAAAGATAAATGGTTGGAGAATAGCGGATGAAACCTTTCCCTGAAATAGCAGATAGGGAGCCATCAGCTACTCTGACCTTATCCTTACCGGAACATGTAGAGTAGGAGTCAAAAAAGGATGAACGACTTGTCATATGATCGGTGGCACCTGAATCTATTATTCAAGGAAGAGAGGAAGAAGCAGTAGATGCACTAGTTGAGATACCTGTGTGAGCAAAATACGAGGATGTAGTGGAAGTAGAAGCCATGGAAGATGGAGAATCAAGCCTGGCCATCAGGTGCCTGAAAGTCTGTAACTCCCCCTGAGCAAAAGGACCACCACTTTGGGAAGTACCAGGCACGGGAGCTTGCAAATGAGCGCCAATAGGGTTAGGCAACATGTCAACAGTAGACTCCAAAACATGTGCATGAGAGCGCACAGGACCACCACTTTGACCACTGCCTTTCCCACGAGTGGGACGACGATTTAACTTTCAACAGAATTCCCTTGTATGTCTGGTTTTATTGCAATAGTCACACCGGAGCAATTCTTTATCAACAAGACCACTCTTATCACCATGCTGACCGTGGGTAGACTTACCATCCCGTGGAGGAAGAATTGCAACTAAGGCAGAGCGATCCGGAATAGGACGATGAACCATTGCACTCCGTCTACTCTCCTCCTGTTGAACACATGCATAACCCTCTCCTAGAGTAGGAAAAGGAACCTGGCCTAGCACCTGCATTCGAATTGGATTATATTCTATGTCGACCAGCAAGAAAACCATAAATGCACTCCTGCTCCACCATTTGGTGAAATGTAGAGGCATCAGCAGTGCAAACAGCTTGAAAAACCCGATAGTAATCAAGCTCTTGCCACACTCCACGCAACTCAGCATAGTACTCAGCAAGAGATCGATTGTGTTGATCCAATCCCCTAAGTTTCTTCCTTTAACTCAAAGGCTTGAACATCATTACCCTTTCGGGAATAGGTTTGTGCCACAGTAGTCCAAACTGTATATGGGGTATCTAGGAGCAAGAAGGTATGACGAATAGTAGGTATCATAGAGTTGAATAACCAAGTCATAGCCAAAGCATTCTGTGACTTCCAAGTCTCAAGTTCTGGTTCAGCATCTGTTGGTTATGTAACAGGCCCTGGATAAATTTTGACATGCAACGGGCTATAATGGCCAAGGTAAAAGAGCGAGACCAGAGCAAATAGTTGGTACCATCCAACTTAATTTGACAAATATCAAGGGGAGAGTTATCCAGAGTCCCAACACAACTCCCCTCAATCTTTGTATCAGCGGAAGCTTTTTGTGGATTCCCCAACATATCAACACAAGAATAGAGATTCCAAACAAATAATACCCCAATAAACCCAACACTAAACAGCCTTGAAAACAACAGCAGCAGCAAACTAAGACCTATTAAACCTCGTATGAACTCGAAATCAACATACCCAGCCTCTGATAAACTAAAAAACAACCTCTGACAGCCCAAAAAACCCTGAAAACGCACCTGTAAGTGGTTGAACAGTAGCCGTATGAGGTTGTAGGTGGTCCGGTGAACCCCTGGCGAGACTGGGTGTCGTTGGAAAAGGTTGGCGAACCTCTGGCGAGACTTGGCGTAGTCGGAAAAAGGTTGGGTGTCGTCGGAAGTGGCTGGTGAGGACTGTGAGGTCGAAACCCAGCTGGGTCTTCAGCTGGGAGAACAGATCTAAGTCATGAACAGATCTGGGTAACGAAATGAAAGGCCGACGAAGGTCAACCAGGGTCAGAATCACCTGGGTCTTCGGCTAGCGTCTCCCAGATGCAGCCATGGGTGATCGACGATGACCCAGATCAACGAAAAAAACGAAGAGAGCCCTAGGTATCATGGAGCTCTGATACCATGTGAAATTGGGGGGAAAAAGGAGAGCCAACCCAAATTAGGTTTCTCTCTCTCACACTTTGTATATATATATGGACAAAGGTACAAGTACAATATACCCCTATGTAAAAGATACATAACAAAATAACCTCTAACAATTTAACAGTACATCAACCCTTCCCCATATGCGGAAGCTGAGCTTTGGGCACTGGGTACGCCCTTTATTCAGGGAGTAGATGTATGATAATCTCTCTGTAGTACCCCCTCTGTTCCAGTGCTGATCTTGTCCTGTGTTCTTTACTGACGGTTTGCCATTTGTAAGTGCCTTCTATTTTGGTGCAGTGGGGGTGGTGGTGATTCTCTCTCTCTCTGTCTCTCTCTGGCGTCTCATGTTTATTTATGTTCTCTCGTCTTGTTATAAAACTATGAGAGTATATCATATCATGGAGATTTATCATGAATAGTAAAGTTAGAGCGCAAGTTGCCACAGGCATCAAGCTTCAGTGCTATGTAAAATTTGTTGATTGAAATTTGCCATGATTGAAGGTTGGGTCTCTATTCTAATCTGTGTCAATGAGAAATAAAATAAGTCGGAGTAAAAATCTACAGCTTCCTTAATACGTTTCTCTTTGCGAATCACTTTATGGGAGATGTATAATTTGTATTATTCATGTGTTGATATAGAGATCAAGGTTTGTTTGTATTTCCTAAATCTACGCTGTAATAATTGAAATAGTGACATGAATTTTTATTCTTGATCCTGACTGCAAGTTGCGCAATGCAGGTGTTTGTTGCACTTCTCAGAACTTGCCAGCCAGAAAATAAAATGTTGGTCAAGCAGGCCCTAGATATTCTAATGCCAGCACTTCCTCGAAGATTGCCTCTTGGTGATTCCCGTATGCCTATTTGGATACGTTACACGAAAAAAATTCTGGTCGAGGAAGGTCACTCAATTCCTAATTTGATACACATTTTCCAGCTCATTGTTCGCCATTCAGATCTCTTTTACAGCTGCAGAGCACAGTTTGTTCCTCAGATGGTAAATTCTTTGAGTCGACTTGGATTGCCATATAATACGACAGCAGAGAACAGGCGTCTTGCTATTGAACTTGCTGGGCTGGTGGTTGGTTGGGAAAGGCAAAGGCAGAATGAAATGAAAGTAGTTAGTAGTAGTGATGTCTCTAATCAGAACAGTGATGGACTCAACCACGGGTCTACTGGTGCTGATTCTAAACGTACGGTGGACGGATCGAATTTTGCAGAAGACCCCACTAAGAGAGTTAAGGTTGAACCTGGTCTTCAAAGCCTTGGTGTCATGTCACCTGGTGGTCCGGGTGCCTCATCAATCACGAATATAGAGACCCCTGGATCTGCTGGCCAACCTGATGAAGAATTCAAGCCAAATGCAGCTATGGAAGAAATGATCATCAATTTTCTTATACGAGTGAGGCCCTCTCTCTTTATTTATTTCTTTCATCTCCTCCTTGTTTTCTCTCAATATCTAAGTTCATTGAAGAGGTTGGCTTCCTGTTGCAGTGCTTCTGCTTACAAAACTATCTTGCTACATGTTTCAATCACTCTTTTATCTTATGTATTTTGTAGTTCTTGAGTACCTCTTCGTTAAATCTTCTTCGAGTATCATTTGTAAAAGTACACATGATAACATAGGCATGTGCTTCCCAAAATAGGTGGCATTGGTCATAGAACCAAAGGATAAGGAAGCAAGTCATATGTACAAACATGCTTTAGATCTCCTATCACAAGCTTTGGAGGTGTGGCCAAATGCAAATGTCAAGTTCAACTATCTAGAGAAGCTGCTAAGCAGTATTCAACCATCTCAATCAAAGGACCCATCGACGGCTCTTGCACAGGGCTTGGATGTCATGAACAAGGTTCTGGAGAAGCAACCACACTTGTTCATCAGAAATAACATCAACCAGATTTCTCAAGTATGTATATCTTTAGAAAGCTTTCACTTTGTTCTTTTACCATTTTCCAGAAAGTCCTTTTACTCTTTGCACAGTTTCCAATAAGTTTCTCTATCTCTCTCTCTCTCCACTCATTATGTGAATTTTTTTTCTCAAAACTCAAAACCAAACCAAGTGTTTATTTCTTCTATTAGCCAGTTTTAGGCTGAAATTCTGTATCATATTTATCGGATCTGTTTTGCAGATTCTTGAACCCTGCTTCAAGTATAAACTGTTGGATGCGGGAAAGTCATTGTGTTCGTTGTTGAAAATGGTCTTCGTTGCTTTTCCTCTAGAAGCGGCTAGTACACCACAAGAGGTGAAAATATTGTATCAAAAGGTGGAGGAGCTCATTCAGAAACACCTTGCCTCTGTAACAACTCAGCAGACCTCTGGGGAAGATAGCTCTGCTAGTACAATTAGCTTTGTCCTATATGTCATTAAAACATTGGCAGAGGTGCAGAAGAACTTCATTGATCCTTTCACCTTGGTTCGTGTTTTCCAACGTCTTGCACGGGACATGGTGTTGGCAACTGGTTCTTATGCCAGACAGGTATGCCATTTTTAGTTGCTTAACCATTTTTGGCCAGTGATTAGGATCGTCTATAAGGAAAAACCATCAAATGATGAAGAGCTCAGAACCCAGTTGATCTCGTCTGTTGTCCACTTTTGGCATTTGATCATTATGAGCTGCAACTTGGAGAAAAATTAGTCCAGTTTGGACCAAACTGACCACCGAACCATGGATTCGGTTTTCCCACGTTTAAAACCGAAGCCAACAGATCAAATAACTGTTTCGGTCAGCTCAGACCAGTTTAGTCGGGCCTCTTTGGTTTGACAAAATAACCAAGGGAAAATTGAGAGAGATTCGTGGAGATTACGTTTGGCCAAACCTGTGTTTCAGATCTCAAGAAATTAGATGTTGCAGACCTTCCATCGTGGGTATTGTGCCCGGTGAGAGAGATGAGAAAGGGAAGGACCTTTCCACGTGCAGAATCACACACACAGAAAAGAGAGTTCTAAAGAGAAGCAAAGCTTGTAGTAGTGGAATTAGGGTTTAGACTCTGCATGACATGTTGGGCTCTGATTTAAACAGCTTAAATGTGGATGGGCCGGATTAAATGTTGGAGCCTTGCTGGCATAGACATGATCCTGGTCTGAAAGTAAAACCCCCCCGACATGGAGACACCAACCAAGCAGAAATTAAAATAACCCAACAGGACCAATTAAGTACTAAACCGAATGAAAAACCAATTTCTTGCCTGGTTATGTCAGTCAGTTTGTTTGGTGTGTGTTTAACTTGGTGGAAGTGTGCTCTATAAACATCGACTGTCATTTATTTCTAATGTGTGACTACTGCAATTGTGGTTAATGGAAATTTTTGGTTCATTGATGTTGGTTCTATCCGGACCTTGAAATTTTTCATGAGTTTATTCAGTGCAACATTTAGTTTAAGAATCAGTTCTAGCATGGAGGTTCTCCCAAATTGACAGTATTAACTTTGATGTGCCTGATCTGTAGTTTATTTTGTTTTGCGAGTTTTCAGTGCAGTTTGGAAGTTACCATGTTTGATATGTGCAGAATATTTTCTCTCTATTGATTGGCTCTGTTTTTGCTTTCATCAAGTGTCTGGAAATCTTTCATATGTCGCAGCGAAGGGAAACTGTGAACATATGAACTTTTGTGGCCGTCTAGTGAAATGGGTTTTCTTGTGCTTCTACTAGTTGTTCACAATTGGTCGAATGCACTTTTATTTACCTTCCCTTCGTATATCATAGTTGTATAGTATGCTTACTCTGTTGGTCTTAATTGTAAATATAACCACTTCTATCTTGTCATGTTAATGGGATTACATGTATCTCTGGTTCTCTTTCAGGGTCAGAGAACAGATCCAGAGTCTGCTGTAACTTCTTCCCGGCCAGGTGCCGATGTTGAAGGTGTCATTACTAATCTTAAATCTGTCTTGAAACTTATCGGTGAAAGGGTGATGCTTGTTCCCGAGTGCAAACGATCAATTACTCAAGTTCTGAATAGCTTGCTCTCTGAGAAAGGTACTGATGCTACTGTGCTTCTTTGCATACTTGATGTACTGAAGGGGTGGATAGAGTATGACTTTAGTAAGCCTGGGATGCCTGTCGGATCAAGTTCTTTTCTTACTCCGAAGGAGGTAGTTTCTTTCCTTCATAAGGTTTCACAAGTTGACAGGCAGAACTTCACTCTTGCTGATCTGGAAGAGTGGGACGGGAAATATCTTGAGCTCCTTTATGGTCTTTGTGCAGATTCAACCAAGTGAGTTACACATTTTGAGTTTATTTGTGTTAAAACTTTGACTAGGATATCAGAATTAATGATTTACCTGACGTGCAGATATCCTCTCACCCTACGGCAAGAAGTATTCCAAAAGGTAGAGAGGCAATTCTTGCTCGGTTTGAGGGCAAAAGACCCTGAAATGAGGATGAGATTTTTCTCTCTTTATCATGAATCTCTAGGGAAAACATTGTTCACAAGACTGCAGTACATAATCCAAGTCCAGGACTGGGAAGCTTTGAGTGATGTCTTCTGGCTTAAACACGGACTAGATCTTCTTCTTGCCATCTTAGTTGAGGATAGTCCTATTACTCTTGCTCCAAACTCTGCCAGGCTCCGACCAGTAGTTGTTTCAGGATCTCTGCCAGACTCTTCTGGAATGCAGCCCATGGATACTGATGTTCCAGAAGGTTCTGAGGAAGCTCCTCTAACATTTGATAGCCTTGTATCAAAACATGCAAAATTTCTAGATGAGATGAGCCGACTTCAGGTGAGTCATTCACTTTTGAACAGTTTTGAAGTATTAGCAGGAGTAGATTTGTTGCTTGGGTGCTGTGTAACATTCTAGTCTGCAGTCCTTATGTAGTGGTCAGGGCATACTACGGAGGTGGTGTGCCAGTTATGCGCTTAAAACTAGTTTTCTGACAATTTGAAATAAACCAGAGATCCATTTAAAGTTGATTTTGTTTGGGATTCAATTGTGGGTTATTGTAAGTTTCTCTTATGGATCTCCATGGAAATCACCTGTTAATCTTTTTTAGTCCTTGTTCAATTTGGGATCACGTTCCAGTATATGATTATGTGCTGCTTTTGTCCTCTTGTAGGTGGGTGATCTCATTATTCCCTTAAGAGAGTTGGCACATACGGAAGCAAATGTTGCGTATCATTTCTGGGTGTTGGTTTTCCCCATTGTTTGGGTAACCTTACACAAGGATGAGCAGGTACAGCTTGCTAAACCACTGATAACTCTCTTATCAAAAGACTACCACAAGAAGCAGCAGGCAAGCAGGCCAAATGTGGTGCAGGCTTTACTAGAAGGGCTTCAGTTGAGCCATCCTCAGCCTCGAATCCCTAGTGAGCTCATTAAATACATTGGAAAGACTTACAATGCGTGGCACATTGCATTGGGTTTGCTCGAAAGTCATGTCATGGTATTCTTGAATGACACAAAGTGTTCGGAGTCCCTAGCTGAGCTTTATCGATTGCTCAATGAAGAAGATATGAGGTGTGGGTTGTGGAAGAAAAGGTCAATCACTGCTGAAACTAGGACTGGGTTGTCCCTTGTTCAGCATGGTTACTGGCAGCGTGCTCAAAGCCTATTTTACCAAGCCATGGTTAAGGCAACTCAAGGCACTTACAATAACACGGTACCGAAGGCTGAGATGTGTCTTTGGGAAGAGCAGTGGCTTTATTGTGCAAGTCAACTCAGTCAATGGGATGCTCTAGTCGACTTTGGGAAACTTGTTGATAATTATGAGATTCTATTGGACAGTCTTTGGAAACAGCCGGATTGGGCATATTTGAAAGATGTTATCTCGAAGGCTCAAGTAGATGAAACTCCGAAGTTCCGTATTATTCAAGCCTACTTTGCCCTTCATGAAAAAAATACCAACGGCGTGGCAGAAGCTGAAAACATTGTGGGAAAAGGTGTAGATCTTGCTTTGGAACAATGGTGGCAATTGCCTGAGATGTCTGTTCATGCAAGGATTCCTCTTCTACAGCAATTCCAACAACTGGTTGAAGTTCAAGAATCAGCCAGAATAATAGTGGACATTGCCAACGGAAACAAAGTTGCAGGAAGTTCTGTTGTTGGTGTACATGGTAGCCTATACGCAGATCTCAAGGACATTCTTGAGACGTGGAGACTTCGCACCCCTAATGAATGGGATGGTTTAACTGTTTGGTATGATTTGCTCCAGTGGAGAAATGAAATGTACAATGGAGTAATTGATGCATTTAGGGAATTTAGTACCACAAATCCACAACTTCATCACCTTGGCTACCGTGACAAGGCATGGAATGTCAATAAGCTTGCCCATATTGCTCGTAAGCAGGGCCTGAATGATGTTTGTGTCTCGATATTGGAAAAGATGTATGGACATTCAACCATGGAAGTTCAGGTACCATTTCTTTGGTTAGTTTTGTTAAATTCCTTGTCTGGGGAATGATTATTAATGGAAACGGGATGCAGCTATCTCACCTATTCTGTGTGACATATTTGCAGGAAGCCTTTGTCAAAATAAGAGAACAAGCAAAGGCATATCTTGAAATGAAGGGGGGGGAGCTTACCAGTGGCCTTAATTTGATCAGCAGTACAAATCTGGAATATTTTCCTGTGAAGCATAAGGCAGAAATTTTCCGCCTCAAGGGTGATTTCTTATTGAAGATGAATGATTGCGAGGGTGCTAACCTGGCATATTCTAATGCCATCAGCCTCTTCAAAAACTTGCCTAAAGGGTGGATTAGCTGGGGGAATTATTGTGACTTGGTATTCATTCTCTATTTCTGAACATACCGTTTGTTTTTGCTTGTAAGCGGAATAGCTAATCCGTGTTTTATTTGTTTCAGGCTTATAAAGAGACCCATGAGGAGATTTGGTTAGAGTATGCTGTGAGCTGTTTTCTTCAAGGTATCAAATTTGGCATTCCTAATGCCAGAAGCCATTTAGCCCGTGTTTTATATCTTTTAAGTTTTGATACTCCTGGTGGCCTTGTGGGAAAAGCCTTCGACAAGTATATGGACCAAATACCGCACTGGGTTTGGCTCTCTTGGATTCCGCAACTCTTACTTTCCTTGCAGAGGCCAGAAGCTCTGCATTGCAAACTTGTTCTACTAAAAATTGCCACCGTATATCCTCAGGTAAATGCTCCTTCTTTCGGAACTTATATGGGTTATTCTGTCACTACCATGTTTTAATATCTTGAATCCTCCTATTGCAAATTATTAGGCACTGTATTACTGGCTGCGCACGTACTTGCTTGAACGCCGTGATGTTGCAAATAAATCTGAATTCGGTAGACTAGCATTGGCACAGCAAAGAATGCAACAAAATTTGGCTGGTGCTAGCTCTATCGGCTTGGCTGATGGGAATGCGAGAGTGGGGAGCCATGGTGTGGGCTCTGTAGCCCCAGGAAATCAGATTCATCAAGGAAGTCAAGCCGGTGGTGGTGTTGGGTCACATGATGGTGGTAATTCTCAGGTGCAAGAATCTGACAGATCCGCAGGTGTTGAAGGCAGTGTGCAGGCTGGGAATGACCAATCCATCCAACAGAGTCCTTCAGCTGTTAACGATGGTCATAATGCAATAAGACGTAATGGAGCCCTAGGTTTGGTTGCTTCTGCCGCCAGTGCCTTTGATGCTGCAAAAGATATAATGGAGGCTCTAAGAAGCAAACACACTAATTTGGCTAGTGAACTTGAGGTGATGAACTTACTGTTGTTTCATTATCATTCACCTATTGAGGATTCTAGTATCTTTCCACAAGTGCAAATGCATTTTGTTTAAAAGAAAACTGCATGCACAAGCATGAACATACTGTAGTTTTTTCATTATTGTCAACCTTTTGAGGTTTCTAATATTTGTCAATACTTATTTTGTTTGTGAAAATGCATGAGCTACAAATGAGTAGTGTTTCTCCTAATTGCTTTTTCCATGACACTTCTTTGATTGTTCCTTTAGTATATTTTTTTATTTTGGAGGGTTAATTCGCGATAAAGCTTTTTATCAGCACTTATTGTAGTTACACATGAAACGACAACTCATTTTGCAGATTCTGCTCACGGAAATTGGTTCAAGGTTTGTCACCCTGCCAGAGGAGAGACTACTGGCAGTTGTTAACGCTTTGCTCCACCGCTGTTATAAGTACCCGACTGCAACTACTGCAGAAGTCCCCCAGTCTCTGAAGAAGGAGCTCTCTGGTGTTTGTAGGGCATGCTTTTCAGCAGATGCTGTGAACAAGCATGTTGAGTTCGTGCGAGAGTACAAGCAGGATTTCGAACGCGATCTCGATCCAGAAAGCACAACTACATTCCCAGCCACTCTATCTGAACTGACAGAGCGATTGAAGCATTGGAAAAATGTTCTCCAGAGCAATGTTGAGGACAAGTTTCCTGCTGTGTTGAAGCTGGAAGAGGAAAGCAGGGTATTGCGTGACTTCCATGTTGTAGATGTGGAGGTTCCAGGACAGTATTTTTCAGATCAGGTATTTGACTAAATTGTACCCAGGCAACAATTCCCGTTGCCATGTGGTAGGGTGAATCTTTGGAAGACTTTTTATGATCTATACTGTCTCAGAATGGTTCTGCTGACCACATTGCATTGGGCAGTGGATAATGCACTAAAAAAGTTACAGTTCAATGCACTTTTCAGACATATCAATGCACTTCCACAACTATTATAAATCTTCCACAGATATCAATGCACTTTTTGCGCATTTAACCATAGCAACTGGGCTGTAGTTCCTTGTCAAAAAAAAATTCAGTTAATAAAATCATGACTCCCTCTATCCCATTTTGTTTATCCATTTTCGGCAATTGTGCCTTTTATACTATTGATGAATTAATTTATTTTTTTGTGGATATTTCTGGAAAATTCTTTTCACCTGTCAAAATATCTCTATTAGTTCTTGTTAGCAAAGTTTGCAAACTCATCGAAGATGACTACAGTAGAAAGTATTGTTTTTTTGGAGATGTCCGCAAAAGTGGTAACACCGTAAGGTACGTAACAGACAATAAGCTGGGACAGAGGAACTATATCATTTGCAACTTCAAGATAATCATAAAAATGTGTCTTCTATTGAGAATATTATGTTAAGTTATAAATGGGATTTAATCTGTCCTGCAATGCTTATACTTGTTATTCTTTCTCAAGGTTCAGTTGTTACCTTGTTTTCCTTTTCTTGTTAATTTCTTTATTTCTGTACTTTTCCTGGCCGTTTGTGGCTGAATGCTTCTCTTTTGCTATTATATCTAATTATCCGTATTTTCAGGAAGTGACACCTGATCATGCGGTAAAGTTAGACAGGGTTGGGGCAGATATTCCGATTGTGCGAAGGCATGGAAGCAGTTTTCGGCGCTTGACTCTAATAGGCTCTGATGGCTCCCAGCGACATTTTATTGTTCAGACTTCTTTGACTCCCAATGCTAGAAGTGATGAACGCATGCTGCAGCTTTTCCGTGTGATGAACAGAATGTTTGACAAACACAAGGAATCAAGACGCCGCCACATTTGCATTCACACTCCAATTATTATCCCTGTTTGGTCCCAGGTAATAAGTTCAGTTGTTAATTTCGCGAGGTCAAATGTTTTCCATTAGAACAGTTTGAATTTTCAGCCAATGTACAAGAAATGTCATGTTATTAGATTTTTCGGACTGTCCGAGATGCTGACAGTGAATCTCACCTTGAAGTATGTACTTTGCGTACGTATTCTGAAGATCACTTAGCCTTGATATATCATATATACACACACGAAACATGCAACCAAAAGGATGGAATTTTATCTGAATAGGCTTGCATTCTAATGTTACTGCTTACCCACACTAGGTACGCATGGTCGAAGATGATTTAATGTACAGTACCTTTCTTGAGGTGTATGAGAACCACTGTGCTAGGAACGACAGAGAGGCAGACCTACCCATAACCTATTTCAAAGAACAGCTCAACCAAGCAATATCTGGCCAGATCTCTCCGGAAGCTGTGGTAGATCTCCGCCTCCATGCTTATAACGACATAACAAAGAATTATGTGACTGATAGCATTGTGTCCCAGTACATGTACAAGACTCTGCTAAGTGCAAACCATATGTGGGCTTTCAAGAAGCAATTTGCCATTCAGTTGGCCCTCTCAAGTTTCATGTCATTCATGCTTCAAATTGGGGGAAGGTCCCCTAACAAGATTTTGTTTGCTAAAAACACTGGCAAAATATTCCAGACTGATTTTCACCCGGCTTATGATGCGAATGGAATGATTGAGTTTAGCGAACCAGTTCCTTTCCGCTTGACGAGGAATTTACAGGCTTTCTTCTCACATTTCGGGGTGGAAGGCCTTGTCGTTTCTGCCATGTGTGCAGCAGCGCAGGCTGTCGTTTCACCAAAAGTGAGCTTCTCTACACAAATTTGTTTTTTATTTTTTAACAGAAGAACAATTTTTATTTTTTCATACCAATATTCCATTCCAATTTCATTAAATGCAGCAAAGTCAGCATTTATGGCATCATTTGGCGATGTTTTTCCGGGATGAGCTCTTATCTTGGTCTTGGAGAAGACCTCTAGGGATGCCTCTTGCCCCTGTCGTCGGAGGGGGTAACATGAACCCTGTTGACTTTAAACAAAAGATCACGACAAATGTGGATCATGTTATCGACCGGATCAATGGAATAGCTCCACAATATGTATGTGAAGAGGTAAGTTTGATGAAAATTTGTCGTGAATACCACTTTTCGAGCATCCAAATTATGAGTACAGCTTATATGCTCGCAAAAGAAACTTTATGTGGCTTTTATTTATGGGGGAACAAAATTCCTAATTCCCTATTGCTGCAATCAAACTGTACACATGACCTGAATTTGTTTAACTTTCTGTAGGAAGAAAATGCTGTGGATCCGCCACAATCAGTGCAGAGAGGTGTTACGGAGTTGGTTGAAGCCGCTTTGACCCCAAGGAACCTTTGTATGATGGATCCGACATGGCATCCCTGGTTCTAACTCATGGTACTAGCCTGCCGTGGCGCACCCCTCCCCCGGGTTAAAGAGCAGTATACCTCAGTAGGTCATCGGCGGTTGCTTCTTGTAAATTTGATGTAAATATTGCTTTGAATTAATTGCTAGTTGTCTATCTATTTTCTGCTCGGATGTAAATTTGACCTTGATCTTTACAACAACTGTTCTTTTTGGCGTCCGGTGTTACCGTAATTATTGGTAATTGAGTATCTATTTGGTATTTGGATTCAATTTTGTGATTTGAATTTGTGCAGTCAGGAAAAAACATATTCATACCTTTTTTTTGAAGTTTCTTTTGCAGAAAGTTTGTAATAAAAATACCGCTAAAATGACAAGACAATTATTTTTCTAGGGGCACTAAATTTGAGCCACCTGATTGTGGCGGATCCTCAATCAGGGAACAACAATGTCCAAGTTTGGTTCGGGAGTACTTTCGGGGTAATGAGCTCACGGCATCCTTGATGCTATGTGGGGGAATCGGAGTGACGTTTTGCAATAGCAGTAAACAAAAACATTGCGCAAAGTGCCTCGGTATGTATCCCTCCGCATTCCTGGGCTCTAATGATATTATTGCTGAACCCTTAAAAAGGACTGAAGAGACAGGTTGTCGGATGGGGTTAAATGGAATATCCCTTAGGCGGGCTATCTTTCTTAATGTGAATTTTGATGGAGCCATTTTTCAAGATGAAATGTCAATCGTTGTTGGGATTGTTGTCCGAGATGAGCTTGGTATGTTTGTTGCCGCAATACCAAAATGGTTTGAACCTGCTTGATGTTGGGATTGAAGCATCGAGTTCTGTGCTGTTAGGCGAAGGGCGAATCAAGTGGCCCCATAATATAGCAAAGACATGCTCTTTTTTATTCTAATGTATGGTTAGATGTGTCCTTTCTAATTGTGGATATTCCATCCGAATAATAAAATACTTCTGTCTTTCATAATACAAAAAAGCGTATTTGCGAAAAGAATTGCAACTCAACAGTGTATGTCCATTTAGGTGCCAACATTTAGTTCCCCAAATAGTCCCACAACAAGGAGAGGTCCAATTCACTTGTTAATGGATTGGTCAAAAACATGAACAAAGAAACAAAACATCCTCAGAAATGGTGTCATGGGAATAAGATTCTCAATGCACTCAGTTATCTTCTTCTTCCTCCTCTTCAGGAAATCGGAAGTGCTTCCCCTCTGGTGTTGGCAAGCCCTTCAAGCACACAATACCAGTCGAAACAGCAAATGATGCTTCACTTTCACCACTGCCACTGCCACCACCACCACTCACTTCTTCTCCTTCAATCTCATCATCCCTATTGTATACGAATCGGGTATGCTTTCCGCTGAATTTGGGAATCAACTGCCCTTCACACACACGGATATTGCTCATCCATTCACACAACTCATCAACAAACCCTCCATCATCTCCTTCCTCCTCTTCTGCATAATCATTATCTTCTTTGATTTCTTCAATGCTGTCTTCATCTTCTTCTTCATCGTCTTTGGAACTCGCATTAACCTGAACAGACCAAATAGAAGCATCCTCCTCCTCCTCCTCCATTCTAGACTTCTCTTGGCCTTCACTCTCTCCTCCAATATTTGTCAGCACAGAGGAACACCCTGATGGATCAGAACCCTCTAACTTCTCTGTGAAGTCCAAGAGCAACGACCTAGTTATCGAGCTATTCTCACATACAGGACCCTCTTGTTCTGTTCCTTCCAGCAGTTCAATCACCATCTGACACATTATCGTACAATCAAGAAATCAGTAAAAACGTCTCAACAAAACCCAATTGAGAATTCCACGTTTCGATGCCCAGACAAACAAGAAATCAATGGAAGTGAATGAACACAGGAAAACCCAATTTCGAATTGTAAAGAAAGTATCTAAAAATCAAGAAATATATACCTGAGAAGTCATCAACTGTTCTTGCACAGGTGAAGGAGTGACCAAAGCCAAACAACTGTTTTTGAAGCCTTCATTGTCAGAGAGGTTCAGAACAAGGGGTGTATTGGCCGGAGTAGGGGCAAGAAGCCCCGTGGGAGAGTTGACAAAGCAGCCTTTGAGGTGAGAGAAAGGTTTGTGTTCCGATGAGAGTTTCGAAATCTCAGCCTCGTCCTCCACTTTTTGCAAAAGGGTCTTGACTTGACCCCTCAGAAGAGCCTCCCCTGAACCAGGAGTCTTGATGGGGTCCTTTGCTTGCTTGCTGTTCCTCATTTTCGATGTTTCGGACAATGGGGTTTCAACCAATCTTCCAATTGCAAGCCCAACAACTGGCGAATCGTTGCTTATATCGATGAGAGCAGATCGATCTTGTTGGTTCCCTGTTCTTGGTCTTGATTTTGAATTCCCCTTTTCAGATTCTCCATTTTTCCCTGTAAATAATCAAGGATTGAATACATTACAATTCGTGTGGAAATCGAATTAATCAAAGCATATACACAGAAGTATACATGTAACTTGTAAGTAAGTTTAAAGAAGGGAAAAGAGAGAGAGTGGCTCACTTGACATGGGTATGCCGTTGTTGATGGTGTTGCTGTTCGAAGTAGCCAAGATTTGGGATCTTGTGAGTCTTCTTGTTGATGATGGGGTCTCCATTAGATTTCTTTGAATACCCAGAGAGAGAGAGAGAGAGAGAGAGAGAGAGAGAGATGTTTCTTGGGGAGAGGTGTGGAGTTTTTACATGGGAATTAGGTGCGAACGGTAATGTGACGGTTCGTTTAAGGGCTGCGGGGAAGAACGCTGTTCCGAAACTAGCCGTTGCCACTTTTTTCGAATGCTGATTAATACTCCTACTGTTCTGGTTGTACTGTTCGTTAGCTTCATGGCTATTTCCCGTGGTCCAATAACGAATTCGTATCAACAAGTTTTTGCAGAAGATACCTCTTGATATTGCTATTTGCAAGGATGGATCAGGGAGTCTAGTGGCGGCAATCGCCATGACTAGAATTTTAGAAAATGCAATTATTATATGTAAAAAAAAAAATTATGCCCAATTTATATAGTCTCGCCACTACTAGATTTTTTTAGTATACACTTCGCCACTGTTAGGGTAAAATCCTGGTTCCGTCCTTGGCTATTTTTCATGAAAAAAAAAGAAAAAAGATCAAGTTATTTGTAACTTCACATACTAAAGAGCAAAAAGAAATATGGCTGAACTAGTTTGTGCACCTCAGACTAATATCCACATGCACATTTCCTATAGCCATTTCACACTCTTATTATATGTTAGGTGAAGTGGTTTCAAAAGTTGCTGATAAGGAGAGTTAAAACCAAAACCTCAATAGCGAGCAAATCGCTAAGATGTTCTAATCTCAAGGCCAAGCCCTGGGCCATCGTGGGGTGGCTGGGGTCCCTAGATGAGTCAAGTGTTCGTGCCATCTAATCGTGGCCTGGAACACACACATACACCCACCCACCAATATCATTCCTTAGGTACTAGTACAATTTCGAGCTCGACCCCATCTCCAACTTGCTCATTGTTTGTTAAATGAACGGAGTCCTTTGTTCACTTCACAGCACGGTCCAGTCTTGTTATGCCATGCGCAATGCTCTCTTCACCAATGTGAGCATGCAAAACGACATGGACGGTGACGGAGTAGTCCTGTAGTCGTGTGAAAACTAAGGTTGGGTTGGGATCAGTTGAGCTCCAAAGATTTGGATGACCCGTTAATCAGCGCGTTACAGGCCCAAATCAGACAAAAGAATCGAGGAGTTCAATATTGCAGTAAAGGTTTACTACACAATTGTTTGAAACTCATGATACCCGCTAGCTCTAAAAGTAAAACCGGATAAATAGCGAGTCCATCCAATGGACTCATTTTCGAAATCTTGTAATTAAATGTCACTATGGCATCACATTTGGTTCCTTTCTGTATTTGCTGGGGAAAAGAGGGAAAACTGAAAGCTGTGTCATGAAATCCAAGTCCGAAGACCGACACAAATATGCCTCATATTCAAGCATATAAAGACTTCTTTCAAGGAAACGTATGAGGCAGAGGCAGAGGCAGAGGCAGAGGCAGACATCTCTTCATTACGGTAATTCAGATAAAATTGAAAAATGAACAAATACATAGCATCTCTCACATCAATTAAAAAAACTTGATCCCTAAACTCAAGCAGAATCGAACAAAATCAAATAAAATCCTCCCAATTAAGGACATTTGCGACCCCCGGTGCGGGGATTAACGAGGTTGAAGTAGCACGGACAGGCCCAGTAGTTGCCGTAAGTCCCTGGCGGCACGCAGTGGCACTGGTTGCAGCAACTCCCGCATGCCCTATTGCACAGTCTTGGCCTCTTTGTCGTTGAACACCGGTAATTACATGCCTTTCCACAGTCTGATTCAATAAAAAACAAGAAGAAGATTGCTAGCTATGACATGCACAATCTACTCAATTTTCTATGACATGCACCAATTCAGATGTATTAGGCGCGCGAATCCACTCAGGAAATGTGCTACATTTAAGGCGCCACATCAGAAGTACTCATATGGTCTTTGTTCTCAGAATCATTCAAGGCATATCGGTCCCACAACATATGCAAGACCCGCATGCATCGGATGATTTTGAACTCATCTATGTTTGGTTCTATTTACAAAATCTATGCAGTAGCATTTCTCACAGACCAAAGTGCACAGATCTAGACATGATAGATGTGTCTAAAACCGTACGTTCATACATGTGCCGTACACATCAGACAGTCTAGACTCTCTGGATGCATCTATGTCCGGATCTGAACAATTTGGTCCGTATTCGTAGCATTTTTGTAGATTAAATTTATACCCTGAAAAGTTATATACACAACTCATGCTTGCTTTTTGTTGTCATTCACAAGCGCAGAATGGTTATGGAAACCTAACTACATCTGTAGCAGTATCCAAATTATAAATGTACATATTTTTCCATACACATTTGTTCTATGGTAATTAAGGTGAATTAAGCTACTAATTACCTATTGGTGACGCTTGAGGAGCTGGGCTGACGACAGGGCTCTGTGCCTCATAGATGTCCATCTGCACCATCAATTAACCAAATCATTAACACACATACGCACATATATACATCTGAAAAATTAACTAATATATATTATTATGTATATATATCTTGACAATCTTGTGTATGGAAAAGGCTTGAGTATTGAGATATACCTTTTGGTTGGCAGTAGTGAGATGGAAAAGCAGAAACGAGAGAAACAGTGAAGCAATGAAGATTTCTCTTGAAAAGGCCATGGCTTTTGAAGGCAAAGCTAAGGCAGACAAGAAGGTGATGAAACTTTGGAAATGGAAGAAAATGTCTGAAGGCCAAAGTAAATGAGAGAGAGAGAGAGAGAGAGAGAGAGAGAGAGAGAGAGAGAGAATGGAGGTATTTATTGAGAGAGAAAGAGAGTTAGGTGTAGGCTCATTCAAGGAGGGGAACTACTTGTCTCTCGGTGGCATGCATATGTTTTTGCTGGAAGGAGTGAGGAGGCCTCTGAGAAACTCAGTACTACTCTCGATCTTGCCAACCCACTCACACTCAAAACTAGGTTGAAAATGAGCTGTTTTTTTCTCAAAGAATGGGTTATTAAAAAAGTAGTAGGACTTTAGACCTTGGTCTAGCAATTGCGATTCTGCAGTGTGTGTGTGTGTGTGAGAGAGAGAGAGAGAGAGAGAGTGTATTTTGTTGGGAGGTTCAACTTGTAAGTATTAAATTTGTGTTTAAAATCCAACTCACAGGATTACTTAAAAAGCTTTAAAGTCCTCACCTAACTTGTATGAGAAATCGACAAATTGAGGGACTAAGAGATGCGGTTAAGCGGTTCCTGTCAAGCATCTTACCGAGCGCATTCGAACCATCCATCTCGGTAATCAATGGTTGGCAGAAATCGCATTCGAACAGGGTGTTTGACAGGAACCACTTGACAGCGTCCCTGCACAAATTGAGAAACCTCATTGTAACCGTTGCACCACGTCGTATATCATGGGACAAATTGAAAATAAGTTGCTTTTCAAAAACCAATCAATATCAATCTCTAATGTGTACGTTTCCACTGTATAATTCAACGCGCACATTGTAAATTGTCTTAGTAATAGTAATACTTTAGGGAAGAGAAATAAATTGATCATGTCATCATAGAACAAAGACTACAACAATTTGCAAGAGATATTCAAAATAAGCTAGCTAACTTAAAGGGGGAGACAAAAGTAAGATGTACGAGGATTGATGAATAATTTTTGACAGAAATTCACAAAATAAAAAGTATTTTAAGAATAATTTGTGGAACCCGAAATAAACCCAAGAAAAATCAATAAATCAGTAATTGGATTGAGCTATGCCAAACGGGCCTTAGCAAAATGAAAGGAGTGAGCTCCTCAAACTCATGAAATGGGTTGGCAACGTCTGTTGTAAGGAACCAAATGGCTTGTAGCCTTGCAGTTAGTTATCTTTTGGTCCTCACACAAGGGAAATCAGGGTTCGAGCCTTGATAGAGGCGTTTGAGGTTCAGGGCTATGGACAACTTCTAAATTTTCTGTGTACTAAAACTCACTAAACTCTCCCGTAAATTCTCCTGTAAACCTCTTGATGTATACAATATTGGAAAAAAATAAAGTAAAGCAGCAAGGCCCCACAAGAATGACTTGTTGAATGCCACGCAGACTTCATGGAGGAATTCATGTGCTCTCTTTCCCTGTTTCCCATTTCTCTTTGTGTAATAGTAATTGTCACATGGCCAGAGTACTTAGCTGCATTGAAATTAATTTCATACATAACATTCAACTTTTGATCATGTCAAAATTTGCCTGTATTGAAAATTCCTGCATATATATATAGTAAAGCATTACTATTCCATATAGATCGACTGTTCTTGGCACATGTGTAATTGACATGTACTTAGTTTCCTATGTGGAGATCAACAAATTTGAATTTTTTTTTTGCCACATATCAATTGCATCTAGAGCAAAACATAGGGTTCAGACCTACGAGAAGGATTCGGTCATTTCAAGTCCTGCTTACAACTTCATAGTTACGGCGTATACGCGTCAAAGAGTAATAGCAACTATATATAGTATTTCACACTTACCGGGGGGAAAAAATCTGTATATTTCACCTAGTTCAATGTAAAATTGCATGTGTACGAAGCTAGCTCAAGTGGTTTGTACACTTTGGCTTCAGGGGGAGGTTCGGTTTCAAGGCTCATGGAGGAGCACCGAATCCCCGTTGTAAAGAATCTAACAGAACTAGTTCATATCAAAAAAACAAAAAAAAGTTTTACCAACTGCTAACATTAATCTACAGCGTGTCAAAAAACAATGGAAGATTTGCGTATCTTTATAGAACTTTTGAGAAATTCTAGACATGCACTTTTTAGACCTCTTACCTTCGAAGTGGTCAGCATTCTTCTTCATCTGAACATTATGGGTTCCCAACGCCTAGATGGCTTTGGAGCAAAGTCTGGACCTTTTCTTTCTTTCTTTCTGAAAGGTGCATAAGTTTGGACCTAGCTTGGTCTCACAATCTTGGTTCTTTACAGGCAAATGTTTGTTGTTCTGGAATTTCTACTCCTTGCAACGGAGATGTACTTTCATGGGCCTTTTTTTAATTTGGATGATAGGTCAATGACTCGAGAACTTCATTTTTTACTCTTCTCAATGACCACGTTTTGATACCATTTGATGTAACGATATATGTGACATAGCGTGATTGAATAAGGCAACGCAGAAAACGCACAGCCCCACCTCATGACCTGGAGGCTTATTCTGTTTTGGTCCAACCCAATAACTAACCTCACAGAATTTATGGATCCCAAGCCTTAAAAGGCACTTCAAAGATAGATGTAATACGCATCGTCTTAGGGGATGCGAACAAGTACGTATGAATCACCTACACGTACAGAAATGCACCGAGGTTTTTTTTATCATCCTTCCCTATTTGCTTGGGAGTATAAAAGAATCCATATCCTTCACATTTTTATTTTGTCTTCACTTTATCTTGGGGAGTCTCGATCTCTAATTAATGTATGGATTTGTTCATTCGTTGCCAAGGACCCTTTCAGCTATGCGCAATTTGTACGAAAGTTGAATTTGAAAAAAGTGACATAATTGGAAGCTTCTCTCTCTATTATCCTTTGCCCAACAATAACATTATAGCCTCGTGAGTCGTGATCCATTGGGCCTCGTTTGATAACAGAGATAGATGGATGGGATTCGTAAGGAGATGAGATTGATAATGAGAAGGGATTGATAATGAGTATGTTTGTTTGGGATGGGATTAGATGATGGGATTATTAATATCATGTTTGTTTGAGATGGGATTAGATGATGGGATTGGATTGTTAGAAGAAATTGGTAAAGAGAAGGGATTAGTAATGTGAAGGAGTTGAGATTGGATTATTAATACCCCTCAATACCAAGTCCCACGGGGTATTAGCAATACCCCCTAATACCCCCTCTATTAATCCGATCGGACTAATAGTCCGGACCTTTTTTTGTTACCAAACGGAGTATTAATAATCCCATGGGATTATTACTCCAATCCCAACCCTCAAACCCGTTATCAAACGGGGCCTAGAGGAGTAATATTTTTCCTTTCTACACCCAATAGTTGTGTATTTTTTGGACTTTATTTCCGGCCACATGACTCAAAATTATATATATATATATATATATGGTAATGCAGAGTATTTCAGGTCAACTTGCGTGTACCTCGACTTAATCCTTATAGCTTTTCTCATAGCCGTTTCACACGCTGCATGGAGTGAGGTGGCCCCAATATTTGATGACAAGGAAGATCGAATTTCAGACCTTAGGATGAAACAAACACTTGAGTCTCAGGCCAAGAGCACGCACTTAGCCAACCCCTCGGGGTTCAAAGAGATATTTCTGGATAAAACAAGGTATTCAGTTCTCCCCCTGTGTCGGCCAACAGTTCCACTGAATCCAAGTACTAAACCCGGTATCTACTGTTACTATTAAAATTTGAAACCAAACCATAGTCAGACCGTAGAATATCTATTTAATACCGTTTTCTCTCTTTAAAAAATAAATATTTATTTGTAATTTTTAAGCTTAAAAATAATAAGTTTACTGAAATAAAAAAATATGCAATATGAATCTTGTTTGATAACCCTGCAAAAAAAATTGAAAAGTTATTTTCGTAAGCCTATTATTTTTAGACGGCTGATTCTGCCACTCCCTTCTTTGTTAAAGGCACTTCCCTGCAAGTGTATTTTGCACCAAAATAACACTTGCAGAGGAGTGCTGTTAACAAAAAAAAAGGAGTGACAAAATCATTTCCCTATTTTTAAGCTAGAAAATAGAACCTTATTTTTTAAGTACTTATTTGAGAATCTTGAATGGGCAACCGAACCAAAATAGGATCGCAAAAAATGGTTTGCATGGTTCACTTCATCGGTCACTTCCCCAATTCCTTATTTGCAAATCCATGTTTTAACGGCAAAGTCCACTTTGATCTCTTTGTAGTTCGGTCATGTGCAAATAAATTTCCTCCCTATGGTTTAAAAGTGGACACATAACCATTGTATGGTTTATTTATGGTTGCATAAGGACCCAATTTCGTCCATATTAACGTCAAGTGTGAAGCATGCGTGTTATAATTATGTGAGGAATTTTGTGCTCCAAAAGTGCTACACACACAACGATTGTTTAAAACACAACACACAACCAATCTCTAGCCATCTATTGCTGTAATAAATGACCCGAATTGGCTCAACTTTTTTCCCGAAAAAGTTAAAATTTTCCCTGGAAGAATTTTTTAAAATAAACTGTCCAAATACATCTGGACGGTCAGAATTACTCGCACAACCAAACATAACATTTTTGTATTTTGCCCTCGAATGTCTACAAAACCCACCCCCTCTCTCTCCTCCATCTCTCTTCCTCTGTTTCTCTCCCCTTCCTTTTCCCGATTGTTTAGGCCCCTCAACCGCTACTCATATCAGTTCTGCCGCCGCACCACCCCATGTTTCCACCGTTTTTTCCGGCGAACCTTTAGCCATCACCACAGAGCCCAACAACCCTTTCGTCCTCGTTACTTGGTTTGATTTGAGATTGTGTGATTTTGGATTGGGATTTTTTGAATGGGGTTTGGTACATGGGATGAATTTGATAGATTAAGAAAGAAGATGATGGCATATTGGATATTTCATTGTTAATGTTAACGGCATAAGCGCTGAACCCCGTAAATAAACGACAAGGTGGTTATATGCCCACTTTTAAACCATGTGAAAGATATCTGCACCTGACTCAAACCATAAGAGGTTAAAGTAGACTTTGCCCATTTTTTTTTAATATATAACTCAGTAGTCCGGCCTTAGCTGAAAAATCATTACTAGTCGTATGAACAGATATTCTTATGCAGTATTTAAGATATTCTCAATATTATTATTTTTGGTCATGGATTAACACAAAACATTTAGACTAAATACCCAAAAATTGTGTTGGAAAATTTTCTGATTTTGTGAATGATAATTGGAACGTTCGGAGGGTCTCCCGACACAATCGAAAAGGACTCCCTTTGGTTCGTTGAATCTGGACGACGCTATTCAACTTTCCAGCAATTTTTGACCGAATAATACCCCATGAATGGAGGTTAATGCTGGCATTTGCACCTGCCATTCATTTGGCAGTTTTGTGTATTGATTCTCCCCTATTTAAGGCTGAGAAATCAATTCCCGTATCCAATTCCTGGCTGTTTTCAGAGGCCACTGAGCAGTATAAAATGGGCAGTCCTCTCCTCATTTTGCACCAGCACATTCACAACTTCGAGAGCTCTGAAATTCGTTCTTTGTGTGAGAGGTAATGTAAATTGGCATTCAGAGGGGAAGGTCAGTGTAATACCCGTCCTTGATATTTAGTAATTTAAACTCTTATTTTACTTGAATTATGTGTTTACGGGGTTAATTCATATGTGGTGGGAAAATAACTAAAAGCAATTGGTCGGTTGCATAAGTGGAGGGCTGGTGTGGTTACACCATATATTTTTTCAAAGGGAGATATTTCTTAAATATCTCATTCCTTCCCCTTTCCCTGATATTTTCTTAAAGAGAGAGAGAGAGAGAGAGAGAGAGAGAGAGAGAGAGAGAGACGGATGAGAAGAGGAAAGGAGAAAGAAGAAGAAGAAACCAAGGTGCAGGGCTGTTCTTCCCGAAATTATTCAAGGTACCTAGAAATTTTCTAAATTCTTGAAATAAATCTTGAATGTTCATCTGTGAGTCTATTGCATCGTGTTAAATTTTCAGAAAATAACTCGAAGTGGTTTGGCCTACAAAATTCATGGACCGAACTGGTGTCTGGTTCGCGTCTGTGCTGGCAGCACAGACACGTGTTGGAAAAACGGGCATAACTTCTTGCTCGGGTATCGATTTTACGTACCGTTTCTTGATTCTGAAACTAGACTTACATGCCTTTCTGAATATGTAAGGTTCGTGCCTTGGTTCCTTCTAGGAAAAATCAGTTTTGCTCCGAAGTTGGTGATTTGTTATTCTGGAAGTCTGGACAGGTTTTTGAGCTATGTTCCTCATCGGTTTTGTCATAGTTAAATGTACTTACTGATTATGGGCTCCCATGAGTCTTAAACATTGATCAAATGGTGATGTTTTGGTGTTGGAATTGTTGGAAAAGAGTGAGTATGTGATTTTTAATGAGCTTTCGATCGCAAACTGTCCTGCTGAAATCGTAATCTTGTGTTTCTTGTTGTGTACTTTCAATTGGGCGTATCTTGGTCATTCAAACTCTATGTTGGGCAAATTTTATATCAAAATTCATGTACCGGAGGTGTACTTTCTAATGGTGGTAGTCTCATGACCTGGTTTTAAACCAATAAGAAGTTATGGTCGGAATACAACAGGATGGTCATGGTTTTCAAACCGATTTTAAGAGTTATGCCATATTCATACTTTTACATTTGATTGGGGGCACTTCTAAACCTTTGAGATGGACATGCTAGTATGTGTTAAGCATCTTCAATCTATATTAGGTGTTATAGATTGTTGTTAGGACTTGATTTTGACGTTTAAGCGTTCAATAAATTGATATGGTTAACTTGTGGTTAGGTGTCAAGCCGGTGAGTTGGGAGGTGCCGAAATCGTAAGTTTAGCATACCTCGGTTGATACCAAGGTGAGTGTGTCTTGATATGGTCCTTCTCAATAAGATATTGATGTGGTGGTGAGTGTATATCTTGCTAATCGTATTTTAGCTTTTGATATGGTTATCTTTAATGAGATATTGTTGCTGTAGTGTGGGGTATATCATGCTACAATTGTTTAGCTTTTGATATGTTGTGAATGTGTGTGTGTGAGGCACACCATGTCGTAAGCCATATCGTTTAATGGACGATGGTTGGGAGCATGGTGTGCGAGACACGAGATTTGGTTGTGATATGCGTGGTTGATGAATATTCATGCTGCTGAGTGATTGAACCACCGAAGGTTAGCGTGTGAGGCATACCATGTCGTATGCCATGCCGGCTAATAGTCGGTGGATGGGAGCATGGTATGTGGGACACCTCGTCTTGGGTACATGCGAAGTGGCAAACGTGTCACTGCATGTGATGTAATTATATTCATGTTGTTGTGCATTGAATATTATTGCTTTGTTGGGTGGACAGGTTGGTTATAACTGTTGTATACATTTGAGTATTTAAGTTATATTGGTGGATTCATATTCATGTTGTTATTCGTTCGGGTATTATGGTATTATGTTGAGCATTTCTATATCTCACACACTCTGGCTTTCCTTTTTGGTCTGCCAGGTAGCAGGTTGCTTAGAGTGGGTCCACTACTGGTCATCGTGTTGAGGAGTGTTTGGTCTAGCCTTGGATGTTGTGGAAGGTCGAGCTTGTTGTAGGTAGTTAAGGAAGAAGTTGTTTTGTTTAAGTTGTAATGAATTTCTTTGTGGACATGTCAAGTATGAAATTTTCTAAAGTGTTGTAAATCGAGGTTGTAGTTGGTTGGTTGACACGTTGACTCATTTTATGTTTAGGTGATAAGTCTTCCGCTGAGTATTTACATTCTGACAGGTTGCGAGGTGTGGTTTGGTCTTCTGTGTGGAATGCCACGTGGTCGCACCGACTCGGGCCCACTTTGCCGTTTGCGGGGCGGGGCGTGACAGCTTGGTATCAGAGCTAGTACGTTCTAGTCTCTGTGTTGAGAGTCGATTGGGGGTTCTTGTAGTGGACCATAGGGTGTCGAGTGAGGTTAGTGGGTGACAAACGTGTGGCTATTTCATACTTGGCATTGTGGTTGTTGTTGGTGTTTTAAGTTGTTAAAACAGGTTATTGATATGACTCAGTTCATGGAGCAGCAAATGGTAATTATTTCATAGAAGATTATGCTTGGCACTGGCGGTGTCGTATGTGGACCGTGTTTTGTGTGTTAGAGGTAAAATGACAGAAGGGTTCATAGCGTTATGGAGAGTATATGCTTATGCGTGTTAAAGAACTCTGGCTTTGCCGGATATGGTGATAGGTATTTTCAATATTGAATGACGTCGGGTATACATAACAGTAGATGTGTGGTTAAACTTAATTAATGTGTTAGCAATGCTTAATGTGCACTTAGAGTAATTACGTGTTTTTGTAAGATGGAGTTTATGTTGTAGTGAGACGGTTGTATTGTTATGTGGTATGTCAACCTTGTTATAGTGTAAGTTGGCGATGGGAAGATTCTTAAGAGTTGGAGAGCTACGCGCTAGAGAGGGTTCATGTTGAATTTGACATGTTAGCGTCAAAGTTATAGGTTTCGTAGTAAATTGGAAAGATATTGAAGGAAGTGTGATAATTTGTGGGGTGACGTGCATATGAGAATACCTAATAATCTTAAGTGGCCTGTATGGTATGGTGGATGTCGTGTGTGGTACGTTGTTTTTAAAATTGGAAGTATGTACAGAAGGGTTCGTATTCTTGAAAAACTTTTCAAAAACCACCTTAATCCATTTTTGGTGATGAAATGACCAAAATGATTAACAAGTCAATTTTTTTTAATTGATAACGAGTGGGAATGCAGAATTGGGACTTGCAAACATATTACTTTAAAGGGTGAGCAAGCATACGTCACTTACATTTTGTAGTGTGAATAGTATGTTATAGTGTTGCTAGTAGGTTAGCTTATGAGATGGAGTTTGAGGATGTGATTACGTGCATGTGAGTATGTAAGTACATGTGTTATGAGTTGATGATGTATGTGTAAAACATAATGGTTTAGTGTTACGAGAAGATGGTTGTATTGGTTTTATGTGAACTAGTATATGGTTTTGGTTATCTATCGAGTGATAGGTGTAGATGAGTATTTTTATAAGTTGTTAAGTGTATGAGTTGGAAGGGTTTGGTGAGTTAGTTATCGGATGTGGTGTTAATGGTAGAGATGGGTTGCCTAACGGTTAGAGTGGTGAGTTAGAAGGAGTTGAAAATCGTGTTTTGAGGGACTAAGGTCTGTTATTTGAGTACGGTTTGAATGGTACAAGTTGGAGAGGTGCAAGTTTGACTGGGATTTAAATGGATTATGAGGTTGGTAAGCAGTACGACAGAGCAGCGGCTACAAAACAGTTGCAAGAGTCAGATGAGAAATGGGTTAATTTCGTGGAAGTGAAACTGGGGCAGAGTGCTGGTATTTTTGAAAACCATTTTGAGAGAATGGAACAAGTATAAGTTTTATTTGTTGTTTGATTTAATAAATTGATCATGCATTGTGTTTATGTTGTCAAGGTCAGTCCAGTCGACTGGAGTGTCAGTGGTGTTGTGATGAAATGGGCAACGTGCCTATTAAATCACGACACGTCTTGCATATTGTCATATTCGCATGCCACCAATGATATTTATGTTATGGACTAACCTTGTTTTGAAGGGACACGTTACAACAAGATTGAGTTCAGGCTTCTGAAACAGAATTCGGGGATGGTACTGAGTTGACAATGAGACGTGGAACAGTGTTGGGATCTTGGTTGTGATGGAGAAGGTGTTGGGGTCTGTGAGGGAGTGCATAGAGGAAGTAGATTAAGTGAACTATAGGTGATTGTTAAGGTTGGATGTGAAATTTTAAGTGATAATTGAGTTACAGTGGTAGCAAGTGTTATGGTGGATTGAAGGTTAGAAAGTTAGGTGGGTTGTCGATTCGAGTTAGTATGCGTTGGGTTGGATTGTATACTAGTATATACAAATGTCTTGAGGTGTTGTTTGTGTGTGACAGATGTGTTTCTTTCGGTATGCCTGAGTGATAAAATGGTCAGTGTAACATGATAAGATAATATACAAATAAGATTGTTTCAAGATTGGTGTTTGTTAGTATATCAAGTAATAATAATGTGTTGGATGATAGTATGAGATTAAAATTTACTTTTCCTAAGAGGTAATACTCATGTTTTGAGAGTACGTGGGGATATGGTGGTCGTGATGGTGTATTGAGTTAGTATTTTTTGGGACTAATATGGTTGTTTTTGTTGAGAGTTGTGAAATAAGGAAGTTTTTAAAGTATGAATCACATGGGGTGTTATTTGTATATGTTTTGTGTGTACAAAGGCATGATTAGAAAAGAGGAGAGAGTTCTGGTTGGGAAGTGAGGATGGGTGACAATGGTTACATGATGGTGTACTTGGAAGAGTAACTAAGTTCGTGGTTTTGGAAATATATTATCTTTTGAACGGTGTTGCACATATCAATGTGTTATGAAGTGGTGTAGTTAGGGATTGATTTGCTTATGATGACGGTGTCGCTAGGATTGGTCGCGGGACAGGATTGTTTTGATAACCTATTGGTTTCGGTTGTCGCTAGTGGCTTTAATTTCGGGGACGAAATTTTCTAAGGAGGGGAGAGTTGTAATACCCGTCCTTGATATTTAGTAATTTAAACTCTTATTTTACTTGAATTATGTGTTTACGGGGTTAATTCATATGTGGTGGGAAAATAACTAAAAGCAATTGGTCGGTTGCATAAGTGGAGGGCTGGTGTGGTTACACCATATATTTTTTCAAAGGGAGATATTTCTTAAATATCTCATTCCTTCCCCTTTCCCTGATATTTTCTTAAAGAGAGAGAGAGAGAGAGAGAGAGAGACGGATGAGAAGAGGAAAGGAGAAAGAAGAAGAAGAAACCAAGGTGCAGGGCTGTTCTTCCCGAAATTATTCAAGGTACCTAGAAATTTTCTAAATTCTTGAAATAAATCTTGAACGTTCATCTGTGAGTCTATTGCATCGTGTTAAATTTTCAGAAAATAACTCGAAGTGGTTTGGCCTACAAAATTCATGGACCGAACTGGTGTCTGGTTCGCGTCTGTGCTGGCAGCACAGACACGTGTTGGAAAAACGGGCATAACTTCTTGCTCGGGTATCGATTTTACGTACCGTTTCTTGATTCTGAAACTAGACTTACATGCCTTTCTGAATATGTAAGGTTCGTGCCTTGGTTCCTTCTAGGAAAAAATCAGTTTTTGCTCCGAAGTTGGTGATTTGTTATTCTGGAAGTCTGGACAGGTTTTTGAGCTATGTTCCTCATCGGTTTTGTCATAGTTAAATGTACTTACTGATTATGGGCTCCCATGAGTCTTAAACATTGATCAAATGGTGATGTTTTGGTGTTGGAATTGTTGGAAAAGAGTGAGTATGTGATTTTTAATGAGCTTTCGATCGCAAACTGTCCTGCTGAAATCGTAATCTTGTGTTTCTTGTTGTGTACTTTCAATTGGGCGTATCTTGGTCATTCAAACTCTATGTTGGGCAAATTTTATATCAAAATTCATGTACCGGAGGTGTACTTTCTAATGGTGGTAGTCTCATGACCTGGTTTTAAACCAATAAGAAGTTATGGTCGGAATACAACAGGATGGTCATGGTTTTCAAACCGATTTTAAGAGTTATGCCATATTCATACTTTTACATTTGATTGGGGGCACTTCTAAACCTTTGAGATGGACATGCTAGTATGTGTTAAGCATCTTCAATCTATATTAGGTGTTATAGATTGTTGTTAGGACTTGATTTTGACGTTTAAGCGTTCAATAAATTGATATGGTTAACTTGTGGTTAGGTGTCAAGCCGGTGAGTTGGGAGGTGCCGAAATCGTAAGTTTAGCATACCTCGGTTGATACCAAGGTGAGTGTGTCTGATATGGTCCTTCTCAATAAGATATTGATGTGGTGGTGAGTGTATATCTTGCTAATCGTATTTTAGCTTTTGATATGGTTATCTTTAATGAGATATTGCTGTAGTGTGGGGTATATCATGCTACAATTGTTTAGCTTTTGATATGTTGTGAATGTGTGTGTGTGAGGCACACCATGTCGTAAGCCATATCGTTTAATGGACGATGGTTGGGAGCATGGTGTGCGAGACACGAGATTTGGTTGTGATATGCGTGTTTGATGAATATTCATGCTACTGAGTGTCGATTGAACCGCCGAAGGTTAGCGTGTGAGGCATACCATGTCGTATGCCATGCCGGCTAATAGTCGGTGGATGGGAGCATGGTATGTGGGACACCTCGTCTTGGGTACATGCGAAGTGGCAAACGTGTCACTGCATGTGATGTAATTATATTCATGTTGTTGTGCATTGAATATTATTGCTTTGTTGGGTGGACAGGTTGGTTATAACTGTTGTATACATTTGAGTATTTAAGTTATATTGGTGGATTCATATTCATGTTGTTATTCGTTCGGGTATTATGGTATTATGTTGAGCATTTCTATATCTCACACACTCTGGCTTTCCTTTTTGGTCTGCCAGGTAGCAGGTTGCTTAGAGTGGGTCCACTACTGGTCATCGTGTTGAGGAGTGTTTGGTCTAGCCTTGGATGTTGTGGAAGGTCGAGCTTGTTGTAGGTAGTTGAGGAAGAAGTTGTTTTGTTTAAGTTGTAATGAATTTCTTTGTGGACATGTTGAAGTATGAAATTTTCTAAAGTGTTGTAAATCGAGGTTGTAGTTGGTTGGTTGACACGTTGACTCATTTTATGTTTAGGTGATAAGTCTTCCGCTGAGTATTTACATTCTGACAGGTTGCGAGGTGTGGTTTGGTCTTCTGTGTGGAATGCCACGTGGTCGCACCGACTCGGGCCCACTTTGGGTGCCGTTTGCGGGGCGGGGCGTGACAGTCAGCGGGAGAAAGTTGACCAAGTCTAGAAGTTTGATTGAACAATGAGAATGCAACAGGTGGACTTTTGAACACACAACATGTGGCCGACACCTGTTTATACCATAATTTGGCCCATTATGATTGACTGGGTCATATGGTAACACGTTGTCCAATGTGATCGATTGGGTCATATAGTGACACGTGTCAACAGTAAATGGACTAATTTGAAATAAATGTGGAGCAATGGTGCTTGACAGATTAATTGACGGTTAAAAGTTGTGTTTAAATGCAAGACACGTGTCCAGCAATAAGTTACGAGCAAATCATAGACGAAACAGTTGGCAAAGGCAGTTAAAGAAGACAAATGCAAGTAAGAAGAACGTGTGAAGGAACTGCCTGGACTTAGACGTGGAAAAGCAAAGAAAGAGAAGAGAATAACCGCCTGATTCCATCCCTAGGTGCAAGGCAAATCAATGAGGCACCCTAGGATTAGTCGGGATGTGTATCTGGCCCGGACATACACCTAGTTAGTTCGCCAAGGCGGTCGACGGTAGTGTTCCGACAGCTTGCGGTTCAGCCGAGTCAACCCTGGGAGGAAGTCGCCGACGCAACCCTGGGGCGAATCTTTCTTAAGGAGACTGTGGTACTACACATGACTCGGTTTCAATCGTAAAGATTCTGTTTGTATCTCGTTCTTCATATTCTGTAAATTGTTTTGTATTTTGTAATTCGACTCAGTCTTGTAATTTTATCATTGATAATGAAATTGTTCTCTAGAATATATGTTACATGATTGCCGAGATTTTCCCAACAAATTGTTCTTATCATCTTGCGTATTTACACAACATATACTTCACATTGGCACAAGTTAAGTGCATAACTGGAATTAATCTCTAATACTCCATAAAAGATGTAGAAATCGTATTCATGGAAAGAGTATAGAGCAAACTTCGATACAAATGAAAAACCAAGCTAGCTCAGTGACTCATTTCCACTGTGGAGACTCGAGTTCAAGCCTCGCGAGGAACGGGTTTGGAGTTGAGGACTATGAACAACTCCTGAACTCTCTATTGATTTTACATACTAACACCTCGCTAATCTCCGCTGATGAATAAAGTGTGACCCAAAAAAAAAACCCTCCGGTACATACTTATGCAGGTCTTTTGAGTTTAAACATGTGCTTAAGTGCATCCTAATTAAACTAAATTTTAGCCACACCGTTCAGTTGGAAATGAGACTGAAGTACATTGTTAGATTTCTTGGGGGGTTATAATCTAAAATTAATTGGCAATTAACCAAGCTTGAGTGGCAGAGACTCTCCCACGAGAGGTGAGGCCACCCAAGACTTTGCTTTGATACCATGTTAGATTTCTTGAAGGGTTCCAACCTAAAATCAATTAGCAATAGGTGGAGTAGCCTCTAGATTTAATTAACCAGGCTTGGGTAGCTTAGATGAGCGATGTGAGACAAGTATAACACTCCCCCTCACGTGCAGTTCGGATGCATGTGAAGGTGACAGACCAGGAGCTGAGTGATTGACTCGTGCGACGGAGATGACAGAGACTTTCTCACAAGAGATGAGGCCACCCAAGACAAGACCTAGCTCTGATTTCATGTTAGATTTCTTGGAGCGAAACACAGGCCAGTTTACCCAACTAAATTTTTATTTTTATTTTTTTATAACCAGGTATCCGTACGTGCTGCTTGTAAAAGTAGAACAAGAAAGAGAAAACCGTGTTGCATTTTGTTTACTATTTTTCTGGTTCGATCCGCTCGACGGGGATCCTGTTTCGTGATTTGCTGGAATATGTGTGTGGTAAGGTGGAGTTTGGTTCCTTGCCGTGTTTCAGGACTTCTCTGGAAGCAAACAATGAAGTGGATGGAATATGGTAGAAGTAAAATAAATGGATTTTATTAAACTTCGAAGTAGAGGAACAATCAACCGAGAGAGTTGAGTGAACAATTACAAGTTATAGCTACTCCTAGAAAAGAAAAAGATAAAGGCCTGATTGGCGTCGTTTTTTTTTTTGTGTCCGTAATCTGTCTCGATTTCAAGCATAAATAGAGGCCTTCTCTAATTTGAATTTGAATCTCCCTCCAAGGTGGCAGTTAAGCCCATTCTGACCGATCTTTTCCATGAGCAGTTGAGTTTCCTTAGCTAATGAATTGAATTTGTAAACTGCCCACGTCAGAAAATTGCTCCCATGTCTATGAATAACTGTTACTGGTCTGCGGGAATAACTGCACACTTTTCTTTTCAACACCTGTACATGAGTTGTCACGAGTAGCAAGTCCAAATAACACTTAGTGAGTAACTGAACATGTCCCATGTATTGGCCACTCGACGGGCCACTCGACGGGTCAGTCTTGTAAATAAAATATCCCTCATGTATTGGCCACTTGACGGGCCGGTCATGTAGATTTTACTTGATTGGGTTTGCCCGTGATGTTAAGGTACATAATTACCTTTCGATCACGTAATCATCTTTTCCTACTATGCTACGTGTCGTTCAATCGACGGGTCTAAAAAAAATCACAGTAATAGAGCAAACACATTTGCAAAACGAGCTAGGCCGCCAGGCCAACTTGCCAAGAACTCGAAAAGCAGTCTATATATAAATCACAGGATCCCTAGATGCAAATTACGCAGATAAGTTGATTCAATCCTTTTGAATTTTCGACATTCATTATCCACTAGAGTTGATTTTAGTTGGAGCATATATGACCACACGCATTTTAGGAGTACTTGACTTGGTCTTCACTTCAGACTTCACGGGCATTTTTTTTTTTTTTTCCCGAGAAGGGGGTCTTCACGGACTTGAAAGGAGACCCTTTTGGATGAGTAATTACTCAGCGCTCCTGGATTATCACGTGACACAGTTGCTTATGTGATATTTTTAACCATTTACGTAGGGATAATATTTGCGATAGAGACATTATCATTCATTTTTGTTAGGTGGTTGGAAGATAAGGAATGATCCATGTCATGGAGTGGCGATCTTTTATTTGTTTGTAGGGAATATACCACATGTTCTCCTTGTCAATTAACTCTTGAAGTCATCTAACCCCCACGTGTAAACGTGTGAAACGGCTGTGGAATGGGTTGTAAAGATTAGTTCGAGATGCATGCAAGTTAGCCTGGGACATCCTGCATTATCAAAAAACAAAAAGGAATACCACGTGTTACCTCGGGAGTATTGAATATTTGGCCTTTTTTAGATCGACGTTGATTACAGATATTATTATTTAGTACTCCTCTTGGAGCAGCGCTACGTGATACTCCGGCCTCTACCGCGCCACACATTCATGAGGTCCATAATTAAGCGTAAAAACTCCACGTGAATGTCTAGTGGTGGGAAGCCTTGGAAATTAATATTACGTGTCGGTAGCCTTGGAAATATCACTCAGATTACTACCATAATGCAAATTATTGCAGCTCTATACTGCTATGATACCAACCCCGGAATTAAACACAAAACAAAGACAAAAACCAATTGGACACCGACCAAATTGTGATACCACGAACAAAGACAAAAACCAAGCGGAACTGACCAAATCATGATAGATATTTTTATTATTTGTATTTTATAGTCGGATGTCTGGGTCAATTGCGCACACTTGAATTACTTTCGGGCCTCTAAAATCAACGACTTCACAGTAGCTCTATTTGCTTCTTCATCCTCACTTGGCCGAACACCTGGGTTATCGTCTCGTGGACGGTGATGCTGGTTTCTTGTTTAATCGGTCCGTACTTGAGACGGATATATCAAGTTACAAAAAAATCTAAAAACATATAGTTTCTTCAACTTTCTAAGAAGACTTTCAAAGGACCAGACCAAGACAAAGAACTAAACTACTCCACTAATTTAAAAAAAAGACACCGACGCACTTGTAACCACATCGTTGTTCCCAATATCTGTGCTAATCCCCGACATAATCACATTTATATCGTTCCCTCTCAATAACACACTCAGGCTCCGTTTGTTTCGATGTAAAATATTTTACATAGTAAAATATTTTTTCAAAAAATAAACTTTTAAATTTTTATTTTTTGGTATTTGGTTGGCAGATAAAAAATATTTTCAAGAGTTGATAAAATAGTGTAGAGGGAGAGAGATGACTTAGATAAGATGGTGGAATTCGATTCCGGAAATTGACAAAATAACATAGAGGGAGAGGGCTTAGATAAGATGGTAGAATTTGATTTCGAAAATCGACAAAATAGTGTGGAGAGAGAGAATGAGAGAAATTGTGTTCTCCTGTTAAGGTAGTGAGGTACTTTGGAGAGAGAAAGAGAGTTCTGTGGGTAAAGTAGAGGGAAACAATAGGAATTGACTGCGGGAATTTCACGTGGAAGACGCGAAAGGATTCATGAAAATAACTTTTATGCCCATTGATGGAAATTATTTTACCCTTGAAAATATTTTACTTGTCATTCATCTAACCAAACACCGGAACATGGGTAAAATATTTTTGAAAACATTTTACGTTGAAACAAACGGAGCCTCAGTGTTCATACTTGAAAAAACATTTTTCATCGTTGTTGCTCTTTCTGTTTGGAGGTCGGTCATAGCTGATTTGTTGGCAAAGCCTAGTTGTGAGGCTCTAATGGGTGATCTTGGGTAGGTATGCCTCTTGTTTGGTTATTTACTTCTTTGGGACGATATCTAACTTCGTTGTACTTGACTGTTTATGTTATAATACAACTCCTACCATTTAAAAAAAAAAAAAACACACACACACACGTAAAGAACACGGACAGATAAATATGTGGCATATATGATTTACAGTCATGCAGCATACACAGATTTCTGTGCACAGATTTTGTTGTGGGGCCCACCATGGGTCCCACACAAATCATTTGAGCCGTTCATTAAATGTAAAACATTGTTTTGAGGGTCCCCGTAAAAAATAAGCTCAATCCGATACCTATAGGTATTTCATCCAACTATCTAATTTTTCATTCAGATTTCCGGATAATGAAAAGTTATATGGTTGGATCGAGCACCTATAGATATCCGATTGAACTTATTTTTACGGAGACCCTTGAAAAAATGTTTTACATTTAATGAACGGCTCGGATGATTTGTGTGGGACCCGTGGTGGGCCCCACAAAGAAATCTGTGCACAGATTGTATGTGTGGGTAGACTTTCTGTATGATTTATGTGTTGTGTTTGGGTCGTTTGGGAAAACGCTAACCGGTCTTTGATTCCAAACTAGGAACTTGTTCTCTCAGAAAGTCTCAGATCTAAAATCTCTGATGTGTTATCAACTCTTTTCAATCTTCTCAAAGAATTAATCATGTGTTTTTCTCTGGAATCGGTCGAGTTGTACATAAGCTGGTCTAAACACCTGATTTATTAAAAAAGAAGAAGAAGAAGATTTGAACTGGTGAATTCCAGTAATGGTTGGTGAGGAATTACAGGGGAAAAGTATATGAAGAAAGCATTAATCAAGGAAATTTATAGTGGGCTAGATTCATGCAACTAATGACACTTTTTACTTAGTGATCAGTCATAAGAGTGTATTTTATTTGGAATACGATTGCTACACAAATGTTGGGACACAGTTATGGTCGAAATCGTCCGATATTAATTTTTAGCTCTCACGTACATTCATTTTGTGGGGTCCATGTGCATGCATAAGATAACTCTGACCATATTTTTGTGCGGAGATCGATCTGATTAAAACATCTGTATCCATAGCATTGCTCGTATTCTTTAGTTTCATTGTAAGGCATTTGAAACCGGAAGGCCCACCACAATCCCACCAGTTACCATATTATAATAGAAATAATTTTGGAAAAAAAAGAGAAGGGTCTGTGCTGATTTGTGCTAATATAGAACTAGAGTCAATTAGAAACTTGTCAGATGGCAAAATTTGATTTGGGTTTTTTCTTTTCTTTTCTCACCACTTTCCTGATCACCACCAAACAAGAACACATCTCTATCTATATAAAAATATTCCTCCTTGAAAACCGCATATATACAGTAGTCTTCCCACTAGTGGCAAAATACTTCAATGAAGTATAACCTACTCAACCCTAAATTTTTTTATTTTATTATTCTAAAAAATCCAACATTTTACAACCAAGAATGGAATTAGGTCAACACGAAATTATAGAAACGTGTATCCTTGGTCCTTACAGTGTACCATACACATCTCTCCCCCAAACAAGTGACATCCAGATATGTTTTGAAATGGTCGATTTCTAATTTCATAATCATTGCCGGCAACATTAGGATAACCATAAAGTACGTAGAAATGGTAAGAAACTTTGAATCGCGCGTCGAGAGGTGGGTCCCATTTCAAAAATTAATACTATGATTATGTCACGTTTATAGGGTGGATACAATACATCTACGCGTTGCGTCGTGGAGTGAGCCGGCCTCATCCAAAATGAAGGTGATTGTGTCATACGTGAAGTAAGTACAAACTTGATAAACCGCGTCTTTTTCTTGCAAATTATATTTATGTTTGTAAAATCGTGTTGGGTTGGGGTTTTAAAGCCATTTTATACATAGAATGTGCTTGAGAATAATTCTCCATACATAATTCAAGTCAATTATTGACATTTGTTTACTTAATTACAATAATTAGATATTTGTAGGGCCTAGAAATGCATGCAAAAAATAAAAATAAAAAATCTTATCAACACTCCGGGTAGAATAAAACTAGAACAAGTAAATTTGGACCGAGGGAGTAATTCAATCATTAGTTCAATTCTGAATATGAGTAGTGTATTGTAATTTGACCTTTTACGATGAGACATCAATCTCAAGTGCGGATAAGGAATACTCGTATGAACATTATCCGGATTTCCTCGATTCTTTTTTTGTTTTTTTTGAAAATTTAAGCTCCATAATATCTTAGAACACGTGAAAGCAAAAAACTGGAGTATAGGACAACTGACATTAGTAATTTCCCATGAAGTTTCATGTGGAAAGCAGAAAAAACCATAGGACAAATGACATTAGCAATTTCCCACAAAACTCCAAGGAATTTGGTTAAATGAAAATGAGAAAGAGCAGTAAGTGCAAGTCATCTATGAGACAGAATGCTTGAATCTCATAAAAGTTATACATTTCAAATTTTGGAGACCGGAGGACTTGTTTAGTTGAACTTCAGTGTTCCGAAATTAGTTAAAATACACGTAAATTGGCACGGATGTCAATTATTAGAAATAAGCAATTTCCCACACAATAGGAGCAAGAACATTAAAATCAATTTAAAAAAAAAAAAACCACAACTCGTTTTCCCATATTTTAATTCCTTCCATCCAACGAATGAGAATAGGAGGGGTCTTGCCACCCTCTTTCCCCTCCTCTCTCTCTCCTCTCCTTCTTCTTCTTCTTCTCCTCCTCCTTAAAGAAAGTCTCTTTTGACCGTCATCTCCTTCTTCCCTTCTTCCTCCTATCTGCTTCAAACTTTCCTCTTTATCAAAACCCCTTTACATTCTCCTCTGTCTATATATACACATAGAAAAACACAAAACACATTTCTCTGTATATATAAAACCAAATTTGTTTCAATTTAATGTGATTATTCTGCAAAGGAAACAAGATGGGTAGCTGTTTTTCAACCACCAAGGTGAGCGGGTCAAACAGCAATTCCGCCACAGCCAGACACCGCAAAGAGACCACAAAACCACAACCAACGGCTGCGACAACGGTAACGACGAAGAAAAGAAATGGGTCCCATTATAATAATCAACAGAAGGCGCAAGAAAGTGGAGACAAGAAACAGGGGAATTCTCAGGTTCAGAGTAGTAGTAAGACGAAGAGGCAAGGCGGGGGAATTATTCCGTGCGGGAAAAGGACGGATTTTGGGTACGATAAGGATTTCGATGGACGGTACACGATTGGGAAGCTGTTGGGGCACGGTCAGTTTGGGTATACCTACGTTGCCACCGACAAGTCTAGCGGAGATCGTGTTGCTGTCAAGAGAATTGAGAAGAACAAGGTAATTCTCGGAAAATTTTGAATTGGGTTATTTTCTCTCCTTTTTTTTCCGAATTAGGATTTGTTTTTTCGATGCCTTTTGTGTTTTCCAAATTGTTTATTGGTTTTCTATGGAATTCTTTAATCTATGGGGAATTGGGTTGATCTTGAGTTTTCTCCGTGTGTAAATCACAAGTTTAGCAAGGATTTTGTTGTTCTTATTGGCTGCTGCTGAATGATGGGAAAGTTTTGATTTTTCTGATAATTGGTACTCCTACATAACTTAGATTGAAAGATCTTGAAAGGGTCTTTAGGCTTTTCAATAAAGAATTGCCCAGCTTCCTAATTAGGGCTTCATAAGCACCTACTCATTTGATGGAGAAGAATTTTTGGATAGTTTTTTTTTGCTATCTTGTGACTGGAGGGTCGTTATCCTGTGAGTGGTTCTAAGATTTTGGTTCTGATACAAAATTCCCGTATGTTGGCAAAGAATAAGCCTAATTCTTGACCAGCTTATCAGATTAAGGTATACATGTCAAGGGTAGGTCTGCTGTATCTAGAATTAAACGATAGTTCTATGCCTTATCAGTTTAAGGAAAGGGTTTTGCTTGAAGTGGTTGCTTCTTTATAATGGACCTTTCCCAATATTTGGTGCATGAATTTTTGGAAGGAAAATGGAGGGAAAGGTTTAAGTAAAGCAAAAGACAAGTAGATCTTGATATGAAGAAGCTAATTTTCCTTTTCTGTTTTCTTTTCATTTTACTTTTTCTTCATAAATCCCTCCGCATATCCAAAATCCAAACATGTCCTGAATGTATTTACAGTTAATTTCTGGAGTATCACCATCGAGAAGACTGGTTTAATATGGTTATGTCATATTGAAAAACTACAATTTCGAGTTTCCTAGGCTTCTATTGACTGTGGGGCTTGTTGATGGTAGCTTGCTTCTTATGATTGTGTTTAACCATCTTCACGCAATGAGTGCTTCAAAAAGAGAAACCTAGGTAATTTGGTTGCTTATTGATTAGTATAAGGTACTACTATTTTAGTTTTGGGATCTTAGTTTGAGTTAAAAGTGTAAAGACTAGTTAGGTGAAATCCATATCTTTGAGAAATGTTTTATCTGGTACGTTTTATTTAGCTGCTATATGTTGCACTGTTAGTGTTATTGCATAGAATGTACTGATATAAATTCTTGCATTTGGTTACAGATGATTCTTCCGATAGCTGTTGAGGATGTTAAGCGAGAGGTCAAAATATTGAAAGCCTTAGGTGGCCACGAGAATGTTGTTCAGTTCTATAATGCATTTGAGGATGACTCTTATGTGTATATAGTCATGGAGTAAGTGTTTCGAGTTTCTCTTTTCCCTTTTTTAGACCTCTGGTTTTTGTAATTTTAGCAAAGGAAAAAGAAGTTTGAATTAGTCTAGGGTCTTTGGTCCTCTGCTTCCCCACTTAATATATGTATTCCTGCCATGGGTTGGGCCTCTTTTTCTTTGGTGGGGTTGATTGATACGAAGTCGTCAAAGTTCTAATGTATCCATCCTTTCTGTCATCTCCTGTTTAGGCTGTGCGAGGGTGGTGAATTGTTGGACCGTATTTTGTCCAAGTAAGACTTTAAACTTTTGATGTTTCTACATGGGCTTCACCTAGTTGCTCTCTGATGCATATTATGGTTGTCAATCATCATTTTAAGTACTTACTGTTGTTCTCTTTGAATCAGAAAAGATAGTCGTTATTCTGAGAAAGATGCAGCAGTAATTGTGCGGCAGATGCTTAAAGTTGCAGCCGAGTGTCATTTACATGGTTTGGTGCACCGTGACATGAAACCAGAGGTATAATTCTCTTTCAGAAATAGGATTGTTAGAATATGGATTTTGGCTTATGTTGAGTAACCCAATGGGCTCCCATTACACTTTTCTATGTTTCTATTAAAATTGATTTTGCTTCTCTTCTTTTTGTTTTGCCTTAGAATTTTCTTTTCAAGTCGTCGAAAGAGGATTCACCTTTGAAGACAACAGATTTTGGTTTGTCAGACTTCATAAGACCGGGTGAGTAGTTCTTCCTCTATGTACAGACATTTGTAGTTTTTATTGGAAGTAGTTCTCATTTCATATTTTCTTTCATGTGGAGGTCTTCTTAGCTCCTTGCCATGAACCTTTTTTTTCCGCATCTTTCATGGAATTTTGAAGTTTTATGACGAATGCAGGGAAGAAGTTTCAGGATATCGTTGGCAGCGCGTACTATGTCGCTCCTGAAGTTTTGAAACGTAAATCGGGGCCAGAATCAGATGTTTGGAGTATTGGTGTAATTACCTACATATTGCTCTGTGGGAGACGGCCCTTTTGGGACAGAACAGAGGATGGTATATTTAAGGAGGTGCAGTGCCTTTTTTATTATCCTTGGAAAGTCTCTTCCTATTCCTATTTCCTGCTGGATGGAAATTTTTCCTGGTTTCGGTGTTCTTCCTCTTGTTTGCTATGCTAATGTATCTTTTCTTTGCCATTTTTTATCCTTAATTCTAAGTCATTCTTCCCTTTCTCCATTTTGAACTCTTTTCTGTTGGTGGAGAAATTCTTCAAATTCTTCTGTGGGTAATTATTTCCTTAGGAACCCTCCTTTTTTCTGTTATTGGAGTTGTAGTTCTTGACATCCCGTTTCTCCATATTACTTTTCTTTGTCATTTTCTATTAAATGCTTTGATTGATTTCTTCAAGATATGCTTGATTAGATTGTCACATGTATCCCGTGTATAGTAATATCTTACTGGTGCTCTGTTTAGTAGACTCTCATTGCATATTTCCTGAATTTGTTATGACGGTGATGTTATGCTTTGTTTCATCAAAAGCTTTTCTATGAGGCATCGGTATGCTATGAATTGGGATGGTATGAAGATTAGGTTCGTTAAACAGCTCATGCCCATTTTGGTTGCTTCACATGCCAAGTCATAGGTCTAACTGTTTTCCTGATTCCCTTTCTCTTCTAATAAAGCGGGAAGCTTCTTGATGCATAGTAATCAGTAGAGAAATGGCTCCAAACAGGAATACCTCCAATGATTGAAGTCTTTGCAATTAGTGAACATTATTTAATCAATTTTCACCAAGTCTTACAGAAAATTGTCCTTTATATAAAGATTCTTGGCATAGTTTCTGAAGGATAAATCTTGAGCTGCAATCATTGAGTCAACCACATGAATGGATGAATATTGCCTTTCTAAGGAATCTTCGTACGAGCAAATGTGGCCTAAAAGAAAACAAATCTTGCTGACCAAGTGTATAAGGTGGGTTGAGTAATGATAACATTTGAAAATTCTTCAATTTGCTCGAACATGCAATGCTTGGTAGGATTGAAGGGTCGAGCACGGTTCATGTAGCTATTGCACGCCGTTAGATAAGGTTGGATGATCATAGTAAAAGAACCTTGAGTCTTGGTCATGCTTTTGTTTTGCATTTTCATGATTCTTGAACCTGGTTCACCTATTTATTAGTTTTATGTTTTCAGGTTTTAAGAAACAAGCCTGACTTTCGTCGCAAACCATGGCCAACCATAAGCAACAGCGCAAAGGAGTTCATCAAGAAGCTGCTGGTCAAGGATCCTCGTGCAAGACTTACCGCCGCTCAGGCCTTATGTATGTTTCTCTTTGTTTCTCGAAAGAAATAAATGCTTGATATTTTGTCTTGCACAATCTGAAATTTTAGAATGACGAGCCTATTTTTGTTACGGAAGTTCTAGTAATTCTTTTGTAACAGGTATTCAGTTTGATAACAACACACCCGCACTGTTGTCTTCTCTTTATTTCCTTTCCTTTTGCAACTTGTTTGACGTTTTGCAACATTTCCAGCACACCCATGGGTTAGAGAAGGTGGGGATGCTTCAGAGATTCCATTGGATATCTCGGTCCTATCGAACATGCGGCAATTTGTGAAGTATAGTCGTTTAAAACAGTTTGCTCTTCGGGTAATATTTTAGTATTGGTATATCATTGTTCTTTTGTAAGAAAATAGTTTTCATTTCAACTTATTCTTTGGCCAAAATATTGCCTTGTAGGCATTAGCTAGCATACTCGATGATGGAGAATTGGCTGATCTTCGAGATCAGTTTGATGCGATTGATGCCGATAAAAATGGTGCTATTAGTCTTGAAGAAATGAGACAGGTATTTTTCTCTTCACATTTTGCCATTGGAAGAATGTGTTGAGAAAAGTGGTCTTCTTGGAATACATTCATACATGTACATGTACATGTACACAATTATTATGTGTGATAAGGTGGCTTAATGCAGGCCCTTGCAAAAGATCTACCTTGGAAGTTGAAAGAATCACGTGTTCTAGAGATTCTTCAGGCGGTAAGCCTTTTTTCGGACAATAAACATCCACTTCGCTAACTGTCTATGTTTCCACAAGAGTGTTAATGTAGCTTTTTCTTTCGAGTGACCACAGTTGCATAAATTCAACCATGATATGCACAACCTTCATTGTATGACTGGAATAGTGATGGTGTTTATTTGCTTGCTTGAGCCAGATTGACAGTAACACCGATGGACTCGTGGATTTCACAGAGTTTGTTGCAGCAACATTACATGTCCATCAATTAGAGGAACACAACTCAGAAAAGTGGCATCAGTGGTCACAAGCTGCTTTTGAGAAATTTGATGTGGATAGAGATGGATATATAACCCCAGAAGAACTTCGAATGGTTTGTACCTCCTGTACTTTACACTTGGTTGATGTTTTTGATTCATTTCCTTGCCCTTCATAATAATGAGACTGGGACTTAGGTGGTTGGCTGTGATATGGAAAGCCAAATCCCATTTCCTAAACGTGTAGATTAAATATGAAAACAAGGGTAACAGACAGAAGATCCTATCATTTTTGTTCTCAATGCCGTTGCCTACATAATTTTCAGTTTGGCTGCTTAGCCAATTGTAGTGATATTAACATGAGATCTTCTCCTTGGCCTTGATATTCTCTATGCCATCAAGAAGGTTTCATGGAACCCTCATGGTTTAAGGTATAATAATTACCTTTGCCACGGATCCAACCCAGAATCTCTTGGCTAATCTTACCATAATCTAGATCATAGAGCAGTCAGGTTCCAAAGGTTATCCACCAATGAAATTGGGGATATCGATGACCGATTTGTTAACCATGAAGGTTGAGTTGAGTTTTGTTCACCCTCCACTTAAGAGGGTGAACATTACCCTCCTTCCTATTGGTTGAAATTGTGTGAATTCCACTACCACAAAGTGATGCCATGCTTACCAAAAAGTGTATTGCATGGTAAGCATGACATCACTTTGTGGTGGGATCCACACCATTTCACTTTGTGGTAACGTTCACCCTCTTTTAAGGAGGGTGAACAAAATTGCACTCATGAAAGTTTGTTTCTTCCAATTCATTTATTAATGTCTTATATTGAGTTGTATGAGCATATTAAGTTGGCATATCAGTCAGTCTTTTCATAAAAAATTCAATTGCTCCCATGGTTGTCTTAAATTTTTGGAATGGTGGCTTATCTCATGTTATGCTATTGCATTGCAGCACACAGGGTTGAAAGGATCCTTAGAACCACTTCTAGAGGAGGCCGATATCGACAAAGACGGTAAGATTAGTCTACCAGAATTCCGTAAGCTTCTAAGAACTGCGAGCATGAGTTCTTCTAGAATCGTTACTAGCCCATCTGGTCACCGGACTTCTCGGAAGACGTAGAGTAAGAGATAGAGTTGGAGTTGGAGTTCCTTTTCAGAATCTTTTGCTTGAAGATTGATTGTACTTGGGGTCTTTTGGTGCTTCTGTCTGGTGCAATTTTGTTGAACCAATTAAATATGGGGTTGCAACAGTGATACTGATATTATGACGTGATATCACTGTTCCACTCGATATTTACGCGGTTTTGTGGACATTTCTAAAATTTTGAATGATTAGGGACGGGAATTCCGATAGGCTCATGATCTAGAGTCAGGTCATCACGCTGCCGTGATGTTTCTGGTAATGTACATACTACATGTATTGTATCAAGTCTTCTGTTGTTATTTGCCTCATTGTAATGTGTGTGAGATATTATCGAAATTATACAAAATGTATTCATGAATTAGTTCGTTTTTATTGTGTTATTATTGCTCATGACACCATCTTTTTCTTTTGGGTTTATTTTTATTTTGGGATTTGGAACCTCGTCCTTTTGTGTCAATACATATGCTAACAAATGTAGTTAGGTTCAAAATCTTCCAAATCTTACAGTTTTGATTTTTATTAATCTTGAGAGAGAGAGAGAGAGAGTGGTAGATGCATATCTTCCCTCTACATAGAATGGAAATAATGCTAGCATGCATCTAAAATGGGACCAGGAAAAAAAAATTTTAACTACTATCTTTTTTTATCAACTAGTATTACATAGGGCCGGAAAGAATTACCAATGATTCTTTTTTGTCTCGTGCATTGGACGGGTAGATAGCTAGTACCTATAATAAAAGAGGGATTTGAACCTATCTTGGCATGAGTAGACCATCTGGGACCGGCAATTTCAAAGCTTACATCAATATTAAATTCAGTCTTGCTAACTTTTTCTTGCTAGGTGGTGGCTCTGTTTCCGATAACCAAAAAATTGTAGACTGTTTCGTCCTTATTCACTTTTTTTTTTTTTTTTCACGTTTGTTAGTTTGTGCCAAACTTTTATGTATTATTGGTTTGTCTTGACAAATAAATCGAAAAAGTAAAAAATTATAATTTTTACATAAGTATTTTTTAAAATATCCATGAAAAAAAGCCCAAAACTCGGAAAGATTAAACTTAACCTAGCTAGGACATGAATTTTTTATTGGATTCGCCTCATACATTTCTCTCTCTGCATTATATTATGCACGAACATCTAAACAAGAATGGAAAAACCTTTGGACATACGTTTTGAATTTTCATTCAAACCTTACCTCACAAGAATGAATCAATGATCACCCAAAATGATATTTGTTACTCTTTGACGTGCACTAGTTCTTACTTGATGCCAAAGGAAAGGAGTTATGCGGAGACAAAACCAGTGTCGACTGTGACAATGACAATTTGGAAGAAAAATCGCAATTTTTGCAATTGTGATTTCAGACAGAACCTTCACTTCGTGCATTGTAAAAGTCCATCTCTGCGTGGGTTTAAGTGGACTTTAGAGCACAGGAAAAGGAGAAAATTTTCAGTGCCGGGTGGGTACCATGTGGTGCCTGCTCGGCACATCCGAGTCGTCCAATGCGATTTTGGACGGCTCAGATTTGGAGAGAGAAAAACGAGAGAGAAAGAGGAGGGGTGAGTGGAGAGAGAAGGTTTCAATCTGAACCATCCAAAAGTGCATCAGACGGCTAGCTCGGGAGGGCTGAGCGGGCACCACGTGGGATATACCTGCTCGGCACTGAAAAATTTCTCTAGGAAAAGAGTTGTACAGTGTGTGCAAGTGTGAGAGGAACAAAAGGGCTGTAACTGTGAGGCAACGAGGGGTATGAGGAAAAATATAGGTGTTAGGTCTTTGATATTTGTATCTCGCCATTGTACTCTTCATTGTTATATTGGATTGTTCGATCTCTTTCTCACATGGGGGTAGGTAACTGGGACCCAAGAAATTTGCTGTAATTGCTGCTGCAATTTGGAAAAGTATAAGTATCTGAAATGAACCCTTGTTGGATATGAAAAAGGGTAGGAGAAGATGGAAAGCTAAATAAATAGCAGCAGCAACTAATTCCCTGCTAATACTAATACCAGCAGAACTTCATGCAAGCAGTTGTCAAATGCTTAAGCATGATAACCTTGGGGTCACCGCAGGGTTTGCTCGTCCATTAACTTCATGGCCACGAATTGATCGAGGTGCATGCAAGTGGCTCAGACATGTGGTCATCCAAAGAAAAAAAAAAAAAAAACAGCTTGAGCATACACAGTCAAATTGCTGAACACATTTCAAATGCGATGGGAAAAGTGAATTCACTCAAATGTAACATCTGGAAAGCAAAGAAATCAATAATAAAGTTTCACAAACAAGTCAGCTGAGCAACAAGTAACACTACCCAAATCAATATAATACCCGGTAAGCAAAACAACAGAGGAAGTCTCCAAGGTGTGCAATCCCGCAATCATAGAAATGTAATGACCGTGCCAAAACGATTTGAAAACTTCTCTAGTAGACCATCATAGAAGTACAAAACAAGAGTATGGTAGACATTCCAGTCCACGTGATCCTGCCCACTCCATTTTTATCGTTTCCGGGCGTTGCTGCAAAATTTATCCCCGTTAGTTAAGTGATCAACATTGTCAAATCAGAAAACTGAATGTGCATGAATAAGAAAATTTGACATGAATTTATATTACTAATCTTGTTTCTCAACAAAATTACTGTTCAGAACGTGAATTGTAGTCGATTATAGCACTACCATTTACAAGGTTGGCTGGTTGGGGGAGCAGGTTTTGAGTATACTAGCTAGTACAGGAGAAACAACTTTTCGTAATTGTATTATCAAGCAGATCGAGAAAAGCTGAAATTCAATTCCCCGAACTATGCAGTTTAATGGATGGGAAGGTTAGTTGATAAGGGTTAACTCAAATTTGCGGGAGGGAGAAGCAAAGAACAGCTAGCATCCCAGTACTAAGAGTTTAACACAAAGATGAGGGCACCAGAAGCAAAGAACACTTAGCATCCCAGTACTAAGAGTTCAACACAAAGGTGAGGGCACCAGAAGCAAAGAACAGCTAGCATCTAAGTAAATGACTCCTATGTTTGTAAGTTCATGCCAATTGCCTTCAAATTATGAAGATGACCAAGTCAATCATCGCAACACGTTGAGTCAAAATGTGTTGCCTACGAAAGCATTATGTTCGCTACTTCTGTGATAACTGTGTTAGCGTAACCATGAGTACTGGTCAATTTCTTACCTTGAGGTGAGCCAGTTGAGGAAGTGGGAGATGGAGCCGAAGCTGCAAGAAGCATATGAAATTAAAATAGAATCAGTAGTCGCACGACCTAAGACAGAAGAAAGTGAGTTATGCACAAGAAAAAACAAGTACTAATAACTATTAGTTTGGAAATCTCAAAACAGAATATTCTTAGGATTCAGCAGAAATGATTTAGGCTGTGTTTAATCTAGGATTTGCAGACGGAAGAGATGCGAATCGGGAAAAGGTAGGGGTGTACATGGTCCGGATTGGTCCGGTTCTCTAGAAAATCAGTAACCGGACCATTTCAAATGGTTCTAGAAAATTGAGAACCAGAACCTAACCAATATATGCATGGAACCTAACCAGAACCAAACCGTAAGACCGGTCCGGTTTTGGTTCGGTTCCGGTTCTATCTAATAAGCATCCAAATACTTATTCACAATTAAATATGAACTCATAATATTAAAGAAATGGGAAGATAATATGTTGGAATAGGAAAGGGAGAAAGAAAATAAAAGCTTTCCTAACAAATGAGATTTCATCTCTAATTTATCTTAACCTATCAAATTCAAATACATATATTAATTACACACACATATGTATTTCTATATTTATCTTAGTTTTAAACGGTCTAGTTCGGTTCTAACCACGGTTCATTAATTGAGAACCAGTAACCGAACCGAGATTAACGGTTCTTATTTTTTTGGAACCATAACCTGACCGTAGAACCGCAGAACCGGACCAAATATGACGGTTCGGTCCGGATCGGACCGGTTTTACGGTTCGGGCGATTTTCTTGAACAACCCTAGGAAAAGGAATTGAAAACATATGGAAATTAATTTGGTATTTACCCTTACTTTTATTTTTCTTCGACGAACCAACCAAAATCAAATATCAAAACATTGTCTTAAAAGTCCAGGGGCATAGGCCAAAAACTCAAGAATTGGCCAAAACAAGTGCTATATATGACAGACGAAAAAAACGATAATAGAATATAGTGCAATAATCACACTAGACCAAAAAGTTTGAATTTGTTCCAATAAAAAACATATTTTCTTTAACTTCATGTTTACAGATCGGACAATTGGGAACAATGGAGACTATGGAGTACATTGATCTTTCAAATGATGGCCCCACTGCCTCCTACTACAGGCGTTTCACACGCTTATGAGTGGTTTGGGTGGCCTTGAGAATTACTGGTAAAGGAGAATCGAACACGAGCTAGGCTATAGAATTTAGAATGAAGCAATTACGTACCTTTGAGGCAGGAGTTGAGATCGCCGGGGACATTGCAGCGGCCGGCAAGGAGAAGGGCCTGAGTGACGTTGACGTTGAGAGAAGCCAACAAGCCAGGGGTATTGTAGAGAGTGCAGAGGCAACTCAACTCGTTAGTCACGACATCTCTCAGCGGGTCACAGCACGACGCCGGTGGGTTGGTTGAGTTCATGTAGTCCGCGCACGGCACCAGCTTCTGCGCGCACGACGCCGTTGATTGTCCTTCTGCCACCTTGGTTGCCGCCACCAGCACCGCCACCGCCACCAGCACAGCCGAAATCTTCAAACACCCCATTTCTCTCTCTCTCTCTCTCTCTCTCTGGAACTGCAAGGAAGGAATCCCGTGTTAGCAGTTGGCTTCCTCTGCTTTTTGTTCTTGTCACTAACTAACTGCTCCTTAATTTTAGTAGTACTGTGTAGGAGTAGTAATAAATACATTAGTTTGACAGGTGAGAGTGTTAAAGGTGTGGTGGTCACGCTAAGGCGAGTTGTTCAACGTGAATTAATTATTGGGAAGGACTTGGGCTCCTCCCCATCTTCACATGTGAGACTATGTCCCATAAGCGCTGGAAAACACTCTCTAACATACAAAAGAATATATTCCGTCCGTCCGTCCGTCTCTAAATAAATGTCCGGTCCGCGAACGTAGATCTTTTTAAAAAAAAAAAATTGTTTAAGAAATTAAATTTTTTCCATTTGTGTGATTGATTGATTTGTGAAAAATTTTTGAAATTTTTAACAAAAGATATATTGATTTGTGATTTTTTTTTAAACAAAAAGAATGGGTCTTTTAAAGATTTACGTTTGCGGGCTGGATATTTGTTTAGGGACGGAGTGAGTACTATTGAGTATCTGAGTGATTCGGATTTTTCTCAAACCACAGTTGTTTGTTTGTCCGAGAGACAGATCAGATGACATGATAATAATAAAGACCACCCCGAGAAACTAGTGGCACTAGTAACCCCCGCAAGCGAGGCAAGCCTCATCACCTTTGCAAAGGAAGATCTTTCGCCCGAGGGCCCAGCGCATAATCAACCTCTATCCGTCTCTCTATATCCGTCTTATTTTTTTTTAATTTTATGAGGCCATCTCCGAAAGGGCACACATTCGGATTAGTCAATAATAGAGGTATATATGCCCCCTTCGGATTAGTCAATAATAGAGATAAATTGAAATAGTAACAAATTTGACAGCTACAAAATGAATGTACCAGACATGATCGGATCCACTGATGCTAATCGATAAAAATAGAGCAACTAAAATACAGTATGTGAGAAAAAAAAAACACTGCGACTAAGATGGTATTGAATAAGTGTTATTTCTCGGAGAGTTCTCATTAAATCAATTTGCAACATGTCGAGTAGCCTCTGAATTATATTAACTAAACTTGGATGACTTGCATAAACGATGTCGAGTTAAGTTAGGGTAATTATAGCATTGAATTAAAGAACATTTCCATTTTAAATATGAAGGGCATTCGATGGAGATGACAAAATTGTCAGGTTAATTTAATTACAGCACAGAATTAAGGAATATTTTCCGCTGAAGAAACAATTTCTTTTCCTCCAATACACTTCTTCAGGCTCTCTAAAACATTCACCTCTTCAAGAAACATCATTTTCTTTCTTTTTTCAACTAATTAACAAACATTTTCTTTCTTCTACAAAATGCATGAAGAACATTCTTGATTACCAAAGAAGGATGTATACAAAGACATAACCCGCTTCCAAGTTTAGCAGTGTAATGAGCTGTTAAAATTTCCAACGACAAAAATAAATACTTATTTTTTGAATTAAAAGTGATGTATTGTGAGAGAATGACCTGTATCATAAAACGGAAGATAAGTACTCCGTACTTAAAATATAAGAACCTTAGCGGAACATAGCCTTAATGAGCTGTTAACATTTCCAGTGACAAATATACAAATTAGAGGTTTTTTAAGTGGAGTAGGCCAACATGTATACAGCTGAAGCAGTTTTTTTTTTCCTTTCTTTATTCGGGCAAAAAAGATTACAGCTGAAGTAGTTTACACAGATTAACTGCACCCGAAACCATTCCTTTTTAACCGGGTACCTAAACCTAATATCAGACACCTGATTACTACATAGTACAACCTTGGCCCAAACAACCATAGCTTTTCTACACAAAATTCCAGAGTTGCTAATCTTCGCGATGTTCTATGCCGTCGGAGATGCTGTCCTGAAAACCTGGTGAGGATGAGTACCTGCCGGAGGAGGAGTTCCCATCAGCAATACTTTTCTCCTTCCGTGTTGCTTGCTTGCCCGCTGTTCTTCCAGGTGAGTGCTCCTGCAAAATGCAAAGAAAGTAACCAAGTCAAAAACAAAACTTCTGCAGTGTGTCTCTCTGGATTTTGATTCTTATAATCTTTTCTTGAATTAAGGCTAATCAGAACTTTATGCTTCTCTATAGTCTCAACAAGTTTTGTAAACACCCTCTAAAACTGACCTGCTGAGCTTTAGAACCCGGCATTTTAAGTTCCAACTCTGTCACCACATCATTAGAATCGTCACTTTTGTCATCAATGCTGCCCGTACAATGGTCCGACGTCTTGGTTTTGGAATCTTGCTTGCTTGAACCGCGGGATGTGGATGCACATTGGTAAGGTGGCTGATCCATGGGGTGATTAGGTGGGCCCAGATAGGGGATAAGTGTTGAACATGGAGTTGGAATGGCACCGGGATTCTGATTTTGAAAGAAAGGGAATGGTTGGAGAACTGGGTGCATTGGAATTGGGCCTGTAGGCACAGGAATAGGAACTGGATATGAATAAGGTGGTGCCATGACAGCTGAAGGATCAATAGTACCCCACGGAAACCTAACTCTCATTCTCTGCTGATATTGTAAATTGAGATTGTCAACGTCAGATTTCAGAGTGGCTTTCTCTTCTCTGAGCTCATTCTTTTCCTGTGTCAACTGTTTGAAAACAAAACCCAATAATGAGCTGAGATACAAGGGGTTTGCCACAACTAAAGAATTAACCATGAAGATGCTCACCTCACGCGATTCTTCAGAAAGTGCTGCACACTCAGCTTTTAGTCTATTAACTTCAGTCGTCAAATCCTTCAGAACTTGAATAGTGTCATTGATGATCGTCGCCTTGTCATTCTTGGGTCTATCGGGGTCTGTAGAAATGTGAGTCACTTGAATTTACCAATCCAAATAAAACCAAAAAAAAGAACAATTTCTTGCATATCAATGAATTATGGGCTGGTAAGACTTAAGACCAAAAGTGAACAAATGCTAATTCTTCAGCTTTAAAGTGTACCAAAACCCAGTGGCACAAGTAACAAAAACAAAAATTGAAGGACGAGCCAATGTAATTACTTTTCATAAATCTTCAATATGTCATCCTGAAACTGGCAAAGCCAAATTACAGTGCAATTGTATGACTAGGTGGGTGAATGATTGGGACTTGGGAGAAGGATGAATATGGAAGTTATTAGCTATTACCACGAGGAGCACACAATCACTTCGATCAGACCGTCACTTTAGATATGTTTTCACCCTCTCAGGAAATTGTCCGACCCAATGGACATAATATGAAACGAATACTTAATCCACTCAATATTGAATAGAACAAGATTCATTATTCAGTGATTCTCTTTCCTATAAATATGTGTGTTAATTCAGTCCAGGAAACCAATAACATTTTGTAGCGGGCCGAACATAGCTGCTCGTATACACCATGGACAAATCAATGCAAGTCTACTGGTGGCAGTACCTGGGTTGGAGTTTGGCCTAGCCGAGGACTGCTCATCATCCTTGTTGCATTCACCTCGCGTCCATCGGCGAAGGTCGCATACCGGGCTCGGCCACCCACGGAGGTGGTTGACAAGCGGGCTCCACTCGTCTGTCAACTCATCAAGCTCGGCCACTTCCAGAGAGGTGGCTCATGTACGGACACTACTCGCCCATCTCTTTATTAGGCTCGGCTACGGTTGGGGCTCGGCTACCTGCTGAGCCACATGCCTTCCCGCGTGCTGAAACGGTTACGTTAAAAGATAATCATGAGCGCACATGGAGGGCGCCAGCTCATACCACAGCGGTTATCAGATTCGTTCAGTGAAGTTATAATGACGTCACACAGCTCATGCAGGGCATATGCCCGTACTTGGAGAGCAAGTCAAGGGAGCTCTATAAATGTCAAAGGATGACAATCCTAAGAGGTACATGCTTCTACACACTACACTAGCTTCTCACCCTTTCTCTCCACCCATACTTATCCTCTTGCCGGAGGGCCTTGCCGGGGAAACCCCGGCCTGGTCTTAGTCGTGCGTTCGTTTTGCAGACTAGGCGGGGAGGCTAGGCGATTCTTGAACCAACGGAGGAAGGACTCAGATCGAAGATCACGGGCCACACAAATTTTCTCCTTCATTTACAAAAGAATGCCATCCATACTGGTACTGGTTTGTTAACCAAGTAAAATATGGAAATCACAGATGCACATCAAGCTAAAGTCAAAACTAACACCCTTCCAGCAAGTGTGAATACAGTACATAGTTTAAAAGGCAATTCTATCGTCTTCAACTGTTGCTGGAAGGATGCATATTCGCCACCTAAAAACAATTATGAGTAAAAGGCATCATCATCACCCATGCTATCAGATACCTGCGCACAGCCACTATAAAGTGGGACCTTTACAATCTTCGTTGATACATAAACATTCTAGTACACCTAAATACGAATAGGTTAACACAGAAAGCCAATTACCAATGGATTGATTTTAGTTCTATCAAATTTTAAAGCCACCAGGTAACATTTTAGAAGCAAAATGTAGGCATGATTTTTGGCCCAAAACTTGCTTAATCAGCCATTTTCTCAAGATCTTCCATTCCCATGACCTTCAGGGACTGAATATATCTCATATTTGGTACCGGTTACAGTTAGGCTTCTGTAAAACAGCCCACTAGCAATAGTTCCGATTATCAATGCTTTCATGAGTTTCAGTGTCTATGAGGAAGGCAAAACCAAATTCCCCTCCCCCTTGGCAGAGGAACAAATAAAAAAGTGGTATGAACTAATGAAGAAGATAATATATCAACTATATATCGATATAGAAGACATGTTTAGCAAAAAGGATGGAAGTCAAAAGGTACCCATGCTGTACCTAGTGCATTTCCAAGCTCAATAAAATGTTCATTTAGCCTATCCCTCCTCAATTTTTCACGGTCTGCCTTCTGAACTTTTCTCGCAGCATTTGGATCTTTTACTTCCACCTCTGGCCTTTGTCTGTCAGCAAATCCAACCACAAAAGAGAAGAATACAGATAGATTAAAACAGATGAATATGGAGTAGCAACTACGCTCTTCTAAAACTAGTTGCTGATTTCTATTTTTAATTTTTGAGATTCGCGTGAAAAGCTGTGAACAACCCTACAGAAAGCCCAATATATGCATCTGTATATATAGATCACATAAATCACAGCAAATACGAAAACGTCCAAAAGCATCTACTACATACTATCTCATGGCTTCCATCATGGAAGTTCCATGTGCTTCAAGTTTCAAATTTTTCCACTCAAGTCGTAAGCAGCTTCAGATTTGCAACCACACACATTCAGAATAAAAGACCCAAAAAAATAAAAAAAAAATGAAACAAAAATCAAGAGATGATTGGCACAAATTGAATGAATATGGAGGAATCTAAATCATGATAGCAGAATTTCAACACGCTAACAAAAGCTTTAATCTTTTGAATTTCAGTCATGCGTTTCCTTTCACTCCCCTTATAATAGTACGTTTTTAGTCTGTGATAGAGTAAATGAAGGCGATTGAAGCCACGCGAAGAAAAGAAAGGGGAAAAGATCAAACCTTTTATCCATTGCTGTGTAGAGGGAATTCCGTAATAAACTGAAAGGCCACTCGAAATCGTTGCTTATAGGGTTTTATTGATTCTTGTTAGATTATTGGGTACCGGTGGAGATTTTGATCTTGATCACCTCTGAATTCTGATGGGAGGATGATGTAGTACTAAGAGATTCGAGGAGAGAGAGAGAGAGAGAGAGAGGAGTAGACATCATTCAGGGGAATGCATCACTTTTGAGTTTGAGCTAGCTACGGACTCGTGGTTTCCACGAGCCACGAAGATAGCGCACCAACCGAAAACGACAGTGGTGGTATCTAACGTTGGGCCACTTGGAAAGAGATTTGTGAAAATGATTTTGGACTGAAAATGGAGGTAAGGCCAGACCCACCCAATTAAAGCCCAATAATTTCAAGAAGCCCATTTTGACCCAAAAGTCCGACGTGATTTCAGTTCTCGTTCCTTGGGTGGTCGACTTCAGTTCAGAGGTTGATCGGAGAAAGGGTTTACGGAACACAATCTCCGACCGACGGAAAAGTTCAATATAGGATAGTACATGTTGTTTTCCAGAAGTATACATACACACATAGGAGTACTCGGTCGCCAACAAAGAAGTTGAGAAGAACACACTCGTAGTCGTTCTCCATATGCAGCATATGGAGATGGTGGTTGTGAAATGTAGAAAATGAAGATAGTGACGTACAACGTCAACGGCCTCAGGCCTCGGGTCTCGCAGTTCGGTTCTCTCCTCAAATTACTCGACTCTCTCGATGCCGATATCATCTGTTTACAGGAGACCAAGATATCTAGACAGGACCTAACGGCGGATTTGCTTGTGGCCGACGGCTATGAGTGCTTCTTTTCCTGCACCCGCACCACCGATAAAGGACGCATCGGCTACTCCGGTGAGGTCCTTGATTCTGTACCATTCCCTTACTAATTGTACCCATGTCATTTCATTTTCGTTGTAATAGCTTGAGGGTTGGGCCATTAGGGTTGGGCATCCCATGAAATGAATGAGCAACAATTAGCATTCAGTTAGAAATGATGTACAATTGACAGGGCTGATATTATAGGGAAGTAATTAATGTGGGGGAAAAAGGCGGTTGGGGCATGCCCCGGGAGCACTAACTAGATAGTAGTCTTCAGTGGTTAAAAGACATGATGGAGTCATTACCCATCTTGCCATGGTGTGCCATGACTGGTGAGCACCTTCTATGCATCAACCCACCTTTTTCGGGCATTGAGTAATGTTTATTTATCTTGTCATTGCATTGGTTCATGCAAAATAACGGACCATCATATGCTGGATATCTAGCCCCTGGAACTTTTGTATGTCGGGGAACCTATGAAACGCCAGATCGTTTCGTAAAGAACACTATTCACTCAATAACAAAGAAGAAGCTCGGAAGCCTCATCAAAGTTGGAGATAAATCTTTTTTTTTTTTTTTTTTAAAACTAATATTTATGATTCCTACTTTCTGTTTTCTCCAGTAATCTAGCCAAATGACCAGGATATGCATCTTTGATGTCGCACTGAACCTAGCGAACAGAGCCTCTTGGCTATCACCTCATACAGACCAAGTGGTCATCAGTGAAACTGCTTGGGCTTCTCTTACGGACCAGATATAGCTGTTTTGTGTGAAGAAATATTAGAATTGTAACTTCAATGCAGGTGTTGCAACATTTTGTCGCGTAAAGTCAGCGTTTTCAAGCAATGAAGTGGCTTTACCCCTTGCAGCTGAGGAGGGCTTTACGGGGGTTCTGGAAATTTCAAAAGGGTTGAGAAGGAGAGAAGATGAAGGACTGGCAAAAGCAGGGGGCCTTGAGGAATTCTCAAAGGAAGAGCTTCTTAAGATTGATAGTGAGGGGCGATGTGTCATAACAGACCATGGCCATTTTGGTGAGTTTGACATGCTGTGGATAAACGAACACATGTAGAGGAACCTCAAGATATGTTTGTTGTCTTCCTTGAGAATCTCATTTCTACCCCGTATTAATTTTCCACTAGTAGTATTGACATTAATACATTACCTCTTGGCTCTTGCATTTCGTATGCTTTCTCATTGATAGTTTCATCCAAGGGCATTGTCATGTTGGTTCAATATCCTTTTTCATCGGAATTGTGATTACAGTTTTGCATTGAGACTAACGTAGGGAATTTGACAGTGCTTTTTAACATCTATGGACCACGAGCAGTCTGTGATGACAGGGAGAGGATTCAGTTTAAGGACACCTTTTTTATGATGTTACAGGTATCCTTGTCTTCCTTATCTGATCAAATAGTCTGTTGGGAAGGAATAATTCTAACTATGATCTGGAGTATACATCCATGTCTGAAGCACCAAGTAACTCTTTGTTTCTTATGTACATGTTTCATTGTCCAGCTGCTAAGCAAAAGATGTTTGGTGGGGTGGGGTGGGCTGAGGGTCACAGTGGGGGGTGGGTGGATAGGGCGATACCTGTGGCTCTTATTCTCAATGCTCATGAGTCACCACGCGCTGATGTCCAACCTGCAGTTGACTAAAACCTGTGTTGTGGTTGGTCATCTCAAGTCCTGAGATTATAATATGGTTAAATAGAGTACTTAATGAATCTTGATTCTGAATGAGAGTTGTTATGGCAATTGTTGGGGCTTGTCCCATATCGGTTAATTAGAACCTATACTAGTATATGGGCCTAGGCAGCCTCTTCCACTCATAGCCAATTGGTTTTGAGTCTGATGCTTTAACATTGTATATGAGATAGGCTTTCGAAGGCTTTTGTATAAGACTCTTTTGTTTAATGCCTTGAGCACACCTTGTTTCGTTGTGATCCCTATGTTATGGATTATTTGTTTACCTGCCCATGTGCGGGTAAGGAGTCGCACGCGCGGTAGAGTGTAAGATCTTGTCCCACCTTCGTTAATTATAATCTTCAAAACTAGTGTATGAGTTTGGGCGGCCTCTTCACTCATAGGCAATTGATTTTTGAGTTGGATGCTTTAACAATAATAAATGTCTGACTATGGATATCAAGGGCTGCTTGCAGCCCAAATCAACTTCGATCAATGGTAGAATTAGAAACTCTGGAAGTCTAGTTATTGGATGTATTTCTTTGGCAAGGAATTTAAGGAACCTAAAACTTGAATCCCTTTGTCGGGGAAATGCCACCTGAGCTTTTGAGGTGTCTCCTAGTTCTAGGGGACAAATGTTATCCCAAATTACTTTCTTACTTGTGTATTTTTGTAGCATGTAAACAGAATTATCACCGACTGTTTGATATTCATACTGTTGGTTTGATATTGGGTAACTTTGTTGTAGAAAAGATGGAATTTTCTTTTGCATCAAGGAAGAAGAATATTCATAGTTGGTGATCTTAATATTGCTCCTGCTGCTATAGATAGCTGTAATCCGGGACCAGACTTTGATAAGAACCAGTGAGTTGCTTGCACATTTGTTGAAAGTTTGTGTTCATTCATCAGATATACTTAATTGTGAAGGGCATATACTTACAGAGTGGAGTGGTGTTTCTTCCTCTTTCTACCCTTGTTCTCTAACATGGTTTCGCCTGCCAGATTCAATTGAAAAGTTTTAATGTACGGTGCACTGCCTTGTAGGTTCAGGAGATGGTTTAGATCCTTACTTGTCGAAAATGGTGGCGACTACTTTGATGTTTTCCGAGTGAGGCATCCTGAGAGGTTTTGTACCTATCTTGATCTGTTGTGTTTGTTAACCCATCAAAGACCACAAGTTCTGTGATTGTGCTGCTTTCTAATTGAGTTCAACTATGAATTATGCTTGCACTTTGTAGGATAGCTGTAAGTTCCATTATTGTTTAGCAATTTCAGACTTGCTTTACATCACCAAATACTTGCCTTCCGCCTAATGTTCTTTCTCAACTAACTTATTAGTCGTGTATCCTTGGAGGTTTACTAGATTTGCCATCCTTGGTTCTACAGGAGGGAAGCATTCACTCACTGGCCGCAGAACACGGGGGCTGAAGAATTCAATTATGGATCCAGGATAGACCATATTCTCAGTGGTGGAGGATGTTTACATGAAGATAGTGGACATAAAGGCCATAATTTTGTGACTTGCCATGTCAAAGAGTGTGACATAATGAGCCAGTTCAAACGATGGAGGCCTGGGAATTTACCTAGGTAGAATTCTGAGCTCTGTAGGTGAATTATAATTTGAAATGGCGGCAGTTCTACAGTTGATAGGAATTTGTTGACCAAATGAATCTTTGTTCCTCTCTGTTTCCCTCTGTGTGTGTGTGTGCGCGCGCGTGCTTATTTGCATTTTCTCCTTCATATGAGCCCCCTCAGTTCCGTTGTGCATATGTTTTCGTTCTCTATTTTTGTTAGATGATCTCTCATGTTTCCCCCAGGTAACCATGCCTTGACATGTCATTGCTAAGGGTATGGGCAATTCCAACCAATGTTCTAAAAATCGCTAGGCGTTAGTCGGGCTGAAAAAGGGCGCCTAGCGCCTAGGCGGGGACTAGGCACCAGTCGGCTGTCTAATCTAGGCGTCACACCACTGCCTAGCGCCTAGGCAGGGAATTTCCAACACACACAGCCAGATCCTCCTCATGTTTAGATGGAAAAACAAGCAGTTCAGTTGCCATACAAGAGATGCATTTTCACTTCTCCCATACAGTTGTAGAGATAAATATTTGCTTTCCTCACAGTATACCCGATTTCGAGATGCGTTATAGCTATAACACCATCATTTCCCTTGTTATTTCGTAAACTATTGCATAATGAAAGTGCATCATGTCAGTGTAACCCTTCTCCTTCTTTTGGGAACACATCTGCCTAGAAGGAGCAGTTCACGATTTCGTTGAACTATTTATTATAACTGTCTAATGTTGCCCACTTTGTGGTTACAGTGTGATTTACAGATGGAAATGGTTTGAGGCATAAAGATATGCATTTTTTGATGTCCGAGGTGTTGAGCTCTCATGTCTCTTTAAATGAAAGCAATTAGGGTTCTACTTAGGTTGTGTGTTTAGATGCACCATCCCTTGGGAAATAAATAGCTACGCATCTGAAGCTTGAATCTGGTTGGATTTAAGGTGCATTTGATGTAACTCTTATGCTTTTTAATCTGCTTCGAGACCGAATATATAAGAGTCATTTTCAGAGCTCTCATACTCAACATTGTGCTTCCTCATCATAGAGCTCTCATAATTATCTTGGTATTAGAGCTAGGTTTTCAGAGGCTTTTGGACAAGACTCTATGTCGTTAATGGTTGGTTCCCCCTTTGTTTGTCGTTAATAGTTGATTGTTGTCGTATGTGTTGAATCTTTTGTTTACCTCACCACATGCGAGTCAGGGGTTGTGCGTGCGGGGGAGTGTCGGAGCTTGTTTCACATTGGTTAAATATAACCTCCAAACCTAGGAGAGAATTCAAGTTCAAACCACTGAGCAGGCTATTAAACCTGCTGACTTAAAAAAAAGGGGCTACCTAGTGCTCCAGCTGCTGCAGGGTCTAGGGAAGGGATTCACGTATGTAGCCTTACCCCCACAAGCGGAGAGGCTGTTTCTGCAAAACCTGCTCTACTTCTTCTGTTCTGGAATAGTTAGAGCTATGCGTTTCATCCTAGTTCGATTAGGTATTTAGGTGTCATTGAGTCGGTTGAATTATTTGATATAGGGATTTGGTATATATCGGTTTTGCGTGGCGGTCCTTTGTTTTGTTAAGCCGGTAACCGATTTGCATCTCACAGGTTTCTAAACCCTGTGTTTCTTCTTGTCCTTATGAAAGCGGACGAAGTAATTTCACTTGACGCTTTGTCCACAGGTGGAAGGCCGGGAGAAGCATCAAATTGGAAGGTTCTGATCATGTCCCTGTTTATACGAGTTTGGTGGAAATCCCAGATATTGTGCAGCATAGTACTCCCTCTTTATCTGCTAGATATGCTCCCGAGGTTCGTGGCATCCAGCAGACTATTGGTACGAGAAGCTAACTATCCTTTACTAGATTATCTATATTGCTAGGTGTAGTTTCCACTTATATAGGCAGTATGCGGACCTACATAACGAGACGTCTTCCTTTAAATCCTGCGGAGACATGAACTTGGTAAATTGATGGCAGCAACCGTTCAGTTAAAACTTTTATCTTCCTTTTTTTGCTTCACTTGTGGTTTTTAATAGTTAACAGAGTTAATGATTTTTCTGTACACAATTCACTGAGTCTAGAAGTTACCTGATCTTTTTCCCTTTAATGGAGATATTTGCTTCCAAATTTGTTAATGTTGGAATCATCTACCTGCAGTGCCAGTGTCCAATATGAGTATGCGACTACCCTGAAAATGGACAAACAAATACATCAATGTAAAATTAGATAATGTAGAAGTGTTTTGCAAAATATGTTTCGCATCGATTTTATTGCTTCTTGTCTGAAATAGTTTAATCAAACCAAAACGAACTATGTCCCTTCCATATTTTATCATTCTTAGTTCAGTATTTCTAGTTCTAGAAGGAAAAAACGTTTCAAATAGTTGCCCTTGTGATTCTACTATCCTACAGTTTTGTCAGTTTACCAATCCAATAATAGCCTTTTGCAGTGTCAATGATGATGAAAAGACAAGTAGAGAAGCAAGTTAAGACTGACGAAGTGTCAAGTTCATTTTCAGAGGAAAATATTACAAATAGGACTTGCATTGAGAATTTGAAAAGATCATCTTATGACTTCAATACATCAGGCTCGCCCTCTGAAGGAAGTTGTGATGCTTCTGGAGGTCCCTATAGTGAGACTGCCCATGCTAAAATGACTGCATTTGAAACTGTCCATGCTAACTCAACCCCTGGTAAAGAGATCAGGAAAAAAGCAAGACACAGTCAATCGTCACAGCAACTCTCACTGAAATCATTTTTTCAGAAAAGTTCGACTTCTGCTTTTGGGCATGACCACACTAGCACTGCCATCAACAATGAGCTGGGAGATGTGGCAAAATCTTGCAATACACCAATTGAACCTACCATGGATGAGCTGGTGAGCTGTCGTCCTGAGCAGTCCCAGTTAAATGATTGTATATCCACTCAGGATCAAGGTAATCTAAATTCCTGTTGTTCTTCTGAGGCGGACAAGAGTAATGTTGCTTTATCAGAGTGGCAAAGGATTCGGCAACTGATGCAGAACAGCATACCTGTTTGCAAGGGCCATCGTGAACATTGTGTTTCTCGGGTTGTGAAGAAAGAAGGCCCTAATTTTGGCCGCAGATTCTATGTCTGTGCTCGTGCTGAGGTAGTTCCCACAATGTCATTCCAGTCGTTTGAACAACCTATTCTTTGGACTCGGTAAAAATACTAATATAAATTCAGTCTACGGATATGGGTAAAATTTGGGTCTAGAGAGAATTATTTTGGATTCAAAATAAGACCACCTTTCGTGAAAAGGAAAAAAAGCTACTCCCTCTGTACGCTAATGTTGGTAAATTGTTCCAGTTTGGGATGGCCTATTTTATTAGCAACTGGATAAAATTTTACTTTATTACTGTTTACCCTTCCGTTTGAATTTCAAACTCATGATGGGCAACTAAAAGCTATTTTTGGAAAATTTTTAACTTAAAGTGCAATAATTTTGTCTCCTTATATAGTTCGTTTCCCCAAGTTGGACCGACATTAAGGTGCAGAGGGAATAGCATCCTTGGGTGCTGGAAGTCATGGTGCTGATATAGAAGGCTAGTCACTACATGTGACATTAAGTTAACTGGAATTTTTTTTTTTTTTTTGAAGATTACTGGAAAGAAGTTTTGCTGAAGCCTCTTCAGTACATTAGTTTTTCTGTTCAATTCCGTTAGCTTGTACACACTTAATTGATCTACTTGTGAGTCATGATGCTACTTTAGTGGCTTAGCCAGATTACTTTTGATTTGTCAACACTCGATTGCAGTGGCGGCCAAGAACTTGTTTGAGTGGGGGCAACTAGAAATCAAACCATCAACCAAAGAGCCACCATATTGTAGATACTTCCTTTCCCATTTAAATACTTATTCCTTACTGTAACAGAAACTTCTTCTTTCCTGATTCTTTTACAGGGCCCAGCATCAAATCCTGAATCAAATTGTGGATATTTTAAGTGGGCTGCTTCCAAGCCCAGGGGCCAAAGATGACGGCAATTGCTGATAAGAAGTTGGCTTTTCTCATTCAGGCTAAGGTTTTCGTCATGAGATGTCAGCCACCCCATTTGCTGCCTTTTTGGACCCCAAACCTCCCCTATTTGTTGCGTAATGCAGATCTTGTAAGGTATGTAGCTTACCCTCTTACCTGTTTATCCGATTGAACTAATCTTTCCTTCCGTTATCTCTATAGCAGTGTTGCACTGCATTGGTTGAGGAAGTTGGGTATTAGCCAGCAACATGTCGTACTACAATCCCATATTAAGAGCATGATCTTTGTTAGTTTATATTTTGGCAAGCAAGTGAAGCAATGTACTTTTGTTACCCTTAACACCTTTTTATGTCAGATTTTCAAGTACTTGAGTCCTGCTGCTTAAGAATATTGACCATTTTAGTTCGCTTTAATTTCAATCTATTGCCAGGTTTGTTGTACATGTTACAATGAACACTTAATTTAGTTCCATACTTCCACGGGGTCATGGGATGTTTGTGCATCTAATTGTAAAGATATGAATTTGTAGTTGTACTTCAGTTTGTTAACGGATGCCATTTACTCACAGATAAAGGGCTCCATACTTTCCCGCATCATTTTCATTTTAACCTCGTGATTGCAGTTAAATCAAGATTTTGATGACAAGGCAGGCACAGCACCAGCATTCTGTGTGCGCTCCAGCATAGGACCAGGGAGAAAGGTGGGTGAATTTCTTTGTAATCTTCATGGTTACGTAATTTTGTATACAATTGGTGTGAACTCACTAATGTATGTGTACAGCCTATGGCTATGGAAATCTTGTATTCTGTTGTTGCTAGCCTCCTTTCGCAATTTCAATGTTGACCTGAGTTGTGACACAATAATGCTTGATACTTACTTTTCTTTTGCGGTTCACCACTCAGGAGTGTCCAAACCAGCTTACTTGCACCTTAACTAATCCTCTCCCTGTTCCGGTCTTTGATAAATGCTTATATTCTATATGTGCATGTGCGTTTTTACTTGAGAAGGAAAAATCCACTCTTTAGTGAAAAAGTTAGGACATGGTGCTTTTGGGGTGTTAAAATAGACTTCCATTTTGAGCTTTGGGTTAAGAAATTGGATATGGTACAAGGATATCCACTAGCGTTGGTGTCCAACAGATTGAAAATTTGGAGTCCGCGTCCGAAGCACAAGTTAACACATATTCGCGACACAAATTGGGCTCAATGTTCTTTGCCTTGAACACTTGTTTGAAGCTCGTTTAAGTTTATAAATCAAGTTTGTACTAGTTGCTATTTGACATATCCAGCTTATAAGATTCGAAAAATTGTAGATAAAGATAATATTTAAAATTCAAGTTGCTCGATATTGATTCGTGACCAATTTGATTCGAAACTCGTTTAAGATCGTCTCGTTTTATAAACGAGTCAAAGCTTATACAAAATTATTGGAATGCTTGCGAAGTTATCAAACCAAATGTTCGAACAATACAGTATTCGGCTCGTTAATCAATTCTCTTGCTGAAAATGATAACATGGAAAGATCTGGAGTTTGCGGCAGCGGAATTTCCTCAGTGATGATATCGATGTGTCCAAGAGAACCGTTTTAAGGATTTAAATTAGTATGTGATTACGTTGTTGTTGTTATGCGAAAAGACTGGATGAATGAATGTGTGTATTTTTTTTTTTTATAAAAATAAAAACAAAAACAAAAAGGAATGTCTCTAATTGTGTGGAACAAGTGGTGGCCTACCACAATCACTAATTCACCATTACATCACTTTCTCACAGAGCCGTGATTTTCTTGCAAATTGCAATGGTTGAAACTAGTGTCTGAAAACGATGCGAAACCATCCTAATCCGTGAAAGCAATTTATGCCCCAATTAAAAAAGTATATCAATTATCAACTTTTTTGAGGCCAGTTCATATAGAGTAATTTTAATTGGGATCTCCGCAGGTGGGTGGTGAGATCATTCCCCAAGTTTAGTCGAGGTGAGCGTAAGTTGGCTCGGACATGTCAAGTAAACAAAAAAAAGTTGGCCCGAACACCTAAGTTATTAAGAAAAAAAACATACCAGCATTTTTATTGGTCAATCTATGAATGAAGGGGGTTGCATAATCATCTTTGACCTCTTGTTATGTCTTGGGAAGGTGATTGATTGTGAAGAAGATAAAGATGAAAGGAAACAAGTGATAAACACTTGTAGACCAGCTTGTTTTCTTTCTTTCTTTCTTTTTTGGACAAGTGTAGGACTTGCCAAAATTGTTTCTTAAGACTGAAAATGCAAAATCACTTTCACCTCGTGAGTGTGTGAGTGTCTATATATTATAAGGAAAATGATTTTGTCACTCCATTTTTTTGTTAACGTCATTCTTTTTGCAAGTGTATTTTTGGTGCACCAAAAATACATTTGCAGGAAAGTAAAGCTAACAAAAAAAAAAGTGACAAAATCAGCAACCTATTATAAATAAGAAACTCTTGAAGCCGACCAAAAAGTTTTTCAAATTGTTGGTTGTTGCATAACTCTCATCTGCGTGCCATCAATTTTTGTGTCGAACAATGTTCGAAGTTTTTTTTATTTTATTTTTTTATTCTTTTCTAATTTTAGCACGATTTTTCGATAGTGAAAAATGAGATTAATTTCCGAAATTAATCCACATATGGAGTCAAGTTAACTTTATTGGCCGACAGACACATCATACTCCAATTCATAACTCTGGATAGGAGTAATTAAAATCCTTGGCTGAGTCAGCTCCGAACCCCACCAGTACCACATTGATCCAAACCCAGCAGATAAGAGATCAATGCGTGCAGTGTTCGAATTTATGCACCGTACGCAGGATGCCTATCTTTGGCTTACTGATCTGTCAAGATTGTCTGATCAGAAACCGACAAAACTACGTAATTGATGATGTGTAATACTAGTACAAAGCACTGTCGATCTAACTCCTAGTCTTTTAAGTAACCCAATTGGGACTAGTTCAGTTGGACACTATTTTTGTATCTCATCAAGAAACTATAAGAGTCCGAATCTTTTTATTTGTGTATGGGTGTTCTTCTCTCATACGGGATTTTCTTTTCTTTCTATGTTTCTAGTTAATAATGGGCTTATTTCTTGTATGAAAATAAATTCTATCCACCGCAGGTGTAAAATCTCATTTTTTTACCACCGCCTTTTTCGGTCCTATGGCGTGTTTATTGTTGATCTGAACCGTTCATCTTGTAGACCCCACGTAATAGTGTATCCATGCAAAAAATAAACTTGATCGGATATCGATAGGAGTGTCAAAAATTAAATTTTGCTTTGTAAAATGGATAGTTTATCTTTATTATTATTGACAAAAATCAGATCGTCCATTTTATAAACCAAAATTCAAAATTTGATATATCTATCGACTTTCGATCAAGTTGGTTTTTTTGCATGTCAATACTATATTGCTGGTCTGAAAATACAAACGGTTCATATCACAACAATAGACATTCGATGGGGCCCATAATAGGTGATGGTTGGAAAAGTGGGGTTTTCCACCGCCGGTGGAAAGAATTTAATCTCTTATTGTATTCGTCGAATTGTTAGGCTTGATTGTCTCGTGCTCGTGGACTCTTGAAAATTAATGTAATATCTCGGGTTTATACTATGTGCTTCATGTATAATGAAATGATTTCTTCTATCGATTGGAAAGAAAAAAAAACCTCGTAGTCTTTTCATTTAGAGTTTAATTTGGACAGTGGTCCCGATCTGTTTAATTTCCAGGAAAAAACTCAAGGTCATTGAATATCATTATCTATTCGAACGAATCATATTATTAAAAAAGAATAAACAATCTGACACTCAAACCGTTTATGTATCTTTAGACAAATATGATTAAACCAAACTTTATCAATCTCCAAAAAACTTGATGTTCGACTCGAACATTAAACATATCGAGACCTACAATATAAACGGGTGCGATTATGAAATAGGACCGTGAGAGTTCCACTATGCGTCGCATGAGAGATCATTGAACTTGCTTATTAATCGTTCAAACCTCACAGTTCACCCCCGTTCCGTTATATATAAACAAGTGTCTCCACATCGCCTCTCTCACACATCAATCACCATGCTCTCCGCTTCTCTCTCCTCTCCATTTCCCCGATCCTCATCACCTCATGTTAGAATCTCCGTCAACCGCTCCCCTCCCTCGCCGTCCTCCGTCGGCTTCCGACCACCACGTGGCGCCGCTGCGGCTTCTTGCGCCTCTCCGTGCTCATCGCTGTACGAGGTTCTCGGAATTTCGATGGGGGCCTCCTGCCAGGAGATCAAGACGGCGTACCGGAATCTCGCCAGGACTTGCCACCCCGACGTGGCCGCCGCCGTCGACCGGGAAGGGCCGTCGGCGGCCGACGAGTTCATGAAGGTTCACGCCGCCTACTCTACCCTGTCCGATCCCGAAAAGCGGGCCGATTACGACCGGACTCTTTTCCGGCAGTACCGTAGTACAGTTGGTGCGTATTCCGGTATCTCGGCTTCTCCAGCAACGGTGATGTCGAGGTTTTCGGGGTACTATACTCCTCGGAATTGGGAGACGGATCAGTGTTGGTAACGAGTAATCAAACTGTGCGGAAGCTGACTCGGTTACTTAAAGTTGTAAAGATGGAGTTGAACTACTGCCTAAACAGCAGGAAGAGTAAAGACTACACAGTGCTGACCACAGGCACGGTCACTAATCTATACATCTAACATTTGTACATAGAGTTCAGAATGTGTTTTCTTTTTCTTTTTTTTAGAATTGTACAGTGTCTCGGACCGACTTGTATGCAAAAATCATAGTTTTGAATATCGGCCGATACGTAAGTCGGTTCGTGTCGGGATTTGGAGGCTCCGATACCGATACGTACTGTACCGTATCGGCCGATAACCGTATCGGCCGATACGCCAAAAAAGTTAAAAAATTCACGATCGCGACACCCGATTTCCGCGACGTATCGCCGATACGTCCCGATACCGATACACCGCGACGGCGACCGATACCGAGATTTAAAACTATGGCACAAATTATATCGTTTCTTAAGACTGAAAATGCAAATCACTTTCACCTCGTGAGTGTGTGAGTGTCTATATATTATAAGGAAAATGATTTTGTCACTCCATTTTTTGTTAACGTCATTCTTTTGTAAGTGTATTTTTGGTGCACCAAAAATACATTTGCAGAAAAGTAAAGTTAACAAAAAAAAAGTGACAAAATCAGCAACCTATTATAAATAAGAAACTCTTGAAGCCGACCAAAAAGTTTTTCAAATTCTTGGTTGTTGCATAACTCTCATCTGTGTGCCATCAATTTTTGTGTCGAACAATGTTCGAAGTTTTTTTTATTTTATTTTTGGCACAAATTATATCGGTTTTTTTGGGTATGATCTTACGGCTGTCTTTTTGTGGCTAGGAATTTTTTTGAGGCAAGTAGCTAGAGCGAGCTCTCGAACGAATAAGTTCCTCACAAGCTGCCTAGGTACAACTAATCTAATGGGATTACAATATTAGTATGCGTTCTTAGCAGTAACTAATCGAATTCTGAGCTGGGTAGAGTAACTTGATAATCTTGATTGTTGCAAATAATTTGATTTTGCCAACAATTTTCTTCTTCTTCCTTTTTACGAGGACCAACAGTTCAAGATAACGCCCAATTAAAGGAGTGGAGAAATAGAAGTCACTGTGATGAAAATGATGAATCAGTTAATTCATCCTTTAGTTTTTCTCTCTCTACCCCGAAATTAAGGCTCCGTTTTGAACTTAAAAAAAGGGAAAGAAAAGAGAAGGGAAATGAGAGGAAAATTAGAGAAAAAATTTACTATGCACTAAACTTAAAAATTTTATTTTCTTCCAATCAAACAATAGAACTTTTCCTTTATTTTTCTTGAATTTAGCCAACGAGGCGACCCGGCCCGTGTCTATAGCCTGTGGTGATTTGATATGCCCAGACAAAAATTGCAAATCTTTCCATTTTCTGTTTGGATCGGAACATTCTTTTGAATTGGGAAAAAATAAATCACGACACTAATTAATTACGTGTAAAGGTTGGAAGAAGAAAATAAGAGTCCAGTGACGTAACCAAACCGTGAATAATGCTACTAACAAATAGTCGCAGCATGTACCACCATATGTTCCCAGAGTGGAAAAAGAAATTAAGAACAATCAACAATTAATTCTCTCTCTCTCTCTCTCTAAGAAGAAAATAAGAACATCCAACAATTCTCTCTAATGTCAAAATAAAAAAAAAAACAATTCTCTCTCTCTCTGAACATGCAACACTAGAGCTCGGCCGAGCTCTGCATGTCCCAATCTCTATTTCCCCATAGTAAACGAGCAGAACTCTGACGAGCTCGATGCTCTAAATCTCGGATCGCTCAACTCGAAAAAACTCAGCTCATTTAGTATATGAACAGGATTTCATCTCATTAAGAACTTGAATTTTAGGCTCATTTAGTAAACAAAAAGTGATCTCGAAGAACTCAAGTTTTAGCTAGGCTTGTTTAGTACATAGTAAACAAAGTGAGCTCAAACATCACAAAGCTTAGCATGACTTGGCTCATTTGCATCCTATGCATCAGTGTAATGACAAGGAAATTGGCTTGGCAGTGAGCTTTACGCTAAGGTGTGGAGAAAAAACTGCAAATCTTTCACTTTTTCCATTTCGGGAACATTCTTTTGAATTGGGAAAAAAAATCACGACTAATTATGTAAAGTTGGAAAAATTGGGCCCAGTGATGTGTAACCAAACCGTATAATAATTGAAGAATTGTCGTGGCATGTGCTACCATATATATGTCCCAAGAGTGGAAGAAGAAAATAACAAAATTCAGCACTAGAGACGGTGGAAACAATTGCACGGGATTACTAAAAATATATACTCCACGTAAAAAGAAATAAGAAAGTGCGGCCGAAAAGTATACTCCATTTTCTGTGTGATTTTTCGGTGGTGAGTGGGCATATCTTTCGTGGTATTCGCTCGGCACATTCGAGCCGTCTAATACACTTTTGGATGACTCGAATTAAAACTCTCTCTCTCCTTTCACCACAACACTTGCTCTCTCCTTTTTCTCTCTCTAAATCTGAGCTGTTCAAATACGCAATAGACAGCTCGGATGTACGAGCGGACACCATCGGATGTACGAGCGGACACCATGTGGTACCCACTCTCGGCACTGAAATTTTTTCCCCACTTTCTAGGCATGGCGAAAAGACGTTAAAGGATTATGATTCAAAAGTCAAGCTGGGAATGTTTGTGGATATCTATCGGATGATTGTTGAATTTTTTTGGTACCTTTCTAATTTTATTTGTCTTTTAGTGGAATTGGGTGTTTTTAGGTCATTGTCGCATTGTGTCTCAATGAATTATTTTTTTCAATCAGTGTTGGTAACGAGTAATCAAACTGTGCGGAAGCTGATCGACTCGGTTACTTATTAAGTTGTAAAGGTGGAGTTGAACTAACTAAACAGCACGAAGAGTAAAGACTACACGGCGCCGACCAGAGGGCACGGTCACTAATCTAAACATCGACATTTGTACATAGAGTTCAGAATGTGTTTTCTTTTTCTTTTTTTTAGAATTGTACAGTGTCTCGGACTGGTTTTTATGCACAGATTATATAAACGTTTTTTTTTTTTTGGGTATGATCTTACGGCTGTCTTTTTGTGGCTAGGAATTTTTTTGAGCCAAGTAGCTAGAGTCGAATCTGCGAGCTCTCAAACGAATAAGTTCCTCACAAGCTGCCTAGCAACAACTAATCTAATGGGACGATGACATTAGTACGTAGTAACTTGATAGTCTTGATTGTTGCAAATAATTTGGTTTTGCCAACAATTTTCTCCTTCTTCTTCCTTTTTACAAGGACCAACAGTTCAAGATAATGCGGATAAAAAAAATAAAAATAAAAAAAAAACAGTTCAAGATAACGCCCAAACGCGTCCAATAAGTTTTACTGTTGTTCAAAACGGGTTTTCAACAACGATTATGATGCCAGCGGTTGGGATGGATGTATGTGACTCCATCCGTATCTCTCTCTATTCGTTAATATTGTTCTTATTTTTTCTTGATAACTCGTATCCAGTGAATGAACTGATTAATTAGAGGGACTAACTCCATGAATAACTAGTGAGACTTAATCAAAGCCGAGGTAAAGTCTCGTATAGACCGGTATAACAGTTAGGTTACAAAAATTCACTACAAGAAAATCGAGATCTCCCAACGGTTTTGCTAGCGACGGTTCAAAAAATCGTTGGTATAGACGGTGTGTAGCAACGGTTTTCAAACCGTTACTAGAAACAGGACTATAGCAACGGTTTTCATGCAACCGTTACTAGATTACCAGACTATAGCAACGGTTTTCCATAACCGTTACTAAAAACCGGCCTATAGCAACGGTTTTCGATAACCGTTACTAAAAACCGGCCTATAGCAACGGTTTCCAATAACCGTTGCTAGATTTTCACACCGCCAAAACTAATTTTCTTTCATGCGATCGGTTTTCCAAACCCGAACTAATGATCGAGACCGTTATTTTATTTTCCAAACCCGAACTAATTGATTTCTTTATCGATGGACAATTTCATTAATAAAATGAATTTTTCTGTCCGATAAGTATGTAGCGATACTCGATTAATTTCATTCTTGAACGTACTTTAGCCACTCAACTGTGACACAATCATTATGATCAAAACCGTTGCTTTTGTTAGGGCTATTTTTCCTAAATTTTTGTTGGTATTTTTTTCGGTATTGTTTATTTAACGTATTTTTTTAACATTTTATGGTAATTTTTGAAACTAATCATTCATTTTGGGATTAATCATTAATCTTCACAAGAATAAAAAAAAGTATAAAATTGTGGACCGAAGTTGAAAAAAAATATCATATAAAATAACACTAAAGACAACAAATGTTAGTTGTTTGATATTTTTTCGCCCAAATTGATTTTTTATGCTTTTAATTGCATTTTTTTTTAGTTTTTAGACTCATCTCATAGAAATAACTGACCAATCAATAAAATTTATGTGAATCTAACAAAAATTTAGAAAAGGCAAAATTAATATTTTGAAAAAAAAGAAGGAAAACAGAGAGGTTTGCATAGTATAAATATTAGTAGGCCCTTGATTTTACACAAGTGCTGGGCTAGCCCAGCTGGTTTGCACTCGTGCGTGCGTACGCGAGGTTCTGGGTTCGATTCCCAGGAGGAGCAAAAATTGTTGTGTTGCCTTACATGCGCCACGCGGGCACCAGGTGGAGGCCACGTGGGCGCCACCTGGATGCCATGTCAGCGCCACGCGGGCGCCAAGTGGATGCCACGTCAGCGACAGGTGAAGGTCACGTGGCTGCCATGTCATATTTTACCCAGATTTAAAAAAAAAAAAACTTGCCTTTAGCAACGCTTGTAACCGTTGCTAAAGAAACCGTTACTAAAAAAAAATCTGTACCAACACTCGACAAAACCGTTGCTATACCTCTACAGCAACGGATATATTGCAATGGTTTGGGCAACGGTTCTCGAACCGTTGGTATAGTCCGAACGGGTCTATACCAACGGTTTTTGGGTTCTATGGCAACGCTTTCGACCGTTGCTATAGAACGATTTTCTTGTAGCGATTTAATGGGGTGGAAAGTCTCGTATAGACCGGTACAAAGACAACCAGGCCCAAAGTCCCATTAGTGGGTGTTTATACCATAATTTGGCCCAATATGATCGACTGGGTCATATGGTGACACGTTGTCTAGCATGATCGACTGGGTCATATGGTGACACGTGTAAATAATAAATGGACTGATTTTAAATAAACGAGGGACAATGGTGCTTGACAGACTAATATATTGACGGTTAAAGAGTTGTGTTTAAATGCAAGACACGTGTCCAGCAATAAGTTAAGCAAATTATGGACGGAGCAGTTAACAAAGGCAGTTGAAGAAGACAAATGCAAATAAGGAGAACGTGTGAAGGAACCGCCTGGTCCAGAACGTGGAGAAACAAGGGAAGAGAATAACCGCTTGATTCAAATTTTATGGAGGGAATGCTGCCAAGTTTGAATTTTTAATCGAAGTGAAGCCTATAAATACAAGAATTGGAGACAATTTCAGCCCCCACTCAATCGCCCAAAGGCTTTTACTTTTTATCTGTACTTTACTTTTTCCGCACTAGGAGTAGCTTGTAACTTAACCGTCTTCTCGACTATTTTGTCATAGTCGATTGACTTCTACTTCTGAAGAATAATAAAGTCCATTTGTTGTTCTTCTTCCATCTCCATTCACTTCACTAAGTTTGGTTCCAGAGAAGTCCTGAAATACGGCAGGGAACCAAACTCCACCACCACAACATCCACATTTCAGCACTTACCTAATTCATAGTCCATCATCGACTGCAAGCAAAAAATAGATAAACAATGGGGTGGTTGTGTGTTGAGTATGGTAATGATAAAGGAATTTGGCATGGCAGACGGCAGTGAGCTTACACCAATTAAAGGAGTGGAGAAATAGAAGTGACTGCGATGAAAATGATGAATCAGTTAATTCATCCTTTAGTTTTTCTCTCTCTACCCGAAATTACGTTTGGAACTCAAGGAAAAAAAATGAAAAGAAAAAAGGAAGGAGAAACGAGAGGAAAATTGGAGAAAAAATTTACTATTTACTAATCTTGAAAATTTTATTTTCTTCTCGCTTTTTCTTCCAACTAAACAAAAGAACTTTTCCTTTCCCTTTCTTGAGTTCAGCCAACAAGGCGATCCGGCCCGTATCTTTAGGCCATGGTGATTTGATATGCCAGACAAAAATTGTAAATCTTTCCATTTTCTGTTTGGAATGGAACATTCTTTTGAATTGGGAAAAAAAAATCACGACACTAATTAATTACGTAAAGGTTGAAAGAGGAAAATAAGAGTCCAGTGACGTAACCATGTGCCACCATACGTTCCAAGGGTGGAAGAAGAAAATAAGAACATTCAACAATTAATTCTCTCTCTCTCTCTCTCTCTAAGAAGAAAATAAGAACATTCAACATCTCTCTCTCTCTCTCTCTCTAAAAAAGAAGAAAATAAGAACATTCAATAATTCTCTCTCTCTCTCTCTAAGAAGAAAATAAGAAGATTCAGCAATTCTCTCTCTCTCTCTCTCTCTCTCTCAGAAGAAAGTAAGAACATTCAATAATTCTCTCTCTCTCTCTCTCTCTCTCTCTCTCAAAACATTCAACACTAGAGCTCGGCCGAGCTCTGAATGGCTCAACATTCTATTTCCCCATAGTAAACGAGCAGAACTCTGATGAGCTCGATGCTTTAAAGCTCGGCTTGCTCAGCTCGAAAAAACTAAACTCGTTTAGTGCATGAACAGGGTTTCATCTCATTAAGAATTGAAGTTTCAGGCTCATTTAGTAAACAAATTGAGCTCGAAGAACTCAAATTTTAGGCTTATTTAGTATATGCTAGTAAACAAAGTGAGCTCAAACATTAAAAGCTCAGCATGGCTCAACTCATTTGCACCCTATACATAAGTGTAATGACAAGGAAATTGGTATGGCAGTGAGCTTACGCTATGGAGTGGAGAAAAAACCGCAAATCTTTTACATTTTCCATTTCGGAACATTCTTTTGAGTTGGAAAAAAAAAAAATACGACTAATTATGTAAAGTTGGAAAAAATGGGCCCAGTGATGTAACCAAACCGTATAATAATTGAAGAATAGTCGTGGCATGTGCTGCCATATGTTCCAAGAGTGGAAGAAGAAAATAACAAAACTCAGCACTAGTGACAGTGGAAACAATTGCACGGGATTACTTAAAAAAATATACTCCACGTAAAAAGAAAAAAGAAAGTGAGGACGAAAAGTATACTCCATTCTCGGGTGGTATCCGCTCGGTGTATCCAAACCGTTCGATACACTTTTAGATGACTCAGATTGAAACTCTCTCTCTCTCTTCTTACTCCAACACTTTCTCTCTCCTTTTTCTTTCTTCAAATTTGAGCCGTTTAAACACGCAATGGACGGCTCAGATGCGCAAGCGAACACCATGTTTACTCGCTCGGCACTGAAAATTTTTCCCCATTTTTTAGGCATGGCGAAAAGACGTTAAAGGATTATAATTCAAAAGTCAAGCTGGCAATGTTTGTGGATATCTATCGGATGATTGTTGAATTTTTTGGTACGTTTCTAATTTTATTTGTCTTTTAGTGGAATTGGGTGTTTTTAGGTCATTGTCGCGTTGTGTCTCAATGAATTATTTTTTTCAATCGATCGCGCCTCAATTGGAATTTTTAAAGATTAATAAAAAAAAATAGCCGTTAAAAAAAAAAAACTGAAATGTGATTGAGTTAGGCAATTGGCATTGGGGTCTTCTATATTATTTGTATAATTAGATCACGCATGAGTCATGAGTCATGTACTGAAAGGAAACACTCTCCCTATTTAAAGATTAAATAAATTTTAACTCATTTCTTTACTAAACCAATCTTTTATTCTAGGGAACCTTATAGCGATCATTACTTTCCCATATCTTTCTCTCTCTAAAAAAGAAACAAATTAAGTCAACTAGGATGCGAGAGATGATACGTCTCTCTCCCTCTCTTAAATTAATGCAACAAGAAACAAATAAAATAACTAGCCAAATAATTCACTTTATCATTTTAGCCAATTATTTTTCAATCAACACTCCAACATTGCTCTCTGATTAGCAATCACCCTTTATAATATTAATTCATTTCTTTTTTTGCCTATTCTATTTAGAGAGAGAGAGAGAGAGAGAATGCATTTGAAAACTAATAAACAAAACATGCCTAGTGAATTGTTAAGCATCTCCAACAACCTAAGCAAATCTTGAAAATTAGCTAAAATGGCTAGCCAGCACCCCAAATAGCATACCTAGCCGCCTCAGCACTTGCATCGGCATTTTCTCCCCAACTCGCCCAGTAGCCTTGGTCTCTCTCTCTCTCTCTCTCTCTCTCTCTCTCTCTCTCTCTCTCTCCTTGTCTATGTCGTCTACCGCGTTTACCTTGTTTGTCGTCGTCTTCAATCGTCACTGTCATCTACCTCGTTGTCTACACAAGCGAGTTATCCGTACCTACTGCACTCCAAACAATAATCCGAACTTCACAAATATCATGTGGCGTGAATGCATAAATGATCTTGAAGTCATCAACAAATGTCTCTGAGACTATATATATTGTTTTATTGATCGACTATGCACACGATCGAGGACTTTATTTACTCGTGGTATAAGCAACAATTATATATAGGGTACTTACTACATCAAGTATTTGATTTTTAATCTTTTAATTTATATCTGATTTTGGCATGGTTTTGTGACTTTTGTCACGTTAAAAAATCACTCCCATTTGACATCGTTTTAATTTGGGAAAATGACGGCCCTGGACGTGTTTTGATAATTAATACCCGCCAAGGACATTTCTAGCTTTAACAAATATTCTCAGTATGTCCTTGACGAGAATTAATTATCAAAATACGTCCTTGTCCGTCATTTTCCCTTTTAATCCCTAACGTTATATGAGACCCTTCCAATATGAGGGAGGGAGGGCATGGCGCTTGGGCCGGATCTGTGTGTTCAGAGTTGTTTTGGGCTTTTGTTTCTTCTAGAAACCAGTGTGGGCCTTGTCAAGGACCAGCCTGAAGCTGTTGGGCTCGAACACAAATCTTAAACTTTGGCCACTCGGGCTTTGGAGTAGACTTTCCTGGCTGCCCGGCCAGTTCAAGGAATTGGTTAAGCTACTTGAGCAAAATCATACACAAACCGTACCAAACATAGCCTTCAAGTCTCAGTCAACTGAGGTCGGCTACATAAATTCGTTTTTGTTCATTGAGTTCTGTCCACGACTTCTCTGTTCCATGATATTCCAAAAACTTAGATTACCGCCTCTAATGTCAGCTGCTTTTGTCTACCCCTCTCCTTAATGTTAGTACCCTAGATGATATAGCCATACAGCTCTTCCTAATTATTGCATCGGTCAACATGTTTAAACCACCTTAATTTATTTTATCTCATCTTATCTTTATCGATGGGACCCCTACGTAAAGAAAATAATCCTCCAAGATTCACTGGGGCCCAGTTCCCTAAAGCGCCAAAAATTAAAGTGGGGCCCAAGATAAAATGTATGATCGAACATGTGATGGTGGAGAAGGTTGAGACAGCATCCCAAGTACACTATGTAAAGAAAATAATCCTCCAAGACAAATATTCACTGGGCCCCAGTTCCCTAAAGCTCCAAAAATTAAAGTGGGGCCCAAGATAAAGTGTATGATTGAACATGTGATGGTGGAGAAGGTTGAGACAGCATCCCAAGTACACTAAATAAATTAAATCTCATCCTTCGATGGGCATTAGTGCTTAGTTTTCTCTCTTTACCGTGATGTAGTGAAATTAGTTTTCGTTGTTCTGCGTCAAGTATATAATTTTTTGGTGATTGGGAAGTAGTATTTCGACGCTCACACACCCACAAAAAAAAAAAAAAGAAGAAGAAAAAATAGTGGCTACTAAAAGTTCACACAGTCGTCAAATGTGCAACGCTCTAGCATGAATCTAAATGTGCGTAAACTAGTCCGGACACTAGTTATCGAAAGAAAGCATATACACTTATATATAGACATGTACGTCTATATCTCCAAGTCTATATATGTCTCCAACTTCATGTTAATTTGGTAAAATATGGAGAAGGCATCAATGGATATAGTCCACATGTTGAAAAGTACAGTACTTATATATGACTCACAGATAATAAGTTATCGATAAGTGATAGCTAGAGTGGTACGTACTGCATGTGACATGTCCATCAACCATCATGCAGGCTGCAACAACCAAGAAAACAACAGCTATAGCTCGCAATTTATTTTTGATTCACATGAAGCTGCCTGGCAGGCCTACTTCAAAATACTCCAAATTGTAACCGCTTGAATTTAATTGACACAGACTAGCTATATATATGTGTAGCCAAGTCATCATATGCTTGTTGTCATGCTTCTGTTTTGTTGTCTGGGGAAGGGGCCATTTTCTTCTTTTGGTTGTTCGTCAGTATATAATTCCTTATAACGAAAAACAACAAGTAGAAGATGTCAAACAATTGTACTATGTATGTCATGCAAAGCAAACCCTTCATGTGGGCTCTGACGCGCGCTTGTATGGGCTCGACGCGTGCTTGTATGGTTTGGAGAGGCTTACATGTCTCATAGTTTAGTTGTGTTAACTGTTTGTGGGTTCATTGCTTGTTGTTTTGTCCAGTGGCGGAGCTAGGATTCCGACTAAGGGGGTGGCATTTTTCGATGGAAGTTCACTGTAATTGTTGCATGTTGTTCGTAAAAATACAAACGGAAAATGTACCATATAATCCGCGGTTTTGTCTTGAATTGCATTTTTCTGTTTTAAAGAACAAAGGCTTGGTTCAACTATCTCATAACTAGCTAGTCTTTAATTAAATGGAAGTCATTGAGATGGAGTCTATATGATCCAAATGATTTATTTCTTAAGTTGATATTTTTTCATTGTTTGTATAAAAAAAAATGAAGTTGTTCAAGTATTGGTACGTACCAAATCAACTTTCATATGTGCCGCATCGACCCCCTACATCTACGCCCCTGGTTTTTGTCTGGTTCAATAATACCGCTTATCCTAGTAAATTTTACGAACCTATATATCTATGGACCAGAAGCCCTTCAAGCTCAAGCAAAAACATGCTTCTACCTGCTTCTTTGTCTTCACTGATATTACTACTCACTTTTTCTCTCTTATCAATAAATATGAGTGCCTTGGTCCTGAAATGGCAGTAGTTTTCTCGTAAATCCTACACCCCATTTAACATATGCTAGCCAATTAAAACAAGAAAAAGTATACTTGTTATTCACAAACACGAAATCATAGATTCATAATTATTATTGTCTTTTTTTTTACAACAGACTTCAAATGTATTTCAAAACCAAATTCAAAATATTAAATTATCTTCTCAAAATTAATTTCAGCCAAATTAAGTTGGAATATTCTACTGGATATGAGGCGATATGAAGGGGTAAATTTAACAACAAATTATCTTCTTATGCATGTGATGATTCCTAACTCGTGTAACCCGCAAAATCAAACTCAAACTCAAACTCACACCACAATTTCATTTTATGATCTGAGCTTTTATCTGTAGACCTCCATCCGTGGCAATGATATGTTTAGATATATGGAAAATACTACCGCAAACTACAAGTTCTCCTTTTCTTAAGTGATAGATTTTATTTTACATCGCTCATTTAATCCACCCAAGTTTGGTTAAAAAATGTATTAAGCTACTACACCTATCACCAATTGTTTTTCATATTTTGAAATCCTTCAGAAAATCTAACACTAAGAACAAAATGTTTGTGTGATCATTAATTGATCAGACCATGGTTCTTGAAGTTTCATCTTCAATTAATAATCACACAATTAATTACTTTTTCTTTTAAAAAACACCCAATGGGACAAAGCTCAAAAAACTCCTAAGGGTTAAGCCCGAGACACCATCAAGGCCCATGCATAGGATAGGCCAAGCCCAACCCAAGAAACCCCAAACCCTAACCCTAACCCTAACTAGACAAAACTTCTCAGCCACCGAACCGCCGTCCACCGTCACCCTGCAAGCAGAAAACCACCACCAGAACAAAATGACAATGGCAGCCCACGCCACCGCGAAACCCACAAGTGGCCGGCCCCCAATTCGAACCGTTAATTGTCGAGACGGATGATGAGATTGAGCGCTGTGCTGGGAGAGCGGTCATGATCTCGAAAGGAATGATGCCAAGATCGAAGATATGGCCTAAGTATAGAGATACCGAATGGGATTTGGCTTGGACCGACCCCCTTTCATGGGCCATGGCCAACCCATATGAAGAAGGGCTAGTTTTTTGTTGTTTTTCTTGCTATAAATAGTTGTCATGTGGTAATAAAGATAGGCAACAATGGGATGTAAGATGGAACATTTACATTCCAAATAATGCAGAGAGGAGGTGAAATATCGAATTGGGAGACGGTGTTGCGCACCTTCGAGCCGTCGGATCTGCTCTCGATCATTGGTTGCTCAGACCATGCATGGGATTTGCCTCTCTAATTAATCTCCATGGCCACTGTGTAGAATTATTTGTGCAGTTACATATATTAGAAAAGAGGTGCTACAGGCACATCGAGTGTGACACATTTCAGTCACACTCCTCTCTCATACAGGTGGGACCCTCCTATATGTGAGAGGGGTGCGACTAAAGTGTGCCACACCGATGTGCTTCTAGCATTTTTGATATTAGAAGGATGAACTTTCTTTTAGTAGGAAAATCGATTAATTAGCTCGTGTTTTGCCATGGAATGGGGTAGACTAAGGCGTTGTTTGGATAAAGTATTTATCCAAAAAGTAATGAAAAAGGATGCTCAGGTGATAAATTTTTTTGTGTGGAAATATTAGCTTCCTGCCACACATATTAATTGGATAGGAAAAAGTAATTTCACCATACGAATGTGTTGGAAATTTAAAGTTTTACTAAGATTTAAAACTATTTTAATAAAAACACGCTACTTTTTGAAGCTTTGTCAATGTCTCTCAGTGGTAGATAGAGAGTCATGGGGTTCAATGGCGCCCCTCCATTGATGGGGGCCGGGATGCTTCTACGAAAGTGAAGTCGTAAGAAATGGGCCAAAACTGGAAGGGTGGGATCGGACAAATACAGTAAATGTCAGTACCATATCGGAAAACTCCCGTGTGATTTCGTTTGTCTATCCACAAGGCGAGGAGGGAGGGGTAATATATAATATATAAACAAACAAATCCAACTCCAAGCAATGGTTGAAAAGCTTGAAAGGAACTACACGAATAGTAGGCTGTCATTTTTTTTGGGTTTTTTTGTATACTGTACTGTCGATAATGCGACCACCACTACTTCTGTTGTTACCGAGCATTTAGCAACTCTCTTGCATCATTTTTTTGGACAAACATATATATATATCAACAAAAGTCTCTCTCTCTCTCTCTCTCTCTCTCTCTCTCTCTCTCTCATAGAAACGGTGCCACTAGCTAGATTCTAGGAGAAGAAGTTGTTTTGTCCTCCGCTATGAAAGGTAAAATGAAGGCCAGTGAGGATTTCTGATCAAATTTGGCTCCGCTTGGCCAGTTGGCTGCAGGCCTCCCTCGAGAAGGGAATCGATCTGACCCTATAAGCTAGCATTACAGACTATGGATTTGATCCATGTGTTTCCACGTCCACCACCCGGAGCAATTCCGGTTTTTGATGCATGTGTTCTTCGATCACGACAAGCCATCTACTACAGTATTTTTTTTTTTTTTTAGATTAAATTCTTTCCACGGGCCATGGAAAATCCCACTTTTTAACCACCACCTTTTGCGGTCCTGCCGTATATTTATTGTTGATCTGAATCGTCCGTCTTGTAGACCCCACATAGTTGTATCCATGCAAAAAAATAAACTTGACCGGATATCGACAAGAGTCTCAAAAATTGAATTTTGCTCTGTTAAATGGATAGTTTATCTTTATTATTATTGACAAAAATCAGATCGTCCATTCTATAAACCAAAATTCAAATTTTGATATATCAATCGACTTCCGATTAAGCTGATTTCTTGCATGGCAATACTATATTGTGAATCTTAAAATATATATATATAAACGGTTCAAATCACAACAATATACACTCGGTGGAGCCCGCAATAGGCAGTATTGAAAAAATGAAATTTTACACCGGCGATAGATATAATTTTTTCTTTTTTCCTTTTTTCCTTCTTTAGGCTTTGAATTTTTTTTTTTTTTATGGTATCAACTCAGTAGAATAAGGATCAATTGATTCCCTTTGGCTTTGTTGTCCATTTGTAGGGGACCGGAAAGGGATACAAAGTCCCCCCCCCCCCCTTGGGATATATAAAAAAGTTTCTCATTATTCAGAGCTAGCGCTCCTTTCTAGACTCTAGTACTATCAAACTTTGAAAATAGTTACTCCCAAAGCACCAGGTGAACCCTAAACAAAAAACCCCAAATTACTAATTACTAGTAATTAATCAAGCGGCAGTTTCATGGTACAAGTTCGAGCGAATTAGGAAAATCATTGAAAAAATTCTTTGGGAGTTTAGGTGAAAAAAGAAATAAACTTAGGGTAAATTTCACTGACACTCACTAAGGTTGCCTTAATGATAAAGAGGATGTTCTTCCTTACGCATTAGAAATGACTATAAACCCCACGTGGTTTCAATGCTCATTTCATTGACATTCAACAAATAACTGTTCGACCAAACATGTCATAGAATTAGTTAAAAATGTACCCCCTCTGCTCATTCTAAATGTCCCCTAAGGAAATCTGTGCATTTTTAAACCCAAAAGATATATATTTTTATTATATAGACAAAATTCACTCTTTTATAACAGAATAAATAATAAAAAGTTGTCAATTCTCAAAAAAAAATTACCCAAAAGTAACAAATTTGTCATTTCTGACAAAAAAAAAAGTTCTTTCAAGTGGTAAAAAAATAGTTATTCATTAATTTTACCTCTCTTTTTTTTATTATCAAAACATCTTCTTCAATGGGTAATATCATTTTGATTCTAAACAAGAGAGGTGATATTTTTTACTCCATAGGGTAACTTTTTAGATACAAGTTACTTGTGGCACATTACATTACGTGTTTGGAACAATTGAGATTGTCGATAAAAGGCACATAGAAATCACACTGGGTTGCATGTTATGTCTCATACGCGTGGTAGCATTGCGAATAAAGCTAAACGAAAGGAGTCAGAGGGTTCGTCCGTGCAATCAACACGTGCGCATGGCCCAAATTTTATGAAGAAAATGTACTTGCTCTTTCAAATTCAGGATGTACGTCCGAGCCAAGTTGCACAGATCTTAAATTATTAATACTTTTTGAGAAATTCATCCTATTGTGCATTAGCGGGGGCTCATTTATAACTGGGACGAAACCCCGTATAAGCTATTCACATACACAAAATTTAATAGCACTTAAGAGATTTAAAACATGAAAATTAATAGTATAAAATAGTAAACGTCGAAGTCTCATGCCTTAAAAATGTACGTGCAATTGTTGTTGATAAGTACTTGAACAATGCATAATTTATAGGGCACCTGGAGGCAGCGAAGACTTTTGTGGCGCGCTAACAGCAGCTGAAAGACATTAGACCCGAATGAGAAGGAATCATGCACATGGGCATGCCCCTATTTTTGTGACATAACCTTGATCATCATAACCTAATTTAATTGTTAAACAAATTAATCGATCATGCCTGCTGTTAACTTAAGACAAAGCTAGGTGGCCGTGCATCGCGGTGGTAATATTACGTATGTCTTTAAGAGATTTTTATCTCTAAGTATAGAAAGGTAAAACAAAAGTAAAACTTAATTTCGAGACAGAATACTTAATTACCCTTAAGTCCATTTTTACAAAAATACATTTACCATTAATGGAAGTGTCATCTTGGGGTTTTAGGGTACTCTAAAACCTTAGGGTATCCTAAAACCTTAGGGTATCCTAGGGTTTAGATTTAGGCGTTTTCATAGAGCCCTAAAATTTAGGTTTAGGCACTTTTATAGGAGTTTTATGGTGTACTTTTTTATTATAGGGTTTTAACGGTTTAGACATTTCATAGAGTGCACTAAGGTACCGTTGGAAAATGATATCATACATGCAAATTTACTTCTTTTTTTTCTCGGCAAACAAAACATTTTATAAAACTCGAAAAGGGTACATCGAGGGAAAAATAACAAAGCTCACAGAGCGTCTAGGCAGCAAAAGAACAAACGCATCCAATCGAAAGTTGGATAGCAAACCTCAAAGCTAGATTACAATTTCAGTTTTCGAATTTCATCTAAAAAAATCTGGAACTCCTCTACGCTGTAGACCTTGATGTCGAACTTTGCCTTCATCCACATCGCCACCCTTGTTTTAACTGCATCTCCCACTTCCCAAGCCTGTTTTGTTGAGTTGTTGAAAATGTAGTCATTCCTCACCAACCATAGGGACCATAAAGTGGCATAGAAATAAGTTTCCCAAATATGTTTCTCCAAATTAGAAAACCCATTTGCAAACCACCAAATAGCTAAATCTGGAACCGAAACTGGACATACCCATTAGATGCAAATTTACTTATTATTTTGAACTTTAAGGTTCATGTGTTGTGTGTGTGTGTATATATATATATTTCAAATTAGTAATTTGTTATTGTTTAAACCAGCTTTAATTTACGATTTCTATCTTAATTGTCAAGTAATCTTCTAATTATATTACTTACGAATTAGCGTGTAAGACACTCACAAACATGTTTCAAATATATTTTCGACTATTTACAAAAATATGTGGAAATTATTTGACTGGTTGATATTGTACCGTACGTTTTAAGACCTGGACAGCCCAAACTAAATACTAGTGTTTTGGCTGTAGTTGACAACCTTTCACTCCAATTATCAATTGGTGTTGTCAATGGGGATTCAATTATTAATTAATTCCTTTACATTACGTTAGCACGCATGTCTATAATTGTATCATAATATATTCTTAAAATAAAAAGGTTAGCATTGCCAATAATCATCTGGCTAAATTTTATTTAATTGTTTTAATAGTTTTTTTAATGCAATTATTGAGAGTTGGTGCGAGTGTGTTGCTTTCAACTCCGATATTAGATTTGTCGTTACCCGGTGCCAACTCAAATGATGTTATTGAGCATTTTTGTAAAGGATAAATTACCATCATCCCCGAGATATCTAAAAAATAAATACTGCCACCTCACGTTTGGAGAACTATAAAATACCGCCTATCTCGTGACAAATTACTCCTTGTTGTGATATAGCTGTTAGGTGGCCGTGCATCGTGGTAACTGTTACGTATATCTTTAATTGTCTATGTCACGTATTTTTTTGGTGTAGTTACACATTGATAGGTTCCGTGAAAAAATGACATTATGCATATTTACTGTTAGTTAATTAATTTGAACTTTAAGGTTCTTGCGTTATGTATTTTTATATTTCAAATGAATTTGATATTGTTTAGACCGGCTTCTACGATTTCTATGTTAATTGTCAAGTAATCTTCTAATTAGTTATGGATTAGCATGTAAAACACTCACAAAAATATGTTAATTTTGGTCAAATTTCGAACCGTTCCTCGCTCGTTTTATATATGTTTTAAGACCTAGACAGCCCAAATTAAATAGTAGTAGTCTTTTAGCATTTAGTTGACAACCTTTCATTCCAATAATTATCAATTGGTGTTGCCAATGTGAATTCATTTATTCCTTCACATTACATTAGTATGTCTATAATTAATTGTATCTTAATATATTTTCTTTAAAAAAAAAAAATAGGCTAGCATTGCCAATAATCATCTGGTTTAATTTTTTTTTTTATTGATTTAACAGTTTTTTGTATGCAATTATTGAGAGTTGGTGCGAGTGTGTTGCTATCAACTCCGATATTAGATTTGTTGTTACCCAATGCAAACTCAAATGACGTTATTGAGCAGTTTTGTAATGGATAAATTATCATCACCCCCGAGGTATCTAAAACTTAAATATTATTGCCACCTTACGTTTAGAGAATTATAAAATACCGCCTGTCTCGTGACAAATTACTCCCTGTTGTGATATAACTGTTAGGGAATTCGATTGAATTCGTCTGGCATCATCAAATCCTACATATAATGTGCCAACATGTCTTTTGTTACCAAATTACCCAAAGACAGTGTGATCCATTGTAATTAAGATTTGATGATGTCAGACAAATTTCGTCAAATTTTTAAGTGGCAACATCACGGCAAGAGAGTATTTCATTATGAGACAGGAGATATTTCGTAATTTCCCAAATGCGAGGGACCAATATGTAATTTGTAGAAACTTGGGGGTTGTTTTGTAATTTGGCCCTTTTTGTTTAAACAAGAAAGCAAGAAATGTGAGATTGGTTCTCTCCTGCATTGCTGTGGATTAAAAAGTTGAATCCACATTGTTAGAACTTTTATTGATGTATTATTGATTGTTTATAATAAAACAAAACAAACAAAAAAAAAAAACTCTACCATGCTTTTATATAAAGCTATTACAAGATTTGGTAACAAAAAAACATGGACCAATAAAGAAAATACGCAATAACAAGAAAACATAAATATTAATCTAGTCTAAACAGAAAACATAATATTGAAATTTAGAAAATATGAGAAAATATAGTAATATGATATTAAAAAATATTATGTTAACACACATTTAGTGTAGAAAGAAAATTCACCAGCCAGCCAAACTAATTGGGCTGTAATTTTGTTTGAGTTTCTAGTATTACGCTATCACCGACATGCGTGATTTTGACTCCAATTTTTCTATGTTCGTACGCTGCTGTATTTTATACGGAAAATGAGCGGCAATAATGGCGTTTGAAAGTGACCATAACTCAAATAAAACAAACCACTTTCCACTTGTCAAAACACGGAGAACACTTTGGCTTGTTATTGGGTGTAATAAAATCCCCCTCCAATTCTTTGATAGCTCATGTGTTCGGATCAGTTTACACACATTTGGTGTAATTTTAGATGCATAATTCTACCGCCAGCTTGCGAGGAGCCCAATTGTACTCTCATATTAGCAAAACTCCGTACGAACTGTCCGTGAAGGAGTTGATAACACCCGTAGAGTTTCGAACTTAGAGATTTAAAGAAAAATAAATGCAAATCCTTAAGTATCAGGCGTAAGGAGTTGATAACACCCGTAGAGTTTCGAACTTAGAGGTTTAAAGGAAAAAAAAATGCAAATCCTTAAGTATCAGGCGTGAATCACGAAACTAACCGTTTTGGGTGTACATGAATCTGACTTTGTTGTCACCATATAAAAAGACAATTTCATGTGAGTAGTGTGAACTGTGAAGGAATAATTATATGCCAATGAGAAGTCCACAAAAATTGGTGACTATGATCTTAGCTAGGGGTGGTTCATCAGATGCAATAAACCTAACGAAAGTCCTATTTAACTCACCATGCTAGCTAGCTATCACCGGAAGTCGCAGATAAAAACAAACAAACAAGTATCTTAATGTCGTATGATCGGTAAGTCGCTCTCTCTCGACTAGATAATTGCAGTCACCATATAACGAATAATCCTTTCGTCATGAATTTTCGGATTTCTTTTCACTCTACAACGGTACAGTCTTCTCTACGATATGAAATTTACGAGCCACATGTTCATTTCAGGTGTGAATGAATTATATCATAGCGTCTCAAATTGAACAATAAAAAAACTTTCTTGCGTGAGTTCCGGCACTACATTTGAGTTTTCCCACTTTTTCTCACCAAATTAAAAAAAAGCAATTTCACATCCCCCCTTGATTGAATCACATGTCACATGAGTAGCTAGTGTGAATGAATAATTATATACAAATCAGAAGTCTACAAAAATTGGAGGTGATCATCAGCATGCCATGGTGATGTCATATTTAATTCGCAATGCTACTGTTAAAAAAAAAAAAAAAGGGGACAAATTTTCATAGTCGTCCCTCTAGTTTTACGGTTGTCTCATTTTCGTCCCTCTAGTTTCAATTGTTTCAATTTCGTCCCTGTAGTTTGTTTTACGTTTCAAATTGGTAAAATCGTTAACACCGTTAATGAAACTTAACGGAAAAATATGATTAAAAAATTGAGTGCTCCAATTTTCAACCCGGTTGAACCAGTGCGAATATCTTATTTTTCTGATCATTTTATCTTAAATGGTCATAATGGATTTTTGGCTCTAATGCCTTTCAATGAACACCCTAAGAGAGCCCTGAAACTAAATAAGGAGTCTTCGGGTGCTCGTTGAAATGCCTTAAAGCCAAAAATTCATTACGATGATCAAGGATAAAATGATCAAAAAAATTAGATCTTCGCACCATTTCAACCGGATTGAAAATTGAAGCGCTTAATTTTTTAATCATATTTTCCCGTTAAGTTCATTAACGGTGTTAACGATTTTACCAATTTGAAACGTAAAAAAAACTACAGAGACGAAATTGAGACAATTAAAACTGGAGGGACGAAAATGAGACAACCTAAAACTAGAGAGACGACTATGAAAATTTGCCAACAAAAAAAATGAGAGTAACAAGTGCCTTAACGTCACATTTTAGCTAGGTACGTCGCTCTCCCAGCTAGTTACGACAAATTATCCTTAACGTTATTTTTGGGATTTCTCTTCACTTTACTGCCTTCTCCAATGAAACGTTATAAGTTGGTTTCATTTTGGGTGTGGATCTCTAATTCTCACTTTTGTCAGCAAATCAAAAAGTAATTTCACATCCCCCTTGAGTCACTGAAACAATATGTGAATGGGTAATTATAAATCAAGGAGAAATCTACAAAAAAAAAAAAAAGAAAAAAAAGAAAAAGAAAAAGAGGATGACAACATCAACTATGGGGGGGGTTCATCAGATGCAACTTCCCTAACCAACGAAAAATATCATAATTTAATTCTCAATGCTACCACTTAAAATAATATATAAGGTGATCAAAAAATAAAAAAGCGCCTTAACGTCACGTTGTACGTAAAGACCGGTTATTATTATAACTTGAATTATTGAACGTCCCTCTCGGCTACCACCCGGTCCACCCTATTCACCCACAAGCAGTCCTTCAGGTAGTTTTAGGCGTCCCTTCAACGTACCTACCGTACAAATAAAAAATGCATTTTCACATGCCCTTGATTTTAAAAAATGCCATATGAGTAATGTGAAGGAATAAATAAAACCAATATGAAGTCTAGAGAAATTGGATGACAACAATATCAGATATATATGTTTCCATGGGTCATGATCATCAGATGCACCTAACCAAATAAAAAAGTTCATATCTAATTCACAATATATATATATATATATATATATATATATGCTACCACGTACCAATTATAGTAAGAATATCAACAACCAAAAAATAAAAGGTCTTGTTATTATCAGTCTATTGAACTGACGATAAACACACTGGAAGACAAGAAAAACGCATATTTCTGTGTACTTTTTATACCCTTTAATACACAATCACACACTCATTATTGTCAACCTGTTGGGCTGATTTTAGAATTTTCCAAAAATAAAAAGTGTGTGGCCAAAAAATGTAATTAAGTCGCTTTAATTTCTTGGTTAGATTACAATTGACATATATACGGCAAATAATCCTTTAAAAAACTTTATTAATTGGTCGCCTTAATTTTCTCATACATGCAACAATACTATAGCCAATTAACTATATATCTGTACAAGTCAGAATTATATATCTTGGGAGTAAATAGCGTACTATTGAGTTGAATCCTTTTTAGTTCTAGCTACAATATTGTATTTTAATTTGTTGGCCATATTTTTTTCATGAGAAACATAACTCATCACTACCGCGCGCAAAAGCATTTGCAAATTTACTTACTACTGTATTTTGACAAATTAATTAAGCGTAAAGTACAATATTTTAGTGATTTGTAGTAAATTGCAATGTCGATGTATTCTTGTTGAAGCACAAATTTTTCTATGATGCCCCAATGTGCTCCCATTTAATATGGATCATTAGATCAGGTTTTAGGTTAATCTGGGCCATTGGATCAAAATCACCCCTCAAAAAGTAAGGTGGTTTTGCATTTTTTCAGCCAAAAAAACTCATTATACTTACCATGAACATTAGCTCTTCTTACCATATTTTATGCTGATACGTACTTACCATAAAATAAGCTACCACAATTAAAGGCTGTATTTTCAGCGTTTTTTGCCCTTTTTCTCTCTAACTTGTTCTCTAGGTAGCCGGTTTGGGTGCGAAAATGAATTTTGTTGGCAGGAAAATATACCTTTTTGCAGAATTTTTTTTAGTTATTGAAAATTATAAATTCACTTTTTGTTCTATTCACCTTACTTTTTATCATTTTTCTAATCATTTGTGTAATAGACTACTAAATATTCGGTGAAAATATAAATATAATTTAATAATATTTAATTTGTAAGCCAATTTATTTATAACAAAAACTCGGTCCTTAAAGCCAAAAAAATTCCTTTATTTTAAATTCATGTTGTTAATATGTTCCATTAAATTATTTTCAATTAAAAATATTTTTGTGAAAACAATTATTCATTTATTATTTTGAATAACTAAAAATTAATGCATTAATGAAGGTTCATAAATGCTTACCTATCCGTAATTAGTGTTTTACTTACCACACAATAGGACTATAGATACCACTACAAATCATGAATATTGTTACCATGAGATATTACTAAATGACACAAATTTACCATGATTTTAGGTAATACTTACCACGTTATTTACCAATACATACTCTGTTGAAAGGAAACATTGACTAGAACCACTTATTTGGTGGATTTTCATGCTTACCTACCTCAAATTATAGCATTAATTGTACTAGATTTTTCCATATCTACCCAAACTCTTCAATCCTATCTAGAAAAATATATTTTACCAAGTTTTTCAACTCTCCCATATGTAGATGCATGAATGCGAACCTACGCGTCACTAATACGATACTTACCACAAAATCTTGTTATACTTACCATCATAACAATCGAACTACTTTTTCTTGATGCAAATATACCACAAATTTGCTAGTACTTGCCTTTTTGAAAGGAAATACTTACTAAATATTAAGGCGTTTTTGCCAACTTATTAGGTGCAAAGTCTTGCTTACCAACCGTTAACTGATATCCTCTTTAGTTGTAATTCTTAGTAACATGTTTTTATAGCTTATTATGGTCATTCTTACCATACTTGATAGTATTTTTATATCACTAATTACGACAATACTAATTACCACAAACTAGAGTTCTATTTGACTAGATTCTAATAGATGTAAGACAATTTAGTCGAAGGGGAAGGTGATAGTATTAATAGACATGCCGTTCAAAAAAAAAGATATAGTGATAGACATTTGTGACGACGCTAACAATAATGATAGAAAGACGACAATCGATTGAATGAACTAACGGAAGAACACAGGTTTCAAATGAAAGGATATAGTGACTACACTAGTAGTTGAATCATATCATTCCATCGACATGATATAGTGGCTATACTAGTGATCATTGGTGGTGTTAATAAAGATAAGTCGATGAGTTAGTGCCAAAGTATCGATTGAAGATTAGTAGCTATAATTTACTACATGGCCTCGTCCTGTAAGATTGTTATATTTAAGTACTTATTTTTTGTTTTACGAGACAGATTATGTTCTCACAATACATCACTTTAAAGTAAAAAAAATAAGTACATATTTGAAAAATAATTTCTCAATTTTTCTTAGCCGAACGAGACTTGATTTGACGAAGAACTTAATTGATCGGTCAAATCATTTTAAATATATTGAACTTGTTTCTTGTATATTTGTTTCTGTCTCTTTTCATTAAATCAACAAGTCATTTTAAATAGATGACACCAAATTTAAATACATCCGTAACCTGGGCTCAAAAAATCTCATTTGTTTCTTCTTATGTTTTTTTCTTGATTTTCAGTAAGTGGCTTGAAATATATATTCTCCTTCAATAAACATTCAAGTACCAAAATCTTGCCCTCAACATAGTTTATGGCATAGGGAAAATTGGACAAAATTTGAAAAATACAAGAAATTTCATTGTGGTCGATCTGAAGCTGGTGGAGGCCACGACAACTCGAACTCGTTTTTGCCTCTGATTCATTTTCACTTCAGTGAGAGCGGGACCTTTTTATTTTGGGTAACTCGGAGCAAGCCCAACATTTAAATTTGCTATCATCGGTGGGCTTTCATTTGGGGTTAACAATTAACAAAAACACATATAAAATAGAGACAATATAGATGAAGGAGAATCAGAGATGATGCCGGCCGAGAATAGTGAACACGAGAGTCGAGAGTTAGGGGTTTTGGGTTTGACAAGTTGCAACCAGTTACCATGTTTTTGCAATGAACGGTTTAGATTTTGCTGTGTTTGGTTTGATTTTGAAATTTATTTTGAAAATGGTAAGGCTAATAAATAGAGAGAGAAATGTTAAAAACAGGGAGAATCTAGAAGAAGTTTTTTGAGAAAATCATTTTGAAAACCAAAAAGAACACATCGCATTTTTTTAAATCTAACGGCTGTAACGTATTGAGGGCATGATGCCCCAATACCACTGAGGGGCGCCACAGCCACAGAGTTATATATGCATGTACTATACATATGAAACATGCATCAAGTTTTTTTTTTTTTTATCCGCACACATGCATCAAGTTGATCCTTTAACTGTTTACTCCACTACAATAAAATAAAATTTTATTTACCTGAGAATACATGTGGCTAGGGATCGAGATACCTATAAAGATACGCTCAAGAGTTAAATTAAAGTTATCTCAGTTTGACAGTTGTTCCTCGTGATTTTGCCTTTTTGATAGTACCCTAGTAGTAGATATTTTCTCATCTTTTCGAGGGTATCCTTATAATTATATTCTAATCATATTAAGCGGTACGGATCATTAAAATTTGATCAGCAATTATAGAGTTTTTTTTATAGATACTTTTTTGGATATATATATATATATACATACACACACACACTTAAATAAAAGTAGTGTTAGTTTTTTTTTTAATTCACTTCGGGAAGGAAAGGAGCCCTAGAATTGGAGAATGATGGTGTGCAATAGTGTGCGCAGCACCGTGTTACACATCTTTAAACCGTCAAATCGTGCATCCGACGGTTAAATCTAATCTCAGTAACGAACACCAAATATGCATCATCGAGCAAAAAAGCAGCCAACGTAGGATGGGCGAAAAGATCTCCAAAACCCAGTGGAAGCCCCATTGATATATCCAAAAAAGCAATACAATATATATAATCAACACCCCTCTTGGCCGATCTTCCAATCCAAGAAATACAAAACAACAATATATTATTTATTTTCGCAACAAAGTGTTGATCTCCCATATTTTCTTGTCGCCTTTTGCACTGTTGAAGTTTGCCTCATATTAATTAATTATTTAATTATCTCATTCAAAACTAATATATATGAACGTGATCAGTTTCTCAACTTATTATCAATTGGTTATGAGTTAGTAAATGTTTTAACATGATATCAGAATTAAGGTTAGGAGAATTTATTCTCCATTATTTGTGTATAAGTGTATCGTTATTTGTTTTTGTTGTGATCCACACAGTTTTTATTTTTTATTTTTTGGATCGTGTGATCCGCCAATTTGTTTAGCTTAAAACAGTACGAAAATGATATGTATACCGACCAACGTGTAGAGAAAACGTACCGACCGGCCTCGCCGGCCGGTCTCCAGCCACCGGACGGCCGATCCGAGCCGTCCAAAAATTCTATAAAAAAAAAAAACCAAGTGGGCTCGGGTGAGAATAAATGGCATCCGATGTGTGTAAAGTGCTTGATCTAAACACCCTATTTTTCGTATTTAAATGTATACATGAAAAATAGGATGTTTAGATCAAACACCTTACATACATTGGATGCCATTTATTCCCGCGAAAGCCCACTCGGTTTTTTTATTAGAATTTTTGGACTGCTCGGATCGACCGTTCGGTGCCCGAATACCGGCTGGCGCCGCCGGTCGGTATGTTTTTTCCTACAAAACCTTCGGTACATGTAGCAGTTCTCAAAACGGTATGAGAGCGAAACGAAGGATGCACTAAAAATGAAGTTATGAATGATGAGTGTACAAGCAAACACAGCTCCAAAAATAATTTTTGATGGTGCTAGTGGTGGGTCAGGGCCCATGCCAGATTCTCTGCATTGGTGGTTAATCTGTTACTCCCACTCCTATATAGAGGGGAAATTTTTATAGTGCAGAGCGAGTATCACGTGGTGTTCATTGGGTGCATTTGAACTGTCCATTGTATTTTTGGATAACTCGAATTCGGAGAGAGAAAATATAAGGGTAAGAAAAGAGAAAATGTTTTAATTCGAACAATTCAAAAGTGTATTGGACGATTTGAATGTGCCGAACGAATAGCCAGTCACCGAAAAATTTCACTATATAGAGGAGTATTATACACTCCTGCACATTTGCAAGCCGAAAAGAAAGGAAAAAAAGTTAAAAAAACCAAACCAGAATCATTTGCTTGGAGGACGAAGAAGAAAGGTTTCACACAGAAGAGAAGAAGAAACCTCAGTTTTGACCTCGTAAAACCCGTCCTCTCTGTATTCCAGTCTCTACTCAATGTGAACTCCATAGAAAATTAAACCCCACCAAAAAAAACCCACCAAATCTCTCTCTCTCTCTCTCTCTCACATCCAATAATAAACCAACCCACCGCACAACAGTCAGATCAGCCATAGCCCACCAGAACCCACTTCAATTTCCTCAAATTAAAAGAAACACCCAACACCCATAATCTCTCCAATTGGGTCCTAACCCACCGATCTGATCAAACTCAGGCGGTGGCGGTAACGATGGCGGACATAGTGAAACAGATCTTAGCGAAACCCATCCAACTAGCCGACCATATAGTCAAGTCCGCCGACGAGGCCAGCTTCTTCAAGTCCGATTGCACCGAGCTCAAGTCCAAGGCCGAGAAGCTCGCCGCGCTGCTCCGCCAGGCCGCACGCGCCAGCAACGATCTCTACGAGCGCCCCACGCGCCGGATCATCGACGATACAGAGCAAGTACTCGACAAGGCCCACGGGCTGGTCCAGAAGTGCAGGGCCCACGGGCTCGTGAAGCGGGTGTTCACGATCATACCGGCGGCGGCGTTCAGGAAGATGTCGGCCCAGCTGGAGAACTCGATCGGGGACGTGTCGTGGCTGCTGCGCGTGTCGGCCAGTGATGGCGGCGATGAGTACTTGGGGCTGCCGCCGATCGCGGCGAACGAGCCGATTCTCTGCCTGATTTGGGAGCAGATCGCGATTTTGTCTACCGGGAAGCTTGAGGATCGGGCCGACGCCGCGGCCTCTCTCGTATCGCTCGCGCGCGACAATGAGAGGTATGTTAGATGCAGAAAGTCTACGAACACAACTAGGTTCGGATCCGTCCGATAAATATAATCCCATAGATCCGAATACAGTTGCATCCGGAGTTGTGTCCCATTTGCAAATTATACGGACACGTTTTGATTGTCCTTTTCAATTCGAAACACATTTAACTAGTTCGGTTGATAATTTTCTTAGTAACTTTTTTTTTAAAACCTTCAAATATCAAAACTATTTTATTGGAATTGTTTTGGCTAAATATGGTTTTGAAACCTATTTTTTGTTAGGAAAATGAATAAGCTATAAAGATGGCTGAGTGTTTCTATGTTTTCACTAAAATTTCGTGAAAAGCATTTTCCTAATCCTAATTTCAAAAATGATAACAGATAGGCTGAAGCAATGTGTATCTGCTTTTTTTTCTTTTTGTTTTTTTTGTGTTACTTGGGTAAGGTACGATCAACTAGCCATGTTTTTTTTTTTTTATATCGGCAAAAAGAAATTTAGTTGCTAACACTAGGCGGTTGATCGGGTGGGAGCATGAGCTACCCCTCTAAGCTTGCAGATTTGGCTTCCCCGCCGGAAAAATAATTCTTGGGCTACTGAAATGTTAATTTTGGAGCCCGAGATTAGTCAAGCGCGTGTACTGGCTAGACACCTAATAAAAAAACTAGCCAAAAATGGGAGGGTGGGATCTATTTTCTTGCTAGTTTGGAGCATAAGTGGGTAGCTTCACCAAGGATTTTGGTGGCTCTTAATTAAGGTGCGTATAAATTGGCCGAACACTTGAGTTGTTAAAAAAAGAAGAAGAAGAGAGATTTTGGTGGCTCGATCATTTCAATAAATCTGTCTATAGGACTTCTTTGTTCCTAGAAGTACACAATTGATGGAATTGGTATTGTCTAATTCTTTCACTTAGTTATGAACTCACTCTTTAATGTTAAAAGAATTCATGTGATCGCCCTCTGGTGTAGGTATGGGAAGCTGATTATCGAAGAAGGCGGAGTTGCGCCGCTACTGAGGCTAGTGAAAGAAGGCAAAGTAGAAGGCCAAGAGAATGCAGCTCGAGCCATTGGCCTTCTAGGCCGCGACCAAGAAAGTGTTGAACAGATGATTCACGCGGGCGTGTGCCAAGTGTTTTCGAAAATCCTCAAAGATGGTCCAATGAAAGTTCAGGCCGTTGTAGCCTGGGCAGTCTCGGAACTTGCAGCCCATCACTCCCCTTGCCAAGACATCTTTGCCCAACACAACATAATCCGGTTACTTGTTAGCCACCTCGCTTTCGAAACCATTCAAGAACACAGCAAGTATTCCGTCACCAGCAAATCACTCCATGCCATTGTGGTTGCAACCAACAAATCTCCAAATGGTTATTCAAATGGTTATACAGATGGTTATTCGAATGGTTATTCTAATGGGTATCACAACCTCAGCAAGCCTAGTTTGAATGGGAACACCGAGGTGGATGATCCGATGAGTCATGGTAAAACCCAACATCCGTTGGGTAATAAAGAAACTCATCAGATGCACAAAGTGGTTTCCACCACAATGGCTGTCAACAACCAGTCTAAGTTGCAACAGAGTAACGGCGTAAATCCAACCAATCAAACCAAACATGTGAGAACCAACAGTAGTCATTCGCTTTCTGGGGCTATAACAAAAGGAAGAGAAAATGAGGATCCGGAAACAAAAGCCTATATGAAAGCAATGGCAGCAAGAGCCCTATGGCACCTAGCAAAAGGGAACTCACCCATTTGCCGAAGCATAACTGAATCAAGAGCCCTTTTGTGCTTCGCAGTACTACTGGAAAAAGGACCTGATGATGTGAAGTACAACTCTGCCATGGCCTTGATGGAGATCACTGCTGTGGCTGAGAAAGATCCGGATTTGAGGAGATCGGCGTTCAAGCCCAATTCACCCGCTTGCAAGTCTGTTGTGGATCAAGTACTGAATATCATCGAAAAGGCCGATTCTCGTTCAGAACTTCTTATACCATGTATGAAGTCCGTTGGCAATCTGGCTAGGACTTTTCGGGCAACTGAGACGAGGATGATCAGCCCATTAGTGAGACTTCTAGATGAGAGAGAGGCAGAGGTTTCTAGGGAAGCTTGCATTGCCTTGACAAAATTTGCCGGTAATGAGAACTATCTCCACCTTGATCACTGCAAGGCAATTATAGATGCCGGTGGAGCAAAGCACTTAATTCAGCTAGCTTATTTTGGGGAGCAAATCGTGCAGAGTCCTTCGGTGACTCTGCTTTGCTACATCGCAATGAATGTTCCGGATAGTGAACCATTAGCCGAAGCTAAGGTGCTTACTGTGCTTGAATGGGCATCAAAGCAACCTCTATTGGCACAAGATGGAGCTATTGAGGCATTACTGCAAGAGGCCAAAAGCAGGTTAGAGCTTTATCAGTCCAGAGGAGATTCGAGGCGATTCCCTTGATTCAATCAACCTTTCAAATTGCATGTTGTTAGGTGAACTTTTTGTTCGCCATTTTTTTTTCCTTTTCCTATGTTTTTATTCCCATCGAGTGTACATACAATTTGGTCTATGCAATTTTTTAGAGGTTATAACATGTTCCTTTTTCTGGTTATCTCAAGTAAATTGCAATCTGCTGGCTCAAAGGTTTGGATTTTCCGTCTTGCGCATTAGGAGTGGGGGTGGAGTGGAGATAATTTGGTTTTGGATACTGGGAAAATGGTTGCCATGTGAAATTGTTGAAGTTTAAACAAGAGAAAATGTTGACCTTGAGATAGGCCACCTTCCATTTGGTGGAGCTAGTATTTGTCAAAATCAGAAGACCCGGTTTCATATTATATTTTTCTAACATGATAATGAAATGTGTGTGTGTGTGTGTGTGAGAGAGAGAGAGAGAGAGAGAGAGAGAGAATTGACTCTTAAGAGATAACGTACGCAAAATTGATATGCAGATCTGGTTATACTAATTGAGCAACCGGAATTTCGTATCTGTGACTTGATCTACTATAGTTTGATAAATTCACAAGGAATGAGAAGAGGATAAGCAATATGACCAAAACAAGGTTCACAACTACATACAATTCTCCCATAATGTTTTCAAATCAAGTCACCAAAGCTGAGCTACAAGCAACAGTTCTCGACACTGTAGACCGTCAACTTCTGTCCCTCCAACAACAGATCAACAGCATGTTCTTTTCTGCTCAATAAAAGGGCTGTGACTTCCAATAATGGAGGAATTAAAGATTCTAGGCTATACTTGGGATCTACCCTATGGTTTTGGATTCCCAACAATGTAGAAAATACAGTCTTTGGATTCTATGTCTGAAACATGTCCTCCATGATCAATTGACTGACCCACTGAGGTAATATATACGATATTACTGTAATTCTAGAATGGGTTCTCCACCCTCGGTAGCAGTATTGGGTCCGATACCGAAGAAACAATAATAGATTAGGGATTTCTCGGAAATACAGTGTGCTTTTTTTCCCACAGTCGATAAATTAACAAGTTCAATCCCCCTAATTACAGGTATCCAAAAGCATACCAAGTGCCATATGACTTTTAAATGGACAATGCCTTAGGGTAGTCAAGAAAGTAAGAATGTAGGTTAGTATGAAAACAAGAACTTCAGGATTCACCGTCGACTTTGTTGGGTGGGAGTCGAGGGAGTGCAACCCTACATTGGATCAATTCTTCCATTTGTTAGACATTTTTGGAGTATAGAGTGGAGTACGGGTCCTTTTAATGTTTGGCCTTTTCCTTTATGTTCCTCCCCTTCTTTTGTAACTGGTTATGCAAGATCATACCCGAACTTTGCATTTTGTTTGTAAACAACTGCGCTGCCGGGTTGTTCCTTGAGTTCTTTTGTAAGTGGGTTGTGGTATCCCTTATTACATTTTCCTAAACTTTATTAATTTTGAAAACAAGATCTGCAGGACTCACCTTGCATCTGGGGTGGATAGTGTCCGGCTACTTCATTGCGACCATGCCACCCAATCTCCCTACGAGAAATACGACAGGAAATTTCAAGTTAGCACATGTAGTGTAAGCACCAGGTTTGTTTTGACGACAGTAAAATTTATGAAACAAACTCAAAATATTAGAAGCAGGGACCCCAGCTAAGTATTGAGATCGATTCCAAGTTATATCGGGCCAGAATCAATAAGCAATATACTAGAGGCCAGAACTAATCAGTACAGAGATCAAGGAGAATTCATTGATTTGATCGCTATGCACAATCGAATGTTGAAAAAAGGGACTTATTTTTCTTCCTTCTTTTCTTTCCTTGTGGTTTTATTTTAGCTTTATATTATTCTAAACTACTACTATTTCTCTGTCTAACTTCCACAGTTCCACTTGATTTACACCAACTGCTTCATTCTAAGAAGTTTATTATCGGTACACAAGAACGTATTTTAACAGCACAAGGGGCGGAGCAAACGTTAGAGACTGAACTTTGAACTTTTTCCCCCGTCGATGTGTACAGTGGTAGTACGCGCAATGGCATATATGCAATGAATGGTGAAAGTATATCATCAGGACTCCAATGTTTTCATACCAGCAATGCCAAAACAAAAATTCCACAAATTAAGTTCGCCCGCAAATTGGAATGACTAATGGACAACCACAATGGCAACATCCATGAATCTAGATCTAGTTATGGAAAGACAAAACTTTCAGTAAGCATGTTTTTTTTTTTTTTAACAGCAGTGACGGGATGTGCTGATCTTAGGCAAGAACTTAATAACCAATAAGTAGTACGTGAAAGTTATGAGTAGTATGTAAACTTAACAACCGATGCTTAATTACGTTTAAGCGACAGAGACAAGATTGCAAAAACGTTCACGCATGCACATGCAATTGTGCTTGCGAAAACTAATTATGGAGAGAATAAGTAATGTAAAATGACCACATGGTAAACTGGCATTGCCAGACTAAAAACAACCTGATGAAATTGCAAGAAAGAAGTCACAAAACTGAATTTTCTGCTCAAAAGCTACTGCTTCCTAAACTCCCTAAGAATCATCTTACAAACATTGCAAGACTGGAAAGCAGGAACAATCGTAAACCGAATGCGGGAGGAACCATAAAACAGTTCTTGCTAAGTGTAATTCAAATGTCCCTAAGAACCAGGGGCGGACCTACAGCTTGAGGTGGGGGTGCCCTGTTTTGGGCAAACTCCATTTATAATTAAGTTGGGCTATCCTTTTTTAAGCTTTTAATCCAATGAAGTTGGGCTTTTAGTCTCTCAACAGAAACTTTTGAAACCTTGGAGAATAACTATTCAATCACATATTTTTTGATTCGAACTTGCTATATTTTGTATGTCTGGAATTTTATTGCTCTTTCTTAATTCAATTTTTTTGCTTGAACTTTTACATTTCGACACCCCCTCCAAGAAAATTCTGATTTCGCCACTGCTGAAAAACCATAGAACGGTTATATTCCCACGGAAGTCCCAACGGCCTGCCTCTCTTAATACTACTGCTATATGAATTATAGGACACCCCTATGGACTATATAGGGCACCCCTATATATGGACTCTAGTGCATACTGATGGGCAAAGTTCCAGTGGGACGAAGTACACCCCTTGCTGGGCCTAGCAAGTGGGCATCCTAAAGCACTGAGTGTTTGGGCCGGCAAGCGTGTGGGCTGTGGCACATACGCCCAAGTCGGTGTACTGCGGACCTGGGTTTGGGCTGGATCGGGTCGGAGTCGTTGGACTCAGTTGGGTGAAGATGGAGAGCCTGCGACGTTATTGGTGGATTCAGTGCCAAGAAGTGGTCAAGGCAAATGTCTAGCACGAGCTTACTTGGAGCCTATAAAAAGTACACTTATTAATCCTGGCCTAGAACGATATGTCGTTACAATTCACGTAGAGTTCTATCCATTCTTCTTTTTGAGTTGAGATTGACTTAAGCATCGGAGTGTCTTCCGATTAACTAATGCCTCTAGTGTATGTCTTGCACAAAGTTAGGGAAGGTCTAGCTCCTTCCGGAATTAACTATGGCCTCTAGTGTTTGTCTTCCACAAAGTTAGGGAAGGTCTAGCTTCTGGATCCGTACTTGAGTTCCAGAGAAGAAGAACCGAATAAACAAAAACAAAAAATTATATAGGCTTACTTAATTTTTCGTATTTAGTCAATAATTCAACATTTTAACAAATTTTTTATTTTTTAAAAAATTTTAGACAATTTTTTTGAGAGGAGAATAGAGCAAAGCCAAAGCTCTTCAAGACTAAGGGGAAGTGCAATAGAATAAAACGGATCCAGACCCTCCACGAGATTTCTTTATGTGGATTTTGTGTGAATTTTGTTGTAGAACTGCCACTACATTAATGAGAAAATCTAACGGTCCGCACCGGCAACTCCTCCTTTTTAAACCAAACCATGCCGTTTAGAGGATAAAAACCTAACACAAATAAAAGGGAGAAAACCCCTATAGTGTGTGTCCTCTGTTTTTAGTGATACCTATGTGGATGGCCAGCTTTCGATCGACCGGGAGAGGAATAGGTTGAGATGCATAAACTTGCCCGAACAACTTGATAGTCGGAAAAAAAAAAGTGACAAAATTAAAAAAAAATTCACTGGCTCTTCATTTGTACTTTGTAAATTGGGGGAGTCATACATTTGAAACTCTTATCCTCACACCTGCCACTGCCTTAGGCCTCCAATATCCTCCACCCAATCCAAAATCCACTTTTCATCCAAAAATAATCCCACAGGCCACAAGTGATAACTTCTCTCTCTCTCTCTCTCTCTCTCTCTCTCTCTCATCATAAAACAAAAATGGCTGCTGCAGTAAGTGCTGCAGTTTCCCTCCCATCCTCAAAATCTACTTCCCTTCCAACCAGAACCTCAATTTCAATCAACTTCAACAAGGTATGATTTCACCATATACATTTCGATATCTTTTCTATTCTAGTTTAATGTCGTGGGTTCATGGAGGGATGATTAATATAGGGAAATGAAAAGGCCAATGTAAAACAATTCAGACCATGATCCAAACGAATTTTACTCATCCCATGGACCGTGGACGTAGTCCATATTGGATGAACAACATAAAATTTATGCAGGGATGGAGCCAGGAATCGAACCTTAGGGCCACAGTGCGAGATACTTAACTTTTTCTTGTAGGATGACTTTTCAAATACTCAATCCAGTCATTCGAGTTTTATAGAATTTTGGAGAATTTATCTCGAGAAAATGTTGCTATCGATCGTATCATGCAATATTGGACAACACGTAGTATCATCATTCAACTGGATAACTTTCTTTTGGAAAATGATTCAACTGGATAACTTACTATAATTATTGTGTTCAAAGTGAAGATTGTTTGTACCTTTCAATTATGGTTGAAAGTCTGTTTATGAATATGCAACAAAACCATATGAACTATGATCAACAGATTTTTCTGGGTGGGGCGTGATCCACCCCGCCGGCTCCACAGTAGTTCCCCCCTGCATAAATCTCATGTTCTTGTGATCGCGCTTTCTTCCTTAATATTTTGGATTCTTATTCCCTATATGATGCATAGAAATCCGCAAATTCTTGACATTTGAGACATTTGGTTCTTTCCTATGAATGCAGGTTCCCTTTCCCTACAGAAATGTATGTGGAGGTGGGAAAGTATCCATTATTAGAGCCCAGGTCACAACTGAGGCTCCTGCAAAGGTTGAGAAGGTTTCCAAGAAACAGGAGGAAGGTGTGGTTGTGAACAAGTTCAGGCCAAAGGAACCTTACATCGGGAGATGCCTTCTTAACACTAAGATCACTGGTGATGATGCTCCTGGAGAAACTTGGCACATGGTCTTCAGCACCGATGGTATGTCCGTTAATTCTTTCCCCTAATTCTTTCTACAGCCTAACATAGAATGACTTGTGCAATCTTTACGCATATGGTCTTTAATCATGTAAATTGTGAAATGTGTGCTATACCAATAGGATTTTCATATGGAATTTTGTTCGTGAAGTGAACTATGTGAACTTCTATGCTCGTTCATTTCATACTAAAAACCCACTCGTTAAAGCTCATAATTTAGAAGGTACCACTGCCAATCCGTTAAACAACCAAACCCACAATTTTGTTATTACCTCTGGATTATATATCCCTTTGTTAGTTGTTCTACCAATCCAACATTGCCTTTCTACGTGAAGTTTTGTATGTACATCAGTTTCTACTGTAAACTGGGATTTGTTTGAACTAATTGGGGATGATTGGTTTATTGTGTTTGTTAGGAGAGGTCCCATACAGAGAAGGACAATCCATTGGTGTAATTGCAGATGGTATTGACAAGAATGGGAAGCCTCACAAGCTTAGGTTATACTCAATTGCTAGCAGTGCTCTTGGTGACTTTGGAGATTCCAAAACTGTAAGCTTTTTACCTAGGACCGATTTACATTGGGTGATTATTTTACAAAGACTTATGTTTCTTTTAGCTCAGTCACCTTGGATGTACAACTTCTGCTTCTTATTTCTTTGTAATCATCTTTTTTCTTTTATTTCCTTTCCGATTCTTGTACTTATTGAGTTGCAATGTCTGGTTGCTTCGTACAGGTCTCCCTATGCGTGAAAAGGCTCGTTTATACCAATGACAAAGGAGAATTAGTAAAAGGAGTTTGCTCAAACTTCCTGTGTAAGTGTCCTTATAAAATTTCTGAAGAGAACAGGCATATTTGACAAGGGAAAATGTCTTGGTTAATGTGCCGTGCCCGTGGACTTCTTCTGTTTTTCAGGTGACTTGAAACCGGGATTCGAAGTGAAGATCACAGGACCTGTTGGAAAAGAAATGCTTATGCCAAAGGATCCAAATGCTACAGTTATAATGGTATGCTCACTAAACGGCATTTGTCATCTGTTCTTCTGTATGGTCATGGATTTAACATGATTACCTTCTTATCGATGACTAATTTTTAAGTAGCTGCGTAGTTCAATCAGGGCGTTTTAATTTGCTGGGTTATTTTTGGGAAGTGTTACAATTTAATGTTTGTTGCAGCTTGCAACTGGAACTGGGATTGCTCCTTTCCGGGCATTCTTGTGGAAAATGTTCTTTGAGAAACATGATGATTACAAGGTAAATAGTTCATGAACTCTCATCTTAGCACTTGCATGCTCCTTAGGGCAACAGAAATTCTCTAAACTTGAAAGCAATGAGGTGAAGTTTTTGATGATTTAGATCATGCAAATCATTACAAACTTCTATTAAACTTGCATCTGTTTTTGTATCCACATTCAACCTAGTGCAATTGTCTAAGAAATAAGTCTTATTGATAGAACCAAATTCGTAATCCATGGGTGGTTTTGTGTTCTGTAGTTCAACGGTTTGGCGTGGCTCTTCTTGGGTGTCCCTACGAGTAGCTCGCTACTGTATAAGGAGGTAAGATACAATTTTCTTTTTCCGAAGTTTCCAATGGTCAAGTTGAAGGTCGATACTATTTCTCGTGTTTGGGTGCGTTAGGAATTCGAGAAAATGAAGGAGAAGGCCCCGGAGAACTTCAGGCTAGACTTCGCGGTGAGCAGAGAGCAAACTAATGAGAAAGGTGAAAAGATGTACATCCAAACCAGGATGGCCCAATATGCAGAAGAGCTGTGGGAGTTGCTCAAAAAGGACAATACATTTGTCTATATGTGTGGGCTAAAAGGCATGGAAAAGGGTATTGATGACATAATGGTTTCACTGGCTGCAAAAGATGGTAAGAATACGGTTGCTCTATTTCCTTTCACTTTTGTATTTGTTTCCTGTTTTCGTTTCCAAAAGAATTGAGACCAAAGTCACATTCTGTTCAACAAAAGGCGGTAACAGTTATAAACTAAAGTTTGAAAACACATTTTTCTCTTAACTCTTTTTTTTTAAAAATCTTTGTATTCTCTCCTCCCTCCTCCCTCTCACATCCCTCGGGCTATCCCCTACGACAAGTCGCCTCACCCTGAAAAAACTCACTCAACATGTTTCCTTGTGTTTCATGTATGTGTTTCGAAAACATATGTTGCACCAAAGACGTCCTTTTTTTTCTGTCAAAAACTGAAAACGAGTTTGCAAATGTTGGAAAACCATGCTTTCTACTCTTTTTCTGCTCTAACTTTCAGGAATCGATTGGATGGACTACAAGAAACAGTTGAAGAAGTCAGAGCAATGGAATGTGGAAGTCTACTAGTGCCTGATTTGTTATACAAAATACTTAAAGTTCCTGATCAGGGCAGCCAGCTTAATTGATTTCCTCCGCATTGTGTAGATAGGTAACTCTTTTGTGACTGATTCGTCTTTCTTTTTTTCAGTTTACGTTATACGTCTACTGTATCATTATCGGCTATCGCCTCTGCGAACTTTTTCATTTTTGAGGGCATGTATCAAAGGGATAGCGGAAGCGAATTTCACCGTATGTGGATGGATTGTCAAATCGGCATTTGTTTCGATCATCGTAAAGTGGTTATTACTTGCACATCAACCAAAGAGAAAGGAAACATCATTCTTGTTGCCCCTCTCCACTCAGCCATCTACCTGCCGAGCAGCTCAATCCTGTTATACTTTGTGGACTTAATTTTGTCTTGCAAATTTTAAAAAGTATGGTTTTTTTCTACAAGGATAGATAATCTAAGTTAGGTTTGTGGTTGACATTCATTTTCTACCTCAACCTTTCATTCTTTGATTCACCCTTGGGACAACAAAAACCAAGGTTTACGGAACAACTTAAGCATACATCGACTAATTTCTGATGACTCAATGCCACTGTCTACTAGCGAGTCAAATAAAGCTCCCCGTAAGAGTTGATAGCACCTCCGATGTTTTGACGTTAGTCGTAGTTACTAAGGTTTGAATTCCTATTAAATGGATAGGAGCAAATATACAGTGTCTACTACTTGACTATCACTTCACTTGCGTTCAACGCAAGAAATTAGTCAAATTACATTCACACCACCCATATAAGGATAATAATTCTAATACTCACTCCTTCCAGCCTCCCACTTTATGTCCAATACTGAGTGGGAGCTGTAAAAATAGGAGGTGAATGTTCTTTATATTAACTTGCCGTGGGTAGTCCAATTGATAAGGATGTTCACAGTTCAAGGTGATGGTTCCGAACCCCACTAGCCCCAAAATTTCTGCAATGCTCCCCAGTAGCATGGGAGCATGATGTTTCCATTAAACATAGACTATTAGATTGAAAAGTAGGTAAATTACAGTCCTTAGATCAAAACCACTCACAAAAGAGGTTGGATTTGCCAAAAACGAGATGGTTTTAAGAATTTTTGAAAAAAAAACCCGTAGGTATTAGTACTTAATTATCCCATAAACTGGTTTTATATACAATTCCTTAAGGCAACACTTATTATATGTTACATGCACTTCTATATATAGTATGGCCACACTTACTACAACCGGTTCGTTAGGTAACAAGTTACCATTGGTAAAAAAAAAAAAAAAAAAGAAGCAAATTATCCCTTTTTTTTGGCAGAAAATATTTGATATTTTGAGAATTTATAAATTCACACCACTTTTAGCTATATATAGTTATACACCTTACTTTTTTCTTTTTGCTAACAATTGGAGGGTGGGCAACCTAAAAAAAGGGGTTCGATTATAAATCTTGTATAAAGTTTTAGTTTGGTCTTAAGATATTATTAGAACAATAATTTGAAAACTAAAAATTATAGTACAATTTTTTTTTTCACAAACCACTAATGATCCTAAGTGTCATTAAATTTTATCCTAAGTACCGCTAATGATCCTAGGTACCATTTTAACTATCCTTATTTAGGATATTAATGATGATACATAAATGTATATCTAATCATCATTAATGTCATACTTACATAGAAATAGAATAAGACTACAAATACTACAAAAGTTAAAATTAATTTACCATGACTAATACTCCTACTTATTAACAACACTTACCACGTTGCTTACAACACTTATCATAGAATTAAAAGAAAAAAAAAAAAAAACGACTTGGGAGCATCATAGCCGGAGCCCACTAGCCCCTCTCCCTTTCCTCAAGTTAAAGTAGAATAGAAATTTTCTTGTAAAGAAAAATAAGAATGTTCTTTATCTTACTATGTTAATTTAAAGAGTTTTTTTTTTTTTTTTTTGCTTTTATCCCCTAAATTATGCACATTTTTGCTAATTTATCCTAAATTACCAATTTGACGATTTCATTCCCCAACTTAAATTGAGATTCTTGAAGCTAAAATTAAAGGCATGATGATTAAAAATAATAACAATAATGAAGGCATGGTCGTAATGAAAACTAAAGTGCATTAGTTTACTTAGAGAAAGTGATTTGGAACTCTCTCTTTTTATATCTGCACTCTCTTTTTCGTCTTTTAGCTACGTAAAAATACAATATTGCTCTTACGCATGCCAAAAAGTGAGGTCGTTAAAGGATAATATTGTAACTTCATATGAATAAAGACAAACGAAAAAGTGCGATTATAAAAAAGGAACCGCGAAAATCACTCCCTTTACTTGTAGCAACCAAGTAAAATTTAAGCAATCTGTCATTCAGCTAAACTTTAAGAAAGAACTTTTTGCAAAAGTAGAGATCTTGAAATTCTGAGTATTTTTTTAACCTACTTTCCTTCTTTGATTTAGAAAAAGAATAAGGGGACTTGATCTTTTAACTTTATATATATATATACACTTGATTTTCCATGTCTTTGTTTATGCATGGCAACACATCTCTGGTCCCTTTCCTAAAAGGAAAAGGACTTGGTCGTGTTGTTAATTAAGGGCGTTTGTTTATAGGCCCTTTTTGAACATACTTGGACAACTAAAAAGATCTATTTCCTAGCGCTTGTCAAGATCATAAGTTATGTCAAAAAAAAATGTCGACCGCAACCAATTTGTTTTGAAAATAAATGAGTTTCAATTTAGTGTGTCAATTTTTTTTTTCAAAAATAAATACACTTTGTAGATACTTTAAATTAATTACATTATACTTATACAAATTTAAATTTAATCGTCATAATAATTGATAATTGATTTAGCACTTGTCTTTTTCATAACTACACTATAATACTTGGCTTTAAAAACATAACATGAACACTAGAAGACAAAACATTGGAGTGTGTTTATCTAAATTTTAGAGTGCTAAAATTATTTTTCTAATAATATGGTGTGAAAATTTAGAAAATAGTTCTGAAAGAATTAGCTTTGGATTTCCGGAACATCTCTTATCTCTTAGCACAGTCTTCAATAAATTTTTTTTTTATAATTATTATGCTAATTTCTATATCTCTCTCCTTATAACTTCAAAAAATTCTCTCAAAGCCTAAAAATGAAACAAATTCTTTGCCTTTTGGTTTAGAAAAATTTAGAAAGTGGAGTACAATTTTTAGTAATAAACTAGTACTCTCTCCGTCCCAAATTGAATGTCAATTTTGGGTATCTATGTCAATTTCAATTTTTTATATCTTTAAATATAGATCTCAAAAAATATGCAATATGGATCTTGTTTAATAGTTCTCGATTAGATCTATTATACAGAGTTTTCAAACTCATGAAAAACACTATAGATCGAAAGATATAAGCGACGAAAAATAACACAACTTTCAAAAATTGTCATTCTTTGTGGGACGGATGGAGTATGAATCAGGAATGAAGATTTAACATAATATTTCCGTAATAAATAAACCACCGTCATTAAAGTGGAAATGGTCCCACAAGACTAATAATTCCAAACACAACCTTTCTTAAAATGAAAGGAAAAACAAAAACCACCAACAAAGGAATGAGGCGGGATCTTCTATAACGAAAATTCATGTATTTTTATGTGGAGGAATTTTTCGGCCGCTTGACCGAAAGTATTAAAAAAAATTCACACCATTTAACAGTCGAAAAACTCCTTTGCATAGAGTAGTAATTGATTTTCGTAACAAAGGAGATCGAACGCAAAACAAACATGCTAGGGCCAGGTGTCTGCCACTGCGTAACTCCTTCTATAAATACACCCCCATTGCCGTAGGGTTGGAACTTGGAAGTCTCTCTCTCTCTCTCTGATCACTCCGCTGAGAAGAGAACACGACGAATCGTCAACAATGGCGGAAGAAGAAGAGATCCCTAAATCACGAGGCACCGTGAAGTGGTTCCACGACCACAAGGGCTACGGCTTCATCACCCCCGACGACGGCGGCGAGGACCTCTTCGTCCACCACTCCTCCATCCAATCCAACGGCTTCCGCACCCTCCGCGTCGGCCAGCTCGTCGAGTTCCACATCGCCCTCGAACAAGAACGCACCAAGGCCGTCCACGTCACCGGTCCCGACGGATCTCCCCTCGACAACAAGACCCCTAGCGGCGGTAACAGACGCCGTGATGGTAACAACGGTGGTGGGTGTTATAATTGCGGGGAGAGCGGACACCTTGCGAGGGAATGTCGCCGCCCCGTTGCAAGTGGAGGTGGTGGTGGAGATAGGGGCTGTTTTAATTGCGGGGAGAGTGGACACGTGGCCAGGGAATGTCGCCGCCCCGTGGCGAGTGACGGTGGTGGAGATGGAGGTTGTTATACCTGCGGCGATTATGGACACATGGCGAGAGACTGCAACCGCAGCGGCCGCGGTGGTGGTGGAGATGGGGGTTGTTATAACTGTGGTGATTATGGACACGTGGCAAGAGACTGCAACCGCGGCCGCCGCGGTGGTTTTAATGGTAATGGTGGTGGCGATGTTGAGTGTTATACTTGCGGGGGGCAAGGACACATAGCCAGGGAGTGCCCTAGTGGGCGTAGAAAAAGCAGCGGCGGCGGAGGTGGTGGTGGTGGAAGGGGGTGCTATAACTGTGGGGAACAAGGGCACTTTGCTAGAGAATGCCCTAATCCCTCAGCAGCTTGATGATATGAAAAAGAGTGAAGCTTTCTCTTTTTCTCGACCTTTCTTTTGATATACTACCTTTATCTGCTAGTAGTATTATTTCTTTTATACGTTATTGTTTTATTTTGGCAGCGATCCACTGTTAGTGAAGCCTATTTTCCCTGTTGGTTAGACATGCATTGATGGTGGTTCGGTTTCTGATCTAGGGTTTTTGCTTCGTTTTATGATCAAACTCGGGATGTTATTGGATTTAGTGGATTTTCTTCAAGTGTTTATATTATCAAGTTTATTGGATTTAATGTGACCTGATGGTTTTTTGCTGCTAAGATCTTGAAACCAGATTTGGGTTTATGGCTCTGTGATCAATTAGCCTTCAGTGTGTTTGCTTCAATGTTGCATGGACGCGTTAGCGTTCAGTGTGTTTGCTCCAATATCATGCTTTGCTCAGAGGAATGGCATGTCTATGCAGTTCATCCTCTTCTTTTCCTTGCCCAGGAGTGGATTCTTCCAATTTCATAAAAACTCTTTTGACCAAGTCTTTTTGGACCCTCTGGGAACATCTTTTCTTAAGGGATTAAAGAGGGCTTCCTAATCGTTGGAAAATCGTGGATGTTCAGTGTTATTTTTGGCTTCGCTTTGAAGTCATCAGTGTTATTTTTGGCTTTGCTTTGAATCCTTTGGTAATGCAAGGATGACTTCCTCTAAGAGTGTCCATAAGATAGCTGAGGGCTTCCATACATAGTTCTATCCGGCAGCGTAAGGAATCTGTGTAAAATCCGAAGTGGCCTTCCCTCATGCCTGTGCTTCTTAATTTCAAGTTTGGCATAATGTGAAAATTGCAGTGGTAATTAAGTTGTGCATTGCTTGACTACATTTGAGTTTAATCACAAACCAAACCAAACCGCCTTAAGTTACAATCAATTGGGGTTTGCTACATGAATCTGTTTTCTCCATTGAACTTTGTCTAGGGGATCGTGTTATGTGATATCAAACAAACCTAGATCCTTTCGAACTACTGTGTATAGTCTTGGATTTAATCATAAGCTTTATTAATCTTCTCTAAGTTGCTACACAGTTACACCATAGACTAAGGGGATTCGTACAGGTTTTGGCTGATGGATCAAGCAGGAGTACCCAAGTTGGTTGCGGAGGTGTAGTATCTGACATCAGTATCAAATTGGTCATCTATACCTTCTTCTTAGGGTTTTCTTTCGTATAAAAGATGAGTCGATTAACAGAGAGTGTACCTGCCCTTTATAATAGAGGCTCACCTTTGGAGTTTTGAACTGAAAACTGATGGTATTGATTAATGCGTAGGGTAGTGACCGGTGAGGCTATCTTAATCCTATTCTTAGCCTGAATTCAGATTGGATTTCCCTTCTCAAGCTTGCTCTTGTAGTCTGTTTAGGGTCTCTCAAACCTCTTTCATAGGGGCGCTGGTGCTTCAACGTGGTATCTGATAATGAATGTCCTCTTGCACGGTGTGATGGTTTCTCCTTTATCTACTGCCATTGTGCTAGATATCATTATTGCGCGGGAATATCATAGTCCCACAACACCTACTTTTCCTGCTATTGTCTTCATAGTAATCTCCACAAGGTTAGAAAGACCTCCAATCTCTCCTTGCATGGAACTCAACCAATCTAGACTCTCTAGATTATAGTAGTTTTAAGGCACTTGAAGGCTTTGTAATGCCTGGAAATAAACATTGTGCAATGCAGAATCGGAAAACAAGTACTTATGGTAAAGAATTCTACCAATTATGTTCACTTAAATTGGGTATGTGGAACTTCAATGTGTTTGTGTCGATAATTATTAGTTCAGTCAATGGAATTTGAGGTGACTGGTGGATTGTGGATGCTGGTGTCGGAATCAAGGATTCGATTCTGCATGGCGAGAGTTGAAACAATGTCTGCAGGGACTGAGTGGCTTCTTGGTGGATTAATTTGAGTTCATTCAGTATACGGTTTGAAAGTGTGGTGGTTTTGCGTAGACAGGTCGAGTTATTTCAACTTCTCCCCACACCTGAGCTATAGCTCGTTACTTCGGTATTGAATGTTGATTTTGATTTCTGTCACTTCTTGATAACGCATATACCCTGCTAATTAGTAGATACAAGCTGTAATTGGGGATTATGAGTCATTGGTGAATTAATTTCTATCGTAGCTGTATAAAGTGCCATTGATCTCCTAGAGCAACTGTTCTGCAGTGTTGTCCTTGTGCTGCAATCATGTGAGGCTAGAATCAGGCCAGTATGGATTTTTTTTTCCTTTTTTGATTGCCGAAACTGCCATGAAGGCTACAAAGAAACATCCGATCTCAAAATTCAGAAAAGGGACCCTGGGGAAGCCGAAACCCAGTTCTGGGGAAGGGAAACTTCATGCTATTTTGTTGGCTGAACGACATACCCATCTAAATGGCAAGTCACTCAACTGAGCAAATTCCAATCTGGACTCATTGCTTTCAATTACTTCTTCCTATTCTAGTCCTGGTATCGAGAAGTTAACCTGAAATGCGTCTGCTGTTCTTTTTTTTTTTTTTTCCCGAAACGCTTCCTCTGTTGGTTTGCGAATACTTGTGAATATGGCGTGGTTCATGGTGTGATTTATGAGGTTCCTCTAACTACATTCATTTTGGAGACATGTGAGTCCAACATTTCCTCTCTTTTTTTCTCTCTTCCTAACAGCAGTATAGAGTTGAAACTTACGATCACACTTCTGCATAATCAAGGCTTTTTTGGTCTCTTTCTTCATTAAGTTTCAGTGAACTTTTGGTTATGAACTTCGTCTCTTTAGATGGTCTTTGAAAGTCGAAAACCGTTTTCAATTTTGTGCCCCCTGGTGCTTCTTTCTGTGAAGCAAAGTCCCACATTGCTTCAGTATCAAAGTAATATGAAGAACATAAATGTAAGGGCACCCTCACTTCTTCAGAAGCTAGCTTTTGGAGTCGAGTTTCTACACGCAGCAGGTGCTGTAGAGTGAGCACGTTGGGCACGAGGGAGGGTGTGAAGCGAAGTCTCACATCGCTTGGGTACCAAAGTAATATGGAGAACATAAGTGTGAATGCACTCACTCCAAAAGCTAGTTTTTGGGGTTGAGTTTTAGCCAAAGACCGTGTAACACTTTTTTATAGTCAGCCTTGTTTTTTGGTGCGGGGTGCTTCTGGGATTTCAGAACCACCTATTTACAAAACTTATCTATTGCCATGCCATTCAAATGAAAAGAATGAGCGGTTTTTTCTTTTTTTGTCAATCGATAGAAGATATCATTTATGTTATATATGAATTAAAAAGTACAAATTTGAGACACTACATCAATTGTGAGAGTTCACGAAACAACTAAGTCTAACAACTTAACCAATACAAGAAATAAACCCATTCTCATTTGGGCCCCCCTCAATTTTAGCTTTTTTTGAGGCCCAAAGCCCATACTTCCTTTGTTACCCTTGTAAGTTGGCTCTGCCACCAGGCTACCACTCCACTTGCCATAAACAAATTAGTTACCAGCATTCAACTTGCAATCCACCTAGTAAATTTTTTTTTTGTGTGCTCCAATAAGAAAAATTAAGCTTAAATATACTTGAATTTTATTTATTTATGTGCTTTACATTTAAGTAATTCACTGCTTCGCTCATTTATAAGTTGTGGTCGTCTTAAATTTCATTGGCATCTTTATATACTAGAGACAGAGACCAAGCTAAAAAGCTAATACTACTTGATTTGCTAAATCTTGTTTTCCTGATGCAATTATTCAGCACTGCTAAAATGCTGGTCTTCACAAGTCCTTTTTTTTTTTTTTGAAGACAAAAAAATTTCATTAATCTTAAATTTATTACAAGATTAATTGAGCAAGGAAACATCCATGTTTAAAGAACACTTCAGTCCAATCGGAGACCCAAAACCAATGCCGGCCATAGGCCCACCAAGGGGCTGCCTTGGGCCTCCCATATTTGGTTCAACTGTAGGGCCCAAAATCTCGAAATATATTTGCTCTCCTACCATAAGGTCATGAGTTCGATCCGCACTCTTTCCTTGTTTTTCACGGACAATTGTTCAAGTTTTACCAAAAATATGCTTCAAGACTTTTAAGGACTCAAAACACACGACCCTTTGCTTCGCACACCTGCCACTGAGCCACAAGTACATTTAAGTTTCTCTTATTGAACAACTAATATATATATAGAAAAGATGGGAGGCCCCATTTTCTAACATCGCCTAGGGCCTCCAAAATCTCAGGACCGGACCTGCCAAAACCTACGATTGAAAAAAAACCAATCGAAGGTCACCCATATGGGACAAGCCTATCTACAAGGCCAAAGCCCAAACACCCTTTGTGGGTTTAAAATCCAGATCATAATTGATTCAGCACATGCAAAGCCTAAAAGCCGAAATCAAAATAATCCGGGAAAATGACAGCTAAGGATGTATTTTGATAATTAATACCCGATAAGAACATTTTCAGCATTAACAAATGTTCTTAGCTTGTTCTTAGTGGATATTAATTATCAAAACACGTTATGGGCCGTCATTTTCTCAAAAAATCCAGCACAATACATGGGCCAAGCCCGGTCCAAGAGAACCGGGCCCAACCGAAACACCACTTGTATTAGCAGCAGCAAACAGAGATGCGCTCCACAAGCATCCTCGTTGATCATCACTGGAATCGTATCCATTTTCGCTATGTTTTTAGGGATGGCAAAGGCGGATCGGAAGCGGATATTGATATATTCGAATCTAAACCTTCGCCTGACCTCTGAATCTGCCTCGATCTCTGATCGAATATATTTTCGGTCCTCCATCCCCATCCCGAATGGAGAACGGAGATCCGATTGGAGGTTCGGATATTTGCATTTGAAAAAACTCCAGATTTTTTTATCAAAAAGAGTTTTCGGGGACAGATCGGAGGCAAATTTTTTATCAAAAAAATAGATTTTCGGATATTCGGGGACAGATCAGGGCGGATCGGAGATGGAGATCAGATTTGGGGCGGGGACAGACTTACCTCCGAATCCGATCCGATCTCTGAATTTTTTTGAAAAATAAATGCGAATCCAACCAGAAAAATCTGATCCGTTCCCTATATGTTTTGGCTACAGTACCACAAGTAAACGTTCCCCGAGTCTCAGTTTCTGGCCACAAATGGAGGTCTTCAACTCGCTATGTTTTTCCCAATAACTAATTCATGGTGTCTAGTCCAGCCTACGTTCCCCTCGATTAACTATCAAGCTGGCATTTGCTCCTTCACATCGTCAAGGGATTATTGGTGAGGAATGATTTATGCTGGACAAGAGATTAGAAGGTCAAAACTGCACCGTCTGTAGACGACAGGCATGCATTTTGATGCCCGAATTGAGATGTTCAGTGCAGGCATACTGGACATCAATTCGTGTTTTATAAAGTACAACCAAGCCACTTTCACCGTTGTCGTGCGTTTTCTGTTCACTGTAGTCCAGGGTTATGTTTTGGAGCTTTCAGTGCATGTTTTCGAGAATTTGTTCCGCGGTTCTTGATGTCCGGATTTCTATAATTTGATCCTTCTGATCAAACTATCTGATGACAATGGCTATGACATTGAATCTAAAAAAAGAGTACAATCATGGAATAATAAAACATGAGCAAGATTTTGAGGGTCTGATTTGGGTAACCAACACTTGTTAGTGCCATCCATATGAGTTGAACTCTGCATTTTTCTTGTGCATCATATACTGTATATGGCAAATGCTGCCACATTTGGGTTGCTTGAAATTCAGCTTCTTAGATGACAATGAATCACCAATATTTCATTGAACTAACACCTATGACGTATGCAAGATTTTAGGAATGGGAGGGGCTGTAGTGCACCCGTCGCACTACACCGTGTAGGGCGGCCAATCCGATCGTCCATCTCGGTGCAGACGGCTTGAATTTAATCCGAATTTCTACAAATTTTAGCCGTCCATTACTGAGATGGACGGCCGGATTGGCCACACCACACGTGTAGTGCGGGGGTACACTACAGCACCCCCGAGTCCAAGATTCTAATGTGTGATTGGCCGGACGGCCCGGACTGATAATAAGGAATTTGTACTATAATTCTGAAGCTTCATCGGACTAATATTGAGCACTAGTGGCCTGGATTTTGAGATTAGGAAGGGGTTTTTATGCCCAATATAACTTGTGTGTTCCTCAACTAATTCCGAAGCCCTGAAATTAATGGCCGGAAAAATCCTCCAGCGGCCCCAAGATTTAAAATGTTTGGCTTTCATGATATGTAAACACGCGACTTCATGGAGAACAATTATTTATTTGTTTTCTCATGCTCATTTAGCCAAACCCTTATTACATTAGAGCGTTTGGAAGAGTTTTTAAGAGAGTTCTGCCTCATTAATGGACAGCCTCCAAGGTCATGAAACTCGAACAAAACGAATATGGATTTCTACTGTGCCAGATTCTAGTCAGGTGTGATTGGTCCAATCGATAGTGAAAAAACATGCAATTTAGGCATCGTTTGCTTGGGCGTAAAATATTTTTCGGTAAAATATTTAACCTATTTTTCTGTGTTTGAATTTGTAAAAAATGAAAAAAATATTTTTCATTAATTGGATGAAAATGACTTATTCTTAAATCTTCCGTAAATTATTTTTCGAAATGAACCCGCTGCCCTCTACTGTAATTTTCACTACTTAGTTTCTTCAATCGTCTGTTCTGACCCATGTTTAATTCAATATTCTCATATCTCCCTCCACTGATTAAGCCCCCTCTCTCTCTACACTATTTTGTTTATTTCTATAAAAATATTTTCAAGTGCCAACCAAACACCAGAAAATTAAAATTTAAAGTTTGTTTTAAAAAATATATATATATATATTTTATATCGAAACAAACGGAGCCTTAGTATAACTTTCATTGGCCTACACCGAAGCATTAATGTCGGCCTAAAGTTCTTTGAGGTCTCAGACCGAATATCCAATGATATTTATTTTACCATGTTTAAGATTGCAAAAAGCTCTAGAAACACAACTGTTCCGGCACAACTATATCCATTGAATGTGTGTGGGTCGATGTGCATCCAATCGTTTCGAACACAATTGTGTCCGAAATCATTGCTCTTAAAATTGAGGTGGCCCGTAACAGGGATGTTTTTGGCAAACCTTACCTGATCAGTTGTAGAGCTTGTCGAGGAAGCTCATCCGTGCAAAAATTCACGTAAATCGATAGCAATCGACAGATGTTCACGTAAATTGAACGGGACTGTGTTTTTTTCCCGAGTAACCGGAGAGGATCTGGTTGCTTAACTTCTTGACGAAGATAAACAAATCTGGAAAGTCAAGTTTATGTAGACCACCACAACTCCACTACAGACAGTAGGAATTTATCAAATTTTTGCAGGATAAAAAGGCCTTCTCAGAATAATGAAAAATTATACTGTTGATCAAAAGCCATCAATTTGTTTTACTAGCTACGTCCAAACTAGATAGATAGACAAAAACCATCTTTGGTAGAAACAATTGACCAGTGCTCGATTCTTGGGTCAATTGCAAGAAACGAATTTCTTGTGAATCCCCTAATTCCGGCGTGGATGGTCTGCCTTTGGTCGGACAGGGAAATGAATTAGTCGAATTGTACGTAAGCTGGTCCGGAGACACTTAGACCGTCGAAAACAGAAAAGGGACGATACAAAACTATTCTAACTATCCTTGCCTGCCTTTCATCAGCTGCTCTGTTTTCATTCGTAGGTGTTATAAGACTTAGCTTTTTTTTTTTTTTTCCTTTTTTTTTTAGCATCCTTTTGAGTGCTGTGGAGATGAAGATAGCGATAAGAAAGTTCAAATAATATAAAATCATTCTAACATCAGCTTCTCGATCTCTTTCCTTTTTTCTTTTCCTTTTTCCCCAACAATTCCAAGGACCAAGCAGAGAGCGTTCACATGGATTTTTAGTTTGTCCGAACCATCTTGGTAGAAACCTTGGAACCAATGTAAGACTAATGTACCAATTTTGGGAGTGTTAAAACTTTACCTTACGTAATCTAGAAGTCACTCTGCTTATTGTCAATTAATTTTATGTTGAACACTTTGAAAAATCTCGCATGATATCAGACTGTCTTGGGTGGTCACACTCACGAAGTCAAGATTGTCAAGTCTCGGCTTGAGTCGATTTCCTCACCTCCCACGTGCTGTCGGACTGCACGTGAGGGGAATTGTTAGAATTTATCCACATCGCTCATATGAGTATTCAAACTTGGGTAATAGGATCTAGAAATTAGGCCATATACATATTGTCCATTGATATTTGGGTTGGACGCCTCCAATAATATTATACATTTGTCCGTACAGACGATCAAATACCCATTTGACAAGTAGCCACAGTTGAACATCCCATAGTGGGTGGGAACCCCATTGGTCATGGCCATGGGGAAGCTACACTGGTCACCCATTCCCATCCTTTCGCTTAACAAAAAAGATCAAATACCCATTTCAATTCTACTACCAATTAATCTTCTTTTCCCTCATTCTGCCTCCTTCTCCTCAAGAATTTGAACTGAATGACTAGTTTATGTCTTTTTTATTATCAGCAAAGAAATGGTTTTCATACCATTAAAAATGATACTCCTACTAGTTTATCTCTCTTCCCTTCATACATTGATGCTTTCCGTCGTCATTTGAACTCTTATATTGTTGATTGTCTAATTTAATATAACTCTCATAATACTTGTCAGTTTATTCTCCAATTAAACCATTGATAAAGAAAACGTTGATAATCTTAGTGACATTGGAAGCACTAGCGGCGGCCCAAGCGCTAGGCCATGAAAGCTAGTGCCTAAGCATGTACGTGTGTATACTCCAAGTCTTTAACTGCTAAAAAAAATATTTCAATTAAAAAAAAAGAGTCTCATTTAGGTAAAAAGGCTCCTTAAATAAGAGTTTTTATTTTTTTTTATTTTTGTCACAATTGGTAGTTCTATAAAACTGATCTCTTATATTTAACATTCTATACAAAATACTAGGATTGTATATGCTAGAGAGTATTTATCACGAGTAATAACTTCATTATTTGCAAATAAACAACAAAAATGTCAAATTAAAATGTTTAACATCAATACTTGAACTCTTAAAGCCCTCACAATAAAATTTTCGCTTTAGGCCTCCAAAGAGGTTAGACCGCCCCGGGAAGTACTTCCGTAATGTTTAATTCATTTGCTTTATCTTGATAGTAAGAAAACCTTAATACAATAAATTAAGGAAGTCAAAATCAGAATTAACTTGCCATTTATATATGATGAGGTGTAGCGTTATATTTGCCATGTCTGAATGATGTGTTATTACAAAAAGAAGGGATAAAGTAGAAAGGCAATTGGCTTCTAATACGTGGGCTTAACAAGTAATTAGCTTTCAAGAATCAGTATTAGTACCGTGGTTAGTGTAATGTTGAAGACAAGTTAATAGATAAAAAGGCACTTTTTCAAACACCATATCTTGATAAGGGGAAGCAATTGAAAAGGGCCATTCCACACCACTTTGCCCCCTCCTCCATGTTTGCTTCCAACTCAGATTCCTTTCCCTTTTTGACCTCCTTTTCTCATTGTTTCTACTAGGATTGTCATCCTTCTTCCACTTCTACATTGTACCCAACTTTTTTTTTTTTTTTTGTTTTTTGACTAATTACAACTACCACTCTTACATGTTTAACAAATACTACCGAGAGGCCTTTGGTCTAAGGGTATCCTAAGTGTAATCTAATCTTCTAGGTGCTAGCTTGGAGATTAGAGGTCAGGAGTTCAACTCCTTTTTCTATATGTTAATCTTATTATTAATCTAACAATACTGACTTCTATGGATGTCATTGCTAACACACTTTCGACAAAATCTTGCTTTTTATGAATGCCCAAAGCAAAATGTCATTCGTATTGTCCAATGCATATGCTGATTTCCATCGACACTCTAAACATTAGATGGACAACAGGATGACATTATTGTCATTTGATGTAAACTGTTGGGAAAATTATATGATTAGGAAAATTCTGTTAGAAATTCAATGCCTGAACAAGAACAATAATCAATCAAGGCAATTCAATATTATAAGAGAAAAGATAAGAATAGCCTGTAGCGTGGTCGAGGCACGTGATGGCGCCCTCCTAAGGAATGATACACCCCCTTCTGCACGGGGTTGGATGGCGTTCTTTCCCCAAGATACAACGACCTTCAAGTTCTCTTCGGTGCAGCGAATCAAACTCACGAACCAATTGTTTCCCGACACTCGAAATCCAGATATATAGTTCTACCAAATATCTTTACACATGAAAGAAGATGGCTGAAGGTATTTTGTTTGGAACAAAAAACAACGGGTAGGAAATATAAATCTTCTCAGTGTGTAAGTTTGTAAAGCAAGAGAGAGAGTTTTGATAGAGTTGTGCACTGTTATCTATTCCAGCCGAATAACGAAGGAGAGGTTTTTTAGGCATGAATAAAACGTAAGTTTGTTTTGCTAACAGATAGTGGTCTTAAAATTAGGAGGAAAAATAGGAGACTTAGTCAAATAGGTTTTCAACTAAACACTCCCATTTTAACTCTAACTGTACTTCCCTATAATCCCTCCTCAGATCCACGTTCTCAATGTTAACGTAAAAGTAAAATATTAAATTAAAACCAACAATCCCCCACATAATTTAAAATTTTACAAGAGTGCTTTTACCATGCAATGGGCATAGGTGTCTTCCAGACTTGAACCTACACTTAGTGTTAGCAGGTTTCAATTTGAAGAACCGTAGTGAACTAAGTCTTGAACTAGGTCCTTTAAATCAAACTTACGCCTACCACACACACAGTACGGGAAACAATTACGGTTCTGGAACGGTTTGGCGCGATTGACGGTCATGCGCACGTATCTTGTTTCATGAGTGTCTTTAGAGAGTAGCCTAATTTCTCACAGCAGCGACCCCACTGCCACACTCATATAGGTGTATCCTCCAAGGGTAATTTGTGACCAACACCCTGTAGAAATCCTACCTTGGACACATTCAGAGTCAAGCTCTTCCTATCGTCACATAATTAACTTGAGCACTATCACCATAGGAATAGGACCAGGGAATTCCCCTCTTATAATTTTTAGTGCTCCTCCTAGTCACCATTCAGCTTCGTTGTTACCTATTGAACCTAATTCATGGGATCTCCAATCACACAGGTTAGGTGTCCACCGAGGTGACTAACTTATAGGCTTCAGTCCCATTCCCCTCGATGATTCAAAGACTAGCCTTCGCGCTAAGCCTTTAGTAAAGGGGTCTGCTACATTCTTTTCAGACCTCACAAAGTCGATTGCAATCACTCCTTGAGATAACAGCTGTTTTATAGAATTGTGTCTTATCCTTATATGTCTCTTTTTCTCATTGAAGTTTGCATTCTTAGCCTTAGCAATTGCAGCTTGATTATCACAATGTATAGAGACAGCAGGAATAAGACTATCTGTAGACAAAGGCAAATCAATCATTAAGTTCCTTAGCCATTCGGCTTCGGTACAAGTCAAATCCAATGCAATAAATTCAGCTTCCATTGTGGATCTAGATATAATAGTCTGCTTAGAAGATTTCCAAGCTATTGCACCACCACCTAATGTAAAAACATAACCACTAGTTGCCTTAGTTTCCTCTGAATCACTGATCCAGTTAGCATCACTGAATCCTTCTAAAACACTAGGAAATCCACAATAATGAATGCCATAATTTATTGTTCCCTTAAGGTATCGAAAAATTCTTTCTAATGCACTCCAGTGTTCTAAGCTAGGATTGCAAGTATAACGACTTAACTTACAAACAGCATAAGAAATATCAGGTCTAGTGCAATTAGATAAGTACATCAAAGAACCAATTATTTGGGAATATTTATGTTGAGAAACACTCTCACCCATATTTTTCTTCAAGTGAACATTAGGATCAAAAGGAGTACAAACTTCTTTTAAATCAAAATAATTGAACTTTTTTAGCAAATGATCAATATAATGTTCTTGTGTCAAAGCAATTCCATCAGCACCTTTTAGTACTTTAATCCCCAAAATAACATTAGCAGGTCCTAAATCCTTCATATCAAAATTGCTAGACAAGAAATTTTTGGTTTCTCTAATGACGTCGATATTGGTGCCAAATATGAGAATATCATCAACATACAAGCAAAGAATAACACAAGCACCATCAAGTTGCTTAATATACACACATTTATCAGCATCATTTATTTTAAAGCCATTGGAAAGTATCACTTTATCAAACTTTTCATGCCATTGTTTTGGTGCTTGTTTCAATCCATAAAGAGACTTTACAAGTCTACACACTTTCCTTTCTTGTCGTGGAACCGCAAACCCCTCGGGTTGATCCATATATATTTCTTCTTCTAATTCTCCATTTAGAAATGCCGTTTTCACATCCATTTGATGAATTTCTAATTTATAAATCGATGCTATAGCAATCAAAACTCGAATAGTCGTAATACGAGTTACCGGAGAATATGTATCAAAGAAATCTATTCCTTCTTTTTGTTTGAAGCCTTTAGCTACTAGTCTAGCCTTAAATTTTTCAATGGTTCCATCAGTTCTAAGTTTCTTCCTAAATATCCATTTACACCCTATTGTTTTGCAACCAGGAGGAAGATCAGTAAGAAACCACGTATTGTTAGAACCAATAGAATCCATCTCACTATTTATAGCTTCTTGCCAAAAAGTAGCATCTACTGAAGTCATAGCTTCACTATAGGTTTGAGGATCATTTTCAATCAAGAAAGTTTGAAAGTCACTACCAAAGTCCTTTTCTATTCTACCTCTTTTACTCCTCCTTGGTTCAAAATTGTTTTGAGAATCAACACTACTTCTCGGGATGGAACAGTCACCAATAGACCTTGAAGGCTTATCTTTCATTGGAAAAATATGTTCAAAAAATTCAGCTTCTCTTGATTCCATGATAGTGTTATTAGAAATATCAGAAACTTCAGAATTAATAACTAAAAATCGATAACCAACACTATCAATGGCAAATCCCACAAAAACGCAGTCAATAGTTTTTGGACCCAATTTTCTTTTCTTCGGAGGTGGTACTAAAACTTTAGCCAAACACCCCCACACTTTGAAATATTTTAAGCTAGGCTTTTGATGTTTCCAAAGTTCATAAGGAGTTTTATCACAATCTTTATAAGGCACTTTATTCAAAATGTGACAAGCCGAATATAAAGCTTCACCCCATAAGTTATTCGGTAAACCAGAACTAGCTAACATTGCATTAACCATATCTACTAACGTACGATTTTTATGTTCTGCTACTCCATTTGATTGAGGTGAAAAAGAAGGAGTTCGTTGGTGAATTATACCGTGTGTTTCACAAAAAACTTCCATTTCAGTTGGTGCATACTCACCTCCTCTATCAGACCTTAATATTTTTATTTTCCTTTCCAACTGATTTTCTACTCGTGCTTTGAAGACTTTAAATTTTTCAAAAAGCTCACTTTTGTGATGGATTAAATACACATGGCAATATTTTGAAAAATCATCAATAAAGGTTATAAAATATCTTTGACCACCACGGGCAAGCACGTTATTACTGTCACAAGTGTCACTATGTATAAGCTCTAATAAAGTTGTGTCTCTAACAACTGATTTATATGGTTTTTTAGTAAGTTTAGCTTGTACGCACACTTGGCATTTTTCCTTAACATCAACTACAGATTTTGGAATGAGCTCTAAACTCATCATCCTTTTAATAGTTTTCAAATTTACATGCCCAAGTCTGCCATGCCAAGTACCACAACACTCAACATTGGAAACTGAAGAACTTTTAGGCAAAGAACAAGCAATTTTATTTGAATCAAAATTCACAACATTAAGACTGAACAAACCGTCAACTAAATAACCTTTACCAACAAAACTACCATTCTTAGTAATGACAACTTTATTCGACTCCAAAACAACCTTAAAACCATGACGAACTAATAAAGAAGCGCTAACTAGATTTTTCTTAATGTCTGGAACATGCAAGACTCCATTTAAGATGATAACTTTGCCAGAGGTCAACTTTAAACTAGTATTCCCTTCTCCTAGTACCCTGGCCATGCTCCCATTTCCCATGCTTACAGTTCTTGTACCCGATTCCTCATAATATGATGAAAACATATTTTTATCAGCACACACATGAACGTTAGCACCCGAGTCTATAAACCAACCATATGAGTTGAAAACAACATTTAACTCAGGGCTACTAACAAATGCCATTTTTTTTTAATAATCTGCCAACACAAAGGCAAGTATAAGACTAACAGAAAACCCTAACAATTTTATCATTCCTTAGATTGTTGGGAAAATTATATGATTAGGAAAATTCTGTTAGAAATTCAATGCCTGAACAAGAACAATAATCAATCAAGGCAATTCAATATTATAAGAGAAAAGATAAGAATAGCCTGTAGCGTGGTCGAGGCACGTGATGGCGCCCTCCTAAGGAATGATACACCCCCTTCTGCACGGGGTTGGATGGCGTTCTTTCCCCAAGATACAACGACCTTCAAGTTCTCTTCGGTGCAGCGAATCAAACTCACGAACCAATTGTTTCCCGACACTCGAAATCCAGATATATAGTTCTACCAAATATCTTTACACATGAAAGAAGATGGCTGAAGGTATTTTGTTTGGAACAAAAAACAACGGGTAGGAAATATAAATCTTCTCAGTGTGTAAGTTTGTAAAGCAAGAGAGAGAGTTTTGATAGAGTTGTGCACTGTTATCTATTCCAGCCGAATAACGAAGGAGAGGTTTTTTAGGCATGAATAAAATGTAAGTTTGTTTTGCTAACAGATAGTGGTCTTAAAATTAGGAGGAAAAATAGGAGACTTAGTCAAATAGGTTTTCAACTAAACACTCCCATTTTAACTCTAACTGTACTTCCCTATAATCCCTCCTCAGATCCACGTTCTCAATGTTAACGTAAAAGTAAAATATTAAATTAAAACCAACATAAACTGCAGCGGGATGACATTCACAATTCAAAACGGAGGTGCCGATGAGGGATTTTTGTAAAAGTATAAGGTGGTAGGTGTAATTAACCCCAACTTTTTGTTATTCATCTTCCTCATGCATGATTTTCTGTGTTTTATGTCATACCAACCATATCTTGAGGAGTCCTTTCTATCATTAATCACATAATCCAAGACTTTTGCCTTGGGAAAAAAACAAGTTAATAATTGGAAGCAAAAAGCTTAATTAGGAAACGAGGAGGATTCTCAAAGCCTTTTGAGAAAGAATATGTCTTTAGTGGAAATGCAATAGTGGGGTGACACAAATCTCTTTAATAAAGGACAAGAAAATGGAAATGGGTGAGATGATGATGCTCATGATGATGCTGTCCTGCTTGTTTAGAAAGCAAAAGTGAAAATCTCCTATCCACATGTTTCTTTACACCACATATTAGGCATCATTTTGGACCCCCCACCCCCCCCCCCCCCCCCCCGGAGTATATATAACAAAAGGTAGTATAGTGATTGATTTTCACACCTCTTTTTTTTTTTTTTTTTTAAATTCATGTGGAATTGTATATATGTATTTGGTTTGTTCAATTTCTCATACATGAAAGAGTAGTGTAGTAAATTCGCATAGACTAGAAAGGGAAAAAAATGGAGATTTAGTGATAGGTTCACTATAGATATTTCATAAACCCACAAATTCACTTAATAGTTTTGTAAAGCCACAAGTCCACACAACCTAAACCCTATGGTACCCTATGAAAGTACATAAACCCTATGAAAGTGCATGCTTAAACCACTAAAACTCTATAATAGAAAAATACACCTTAAAATCCTATAAAAGTGCCTAAACACTAGGGTACCCTACGCTAGGGTAATCTAGCCTACCCTTGGGTATCCTATCCTATAATAAAAAAGGGCACCATAAAATCTTATGAAAGTGCATAAAGCCTAAGGTACCCGGGTCTACTCTAAGGTACCCTAAAATGGACTTGAGACCTTATAAAATTAATAGGTGGACTTGTGAGTTTATGAAGTTCATATAATAGACCTAAGACTAATTTTCTAAAAAAAAAAATAGAGTGACGTGTGAAAATTAAACATAGAAGAGAAGAGCTTGATAATATTTTTCTCTTTCCATTTCACGTAGGGGTGCAAATGAGCCGAACCAAACTTTCGGAGGTTCGAGCTTGGCTCTCAACTAAAATTCATTGAGCTTGATTAGTAATTTAGAATTCAAGCTCGGTTCTCGAGTACTAACGAGCCAAGCCATGGCTAACTCGATCTCGGTTCTTTTACTATATGAGCCAAAAATTATGTTCATGCTCGGCTTGCTTAGTAATGACATCCCGAATTGAGTCGAGTCCTTAACGAGCCGAGGTGATGGCAAACAGCCAGATTCTTTTGCAGCGAGATCTTTTTATGCATGTCTTTTTAAATGCGATTTTAACTCGAATTAAAGCAGAGAGAAGGAGAAGTCCTTGTCTATGTGCTTTTTTATTTTTGACATTGATCCTATCAATATGGAACAATTAAACTGGTTGTAAACTGATTTGAAAGCTGAACATCTCAATAATGGACACTAAATGCTTGAAAATCACTTTAACTTGAAAATGTTAATGTAAGCCAACCTACACAATCTTTTGTTCAAGTAAGTGAATTCCAATTCCAATCCAGTTGTGTAGGAAGATTGAGCAATGAGCATTCGCAGACACAATCTCTGGGTCTATTTCGTAATTTTACTTAGGGCAATTTACCTCTAGGTCCAGAAAATAGAAAGTAATTCCCACCAAGTTTCCTCTAATTAACGAAACACTAAAACCCTATGAAAGTGCCTAAAACCCCCAATACTGAAAGTGCTTAACTCTTAGGGCACCCTATGAAAGTGCCTAAACCTCGAGTCTGCTATAAAAGTGCACTAAAACTCTACAGTGCCCAATAAAAGTCTTTAAATCGCTAAAAACCCTATAATAGGAAAGTCGCACCCTAAAACTCCCATGAAAGTGCTAAACCTAAACCCTATGGCTATGAAATCACCTAAACCTAAACTCTATGGTACCTTAAACCCTAGGGTATCCTAAAATCTAAAATCTTAAGGTACCCTAAAATCCTAAAATCCTAGGGTACCCTAAGATTTTAGGGTACCCAAGGGTACTAGGGTACCCATTAGGGTACCATAAAACCCTAGCATACTCTAAAACCCTAGGGTGACATTTCTATTAATGGTAAATGTATTTTTGTAAAAGTGGACTTAGTGGTAATTAAGTATTTCATCTCTCCTTAATGGGAATTAAGTGTCACTTTTCTATACTTCGAGGTAATTTTCTCTTTTACTTATTTACTTATCTTGTCTCTAAAATTATTATTATTTCTTATCTTATAGAATCTCGGTTAAGAAAATTCATTTTTGCACCCCCTTTTTATCCACTTGCACTTCTTCTTCTTTTTTGCCTTCATTTTTGTGAAACTTTAAAAATACCCTTACCCCCTGATAGGAGTAGCTTCATGTTAATGATGACAAATCAAAGAGTGCAGGTGGATAAACAGGTAGTGCAAAAATCATTTCCGCTCAATTTATACACAATTATGGCTCCGTTTGTTTGGGCGTAAAATATTTTCCGGTAAAATATTTTACCTATTTTCCGGTGTTTGGTTGTGTAAAAAATAAGGAAAATATTTTACATGTAAAACATTTTTCATTAATTGGATGAAAATGACTTACCCTTAAATCTTTCGTTAGTTATTTTCCAAAATGAACCTAATGCATTTTACTGCAATTCTCACTGCTCAATTTCTTCGATCGTTAGTCCTGACCCACGTTCAATTTCAATATTCTCAGATCTCTCTACCGTTTAAGCCCCCCTCTCTCTGAACACTATTTTGTCAATTTCTGAAAATATTTTTCAAGTACCAACCAAACACTGGAAAATAATAGTTTAAAATTTGTTTCTGAAAAAATATTTTGCATGGAAAACATTTTACATCAAAACAAACAGAGCCTTAGTATAAAAAAAAAAAAGGGGCTTAGAATCAAAGAATTCACTCTTCTTAGATCCATTAGTTCTCAAAATGTTGTGTTTATATTGAATTACTTTTAAACCATTAAAAATCATGTTCTAAAGATAGATTATGAATCGGAAATTCACCGCGGTTACATTCTTCACTTCTCTTGTTTTTCTTATACTATATATATACTAGTGCTAACCCGTGCCTACGGCACTACGCATCCCGGTTGGAAGGAGATGGCAATTGTGTGATTTAAGTGAAAACCATGGACACTTAACCAGGAAGTGGGAGGATGCGTTACAGCCTTTGGATCAAATTAATCTAAACCGTTTCAACAACTTGTCCCCACACCCTTTTTGTTTTATAATAGAGATATATATATATATATATATTATAAAACAGAAGGGTGTTTGTCCTACGTGGTACCTTTGTCCTATGTAGCACCCATGTGACACCCTTTGTCCTAGGTGGCACCCATCACGCATCAATCACATATGTTAGAATCAGTCAAATTCCATAATTGTAGTTCTCATCCTTTCCTAATTGATAATTGATTGTAATAGTATCTACCTAATTGATTGTAATAGTATCTACCTAATAATTCTCATCCTTTCCTGATTGAAAATATTCCTAAATAATATTCTCTATCAACGGTTCAAATTTCTCCCTAACACAAATTTTATCTACCCATACAAACAAATCCAACGGTCCAGATTTCTCTACCCTCCACATACAAACTAATTGAATTTTCGTAAATATTTTGCATTTTCTGGAATAAATGGTTGAGTACTGATTCTTTCAGTTTTGGTATTTAATTTTTTGGATTTGGTAATGATTTAATTTTCCCGTTGAGTACATAGATGGCCTTGAAAATATTAGGTCAGTACGAATAGGGCATTATTTGCTAATTACACACTAATGAACCGATTTAGTGTTTGAGTCACTAGCTAGCAGGTGCCGTAGATACGGGTAAACACTAGTCTACCTAATAAAACACCAGGGTGTGAGGATCACACAAACACAAGTTGAAAGAATGACTGAGATTCATTTGATCCAACAGCTGATGTGTGCTCTCCAACTCTCTTAAGAAAATATCCACACTTTTACAAACATATTACAAAAATGTCATCAGTTCTTTTTACCTATTTACTGGAATTCCATAAGCAAATTAATAGTTTTTTGTAGTTAGCTTAAATGTATAGTTGGGGAAGTGCCATAAGCACGGGTAATTCTCTTTCGTGCCATTAAGAAGAAGATCACATACTACACACTAATGTTTGAGCCACTAGCTAGCAAGTGCCGTAGGCACGGACAATTCCAACCGGAGTGCGTAGTGCCGTAGGCACGGGCAAGCACTAGTATATATATATAAAAACTTTTTTGAAGACAATCCCACAAATACTCTTTTGGTTCATCCACGAAAAAATGGCCTACAGTGAACTAACCAGAATCCACCTTGTGGCCGCATGCTCGAATATTGAGGCCATAAACACTAACCTTGCGGTCACATACTGCTGCCAGTCTGCCACGTGTTCAAACCTTGTGGTCACAAACTCGAACATTGCGGCTACGTGCTTCAACCTTTGAGGCCATGTTCTCAAACCTTGCAATCACATATTTGTGGTGGGTTGATAACGTTTGGAGAGACCCGGCACCGACCATCGGCTGGCGACGCTCCAGAATGTTGAAATTGTAACTTTCGTTGTACGTTTTCGAGATCTAGGAGACCTATATTGCGTCAGTCCGAAGACAAGTGTTGCCTCGCATTCCAATTTGATTAGTGTTGTGTCCCTAGCATTATTTTGGCTAACGTTAGTCCTCTATGACGATGCCCAATTGACGAACCTGAGTGCGGTGCTGTGTCCAACACGGAAATGCAAAGCATCACCCTGGGTTTGCCAACCGACATGTTAGGAAGGACGATATAAATCGCAAGCCCATTTTCTTTTACGCCCGTTATGCTGGTAAAAAAGCCCATGCGCTTTAATTAATCTTCCCTATAATTCACTATTAAAAATAGAATTCAAAATTGCATATTCTATGTTAAATAATAAGTCATGGTTACCCGCATCTTCTTTTTTTTTTTTTTTTGATAAATGCATTCTATTTTTAATTCTTAAGTAAAACTTTTATGCGTCAGTTTGCACTAAAGGACAAGTAGAGTACATTTATCAAAAAAATGGAGCATGAAAATTATTTTCTCTAAATAATTTACACTCCATATTAAATGCGCTATAAAATCTAAAACTCATGCTGTGTAATGTTAAACATTAAAAGAATTTTAAAATGCATTAATGCAAAAATAAGGTGCAAAAATCGTGGTCATTCTCTATGTTTTTTTTTTAATTATTTTTTTTGTGAGACGTGCGTGTTAAATTTCTTAGAGGGTTCCAACCTAAAACCAATTGATAATAGGTGGAATAGCCTCTAGATTTTATTAACCAAGCTTGGGTGGCTTAAATGAGCGATGTGGGACAAGTCTAACACTCTCCTTCACGTGCAGCCCGGATGCACGTGGAGGTGACAAACCAGGAGCCCATTACCTAAGACCTAGCTCTCATACTATGTTAAATTTCTTGGAGGGTTCCAACCTAAAATTAATTGGCAATAAGTGGAGTAACCTCTAGATTTTATTAACCAAATTTAGGTGGCTTAAATAAGCGACGTGGGACAAGTCTAACAGATAGAATATCCAAAATCGGAGTACATGAAGAAATTAAATAGAGCTACGAATATAATTCTTGTGAAAATGGTGTAAGCACTATTTTTATCATATCATCAAAACGAGAAAAGAAGTTCAAAACATTAAATTTTTATGAAAATTTTATGTAGAGGTAGAGGATTTGTCCTGAACTTTAGTTTGTTTGGTTTACTTTTATTTTGTTATTATTTTCTTGTCTATTATCTTCTCTCTCTCTTTTTGTCTTCTCTAAAATATTTAAACTGTGAACTGGTGATGGTGTTGTTCAATTCGCAGTGTGCACATGGATCCAGACCGTTGATCTCAGCAATCAACGGTCCAGATTGCCGAATAGTTGAACGGTTGAGATTACGCACATGCAGCACCATACAATTCAAACCATTAATTGCCGAAATCAACGGTCCGGATGTAAAGCACCATCCAGGAGAATTTCTTTAATGAGTCATTACACAATCTCCTTTTTTATGAAGTTGTAAGGAGTACATGGATCCAGACAGTTGATATCAGCAATCAACGGTCCAGATTGCCGGACGGTTGAGATTATGCACAGAACCGTACAATCCAAACCATTGATTGCCAAAATCAACGGTTCAAATGTACACAGCACCATCCGGGAGAATTTCTTTAATGAGTCATTACACAATCTCTTTTTTTAGGAAGGTGTAAGGAGTTTAAAATGAGGTTAACTTGGTTGCATTGCATGCAAGACGTTTGTCAACCACGACATAAAATAATGTACTTTTGCCACGTCCTACCCATTGAAAATTTTTAGAAAAAAAAAAAAAAAAAGACGAGCTCATTATATTTATTTATTGTCAAAGAGAAGAGAAGAAGATCGATCACTGAAAAATGTTGACAATTTACTCCCACTAAGCTCAAAATCAATTGGTAAGTGACACAGCAACATTCATGATCGAGGACCTCTTTTTTTGGCCGTAGTCTATAAATAGGAGCAGTAGCCCAAACTCAAAACCTCCCACCACCACTCCCCTCCCCTCCTTGCTCCATCTACTAAATTTACTCAGAGGAGAGAGAGAGAGAGAGAGAGGGGTTTTTTATGGGTAGTAAGCCGCAGCTGTATTTGCACTCGTCCTCTCTCACAGCCATCTACCAAGGGAAAACGCCCTGTCTCGGCTACTGCTCTCTTTCTTCATCATCATCTTCTTCTCCGTTTCACCATTAGCTTAACTTCTATTTACCAGAATCATTCTCCGGATAGAAAGAGCAGGTTCCCAAAACCCAAATCACACCATTAAATTGAATCATTCTTTTTCATCAAGGAGCAGAGAAGAATTTCCATGGGTCTCCTTCGTGACATGATTCGTCTGAGCCTTGCGATGCTCTTCTTTTCCAGAGGTAACATCAATTATATTCCTGAATTCAACTGCAACTAGAATCTGTGGATGAAAAAAGAAGGAAAATAGTAGTCCGGGTAAGCATGCGGAAATGGTGATAGGATCGAATAGCGACTTCACCCATGGGCATGTGAAAACGATGTTTGGAATAGCGGTAGAAAGTAGTCCGAAGTGCGTGTAAACATGCGAAAATGATGAGAGGAATAGCGGTAGAAATTAGTGTGATGTGCGCGTAAACTAGTACGGAACATCCTAACAACAATAATAATTAAAAGAAAAAACCTTGCGGGCTTCTTTTTTTCCCCATCCTCCCCGCGATTAAAAGGGACTGTTTCCTATTTTGCTGTTCTTTTTAATTCACATCTACATCTCTCACGCTTTAGTGGCTGAACTAGGCCAGTAGCTGTTGTTCCAGTGATTCATTAATTAGCCAATTGCTCACATTATTGTTAATGGGACCATAATTATAATGACTCTACCCGCGGGGTTGGTTTGGTGGTCTTAGATTTAGTATCCGTTTGACTGGCGAGATAATGGTAAAAAGTGTAAAAAAAGAGGGGGAAGTGCTAGTACTTTTTTTTTTTGATCGGTGAATTTTTTTCATTGATCTCTGCAAAATTACAAAGATTAAAAGGACAAAGACATAAAGAAAATTAAAATTACTTAATCTCCAAGACTACCCGAGATTCAATCGCTGGTCCGAGACCAACCAAAGTCCTAAACACCTAAAAACTGAAACTCCTCTGCCCAAATTACCACCCTGCCAGAAACCCCCAACAATTGGGAATTGAAACGCTGCCATTGTCGCGTAGACCGCCGTAAATTCGCCGTATGTCGCCGATTCCAAAAATGCCCTGAGTTAGCCGCAAATGCCTCGCATCCAACCAACACCACCGCTGAATGAGACACCACCACTGCTCCGAAGCCCCACACCGCTATGAACAATCTGCGCCATACCTGCTACCACCAAAAATCCCCCATGCTGCCCTCCAGAATTTCCCCATGCTACTGCCAAAAACGCCTCCTATATGATCCAAACCCCCAACACCACCAACAGCCATCAGACCCCACCTGCAAAAAAGAAAAAATCCCCAACCCTAAGCAACCGCCCCCACAACCCAGCCCCCATCAAAACACCGTCTCCCCATATAGCCACTGAAAGCTGCAACCCAACACAAACTTTGGCCACCACCGCTACCCAGAGCCGCCGTCCAAAAGCGCAGCACCACAGACCCCACCATCAGCACCCACCACTGCCGATCTGGGTCTAAACCCAGAAAAAGCAACCGCACGCTCGCTCCCAACCACCAATCAACTGGAGCACCAAGTACTTTTTTTTGGTATTCACAAAACAAGAATGTCCAAAAAAATATGATTAGAAAATAAATTTTTTCTGTAAACACAGAACTTGTCTTCTTTTTTCATACAAAAAGTGCAGGAAAATTTCATTTTCTGGTTAGAATCAACAACATTTACTCTCTTTCTTATTTTCTTGTAAAACTTTCATCATAATCAAACAGATGCGAAAAAAAAATTCCTTTTCTTTTCTTTTACTTCATTTTCTCTCATTTTCAACTTCCATTATATTTTTCTAGCTAATCAAACAGACCCTTAGGGTTTTTTCCTCTCCTAAGGTTTCAGATTGGATTTTCATTCTCAGTAACTTTTGGAATTATTCCACCCTCACGAGTACTTGTGAAATAACTATGAGAAGGGCCGAAGGCATTAGTAGATAAATCGTAAGTTAATTCGAGATACGTTGAATTACTGTCAAATGTACTTGTGAAATAACTATGAGAAGGGTCGTAGGCATTAGTAGATAAATCGTAAGTTAATTCGAGATACGTTGAATTACTGCCAAACAAATTACTAATAATGACTTATCCGTACGTGTATCTCTGTGTTGGTGTTTGTAACAGGTGTTTCAGGTGCAACTTTTACATTTGTGAACAAGTGTGACTTCACCGTATGGCCCGGAATTCTCGGTACCCCAACACTAGACACCACAGGATTTGAACTAACCAAGGGCAGCTCGCAATCCTACCAAGCTCCAACTGGCTGGTCGGGTCGGTTCTGGGGCAGAACCGGCTGCAACTTCGATGAGTCGGGTCACGGGTCGTGCGCCACCGCGGACTGCGGCTCTGGCCAAGTCAAGTGCAACGGCGCCGGAGCCACCCCGCCGGCTACCCTTGCCGAGTTCACTCTCGGGTCGGGTACCATGGACTTCTATGACGTCAGCCTCGTCGACGGGTATAATTTGCCCATGATCGTTGAGGTGAGTGGCGGGTCGGGAGCGTGCGCGCCCACGGGTTGTGTCGCGGACTTGAACCGGAACTGCCCGACGGAGCTCCGGGCGGCAGACAGTGGCGCATGCAGGAGTGCATGTGAGGCGTTTGGGACTCCAGAGTACTGTTGCAGCGGCGCGTACAATTCACCGGCAGCATGTACGCCGTCGGTGTATTCGCAGATGTTCAAGTCAGTGTGTCCGAGGTCGTATAGCTACGCCTACGATGATGCCACGAGTACGTTTACGTGTACAGCTGCTGATTATACTATCACATTCTGTCCATCCGTTTCAAGGTAAGTTTATTTAGCCATATACAACCCTAACTCATAATGGTCTCCCAGTAATAGTAGAGAAGTGAAAAAGTTGGCCCGAACACCTGATTATAAAAAAAAATCGATAGTATTAAAACTATTTTGATTTTGTGCATGTGTTAGGGTATTATGCCTTCATATTCTCATTCCATAATTTAGCGACACGTGGGGCCCCAAACTCTTTCTACCACATATTTGTATGGGCTCCACACACTTTGTGGTTAGGACCACACAAATGTGTGGTGGAGAAGAGTTTGGATCACCATGCGGTGGTGCCTATGGGCATTCAAAAAAATTTCCGAATATGGCACCTTCATAAATGTCATAGTTTAAGGACCAAATTTGAGATATCGAAGCTTTAAGATTGAAATACAATTAGGGTAAAAGTATGGGAACTAAAGTGTAGTTTACCCTGAAATTTTATTGCTCCATCAAAAGACCTTTGTCATTTTTGATTTTGGCCAATTTGTTTGGTGATTGCAGCCTAAAATCATCAAAAGACTCGGCAAAATCAACGCCTACAACAGATTCGGAACCAGGATCAGCCGAGGCAACATTGTTGTCAAACAGGTCGCCATCGTGGTTAGCAAATTTGGCCATCGGAGACTCGACCAGAAAACTACCACATTGTGCTCTTCTTCTATTTGCATTGATTCTCACAACTATTTCAATCTCTCTCTCATTCCTACAACAAGTATAGCCTCTCTCACTTTCCCTGATGCAAAAAATGCGAAGCCCGACGATCTATTTGGCGTCGCCCTCCCATTGAAACCCTCAAACAATTCTCACAACCCAAATCTTTACTAGAGATATCACATCCAACTTGCCCAACAGAACAAAACAAAAACAGCTACAATGAAGTTTTTGGTATTTGCTGAAGTTACGGAAGCTGACAAAAATCCAAGTTGTAAAGCCATGTTCAATGTTTATGTGGTCCAATTATTATCTGTACATAGAGGTGTTTTGTTTTATAGAATTGGAGTAAATGGCTTTATCTTTCTCACATTAAAAAAAAAAAAAAGGGGGTTAAAGTACACAAAATACTGAATACCCATGTGGTGCAGTACGAATATGGTATCAAAACTACAACATCATCTTCAATTGGGAAAAGTATGCAGCAGTTACTTCTAACATGTGTCCTCGTCGCCAGGAGGCTTTTGTCCTAGCGACATCAAGAGTGCACTCAGGTGTCAGGAGAAAGAAAATCGGGAGTGTTTTTCTTTCAAGATGTTAATCTGACTATTATAACAATTAATATTGGTTTTCATGGATCCAAAAAAAAAAAAACTGGTGTCCTCGTCGAAAGAGTGATTTGAATGGTGTAATTAACGGGAACAAAATTAATCCGCAGAAAAAGAAACATCTTTGTGGGGTTATTCTTGGCCCATAAGCTTTCACCTAGACTTTCTGATAAGCTTTAAGTAAAGGGAAAAGCGAATGCTTTGAAGGTGAATCTTGGAGAAAAATCTTGGTGGGAGACGATGCCCACTTTGAGGGAATCTCGAGCTCTGCAGTTTGTCTGCAATGGAAAGAAGAACTCATGCAAAAAGTAGAATAATGGGGTGGTTAAAGCAGTTGAGGAAGTTCACATGCTACTATGAGTACGAACCAAACAGAACTGATCAACTTTAGCTCTTCTCGTACCCGAATGGATCGGTCTTTTGAGCAGAATCGAACCAAGCAGAACAGAACAGATCAATTCTAGTTCTTCTCAAAACCAGAAATGAATCGATCTTCGATTGGAACCAAACCAAACCAATCTGAAGATTACCCACTTCGCAACAGTGTTTTGAACTAAAACTACTTCACAAAGTTAATCTCGAATATACAGACAGAAGAAGAGATCCAAAAGAAGAAAGCTGCCCAAAGAGGAACAGAGATACGGTTTTGCTAACCTCTGCCCTCCAGGCGGAGGATAATATGCACATAATTTTAAATAAATTTGGATATCAATGTATATTTTACGGATATTAATACACTTTCACAAATATCAATGCACATTTCTTAAATATCAATGCACCGTTTACCTATTATCCTATATTCTTTGGGCGGAGGTTAGAATAATCCAAAAGCAATAACTGATCATCATTTCACACTTCAACCTCTTTTGCACATTTCTATTCTAGATAAGCACTAGATCGAAACCACAATAGCCCCATAACTCTCTTTCTCTACCGCAGTTTGAATAGGCTCATATACACAACGTCGGAAAATAATACCCTGAGTGAGAGATTCAATTGATCGAGATTCAGAACCTCAAAAGCAGCCCCTATCTGTCTACAGTTTCATAGCGGTCAACCCTCCATGTAATTTGTGGGATAAGTCTTTCTAAATCGAGTCCTAAGAACGGGTGGTTATTATCAACTCCTTTGGGGCCGGCTAACCCATAAGGAGCTTTGCTCCGGCTTTAATCTGGCTTCCCGCATGTCGGCAGTGGAATTGAGCCCTCGAAATTAATTGAGATGGGCGTAAGCTGGTCCGAACACCCGAATTATCAACAAGGAGGTGGTTATTATCAGAAATAATGGACATCAGATAAGTCATTGTGGTGGGACTTGAGGCATATTTTGCTGTAAAGTTGACACTACACATGGCGGTTGGAACAATTCTGATTTGGCAATAATACAAGTAGTTGTGTAAAGGGAACTGCAGACATAAATGCTACTATTATGAAGGGAAATAAAGCTCAAGAGGCCAAAACTGAATGACACCTATCAACTCCCAATTAAGACTTGTAAGGTGAGCATATTCTAGTGAGGCCATTATGGGTTTTTGATTCTTTAACCAATTTGTGAAGGGAAAGGGGAGCCGACCATCCAAGAAATAAGAAAGGAAGAATCAAACCATCTTTTTCCTCGAGGAGATAAGACACCTGCCCCCATTTTAGGTGGTGCTCAGCATTTCAACTTGTCAAGACAAGCCCATATGAGAAAGCTATGTACCTGGACCAATGCAAAAATCGAGCCAATCACGAGCTCGACTAGAATGGCATTTTCTTTTTACTTTGTTACCTTGACTTGGATGCGATTGTCAAGTGCGAGTATGTGTCAAAGCATCGCATTCGTCGTATTCTTCTGTCAAGGACATAGGGACATGGCAATATAGGTGTCCCGTTTGATTTATTCTTGTTGGAAAATGGAATTGTTTTGAAGAGTTTTTTTGGAATTTTGACCCCAAAATTAAAGTAAGATCCCATTATGCGTGAGCTGGGTTCAAGTGGGTTTAAATACTCTTAAGTAGGGGGTTCAAACTAATAAAAGAATGAACAAATATCATTAAGGGATGAATGGGAAATTGTGTCTCAAAGTGGGCGTGTTTGGAATGTGGAAAGTTGGTTTTCACACTTCATCCCATGTTGCTCAAAGTTGTGTATTTTGATGGGGATATGACTTCCAAGTGTTGCCTAAAGGGTTTAAAGAATGAACACTTTGGGGGAGAGAGCGCAAACGCTAGGTGGACTTTGGGCTTTAACCCACAAACTTTGCGTGTGCCGTCGCCCCCAGTCCAAATCGGACTTGGGCTAAAGTTGCTCAAAGTTGTGAACTTTGATGAGGATATACCTTCCAAGTGTTGCCAAAGGGTTGAAAAGAATGAACACTATTCTCCATAACAGCCTTCCAACAAATTAACTCCGGGTCAGGAGAGGTATTGCAACTTCGGATTTATGTCCAAGATGCAACACCTGCTCAGAAAACATTAAACACTTATTCAGGGAATGCAACAGAGCCAAAGAGCTTTGGAGTAACATTCCCATGAGCCACTTAATGAGAGGAGATTTGGATACTCCTAACCAAGGCTGGATGTCCCTTAACTTGCGAAGCAACAGAGACTTGGGGAATGGAAATAATATACCTTGGCACACTATGTTCATCACCACTTTATGGCAAATCTGGAAGGATAGGAACAAGAAAAGTTTTGAGAACATTGAAATGCCTAGTCAAGTCAGTGCCAGGAATATCATTTCTTATTCCCAGGAAATTATAGAAGCTTTCAAGTCCCCCCTCATTACATGCTATCGAGGGCATGCCTAATATCTTGGTCTAATCTAACTGCAGGTAATATCAAGCTTAACACGGATGGTTGTTGGTACGAATCTAATGGAAAAGGAGGTTTTGGAGGATTTTTCAGAGATCATAAAGGCGACTGGATCGTGGGATTCTATGGAATGCGATATTCTTCCTCAAGTTTGGAAGCAGAGATCTGGAGCATCTACAAGGGGCTAGAAATCATATTGGATAGAAAGCTGACTAACGTGACAATCGAATCGGACTCCCTCACAGCAGTTAATTTAATCATGGAAGGCAACCCAAGCCATCATCTGCAAAGTGTGTTGATAAATGAAGCCCACCACATAATGGCTACGACCAACACCTTCATTGGACACACCTATCGCTCGGCCAACCAATGTGCCGATCATCTTGCTAGAATGGGAATCGAACAGACTGATGAGCTTACATTTGTTGTGGATATGCCCATTTCCATGAGAGAATTTGTTCTAAGAGATAGCCTGAATATCAGGCAATTGCTAGACTAGCATTAGGTTTAGTTTTTTATCTGTAAGACTAATGACTACATGTGTAACCCTAATGTGGTACTTCGTTTCGTAATCCTTAATGAATTTCCGTTTGACGGAATAAAAAAGAAAAGAATGAACACTATGGGGGAGGGAGGGAGGGAGGATGCTATGTGGGTTTGGGCTTCAACCCACCAACTATACGTCAGCCCAAATTGGACTTGGGCCTATGCTGCCTTATTTTATGCCCCACAATCGTAAGGTTCAGTTTGGATACTTGTAATCTTTTGTAGGAATAAGAATTTAATTACTATGAGTAATTCTATTCTGACGTTTGAGAATCATTTATTTTGGAAATATCCTAGAGTCAAACGTTTTTTTTTTTATATTGATCAAGCCAGGAATTCAAGATTCTCATGGGGGTGAGAGGGATCAGATTTCTCCGGTATTCAGGAATGTGATTCCTCTTGGATTGGAAGATTAGTAATCTCATTCACATTCCCTCTCTTCACAAACATGAAAAATATTAGTATTCCGGAACCACATTCTCATTCGCCCATAGAAACCTGCCATCCAAACACAGCCTAAATGCTTTGAACTTGAGTTTTGTGACGTAGGCCTCCAGAATATTCTGGAATTATAAGCAGCTAGAAAGTCCAGACTTTTGGTTTGTCTGAGGCCTACCTTCCATGTCGGTTTTTTTTTTTTTTTAATCAGCAAATAAAGGTTTCCATAGCTTCCATGTCGTCAGAAGAGTTACGAGTCCAGAAAAAGTCCCCTGTTTTCCAATCTAAGTGTTTGCTGTGTTTGGTTTGGTTTTTGAAAAGTTTTTTGAAAAATAATAGGGATAATAAGTGGAGAGAGATAGAAAGAGAAATGGTAGAAGCAGGGGAATCTAGGGAGAATCTAGTAGGTATTTTTTGAAAAATACTTTTTAAAAAGCGAAAGGAACAAGGATTAGCATCAGTTCTTGGGCAGAATTGATATGTTGCGAATGGCTATAAATTGGTGCCTCTGATTCCATAATTCTTACGACTCTTACGTTTCTGTTCTATTCCTTTCGCTCCGGCGGGAAAGAGTACACCACGGTTCTGTTCGCCGGAACAGTCTAGTGGGGCGTTGTTGCGAGTATTGAGCACTGTTTTTCCAGAAAAAAACAAATGGGGAGGCAGTGCCAAAATTTGAACCAAAAAAATAATAATAATAGTAATAATTTTTTGGGGCCAAATTTTGACTTGGAGGTTTCACGTTTCGAAACCTATCAAGATGTTAATAACTCCTTTGGGCCAATATGAAGTCCATACGGAGCTTTGCTCCAGCTTTAATTGAGCTCCCTGCAAGTGGGCGGTGGAATTGAGCCTCGTGATTAATCAAGGTGTGCGTAAGCTGGTGGATCAATTTAAAAGAATGTTTGAGCGTTTATGGTATTGAGTTGACCATGATCACATTCCTGTATCCGTTAGGGTTTGCAAGTTACAAAACGATGGGAGTGTTTCGAAAAGGAAACTGTTTGGCAGTTATTCACACTGAATATGAGAAGATATCCTACGATCCTCCTTCCTATCGCATTGACAATATCACATTGATTAGAAAGATATACATACTTCCTCATACACAAAACTTCCATACGAAGGGACATCCGATAAAAGAGGAACGAAGACGTATATTCTGAGATAGAATCGGGAATATCGAAGATATAGTAACTTCACCAAATTGGCAATTCTTTCCATGAAAAAGTACTCTGAAATTTCTGGTTGAGTATGCAACATTTAAGAATTGAGAGAGATTTGCATGGTATAAAGCTCTCAACATGCTAAAAAGGAAAAAGAAGAAACAAATCCACGAAGTTTAGGATTGCCACAATGGGGAGGGAGAATTAATGTTTTCCTTTTGAAGGGAAACCCTAGCTAGCTCTATATAACCAGAAAAGACCTCACAAGAACATACAGAAGATTCATAGATATGAACACACTCCATTATCAATTATGTCATCCCCTCCTCTAGGAAAGAAGTTTCAGTGCCATAACAAGGTGTCCGAGAGCTTTGCAAAGTTCACCAGAGCCGTCAAGAAAACCCCTCGTCGCATTGCCGATTTGCTCGGCTCAACTCGCTCTACCTCCCATAACAAAAGTTTTCCGGACACTACTTATGCCTCGGTAAACAGTCTATACGAGTGTCCGTGCAATTACCACCTCTGCCAACGCGAGGAACTTGAAAGAAGGCTAGCAAGTATGGTTAAACCTGAATCATATGGTGTGGTTTCTGACCATGACATTGAGTCCGAGTCTGAGAATGGAAGTGTGGGTGACGTTGAGACGCCTGCAGTTGAACGGAGAATGGATGAGAGCGGAAAGGAATGCTTAAGCACGTTTGAAGTGAATGAGAGAGCAGAGCAATTCATCGAATCTTTCAAGGAACATCAGAAGCATGAGACAGAGATATGTTCATGACTACTAATGATAGGTTGAGTCGTAAAGCATGAAATGTATCCAAAGATTTGGTTGAAAGATATGAACTAAACAAGCCAAACTATTAGTATTATGCAAAAATTCTATGTAGAAATTACCGGAATTACATCCATCGTTCATCTCCTCTTCTCACATTTATGTTTGCAGGATTTGGCATGCTTCTCTGCTAGTTTCCGATCTGTCTTTTTTTTCAGTATTTCTCCCATGATAACAACTATTCAAGTAGGTTCCGTACATTGCGTGCTCAACAGAATTTCATACTACACAGAACTATAGCACTTTCATAACAACCTCGTTACAAATTGCATGTCACTACTTCTCTTGGCGAAAAAGCTATCACAAAATTACAGAAGATTGTACAGTCAATGTGGTCTGTAATAGTCGTAATCAATCAAAACCCATACAGAAAACTATCTGCTCATCTAGTTGAGATAAACGACACTACACAGGCTTTGCTGCTGCCTGAGAAATCCTTGTACATGGTCCAATATTACCTGATGTAAAAGCGGATGAGATCCGGACGGGAATTCAGTACGTCTTGAATGCCGAAGCATCTTGACAAATGGCAGTAATACCCTGTGAGGAATACAAGTCCAGTAAGCAGTGAAATGTATTGTGTTTTCGTTTGACGTCCTCTCAACCCAAAATTGCAACCAACAACCAGCCCTTTAATATGTTAGATATAACAGATTTCACCAAATGCCTTTCAAGCATTGCATCAAATATTTGCTTTGCTTACATATAGATGGTTCATTGGTTCTAACTTCTAAGAGAGAAGGGCGAGGATCACATGTGCTTTTTCAATTAGAGCATCTCCAGCAGACCACTTAAACATCAAATATCAAAAAAAAAGAAAAAAGGAGAGAAGGTCATGCAATGTTTTAAGCGCTCCAACAGACCCTTCAAACGCTAACTCATTTTTTAAATTATTTTTCCCTCTCTTCAAATTCCACATATGAGTAGAGCATTCCTCAAACACCAAAACCTAATACAAAAGGTGATTTGGTATTTGAAGAATCTGTTGAAGTACATAATGAAGATAGCAAAATATAGGACCAAAAAAAAAAAGGCAGCAAGGTACACTTTGGACAACAAAATTTGAAGAGTCCGCTGGAGTGCACCATAAAATTCATTCTTTAAATTGCAAAGTGAGGTAGCAAAGTACACTTTCGACGAAAATATTGAGGTATCTGCTAAAGATGGTCTTATAAGATTAAAATGTGCGAAAGAATGTTTACGTCAAATCAGAGTGATCAAACGTTCATGTAGAATATATTGTTTATTGGCTATAAGCTTGGGTCGTACATCAACACCAAACTAAACTAAATGGCCAATTTTGTAAACTTTGCCACAAAAAGGCCACTAGTTCTGGAAGTCATGGGATCAAATCGCAGGGTCTTTGGTATCCGTCCACTTCTGCAAGGCCAATTTTTGGCTGCATCAATCTCCAATAACTCTGCCAAAAGATAGAGACATTCAAAAATGCAAATTAAACTGAATGCACATATGAATATCCATTTCTAGAAGCGAAATCAAACATGCCAAGTTACTTAATCCCCAAGAGAGGGCCTCTTAGAAGCATGAGATTGTTTCCACCTGACTAATTTAAGGACCCTCCAACCACTTCAATCAAAAGGAAAGCTCAGGGTTTGGTAGGATCAAACTGTTCATTATTGAATGTTTTGGCGGAGGGAAGAACCTAAAGGTCATGAGCAGGCAATATCAAAGTTGCAACAATTTACACAATGCATGAGTTTCACTTATCCATTCTTTTGGTGAAGTCCTTTGAAACCTGATTAATACCAGCAATCTAAGGCAAATCGACAACCAAGAAAAACAAAAGGGTTTTCTGGAAGTTTTTCTAGACCTATCATACTGTAAGAATTCTACCAATTGCCCAACCAGAGTTCGTTTCAACCTTTAACTATGTTGTAGAATCAAACAAGAATTCTTCTACAGGCATGGATGTCAGGCTTGAATCAATTATTATTTCCACAAAACAAACGAAGTCAAGAAAAGCCTTTCTGGTAGATTTAGATGCAAAGGGACCCTTACCAGCAGAAGCATTTTGAAGAAGAAACTGCTCTACTACATCTTCATTCTGAGCAACTGTTAAACTATTCCACCAAAAGGAAAAACAAGTCAAAACACATGCCAGTTTTCTTAACAATGAAGGAAAAACAAAAGAAATGTAAGAAGATAAACAAATAACAGAAAGAAAAGGATACAGAAAACAAATGCAGCACGTACACACCTGCAAGTGCTATAGACTAGAGATCCCCCAATTTTGAGCAATCTAAAACCATTGGTTAGAAGCTGTAACTGCAGCATTAGGACAAAAAATATTGGTGATATAGAAAGTTATAAAGAAGAAAAACGAAAGAGGATGCAAGCCATAAGCCAAAGGGGAACAGAGTAAAAGTAAGCAAAGCAACAAAGTCTCCTTAAAATCAGAAAGAGCAACTGTCATGTCTCTGAACCGTTACGAAAGGTACAGACTAGCATCTGTTGAGAGCAGTTAATTATAAATATAAGAGAAACCTACACAATTTTTCCTTTCAAACAACTTCTCAAAAAGAAAAAGGAAAAAAGCAAAGAATCAAAAGAAAGAATTTAATCTTTTACTGAACATAGACAAAACCTGCACTAATCAGGGGCTTTCAAAGCCACACCATACAATATACAGGCTTAAAACAACAATTGTCCCAGAATCCCAATCAGATTTACATATTTGATGAGCTTGTGTGTGGGCTTGAGTTCCTATAAATGCTCATGTTGAGATTAATAGTTCCTAACATCGTAAAGGCAGCTTCACTCTTTGGTACCTATGAGTGCCTTTAATGATAGTCTCAGTAGAAGCTGTTCTTTTGATTAGACAAAATACCAAAACTTAGCTAAAATGTAATATAAAGAAGAACTAACTACCTGAAGGACAGTCAAACTATCAGTTCTTTCTGCATTCAATACACGACGTTGGAGAGTTTTCCAGCCCCAATATTCAAATTTCTGGATGTGTTTAATTGACCCATCATGCGTGCACTCTGCATCCACGAGGACCTAAATTAAGTTCCAGGAGTTGTTAGTTTCTGACCAAATGAAGATGCTGAAAACAAAACACGAGCAATATCCCTAAAGAGAACACCAAGAAAACATGCCGAACATATTATAATTATGTTACTGAAGTTCATAAGCATCAAGTGAAATTGTAGAAGAAAGAACAAGTACTCACTGAGTGAGTGAAAAAAATAAATGAAGGCAAAATATATTACCTTGTCATAACCACAGTGCAAAACATCATTACCACGGAAAGTTTGATATATTTCACTTCTAGTGAGACCGACCACTCCAGAATTCTTCCCATAATATATAAGCTCTGGATCTTGAGTCGATGAGGCTAACTGTGAAGCTACGGTTACTCTTGCTTTAGCCGCCTTTTTCTTGTCTTTCCACGGTCTCCTAGATGTCCACTCCTTGTATAAGTTCGCCATTTCATCCAAAGGATATTCACCTGTTTAGTAGAAAGAATTATGATGCATAATAGGGAGATGATGAGTAAGCCAAATGAAGTATATCAAAGAATCAAACTTTTTTTTTTTTTTGGCCAAGTGGTATACATCAGCAGGTGTTAGGGCGTAATTAGGAAGTTGGTCCACAGGGGCTCCAAAGGTTGTCCATAGCCTTGAACCACAAACGCCCCTGGTGGCGCTCGAACCCTGGCCCCCCACAAGGGAAGGACCAGTAAATATCAAACATTAAACATCTGTAGATATGTATACCTGAGTTAGAACCTGAAAAGACCCTGATCGGAAGTAGGGAAAATAATGTTCCATCAGCAACAAAGAGACGACAACGATCACCAAGACTGTATTTCAGCACCATAGTTCTACAAGCCGCTAAGCGATGTCTTGCAACATCAATGCCAGTCACAGAACCGGAACTGCCAAGAAGGTCCAATACCATACAAAGTTTAGCACCTGACCATGCAATACACATAAGAAGTAAAATTAGGTAACTTTTGCCAAAAAGTAATGACACAGAACATTTGAGTGGCATATACAATATGAAGATGCTCCCACAACTGATTCGATTATTGATAAGCACTCTCATGATGATTTTATCAAATGTACCAAGCAGGAAGTATACTAAACCAAATTAATCCTAGGTTAATTTACAATAGCTAAAATCATGAGGATAACCAAACTGTAACTCAAGCAGGCAAGCAATCTTTGGCAAAGCTTGAAAAGTTCCTGGCAGACTGACAAATAGACAAACAAGGGAAGTTCCATCCATGACCCACACATACTAAAAACCCCCATTGCGCCTTTGCCAACAGATCATGCAACTAAATTAAATAACGCTGAACAAACTTTTACTTCCTTCCAATTCTAGACAAATTCGTTGAACCTACTTTCTATGCAAGAAAATCCAATTTGAATTTAGAAATTCTCGGTAATCCAACTATCTTGTGCATTGCAGCATTATTCTGAGTTGATTTGGGTTGCTAGCAGAATCTTCAGTCTTTGGCTAACCTTTCTTTTTGCTTTTCTTTTTTTTGAGAAGTCTCTTTCATTAAGGAACCAATCCAAAGAATCCAGGGGATGGCCTTGAAATACAACCACCAACAGAAGAACCAATCCTATCTAAACAAAGGAAAGGGGAAGCAGTTGAGTTACCTAGACACTATATTTTTGTTTCTTGCTTTTCACACATTCATTTCTAGAATGTGAACCCCTAGTTGATATTAATTTAAAATTGGCCCTTTCAATCAATCAACAAACAAAATGCATGTTTTAAAAAGTAAATGAATTGGCCATTGATCTAATTACACAGCAGACTTACCTGGAGCAACACAGAGATCAAGGACGTGATCTCCCAAGGAGATATTCAAAGCTGAAACAGCAGCTCCGGATGCCGCATCAATCCCATATATCTGATTGACAAAAAAGCAGAGGAAAATGGACACTTATTCAGACTAAAGAGCCAAGTAACTGGAAACTCAAAGAAAGATAAATTCACAATATAGTCATGTAGCTTGCACTAGAAGAAGCCTATGAAAAGTTTGTTTACACAGATTCGAGGTCAACTACAATTTGTAGGTATCAACTGCAAATCCTTCTATTTAGAGTTCAGCTGCCACTGGGAAATTCAACCATAGTGAAGCAGCCAAAGTGATGAAGAAAAGATGAATGAAATTGATCATTCGGCATACAAAAAGCTCACATAGATTAAGGAAAATACCAACATGCCCTATGGGTCGTGCGAAAGGGAGAGAAAAGAAAGTTGTGCTTTCACACCCACATAGGCTAATAAAGACTCTCTCTTTTTTCTTTTTTTCTTAATTTTTTGCACCATTTCTCGTCTCTTTTAGTTAAAGAATTCTCCTTTCTTTTCTTTTCTCACTCTTTCTCACCTTCCCAAGGGGCTGTGACTCTGTGAGAATGAATGAGCTAGAACCAGCAACATATATCGCAGAGAAAGATGTTTATTATACAGCTGTCACAAAAAATGCATTTTATAGACCATTATGAATTACCATTCAAGTGCCGTTCAAAAAAAAATTATTTGAATTACCATTCAAGTAAACTAAGAAGGGTCACATCAATTTTTTTATCCAGACTTCATCATTTTTATCCAGATTCCCGAGCATAATATCAACTGCACTGAAAAAACAAACCACTATCAATCATGAACCGAAAACTCCACTCTTACCTTCCCTTGTTGATATGCCTTCGAGTTAGCAATCTGAACATGAGGTGAAAGAGAATAGAAACTGGGCAACCAATCCACTTTCTCAAGCTTGCATCTTACCTCAACTTCAATCTCTTCAACATCCCCTTCACAACCCGGTTTCAACCTTTTTCAAGAAAAGAAACACACCCATCTCAACAACCCTTTTTCTATCCAATTTCAATTACCCATTTTAGCAGCATGAAGTAGCCGTTGAGATTGATATCTTTAATATACACTTTTTTAAAACTTTTTCCAGAACAAAAGGCAAACCCACATCAAACCCTTTTGCTATCGAATTTTCGATTACCCAATTGAACAGCACGAAGTAACTAATTGAGACTGATATAAAAGCTTCAGTTTTTCAAATACATGTATATACCTTACATAACGAGGGGTGGTGTTTGTATACACTGAAGGGTCCACCCCATTCTCGTTGAGAAAATCGAGGAATGCATCCGGTAAGGGTAAATTAGAGGGCGAATCGACCTCCATGATTCGCCGTCGTGGCGGGGTCAACGAAGTGCGACGGATGGCGGCGGCGGGATAAACCTTTAACCCCCTTAAAACGGTCTGAGACGCGAACACGGCGAAGTGTTAAAGATGGTCCGGCTTTGTTTGTTTGCATTTTTTGTTATTTTAGTTTTTGCTGTAGGTGTGGAGTGTAATAATCAGAGGAAGAGGTAATGAGTAGCGAAATATAGAGCGAGAAATAAAAATAAAAATTGAAAAAATAGGATAATGATCGAAACGAGTTACTGTTATAATTAGAAAAAAGAACAAGGCAGATTTTCTGTAAAGTCGTGTACAGTAATCACCGTTCCTATCACGGTAATAGTCTTCAAAACCACTGCAAATGCTAGATGCAAAACTTCAACTCCGAACTCTTGGATGTACATGGGCCCACATGATGTATTCAGAGTTGTGTAAAAAAATTGTTCCTAAAGTACATTAATCGCGTTTGCTTAACTCTCTTCTATCAAAATGCGGTTAGCAAACACGTTTTGTACCTAAAATATAACATAATTATGTGTAAATACAATTCAAACACACTTTTAAACAACAGGGGAAAGAAAGAAAAAAAAAAGTTTATTTTTTTCTGGTACACAAAAAGGGTTTATTTTTAATTGCTCGCGAGAAGAATTCAAATCATGAAAGGGTTTATTTTTTAATCATGCAAAGTCTTTAACGTAACGTCCCGATTTTTGGGCGCATTAATTGGTGAATTTTCTGAAAATGGTTGAGTTAATTAAAATTATTTCCATTATTTAAGCCTAACTAACCCAAAATATATAGTATCATTCGTTACAGACCCAAAATAAAAAGGACCTGGCTAGCATGTGGATAGCAACTTAATATCCAACCTTTGCACCTGGACAAGAAATCAAATTTTAAGTTGCTTTGGATTTCTGGTCTATTGGCTCTCACTTGCTACTATCTCAAAAATGTTCACTCCACCCAAATGCTAATCAAAGAAGTGCAATTGATCGACCCGTTTGGACAAATAAGCCATTGTGGCTTATTTTTTGTTCTTATTCAAATTTTTTTTGTATTTTATGGCTTATTGTCAATTTTTTGGAGATTATTACTTCATTATGACGAGAGGAATCTAAAAAGTAAAAAATTTCGATCGAAATCCAAATTTTTTTGAATAAAGACGAAAAAGTGGCTTTCCCGCCAATTTTCATTGAAATTCAAAAAAAATTGGATTTCGATCGAAATTTTTTACTTTTTAGATTCCTCTCGTCATAACAAAGCAATAATCTCCAAAAAATTGACAATAAGCCACAAAATGCAAAAAAATTTAATTAAGGACTAAAAATAAGCCACAGTGACTTATTTGTCCAAACAGGCGGAATAGGATGGAGAATGATTTCCTTGCAAGTTATATGCTCAATAACATCGAGAAGGCCTTTAATATCGATTTCATTACAAATACATTTTACATTAGGAAAGAGTGTCGAGTGTAGTTTTAAGTTCTTACTCTTACATAGAGATGGAACACTGGTTTCTACATTTTGCTTTTAAATTTAATGGATGCACTATACTGTATGCATGTAATTAGTTATGCTCATATATTTATAGTCATATAGGTTGATCGAAACCATATATATCATAATTTTGTTAATAATATTGTGGCAATTTGTATTGGCTCAAATTAATGTTGCCTTTCCTATGTTTTAAACCTTGTTGTAATGTTCACCCAACCCACATTCGAATCCTACATTCATCCCTGGCCATCATTTGAACATAAGGAAATTTCAATCTCCCAATAATTCATGAGCTCTTCCTTTTTCTCTTTTTACTCCTTGTCTTCAGTTTCTGCTCTTGTCGTACTTTGGCTCTCTCCTCAAAGCCATCATCCAGCATCTTCATATTCGCCACTCGTCTGGCCTTGAAAACCTATGAATTGCATGTAAAATCAAGAAAAAACGAGATCCCCGCAAGTTAGGGTGGGTTCTTGTAATTTGTTCTACTAACTAAAATAAGTACTTATTTTTTGAATTAAAGGCAATGTATTGTGAGAGAATGACATGTCTCGTAAAGCAGGAAATAAGTACTTAAAAGGAGTAAGAACCTTAGCAGAACGGGGCCTCTTTTTTTTTAGATGACGTGGGTAGATTTCTTATGGAAGTGTAACTGGACAGCAAGTGGGACCAGCAGTCATTTTTCAGCGCCAAATAGACAGCAAGTTTAAGCCTCGACAACATTGCCACCATCCATGCCCAAAGAAATGTGATCATCTCCATTCCTCTAAACCCAGCACTCGTTAACTTAGGCTAGCAATTTATCCTTCAGAACATTTCGACAAAGCACTCGTTAACTAAGGCTAGCAATTTTCCTTTAAGAACAAGCACGTAACATTTAGGGCTCAACCATTACAAAATCCCAAAAACATATGCTTAGAACCCAGTAACACAAGCTTCACTATTTCTGTACCGCAAATCTTTATAGGGACGGTCAGTACTCAATCATGTAAGGTTAGATTTTTTTTTCACCCTCATTGTTTTTACAACAATTCAAAACATTAGTCTTTTGCAAATAAATTAATAACACTACAAAACCAGTCGTTCACTGTAAACTTTGCTGAAAGGTTTGAATAACTACCCCAAAAGAATCTTACCTTTGTGATATCATCAAGCACCTCATTCTCTTTGCATTCCAATTCATCCATTTTTTTTTCCAACAATAGCTTCTATTTCATGAAGAAGAAGCCTATCTTCCTGCAAAATGATCAACAACGTGAGCAAATTGCCAACAAAGAATTGCAAAAATTTTGAATCCCTAGAAGTTTCTACAAGAAATACGAAATGATATTTAAAAAGAATCTCAGATGTATCACGAAATTGTTTGAGAGCGTGTCTGTGTTTGAGAGAGAGAGAGAGACTACTAGCATAATCTCCCCACAAATAAACTAGCTCTCACAGTCACGCACCTTGGAGTTAAGTTTTTTTTTATTTATCAGACCCTGGAGTTAAGTTTAGCTGATGAAGTTTTACATAATCTATCCAGTATCCAGTACTATGGAATACTAAAGGGAACTACAAATTTTTTTATATTTCTTCCAACCCATATAAAGTAGTAGTTTTACACAACTCTATCCAGAATTAAGTACCATGGAATACTAATTGGTACTGCCAACTTTGTATATTTCTTCCAAACCATATAAAGCAGTAGTTTTACATCTTACCGGGGTGACAATGCTTACAGCCAGCCCTCCTCTGTCTGCTCTTGCCGTACGCCCAACACGATGAACGTAGTCCCTTGGGCATCTGCAGTGGTTAAACCATCACTACACTTTATGAAAAGGTATATGAGCAGACACACGCAAGAAAAACAAGGTTTTGTTAGAAGTTATAACCTTGGGATATCATAATTGATAACGAGATCAACTGTTGGAATATCCAAACCACGACTGGCAACATCACTTGCAACTAGCAAAGGAATTTGTCCAGATTTGAATCGACTCAGTGCAGCAAGCCGTAGAAATTGGGGTTTTAATGAATGCAATGCAGCAGCTTCCAATTCAAGTTCTTCAAGCATTAAACTTATATGGTGACAACACCTGCTTAGACAGTATAAAGATGAAGTGATAATTCTCCACAAGTACCAATGAAGAAAGGCCACTATCATCCATTGATTCCTTGTATTCTGATGTTTCAAATATCTGCGTGCTAGTCAAAAATTGAGAGACAAAAAAGACACAAAACACGAGCTGAACCTGGTGGTTTGAACAAAAATTATGGCAGATCGAATACCCATGTCTTTCATTTTGGACAAAATGTGTAGTAGATACACATCCTTCACTTTTTTGGGGGTAAGAACATACTGCTGCTTAAGAGATTCAACTGTCTTGAAGCCTCCATATGCCTCGTAGATGTAGGCCTTGTGTGTAGGAAGCTCAAGCAGCGTTTGTAGGTCACTTGTCATTATTGCAGAAAATAATAACGTTTGTCGGTTTTTCGGCAAGCATTGGAAGACCACTCTCAGTTCCTCTTCAAACCCAACATCCAGAACTCTATCTGCTTCGTCCAAGACTAGAAACTGAACCATCAATAACAAAATGTGAGAAAAACGGACTGAAGAAAAAAGCTATTAGAATACCATTAGTTTATTTTTTTTTTATTCTTATTAGAGAATACCATTTTATCACCATTAGTTACTAGCAAATTCTTATTAGAGAATACCATTAGTTACTAGCAAATTCTTGAAAACATCGAGTGATATAGGCGAGGAGTTAATCCAAAATTTCTGGGTTTACGGTTGACTTGTCAAATCAAACAAACCATCCCATTTTATAAGCTTTAAAGAATTTAATCTATAAAAAAAAAAAATCCATTCCACTGCCCAAAAGCGATTTCTAGTGATCCAAAAAAACGTTCTCAAACATCGAACTACATTGACTTGATTCCAATATTGAACTTGCTCTCAATTCTTTTTTGGACTTGACGAATTGGATACGTAGGCAACCCATTCACATATATGGACACGGTCACGGTCACAAAATTTGTGAACTTTACATGTTCACCAACAAAATAAATATGGAACATAAACTACGGACGACTTGATTTTAATTCGACTTACTCTCATTTCAAGTTTGAACTTGACAAATCAAATACGTAGGCCACCCACTCAAATGGGTGCAGTCACAACTTGAAAGGATTTAGGATTGCCATGTGATTGGTAAAAGAGTGGGTGACAAATGTCAATATAACTGAGATGTTCTCTTTATTTACAGTGATGCCGCAAATCCTAAAATTAACTTTATAAATGAATCTTGAACGTTTACCAAATTATTAAATGAGTCATAGAGGCTTGCTAAAAATGAAATCACATAAAATAGTTCGATAGACGATAAAGAATACTTGGAATCAAAGGATTTTATTTTTATAATTGATGTAATATAATTTTGAGACATGTTATATCTTGAATGGGTCCAAACCACTTAACAAAAACTCTGTGTGATTTCTTTTCATGCGAGTGAAATTATATTATGCAAAATGATTAAATTTTTGTCTAACAGACCCCATTCAAGCTAGTAATTCACAAGGTTAAGCAACCCTATTACAGTAATTCAGTATTCATGTATCAGTCCCAATTAATATCCATTAATTCCCACACCGGCCAAATTGCAACACGAGAATGGTGCCAATTACTATTAACAACTCGCGTGCGCTGGAACCTGGATTTCTTATCATTTTCACTTCTGGATTGGCAAAGAAAACTACTCCATAATAAACTCAATAAGCGTACGTGCATTGAGGGTTGCAAGCAAAAGCAACACAGCCTAAAACCATGGGCAGATAGAAGAAGCTCAACACCAAAAAGAAAACCAGAAAAAGAAAATACTACTGTAGTATCCACTGACGCATTGGATGATACTATAGTAAAAAGTAGGGGTGACAATCTCAACCTATATTTTTGAACCTGCCAAAATTATGTATATCACTCGTACGGATAAGGCGGCATGTAAATGTTTTCAATCACTGTGTCTCGTTTGTCCTTTATCTATTTGGAGGGAAAAAAGTATCTTTTTCCCGTGACGTGGACCCAATTTAGAGGGAACAGAATCCTAAATCCAAAGCTATGTTAATAAGAGGAGTCTCATTTACTCTAAACTCTGGTTTAGAAGACATAGAAGGAGGCCGGTGCTCTTGTCATTGCTTGGATCGAGGATGGTGTGGGTCTTGAGAAGCAACGATCAAGGACCACCAACATACGGTATGTATACGAAAAACCTCCGTGTAATCATTAGTACACTGAAGGTTAGTGTATGTGGGCTCTAATGTGAGTGAGTTTGTGTAAATGTTTGTGATTATAGAATGATTGTTGTTAACGAAGTTGATTTCTGAAATTATTTTCGACTGACCCACATCAGTAGGTTTTGCTAATCTGTTTATAGTCTAGTTTCTAATTAGTGTATATCATTCGTTTCCTTAATTGTTTGTCTCGGTTTTTGGTATTACTGGGTTTTTATAATTGATCACTTGTTAGTGTCCAAGGCAAAAATCAATTTGTACACCAACTGTTTGTGATAATTACAGTAAGTTAACGTGCAACTAGTAATCAGTACCTAGAATTGTTAAACTTTGGTTTTGTTAATCAGTTTGTCCTCTCGGATTTTTAAGGGGTGTCGTTTTTGATTAAGTGGTCCAGTGCATTTGTTTAAACAAAAAAGATGAGTTTTTTGGGGATTGTTTAAGATTAGTGCATTTCTCCATTGTTTAACACTTTAACAGTGACCAACCAAACCGATTGAGTGATTGTTTATTGTTTCCTTATGCACCATTAGCACAATATCTTCTTTGTTTATTGCTAAAGAATGAGTTATTTAATGATTGCATTAAAATATATATGCAGATTATGGCACTGGGCACTTCAATATTAAAATGCATCATTGGGTGATTTTGGGGGTACAATAAGCCAGACCTACATTGGGGGAAGTGTAAGTACTTTTGATTACTGCCATGGTGATGAATTATCAATTCTTGAATTGTTCACCATGGGTGAGGAGTTGGGATATGGTTTTGATAACAGGTTCTACCATAAGCTTAATGGGCAATTTTTTCTAATGCAAACAGATAAAGAGATAATGAATTTGGCTTATGTTGTGGATGCAAGGAGGGTCGTTTATATTTATATGAAAAATGCAATAGTGGTAGGCACCCAGGTAAGTCAAATTTGCTCAAATACCCTTAGTTCTACCATTGGTAAAGATGTGGTTATTGAGGATGATTATAGTGATGAGTATGATCATGACTCATCTTCCTCTGAAGATGACTCAGATGTTGTCTTCAATGACAGTGATTACAACTTAACTGATGATGATAATGAATTTGAAGCAAATGTAGACAAAGATATAGAATTTGTAAGGTTGTCTGACAAGGCTGAAATTGACCAAAGCTATGCAGAGACCATACATAAATTGGTCAACATAAATGGTGATTGTGATGGTGGGTCATTTAGTGATAAAGGTGGGCCTAGTGGGACAAAGTCTAGGATAAAGTTACATGTGAGAAGGCAGATAAAAGTGGTTGAGAAAAGGCCAGCTCAAGTGGTTGAGATAAGGTCTAGTGAAGTGCTTGAGACAGGGCCAACCTAATCTTCGATAACAACACAACTGCAAGGCAAGGGCAAAAGAGTGTAGAACATGATGATGTGGCAACGGATGCAGTGAGCAAGACCTTTGTGTTGTTCTTTTTGTGCAAGGGCTGCTATTTTTTTGGAATGTAGTTAAGTTATGAGAACAAGAATTCTGTGATATTTTTTTGTTGAACTTTTGTCTTGGGCAAGCTATGTGAACAAGTGAAGTACCGGTTTTTTTTTTTTTTTTTTTTGAACTAAGGAATTTGGATAGCAACATTTTGAAGTCCATTCTTCGTTGGCTGGCTTTTGTGAACAAGTCAAGTGCTTTGTGTGGTTTTGAGCCTTGTGTAAGTGAAAGGCTTTTGAGCCTTATGTAATGAACAAGATAAGTTCTATGTTTGCACCAATTTTTTCTACTGCTGTTTTTTGCAACTATTTTTGCACCAGTTTTTTCAACTTCTGTTTTTTGCTACTGTTTATGCACCAGATTTTTCTACTTTTTCTTTTTGCTGTTGTTTTTGCACCAATTTTTTCTACTGCTTTTTGGCTAATCTCATGTTCTATTGCTTTTTTTTTTTCGCTAGCATTTGGCTCTCTGCAAATAGATGAGGGTTAAGTCTACTGTTTAGTTCCTTCCGTTAGGTGTATGACAGAATGAGACGGCAAGTGTGTATTTGTTAACGGAACTGAAAGTTCAGGTGTTTTTTTGTCAATAGTTAAAATTCAGGTGTTTTTGTAAGAGTTGGCTGAAAATCAGATGTTTTTTTGAAATTTTCCCCAATATTAATATTTATGTGTGATTATAAAATAAAACACTTTCCAGTACAACTTGACGAGCGGAAACGCCCTACATATCAAACACAAAAACAATACGCCAGAAAACAGATACCCCATTACCCCCAGCCCACCTAGTTACTCTGTCTGTCTCTCTCTCTCTCTCTCTCTCTCCGACTCAACCCTTTAGAGGAAGATTCATGGACTCTCAAACAAGGTACAAATTCACAAATCAAGCATACAAACGCATATTTGTATACCTATATACAAGAATTAAATATTCTGAACAGGTGTGGGTCTTTAATTTGTCCTCCTAATTTTGCTTCTCTTTTCCTTTTTTGCAGCTCGCCAGTAGAAGTCCAGACCGTTGATGTTCAAGGAGCTAAAGAACTCATCACCTCTGGCCATCGTTATCTTGATGTGAGGTGAAAATTGGTCCTATTTCCTAGTTTAATTCTGCAATTTCTTTTTCGGTAATATATAATAACCGGATATCCGTGTCAGTTTGTGCACACTTGCACTAATTCCGGAGTTTAAAGTTAATGACCGAATAAACCCTCCAGTTGCCGCAAGGTTTGGAATGTTTGGCCTCTGTGGGATTCGAACATGCGACCTCACAGAGGACTACCACTTATTTGTTTTATTATGCTTACTTGGCCAAACTCTTGGGGGTTATTAATTCTGCAATTTCTGAGATGGGTTCTTCTTAAAATGTTGAATATGTGAATGTGGTTCTCTGTTTTTGTGTTTTTGTGCTGGCGAATAATTTTGTTGTTTGTAAATTGGAAAAATGAATTATTAGGACGGAGGAGGAGTTTAACAAGGGCCATGTGGATGTGGAGGACGCTCTCAACATTCCTTACATGTTTAACACCCCTCAAGGTTCTGTTTTTTGCTTCACTTTTTACTATATTCCTGAAGAGGCCAATTTCTGCATCCGCCTAGGAGTGACATATCATATTGCTCACAAAATAAAATAAACTTGGCCGATAAGTTTTCAATCATAATTAGATATCATTATTATGTTTAGTGCTATTCTTAAAAAAAAAAAAAATTGATATAACTTTGTCGTCACCCCTGCCAATCAAAGAGATGTATGGTAGATTTACATAAATAAAGTGAAAAAAAAATGCATATAGAAATCGGAGATGGGAGTGCAGAAATCGATTTTATTTCGTAATTCAAAAATAGTATATCGGCATATTCTCTATCACCCTCTATTTCCACGTGTTCAACTGCCAATCAAAGAGTTGTATTGTAGATTTACATAAATAAAGTGAAAAAAATGCATATAGTAAATAGGGGAGTGCAGAGATCAAATTTATTTTGTAATTCAAAAATAGTATATTCGGCATATTCTCTATCACCCTCTATTTCCACTTGTTCGATTAGTTTTTATTGAAGGAACTATATAAAATCAGAGTCACCGTGTGTTTAATTTGTCTATATCTTTTGTTTTTTGGTAAATAAATTTTTTTTGATAAGACACTGTGAAATAAAACAGTAAACCATTGTGATGTATAATAGTTTCTTCCAAATAATTGAAACACGATTTCAATTTTTCTCATATAACATTCCAGGAAGGGTGAAGAATCCAAAATTTATGGAGCAAGTTTTATCAGTCTGCAACAAGGAAGATCATCTAGTAGTGGTAACAAAAAAATACTAGTGGAATCATGTTGTGGTTCTCTGGGTTACTTTATCTTTATACTATGTCCGTTCTTAAATGAAAGTCTAGTACGGAAAGACGTGCTATTTTTTAATAAAAAATAAAGTATTTCCGTGAATAATTTTTTTAATTTATCACCACCGGACCAAATTAAATAATGAAATTGAGATCTTTAATTTTGTGTCAAGAATTTTTTAAAATTTATGCAACAAAGGACTATATTATTTTGTTCAAAAATTGCATGTCTTTTTGCTATAGAATATCATTTATGAGCAGAGAGAGCAGTATTTTAATGAAAAGTGAACTTATTTATGGCATCTGATATGTGAATATTTTCATTCCGTTTTAATTATTTGAAGGGGTGCCAAACTGGGGTAAGGTCGGTGTATGCGACAACTGACCTTCTTAATGCTGTAAGTTTTTCTTCTCATCAACATCAACTCCCTGTTTATGTCAGTTGTACGGGAGTTGAGCGCCTCCTCCATGAGGACCCGAACTCAAGACCTCTCCCTTATGAGGTAGAGTAAGGAACCAACCACACTAGGTGGTGTTCCTTTGTGAAATTATGTGGAAGCGTTCAATCTACTCTTAGAGGGGGGGTGAATAGGAGTTTTGAGAAAAATTACCAATTTTCTGATTTAAAAATTAATATAGATGAACGGGTTGATTATCTCGATTAATCCAAACAAAAAATCCAAGTAGTGCGATAGAATAAAATTTGAGAGCGAGGATCGCGCGATTCTGGAAAAACTTAGGGTCACCAAATAGCTACAAAAGCCAAAACCACAGCCTAACACTATTGATATATTCTATTAATCAAAAAGTACAAATTGCAAATAGTAAAAACCTTACCCGGCGCTACCTGCCAATGGCCAATCTCGGAGTGCTCGGAGAAACTGCTTCAAGATCAATAGATGCACCCGCGGACTTGCAGATCTCGGTTCAGCAAACTCAGAATCAATCTCCAAGGTGGTACGGCGATAAGCGGCACCAAACCACGAACAGTGAATGGATGTATGATATGATGTGATTTATACCAAAAAAAAACATTCGACAAGGCAAGACGAAAGAAGCAAACAAGAATGTGGGCTACAACGAAAAAAACTGTCAAAATCCCATAAGTGTCGTGCAGCCCATTCTTTCTTTTCTAAAAAGCCAAAATCTCTCTCGCCTCGACCGAAACTCAAAACAGCCGTGCAACCCTTTCTTTTTATCAAAACTCTCGCCAATCTATCGAAAACAAAAAATTGTGTGCAAAAACGAATTGAAGAAAAGAATTTTGGGCTGCCACAAAATATTCTCTGTATAAATTTGATCTCCGTCCTCGTCACGCTTATGACCTAACAAGTCTACATATATATAGGCAGATGCAAGATTAAAAACACGTGATAAAAAGCAATGGCTGCTGCCCTAAACCCCACTCGCCTGAAAACATATTTTTGGGAGAGTTAATGGAAAGCAAAATCGCACGGAATTTTCGGAAAAAGCAAACATAAAATCTTGTTTTCTAATACTGTAGAAAGAAACCTCTCGTAATGGTAATGATATATGAAAAATGAATTTTCAGAGAGTTTTATGGAGAGGCAAACGTGCATAAATAAAATTTCGAATCTCGGAAATAATATGCATGATGTGCTAATGCTATTACCTTTCATGTAATTGGCTCGATTCCGTAGCGGTCAATTTGGCACAGATAATGGGAGGAGCATCGAGCGAGGTACTACCCCTAATTGTCCTACCCATTATAATAAAATGAAATCGATATAACAAAAGACATTAATGGAGGTTTTGAACAACCCCGAAAAGTGCCAAAATATCTAACACTTTGTTTGTTTGTTTAACGACCATATAATCACTCTAATCAAAATGGGATATTCCCCCTCCATTTCCTCACAACAAACTACATGCTCTCAATCTCGAGGTGCTATCAGGTTTTCACATAAGTGGTTTTGCAAACTCCAACGTGCTATCAATCTTGAGGGGCCAGTTCATCTGTGGGTTTGGCCTATCTATTATCTTGCACATCGCTAATAAATGGTGGGATTGGTCCCTCAAAAATTAGTTAGAGTGCGCGTAAAATGGTCCGAACACCTTGAGTGATCATAAAAAAATACTACGTTCTACTTTTGCCTATAGATCCATATTATCTTTCTTGTTCCACTAGCTAGGACCAAATTCTCACATGTCCGTTTCGTTATTACAACCTTATTTTTCGATGTCATCAAAAGCTACACGCAAATTCTCATTGGATCTCGGTTGTTCTTAACGGCGATGGTGTTGGCTTTATGGGGGCTAGCATCCACCCTGTACTCGAGACGCCCCCTGCTCGCGCGGGGCAAGCGTATTGGGAGGACTAACCACCTTCACCCGTCGCAATGCTTTATGGGCAGCATTGCAAAGCCCCTCATGTCGGCCTGCCGCTAAGTGTAGGGTTCTGCGCTGCCCTTTAAAGATTAAGTTGCGCCTTCCCCTAACATCAATTGCTTTTAGGTGAGTTGGTTAGCACCTGATCCAGCAGATGGCTATTAGGTTTTCTGAATTATGAAGCTTGCTTGTAGCATGTACGTGAAATGTAGGAGATCAACAATTTTGCTTTCGCCATAAAAATGACTAATTAGCTAGCTTTGCATTTGAATGGGGACTCACTTGCAGGACTTCAAGCATGTGCGGAATATGGGAGGGGGCTATGTTGCATGGGTGGAGAATGGTTTTGCAGTGAAGAAACCAGAACACTAAAGTTGTACTACTACTCTTTCATTTTTATCACGAAATGAATTGCTACCATCTCCTTCCCCATGCATGGACTACTACATAAAGGGGATCGAAACTATAAATACATTTTCTGTAATTCCAGCAAAACATCTGCTTTTTCCATTTTATGTGAGGTCGAGATTAAAATGCCGGGTTTTTTTTTATAATGAAAACTCAGGTGTCTGTGTCAGCTTGCGTGTGCCTCGACTAACCCTGATGGAGATTGAAAAGTCGGTTGGTGCTAAGCTTGACCACTATTATATGTGTTGGTTAAGCTTAAGCATTGCTCAATAAATAAATGAAATTACTTCACGAATCTTCCGGGCAAGGTTTTTTTTTTTTTTAAATTCGGAAGTATTAGTTGCGCGCTAACATCTTTGAGAAACTTGATAGTCGTTGTTTATAGAGAACCTGAGTTAAGCTTACATTTTTAACATGCCGCGCGAAAGGTGGTGTTAGGATAGAGAGTGAATTGTAACCCCGTAACTTGCCAAGTACTTGTGCTTAAACATGTCGTTCCTCCCAAAGCTGTAAATAAGAGACAACGGGTCTGATGGTTTAAGCATATTTTTGAAGTTGAGATTTCTGCTTCGAATCTTACTCTTCGGATTCGGGAAAACTACTGTGCTCGGTTTGGGTGTAGAGGCTCAATCTTTTTTTTTCTGCGCACGGTCTCTAATAAGTTTTCTTCCTAATATTACTTTCATTTCTTTATCTATATATCTCTCTCTACTCTTTGTCCCAAAATCCTTCTCTCAAAATCCAAGCTAAACAAAGTGAGTCCTTTACGTACAATTGAACCGTACACAAGAATGGTTGTAATAATGCACAAGGTTGTGAATACCGTTATGTACCAGCTGGTACATACCGTACACGAGAAAGCGGTACACTTACCCTACAATACCATCTCGGCCTCAATAGTAGCGGAAATTCCGCACAATACCGGATGAGATGGTGTTACCAGCAATTTTGGTCGGTATTTTGCAAAACAGTCCCATTTTGTACGGGCAGTGGAGAAAAAGAAGGAAAAAAGAGAAAATAGGAGATCGGAACGAAATCTGGCTCCTCCGGCGTATTCTCTGGCTCCTTGTGATGTTCTTCGGCGTATCCTCTGGCTCCTTGTGGTCTTCTCCGGCATATCGATCTTCCCACCGGTTAAGGAAAATGGAGTGGTGTAAGGAGGTGTTTCTACTAATAAAAAAAGTTAAAAACTTAACGTATCTTATCATCTCATTTTCACCACCAAAAATGTTTTACTAAGAGCATCCGCAATGGGAATAATCAAAATCAATAACCAAAATGTGCCACGTCAGCATTTGATTATCAAGTTTAAGTTCATGTCGAAACATAGCAACCTCTATCTCCATTGGTTATTTTTGCATCCCTAACAAAAAAATCTCAAAATACTCAATGTACATATGTCCAATCGCAAACGAGTTTCAATTATGCATCCGATCACACTGAATTATTCGTCTCGATGAGGCGATTAATGAAGTGTTTTGGTGTATTGAGTTTCGAGTTTCCTTATCGGGTTTGGTTATTGAGTTTTGGTTATTGGTAAAAGTTGTTAAGTTTGGTTATGGAATGGGTGGAATTTGATTATTTGCTAAAAGACTTATAACTTTGCTTATTACAATGTGATGTGTTTTTTTGAGCATTATTGTTAAGTTTGCTTATTCACATCCATTTAATTATTACAATGTGGATGCTCTAAGAGATACGTGGGTTCATCTGCACAACTTTTGGAAAAAGTAAATTTAAAGTAGGATTGGGAAAAGTAAATTAAAGTTGGATTGGGAAAAGTGAAGTTGTGTTGGAAAAGTTAGTTCAAAATCAGTGGGTTTTGTTTTATCAAAAAACCAGTGGTTAGAGCACACCGTTTGGGAATATATGCTCCTAAAAAAGCATTGGAAGTGGAGTAGTTTTCTGATTAAAAAAACGTTAGTTGTATTGGAATAGGATAAGTGTGTATCATAGAGCACTCTTTTATCCTACTATTAGTTGCAGAAAATTCAAAACGGTATCGGTATCTGATTCGTACCATTACTGTACGAGTAGCAAAAATGTTACTCTAACTAGTACGATATTCAAAATCTTGGTAATGCAATTACATATTCTTATAGTAGTAGTTGTCACTTCTGTTAAAGGCTTTGTAGTTTTCTCTCAATGTTATTTTGGTTTTGTTGAGAGATTAGTTATGTCCCAAGGGCCGGGACATGTGATGTCCCAATCTCTCTTTCCATTGGGTTTGACACATTTAGTGAAGCGGTCCATACAACTTTGGGATGGAAAAAAAAAAAGTTGGGGCGCCACACATTCTTATCCCTAGGGTATTGAATAACTTTTCGATATTTGTGATTGGAATGCAAAAGGATGATCTTTTTTTTCTTTTTTGTTTTGAGGGTTATTTCGGTCAACTTATGCACACCTCGATTAATCTCCTCTTCAGTTCTATCAAAGATCCACACTCGGATCAGAGGTTTTTCCAAAAAAAAAAAAATATGCCCAAATCCCAAGAATTAAACTCTGAATAATTATGTAGGAAGCAAACTCACCTACGCCTGTCAACGGGTCGGATCGGGTCCGGATCCGACGTTATCGGATTCGGATTAGGATTATCGGATCGACGTTATCGGATTCGAATTCAGATCGAATTTTTCGGATCGGATTCAGATCAGATCCGGTCCATTGACAGGCCTAAACTCACCAACCAATAGCTAAACAAATCATCTTCACACTTACCAAAAGACAAAGGATCTCCACGCTTACCAAAAAAAAAAGAAAAAGGAAAAGGAAAGGAGTCAAATATTATTTTACCATAAGTATTGTTTTAGTACATCCTTTTTCTACTTTTCTGAAGTCACTCCGCTTAATTCCTATTTTGGAGAGTAACTTTTAATTCTTCACATAATTTTCAATAAATTTTTCTCCCTATTTTCCTCAATATAAACCAAACAAAGTGTATTGTCCATATCTACTTTCCAACATCTTCCTGAAGAAAGACATCCAACACAGATTTACAGCTGGAAAATACGACTCTCACACCTCATCTCAAGTAACTGTGCGCCTTCACACTTCCCAGTACAGTACAGGAGTTGAATTGGCTAGAAACATTGAATTGGCTAGAAACATTGAAGCGCTTGTTCGGTTTAGAATTCCAAATCCGAGGTTTTGGATAAAGTAACTTTTTTACTTTTTCTCTCTCTAACTTTTCAATCATTACTTTCATTTTTCACTCTATCTCTTTCTACTTTTTACCTCTCTCCACAATCATTACTCTCATTTCTCTCTCTACATTTATTCAAAAACACAACTCAAAACCCACAACCGAACAAGGGCTAAGGATTATCTAGTCGTCCACCGTAATTTTCTATGAGTTTATCATATCATCAATGTGAATGTTACGACACTAGCCATTATTGCCATGTTAACAACTACCGTCCACCCCACACCATTTCTGCCCCACCACCTCTCTACTGCCGCCACTACCACCATTACCCATTTGGTCTGGTGGGAGGACCGGGGTCTGACTTTAGATCTTTTTTCCGGCGAGCATTCTTCCCCTCTCGCATAGCCTCATCGATCCCTTGTCAGGACTTCTACACCTCTTGACGGAGCCTACCTCTGTAGGAGTAGTTATGCCATTGTTCACTTTCTCGGCGCTCACACCATAAGCATTATCACTAGGGGCGGACTCAAATAGAGGCACGTGGGCCAATCAAATTCAACCGATTTTTTCTTTCCTAATTATCCTATCTATGATAGTTATCATATTAGTTATGAACTTACTGTATTAGTAGTGGTCTTGTAGTCCTCTAAACAAAACACATAACGTGTTTCCTCCAAGTACCACCACAACGACGCCGTCAGCCAACCCACCTCTCATCGCCACGCTGATACACCAACCATAAAATGTCTTTCTATTACTCCCTCCGTCCTACTCCCTCCGTTCCAAAATAATTGTCCCTTTTGGGACTGTGTGCCATTTTCAATGGCTTATATCTTTCAATTTATAGTAGTTTTTATGATTTTGAAAATTTTGTATAATAGAATTAATTAAGATCTATCAAACAAGATCCATAATGCATATTTTTTGAGGTTCACATCAAAAGATATAAGCCGTTGAAAATGACACGCAGTCCCAAATGGGACAATTATTTTGGAACGGAGGGAGTATTTTCTTTGTCAGTTTTTTTAATATTCGTGTCTGTTTTTGTAATGCCCCGATTTTCCAAGGGAATTTCGGAAGCATTAATATATTATACCTAGCATTAATAATATCTTTTTATTACAAATCACGGAATAGTGTCTCCTTATTACAACTTGAAATGACACTAATATGCTTTACCCCACATGTACGGAGGCCCTTGGGTGACATAACGCCACAAAGCAATGACTCAGAGCGACACTAGTTCTGATACAGATCCCAAGCGAACTCTTGCTCGGTCTCCATCCCTGGAATCTCTCCGGTGATACACTGCTCCAAACTGGGGTCTTGTTCTTCTATGTCATCATTACCTGCAGCTTCTGGTAAATTGATCGCCGAAGCAACCGATTTACCAGGATACAAATGTACCCGTGAGTGATAAATCACCCAGTAGATACCACTAACTCCACAACTCATAAGATACAACCAATAATATAATAATGAGCATAAAGAATAAAGTTACAGCAATGAGGAGCAGATTATGAATTATCTAGTCTTTTAGTGATTTCTAGATTTCTCTACCATGAAAAATAATCCTCCCGAACAACCTCTGAACTATGGCGACTCTGTCGATTTACCCTCTCCTTGCTTGCCCAGCCTGGGGTCCCAGACGAGTAAGACCAAACTATATGTCGGGTCAAACTCGGCTGTACCATCACAAGGAGCGAATGATAACCAACCAACCGCGAGAAATGATACCCATACTCCGGTTTCATCCAATAAATCCACCCCCGGAAATCCGGAAGATAAATCCAACAGTGCCATGTTCAGGGTTCGCAAGATGATAATCCACCGGTCTTTAACCACAAGTGCCGATACCGACGACCATTCTTTCAGGAAACCCACGGTCCTCGGCCACTTTGGTTATCTCCTGACCATAACAAAATTTCACTTTCCCTAGGGATTTATCGTCTAATCAATTTATTTTAACATACGAATACCACCCGGGGTATCTATTGTCCAATTTCTATGTTCACGTCACAACAACAAAGCAATAACAACCTATAGAAATTCATGATACATGTTTCCACAATTTTTTATTATCTTTAATGACGAATTAGTGATTTTTATGATTTTATAAAATAGTCCACGTATTACTAAATAGTTTAAAATCAATTACTTAATAATAATAATAATAATAATAATAATAATAATAATAATTTATCACAAGGATAGCTCTTTCTTTTCTTTCTTTTGAAAATCCTTTCATTCGTTAACAAAATTTGTTAATCTGTTCCATATTTCTCGTTTCTTGTGTCCCGTAAACATGCATCATTTTCTCGCTTTCACATTATTCTTTCAAAGCTTGCTACAATCATGTGATAATAAATCATGAATTTCATACATTTCTATTTTTGACAACTTTGAAAATTATAACATCACTACTTATCAACAACATGCAATTAATTAAGTTTTACAATAATAAAATCAACATTTCAACTTCAACAATTTAATCGTATGATATCATGAACATAATAAATAAATAGTTAAACATATAGCACATCAACATTATACTTAGGTGAGTAGATACGAGGTTTTTACCGTTCTTCTTGGCGGTAGAGCGGCTATGGAGTACGTCGGGTGAAAAGGCGGGTGAGGTAACGTCGTTTCGACTCAACCGAAGAAAATAAGAAAATAGTTTTTCTTTTCTTTTCTTTCCCTTTTTTTTCTTTCTTTCCCTCTTTTCTTTCTTCCTCTCCTTAGTTGTGTCGTGTGTGTGGTGTGTGAGGTGTGGGTGAGTGTGGTGTGTGAGGTGTGGGTGGGGGCCTATTTATAGAAGAAGATTAGGGAATAATTCCAAGCATATTCCTTCCTTAATTAATATCCAGCAGAATAATTTCAAGAATATTCTTTTATGCCAAAGCATATTCCTAGAATAATAAAAATCTAAAAGTTTGATGCCGAGAATATTCCTAGAATAAAATATAGGGATGCCAAGAATATTCTTAGAATAAAATCTAGAGAAATCAAATCAAATCTTATAATATCTAAATAAAATCTTATAATATCTAAACAAAATCTTATAAAATCTTAACAAAATCTAGTGGATTCTAAAGGATAAGATCAAATCTAATAAAATCTAACCAAATTTTATCCTAATCTTATCCAATCTAATCTTATCCAAACCATATCTAATAAAATCCTATATAATCTAATAAAATCTAAACATAATTAATAGAATCTAGGTCATATCTAGGAGATCAAATCAAATCTAGAAAATCTAAATCCTATTCTATAGAATCTAACAATATATAGCAAAATCTTTATAAAATTCAATCAAATCTTAAATTGTAGATCATGCTAATATTACGGAATTTTTATTTTATAAAAATTTCGGAATATTACAGTTTTCAACCACTTATATCTTCCAATATGAATCTCCAAAAATATATGCTAATATAGATCTTATTTGATAGTTCTTGATTAAGTCTATAATACAAAATTTTTAAAATTATGAAAAATACACTACACTTAATTATCATGCAAGACTTTCATAGTATAAAACTCTTTGGGACATCCGTAAAAACATACTTTATGATAATATTTGACAATGAGCGTCGGGGTTTTTGTGATTATTTTTAGAATTTTAATGTTATTTTTTACTTCATAAAAAATATCTAGATCCGCCACTGATCAATCATTACCGTCAATTATTTTATGCGAACTGTCAACATCACATCATCACTACCCTCACCACCCCCGCCACATCACCACCTCCACCAAACCACCACTTTGACCTCAGCACTACCATTGAGAAGCCAAGGAATACTCTCAACTTTTGTTTTTTGTTTTTGTTTTTATATAAAAATAAAACAACCCTCACACTCACCACCATGTTAGAAACTAAAAATAAATTGAATCCTGTGAGTATTTAATTATTGGAAATTTGCAAAGTTTCAAAAGCCGAGAAAAATTCACAGCTTCTCATCTCGTAAATTGAAAACTCCTCATCAAATGAGGTTAGCATATTTCATGTATACAAAGAGTTTATGAATAAGTGTCTCTTCTTTCTTTTTATTTTTTTATTTTTTTCTCTTTGTTTTGGTAGTTAATCTTTTTCTAATGGCTTAGATTGTTCAAAAATCTTTTGACTCTCTTTAATTTCGTAAGAAGACTGGGAATGAGAACAGAGAAATTTACATAAAACTATTCCAAAATTGGATAACCAATTACCATGGCCCCTGGTGGAGGAATTGAATCGAGCCATCCTACATGATCAAAAAAATATAAAAACTAGATAAAAATAAGATTTGAGGCACGTGTTTCGCACCTATTGGGTCCGGATTGACCCATAAATTTGGTTACACGAGGTCATTCTCTATGGCCGTTTTAAAAACACATTGCGGGTGCTACGTTAAAGGTTACTACAAAAGACTTCACTGAAACCTCCGTAATATCAATTGGTTTAAGGAGATCGAAATGGTGGAAAAACGGTCCCGCACAGGGAAGGAAGTGAAGGAACTAGATATCATGGTATGGTCCATATCAAAAACGTGAGATATTGCCATTTGGTTATGTATAGTCAATTTCTGTCCACCAATAATTTAGCTACAATCAACTCTAAAGGGGGGTTTGCTCCCCACTCAATTGATCAGAATTCGGTTTTTAAGGTCAAGTCACAAGAAAGAAATTTTTTGTAAATTCCTTAGTCACAACGTGGATGACCTGACTTTAATCGGACAGAAAAAGAAATTAGTCGAATTATGTGTAAACGAACCCGAACACCCCTCTACCGTCAAACTTTAGTACTACCCATCGACTATACTCTTTTTGAAGGAGAATTTGGTCCCCTTCCTTCCGCAATAGAGTAGTTTTTTGACGCCAACCACTGAGCTAACCACCTCGGTGATGGGAAAGTTAACTACTGGTATTGAAGCGAAACAGAGAGTCAATAAATGGCAGAACAAGAAACCGTCCCCCATCATTAAATTTGCAGATTCGGACAATCTTTAAAGTTTTTCACTATCGACACCCATCACCATCTTCATCTGTCGGCGGCCAAAACTACCTTATATACAGTATAAAAGTTGAGATTCCCTGAATATCTTTGTACGTACCGATTCAGTCAATCTTTATTACCTTGCCATTGAAAACATCGCGTCAAAAACCCGATACCTTCAATGGAGTTTCCCACAAGATTCTGTCAAAAAAAGCCCACCCTTTTTCCCACATGCCAAACACTACACAAGTGGGGGCACCTCCTTTCCAATGGAGAAATCAACGTTTATTTGTCTCTACCCATAACTTGTCGCCTCTCACTCTTAACATAAAGCTCTATAAAGTCCTACCAATGTTTCACAGGTATATTGCATTCTATTTCTAGGGTTTTCTGGGTTCTAAGATGTCATCATTGTTAGTTTCAGCTCTTACTTGCGTATGGGTTTTGATTTGTTCACATGGGGTACTTGGGTATGTGAAATATAATACTGGAGGGGTCATTGTTGATGGGAAATTGAATGTTCATTTGGTTCCCCATTCTCATGATGATGTGGGCTGGTTGAAGACTATTGATCAGTACTATGTTGGATCGAATAACAGCATACAGGTCTTAGAATTTCATTCACATATACATAGGATATGTCTGATTGTAGATTATATTGATATGCTCACTTTCACTCTGTTCTCTTAGACAAAAAAGTACACTTCCGTGGTTAATTGCCCAAAATATGTATGTTGCATCAATCAAATGAGCTCAACTACATTCTTTTGGCGATGCATGAATAGGTTTAGTGTAGGGGAAGTTGAATTGTGAGCTGTTTCATGTTTGTTGTTTTGTGATCCAATAATGGCGCACAAGTAATGTTGATATATCGACGACAATATACATAATTGCTTTGTTGAGTGTAATAGGATATGGAGTTTTAGCCTATGGGCATGTGAATTTTGTGTGTGTGTGTGTGTGTGTGTGTGTGTTTTTTTGGGTAAGTATGTGAATAGAGCTTTGTTTGGTGCTTATGTGCAGGGTGCTTGTGTTGAGAATGTGCTGGACTCTGTTGTTGTGGCCTTGCACAGGGATCCGAATAGGAAGTTCATTTTCGCTGAGATGGTAAAGCAAGATATTTCAAACATTTTGATGACCTATTTCTGGAATAATCCTATACATAAGTGAACTTTTATTTCATATATGTGACAAGGAATAGTTCTTGCTGATGGGCAGATTTTACAGATATGGTCTATGACTTTGGCTTTGGTTTGTAACTAATAGAATTATTTTCACAACTATACTCTTGAGATAAGGTTTTTAAGCAATAGTTGGCAATTGCTGTGAAAGTTTATTACCCAACATACTAACCTACACAACGTTGTGTATTTGGTGGGGCGACCGAGAGGACCTCTGTCTTTTCTTGATTGAAGATTTGGACCACATTTCCACCGCTTCATACCTCCTGTATTTTTCTCCCTGAATCGTATTCTAAAAACATTTCGAAGCGAAAATTGACTCTTCATTTCTGTTGAATCTGGTTCACCCTTTGTTTTTATTGAGGTCCTTTATTCCACGGTCCAGAATAAATGCAGCAGTAGTTATAAAGAATTTTCTATCATTGATTTGAGCTTTATCATTTAGTTCTTTCTCGAGCAACTTATGGTTGGCTGACAGAAACTAATGATCTATAGGCGTTCTTCCAAAGATGGTGGGAAGAACAAAGTGTGGAAGTACAAGAAGAAGTTAGAAAGCTTGTTGATGGTGGTCAATTAGAATTTGTGTACGTAGTCTACAAGCAACTTGTATTGTGTGTCCTGGTCCGGGATGCTGGTATACATTAACATGGAAATGATTCTTTGGCGCAGAAATGGTGGCTGGTGTATGCATGATGAAGCTGCTGCCCATTACATAGACATGATTGACCAAACTACCCTTGGTCACCACGCATTAAAAACCCAATTCAATACAACACCTCGTGCTGGATGGCAAATTGATCCATTTGGGCACTCAGCTGTTCAAGCTTACCTACTTGGGGCTGAGGTACATGAATTCTATGATTTTTACACGACAACAATATGTGATGTTGACTATAGTTATCGAAACATCCTATCATAACCATGTTTCTGCTCCAAACTCAGCTGTTTGAATTGTTTTTTTTTATATTGCATTGCTACTTATATTTTTGTCCTTCTCTGAAATTTTAGGAGGGCTTTGTGTATCAGATTGATGACCAAAATCATGTGTAGGTAGTTTAGAAAACGGTTTTGTTAAGCACCACCAATTAGGATAATACTCGCATTACACTTTTTACAGATATCAATGCACTTTTAACACATTAACCACCGCCCTTGGGTCTGAGGTTAACATTTTCCTCTATAATGTGCATTTTCCTCCAACTCTGTTGCTCGATTAGCTTGGCTTCGATTCTGTGCATTTCGCGAGGATAGATTATCAGGACAGAGCAAAGCGCAAGGTAGATAAATCTCTTGAAGTCATATGGCGTGGATCCAAAACTTTTGGTTCCTCCTCTCAGGTCTGGAACTGCATTTGCTTTTCTTTACTAGACCCTGTTATGTTTAATGGCTCGCTTTCTCATTATTCACTTTGTCCTTTTGCAGATTTTCACTAATGCATTTCCTGTACATTATAGTCCTCCAAGCGGGTTCCATTTTGAAGTGTCTGATAAAGACTCTATTCCCGTCCAGGTTCTATTACTCAACTAGCTGAACTACTAAATTTCTAAATTTGTGTTATATATAGCGTTTCTGTTGATTGTATCTCCTCACCTGATGCATACTACAACTGCAGGATAATCCTCTGCTATTTGACTACAATGTTGAGCAACGAGTTAATGATTTTATTACTGCTGCAATCACACAAGTAAATTCCAATTCCAGTATTTGTTTCCAGATTTGGAGTTGGTGTTCTTTTGCATGATGGGCTCTAATAGATCGGTAGAACTAGCTAGACACTAACCTGTAATACTTCGGACCCACTTTATACACAGGCAAATGTGACGAGGACAAATCATATCATGTGGACAATGGGAGAGGACTTCCAATATCAATATGCTGAGACTTGGTTCAAACCAATGGATAAACTAATTCACTATGTTAACAAGGTAAATTCTTATTTATACAAACATTTGAAACTTGTTGCTTCTAAGCTTTATTTAGATATTTACTGATATTGTCAAGCATCTATGGAAATAGGAAAGTGCCAACGGATATTGGGCATCTAGGTGAGAGCTGTTTTCATTTGAATTCATTGGAAATTCAAGGAACTGTTGAACACTGAAGTACCGAAGGCATGGTCTGACCCAATTCATTCTGCCTCCATAATTGGAAGACAATCACATTAAGGCCTTGGGATCTAGGAGTAGTTTGGTAAAACCACATCCTTGGGATTTCATTACTTCATCCATCATGTTAGGGTTCTTCACCGCCCATTTTGTGTGGGTACCGAATCTCAAACAGCTATACAAATCCTCCCATCATTTCCGGATCCTTTCAAGAGCCAACCCAATATAAAGCCTTAACCTCTTTTGAGGTCCAATCCTCACCTCAATGCCAAACTGACAATCAACTACCCTCCTCCAGAGTCATGATTCACACGACGCTTAAATGAAAATCCAGACTTTCTGAATTTCCAACCCTCTTTGCGTAAGTTGGTCTACACGCTCTGTTTCAGTCAACTAAGTGGTACTTAAATTAGCCACCCCGGCCAAGCCACATAAAGTTCCTTTGCAACTTCCCCAATCTATCTTCCACGGATGCAAGAAAAGTAGAAGTGTTGCAGTTTGAATTTTGATTACAACATTTCCTCAACCAATCTTTCATCAGATCTTTTTATCTTGTCGAAGTTTACATGCATGTAGCCTGAGGGTTTAGAAGTATGTTAGGAAACTAAAATGTGATACTTCGATGCATTTAATTGTTGTTCAGGAAATGTATGTCTGAGTAAGCATATAGGACTTGTGAATCTGGTGATGATCTCTATTAATATTCCTTTCAGAATTTTTATTAGCGACAGTTTTCTGTAAGGTTCCTGTTAAAGCTTGTTCCACATCAGTTAATAATCACCTCCAAAAACTTGTATATGTGCCTTGGCGGCCTCTCCACTCATTGCCAATTGGTTTTGAGTTGGATGCTTTAACAATTCCAACTAGGAAGGCATATGTGTTGACCCAATTTTTTTTTTTTTTTTTATAACTCTTATTCTAAATCAACTTCCTTATGTTGAGTCTGCATTAAGAGTGTTCATATTTTTGCAGGATGGTCGCATAAATGCCTTGTATTCTACCCCATCTATGTATACAGATGCAAAAAATGCGGCAAATGAAACATGGCCTCTGAAAACTCATGACTATTTCCCGTGAGAATTCTCTTTGACTATTTTTATCTTGCTGCATCCCTATAAAATCTCCCCAACCCCCATGATATGTAATCTGTTCGTTTGATATTTGACAGATATGCGGACCGTACAAACGCTTACTGGACTGGATACTTTACGAGTCGCCCTGCCTTGAAGGGATACATTCGTATGCTGAGTGGATATTATTTGGTATGGATTCAAGTTTTTCTATTGAGGGTGATATTGAGTCAATATGAGGGTCTTTTTTGACAAGCAAGAACTATTATTATAAAGTATTCACAATGTATGGGATGTAGTTTAACTTTGTTGGTAGAAGTGTGATTCGTTCTATTTCTCGATCTTTCTGACTTGCTCCAACAGAACCAATTGAAAAGATTGAAAAATCAATAACTGATTAATCTGTCTTATGAACTTACCTTTGATGTAATGGGAGAACAACAGCCTGGCAAAGCTGCCCATCCAACTAGGCGCCAAACAAAAGCCATCATTGAAACGATATCGAGTAGGCAAATAGTCGGTCTATTCAATGATAGGCATAATGAGGTGTTTTCCACTTGAAATATGCTTGCTGCAGAGGGGCAGCATCTTCAGTTCATCAAGGAATCTCTTGGCTCTATCATTCTATGTACTTCTGGACGCCAATATGGCAATACCTTTGGTCCTCCGAGTCCCACAAAACATCATGAATCCCTAAAAGTCGTTCAGTTGTAAACATGAGTTTGACAACTAAAAGCAAGATTTCTCTTTGGCATGCTATGTGCCACCGGCCCACCGTGGCCAGTGCATTTGTTGCATGAGGAGAGGACAAGATTTGATTTGATCACTCTGTGGATTAACTCTCTCATACTTCCGTATATTGCTTTTATAGCAGATGACTAGAGTAATGAATTCATGTTCCCTTTGTTGCAACTAGGCTGCACGCCAACTAGAATACATGGCTGGAAGGCGATCTTCTGGTCCCAATACTCACAGTTTGGGAGATGCTTTAGGAATTGCTCAGCACCATGATGCTCTCACTGGCACTGCTAAACAACATACAACAAATGACTACGGAAAACGCTTGGCAATTGGAGCTTCTGAGGTGGGCTGCTGACTATTGTATGAACTTGACCTTCCAAATCTAATCCCTCCACCCTTTTCTACTGATTCTTATACTGTCTATGCTTTTAATTTTTTTATGTAGGCAGAAGCTGTTGTGAATTCAGCTTTGACATGCCTAGCTAGCTCAACAATGAAAGGCCCATGTGCCACACCCTTATCAACATTGAGCCAGGTGATTTTCGACCTCGCTACTTTGCCAATTACGCCTTTATCTGTGTCCATGTTGTCACTTCCTCCTTTGACATTTTGATTTGCTGGTTTTTTTTTTTTTTTTTCCATTTCCTTTGTCATTGACAGTGTCAATTACTTAACATAAGTTTTTGCCCTCCAACCGAGAAAGATATTCCTGAAGGAAAGAGTCTGGTAAATTTAGTTTTTTTTTTTTTTTTCTTCCAAATATTGAGAATGTTCTGGGAACAGTTCACTTATTTCAGAATTGGTTTTCAGGTTGTCGTGGCATACAATTCTCTTGGATGGAATCGCACTGACATCATTAGGATTCCGGTGAGTTTTCATTGGACGAGCTCCGGTTGTTAAACCTTGTTTGAAGACTCTAGTGTGGGTTTTTTTTGGGTAAATAACTCTAGTGAGGGTATACCCAAAACAATTGTAGGGATCATGGCCTTCTACTGCATGCTTAGAAGTTGAGGGAAATTAGGATGTTGTGAGAGTAGGGCAGCCAAAAAGAATGATGCATTGTGGGAAGGTAAAGTTGGATCAACTGAAGGAAACCATTGTTTCTCTATCCAAGATGGAGGAAATTTACTCAAATATCTAATTATCCTGAATTAGGGGCATTGACTACCCAATACTGAGGAATAGAGTAATGGAGGGAATTTCCTGAAGAATTGATGTGTGATGATATAAAGGACTAGCACAACAAGACAGAAAGAAAACAAATAGAGGATAGACATCTTCATAACTCTTAAGTGGTCCAATTATTTTGCAATTAACAAGCACAAAGGACAGGGGAGATAAAGGATTGGAAATTGAGTTCCTCGCTTCCCTTTTTACCATCCAAACTTCCTTTTTTGCCCTCCAAACTTCCTTTTTTGCCCTTATTCATGTGAATTTACTACATTACCCCTTCATAAAGTGATTCAATGAAAGGGTGGTAGTGTAAATTCACATGAATGAGGACAAAAGGAAGGGTGGACAGTAAAAAGGGGCGTGCAGAAATCACTATCCAAGGGTCAATTCACAAAAGTAAAGTCATTAGAAGAGTTGGTATGTTGGCGATATCACCAGTAACAGTATGTTATTGAAGTTTTAGCAATTCAAGGGCAGTGGATATCTGGAGGCATATGCAGTTTAAGTTGTTAGAATGCATTGGATGGCATAGGTTTTAATCAAGGTATTGCACTCTGTATTAACATGACAAGAGAGATCGCCAACCGTGAACCAGCACGAAGGTAAGTGCCATCCACCCCAGCACGACTGCGGGCTATTCGAGTCAAGGAATCAGCCTCTTGAGAAAAAGGTAAAGGGTAGGCTGCCTACCGAGTAACCTCTCTCAACCTTGCTACAGATAGGGCACTTCGTGGGTACTATTTTTTTTTTTTAAATGCCAGATTGGACAGAGATTTCTTAAGTTAGATTAGTAGAGAGGTTGGATAATAACAAATGCGGTTCTTGCCCGAGGTGTACTCTAGAGCAACACGGACAGACTTCGTTTTGAATGAGCAATTCCAAGACCATCTGGGCTTGTAAAATGTGGGCTTGTAAAATGCCTAGGGGGTTCTGTTATTGAATTATGCAGCGAAAATAGTGTGACTGTCTCGTTTTTGTCATAAATCAATTAATGCATTAAAGAGGCAAACTACCAAATTTAGCTATTTGTAAACACAACGCTTTGACAAAAGTATGTTCAGCTTTCTAACGGTCAGCAGTAAAATGAATACAGTTTGTCTATCCCAAACATCGGAATATGTACTGCACGAAGTTAGGAATTTTGCATCTGTTTAGCTGTAATTTGAGTTTTACGATTCTTCATATTTTTGGGGTCAAACGGAAATGGCATTTTACGATTTTTCATTGATAGATAGAATGCAACAGGAATTTATAGTCTTAAGTTGTTTAAAATTTGAACTTCTAGGTGCTATTTTGTCGACAATTGTTGCACTCATTTCATGCCTCACAAAATTATTTACAAGTCCACATACACAACTGCCTTCCTTTCCTGTACCTTTGCATGGCAATTTGTGCAAACTGATATGTTTTAGATTAGGTATGACTAGAAGTACATTTTTGACAGGTTAATGATGCCAATCTTGTTGTCCATGACTCCACGGGTAATGTGATCAATGCACAATATGTGGAGTTGGATAATGTTACAAGCAACTTAAGAGACTTCTACTCCAAGGCCTATTTGGGAATTTCACCAGGAAAAGCTCCCAAGTTCTGGATTCTGTTTCAAGTATCTCTGCCTCCTCTAGGTTGGAACACATACTTTGTATCTAAAGCATCTGGAAAAGGTATTATGGGATTGTGTTGTAGACCATAATTTTAATGTTTCATATTCATATTTAGTAGTTTATTGTTGTTTGCGTTTCAATCACCCCTCGCTCGGCAGGGAGTTGTTTGTATGCTCCTTTGATTGGAGAGAGTGGAAAGAAAACAAAATGGTCAAAATTCATCGGAGCTGAGGGAAAATGACTTGTAACTTTCTTTGTTAGACTATTTTTTCATGTGCTTCTACTTCTGCTCCAAAATGACAGGTAAAAGAATTCAGTCCTACGTCTCTAATGTTGACCCTCCACAGAATGATACTATTGAAATTGGACCAGGAAACTTGAAGTTGTCCTTTTCTGTAGCATCTGGGCAGCTTAAAAGGATGTTTAACTCGAAAACTGGGGTAAGTTGTTGCATAGTGGCATTCCTTTTTTGTTGAATTAGTACCATAGATTATGTTTTTAAACTTGATTAGAATGTGGGGAACTTTTTTGGTATGGCTCAAGCTCTCACTAGGTATTACTTGATTATGGAACATAACTTGAATTGTTGCATTTCATCAGTATAACACTTTGTTCTTGTACTATTTCACTAGGTTGATATACCAGTACAACAAAGTTATCTCTGGTATGGCTCAAGCAGCGATAAAGATGACCAGGTATGTCCTATTCTTTTTAGAACATTACATACACAATTATTCCCTTAAATTTGGGGTTATGGGAAAGTGTTGACATGTTATGTTCTCTGGCAGAAATCTGGTGCATACATTTTCCGACCCAATGGTGCCCCTCCCACTTTGGTTTCAAGATCAGTAAGCCTTCTGCTCTTCCTCCCCAACTTATTCCTCAATAAAGCCTTGTTGTGACTTCATGGGGTTGGGACCAGTTCTTAAATTCCTTTCACCATTTAATTCTTGTTTGGGGCTCTATTTTCTGTGAAACCATAGGCCAGCTTGCCTGCTTTTCTGGTCTAATTGAATGCCAAAGCCATAACCATATTGTTTGGTGTTTGTTGATGCCTTGATGGTGCTTATTTGCAGCTAATATTATTTAAGATTACAGGTGCCCATAAAGGTTGTGCATGGCAGTCTTGTTGATGAAGTTCATCAGCAGTTTGACTCGTGGATCTATCAGGTAAAGCCTTCTTAATGATTTTATTCCATTGACGCCTAATCTTTTGTGGTGTCTTTTCTTAACACTAGGTAGCATCAAAAGAGCCTGTATTTGGATAGCATTAAGGCTCGTGAACTTTGCTTCTAAAGTCTTTCACTGTTCATGATTTCGTTCAGTAACTTTAATTAACAAATGTATCAATTTTGTTCAGGAGACCAGGAATGGGCGAGGTCTGATCTTATCATATAGAACTTGTTGCCTATAAGTTCATATTCCCCGGAGTTTTGAGCAGATGGATAGATCAATTTACATCCTTGATGTGTGAAGTGGTCGCTCAAATATTTAGTTTTCGAATCTGAGCAATAGGATTAGAGCAAAAATGGAAGAGTTCTAACTTCTAACTCATATTAGAAATACAAAGTCTCATGAATTTCTACCATATAGCCAGGAAAAGCTAGTTTATACGCAATGATTCTTATATTCTTTGGACAATTCTGAGGTTTGCTCTGAAGGGGCTTGGAAATATTACAGGGAAATTTGTTTGTAACAGAAGTTTCTCTATTTGAAATGTGGTAACTATGGGGAAATGGGACAGGTTTTGACCTCAGCAATAACCTTTCTTTTAGTTACCATATAAATGCTTGGGGATTATACTGTAGCTTCCCTTCAATTTATTATTCTGGTTTGTGTCCTCATCTATGTCTTGGTTATAGCTGAGGACTAATTCATGGTTATTTTTCAGGTGATTAGACTTTACAGAGATAAAGAGCATGCTGAAGTTGAATTCACAGTAAGTCAACTGCATAATTTTTTTTCTGCTAATCATGGATTTTTGTTTTCCAAAACATTCTCAATGATCTCATTTCCAAAGGACAAGGCAAATGACCATTGGTCTAATCAATGTGTACAAGAAGTAACAAGATAACATATAGTCTTTATCTAACTTCTGACCAAATTCTGTCTTTAAGATTGGCCCAATACCCACGGATGATGGTGTTGGAAAAGAGGTCATTACACGGATGGCAGCAAATATGGTCACAGAGAAGGTGTTTTATACTGATTCAAACGGGAGGGACTTTTTAAAACGGGTAACTCTCATTCTCGCACTTGATTATTTCCTTTGATAAATAAAAGCGCATAGAAAATCGTCAATAGAAGGCTTGCATTTCCTGTTTAATACTTCCTTTTTGTTTTGATAAGTTAATTTTATTGGATCAAAACAAACCTTACAGGAGCAAAGGGGCATACCCCAGAATACACAAAAACAAACCCAATACACTCGAGGCTAAAGCTCTAAAAACCAAACAGCAAAAGAAACAATTTTCAAATACAAACTCAACACACAGAGAACAATGCCATCAAATGCATACTTTCCTAGAAACAGAAAACAGAGACAAGGAAACAGCATCCTGAAAGAGATATTCCATTGAGTGCATAGAAGCCTGTTTTGGTCATTCCTCTTTACAACCCTCCACTAGCACACTCTATATTAGCAATCACCATGGAAGAATCATTGGCCAAATGTTGAAATACGCCAAAATTCCTTTCCCTCCATATGTGGTACACCACAGCATACACTGGACGCCAACTTTACCCTGGAAATGATTCCACACTTGAAAAACCATAGGACAATTGAAAAACAGATGCAAATTATTCTCACCAGCAACATTACACAACATACACTCAGGGTCAGAAATCAAACCCCATTGGCAAAGCCTGCCATCCAGAGAATGATGACCATCTTGGAACATGGCCCTTAAATGAGACAGCTTTATACCAAGGAACAACACGATGCACCAATCTAATTGCCTCCCATGCAGATTTTCCGAATGGTCCAAGAAGCATTAGCATGGGGTCTCATATGCCAAGTGTTCTGATCGTTAACCACAAACAAATTAGTCCATTTATTCCAAGGGGTATCCCCCTTCCTACTCAAGGCCCATAGATGCCTTGCCATAGCTGCCAGCCTGCAACATTTCAGTCAAGGAGACTCCTACAGCCCAGCCCCCCTTCTTGCTTTGGAGTACACACATCCTTCCAACTGGCCCTAGCAGCATATGCCTTTATTAGGTATCATTCTATTTTACAGAATGGCTGATCAAAAACCTGTGCAATTCTATCCACCAAATACTATAAAAACTGTGTACCAAATCCTGGGTAAATGTCCTATGGGTTTGGGGTCTATGGAAATAGTTTGTTGGAAACCCTCTTCTCTAAGTAATAATCTTTTCTCAGTGTTCTTGAGCTGGTTCTGTTGCTATGGTTTTTCCAGGTTCGGGATTATAGAGAGGATTGGTCTCTTCAAGTTAATCAACCCGTTGCAGGAAACTATTATCCGGTAAATTTTGCAGCTTCCATTGAGCTGAAGTGGATTTCAAATTTCTAACCTGGGCGGCTAATAACTGGAATTTAATTGTTTATATATACACAGTGGATGGGCTCAGAATAAATATGGCAATCTAAGCATGACCTATCTAGTCAATTGGTCTAGGCAGTTTAAACTACCATTTTGGCTTACTCTTTCTGAATTCAGTTTAAGCAATATCTTCCTATTTAAACAATCTTTAATTAGCTCGATGGTTGAGGTTTTATGATTACCAAAAAATAAAGATGTTGGCTTCATTGTAATGATTGAACAGAACTCGTAACTGTTCCAGTTCTTGGTCAATACATTTCCTTTTTGCTCCTTTGGAGTCATTTCAAACAAGTAAACATAGAAGCTGTTGGAAGCCGCTAGTAAAGAAAAACGTAGAAGCTGATAGAAACCAATATGTTTTTTTTAATCTGATAGAACCCAATGATTGGAAATACATTTTTTCTCAGTTGAAGAAACACTTACGGTTTTCCTGAAACTGATGTGCTATATTGCTATATCTATATAATTTCCTAGTCATTGAAGTAAGATTGAATCAAATATCGATGTATTCATTCTGAATTAACTTTATGCCTTCTTTTTTTAGCTCAATCTCGGAATCTTTACAACAGACAACAAGTCTGAATTTTCAGTCTTGGTTGATCGTGCCGTTGGTGGAGCCAGCATTAACGATGGACAAGTAGAGATAATGCTTCACAGGTTTACATAATGCCTTTTACATTTATCCTCTTCTATTTGCATTGAGATGTCACCGATGCTTTAATGGATTTGAGATTTCTGTTATGCAAAAGGCGCATGCTCTTTGACGACAGCAGAGGAGTTGATGAACCCCTTAATGAAACAGTGTGTGTTGGTGAAACAAGCTGTGAAGGATTAACGGTATGATATTCTAGGGACAGGCATGAAATTACCTTTCATCTAATATAAGCATACTATAATTGATGTAGAATGCCATCGGATGTATGAAGACTGCTTCTACGGAACCCAAAAGTTCTGATGTTATGGTTTTCTTTAATCAGATTCGAGGAAACTATTATATTGGCATTGACCAGCTAGGTGCTGGATCCAGATGGCGCCGAACAACTGGCCAAGAAGTTTACTCACCTCTTCTTTTAGCATTTACACATGAGGTATGCTTTGTTGGACCGACTCTAAGGACCATACAATATACTGAGTATCTGATGAAGAGGATTGATTTGACAGAAACAAGATGATTGGACTGCTACTCACTTGTTGAAGGCAACAGCCATGGATCCAAACTATACTCTACCTCCTAATGTTGCATTAGTCACTCTTCAGGTGATTTAGTTACTACAGCACAATGAACACTCACTCTCTCTCTCTCTCTCTCCTGACCTCAGTTTTGCAGGAGCTGGATGATGGAAGTGTGCTCCTTCGCTTGGGACATCTGTATGAGGTGATAATGATACCATGATCCTTTTCTTATGTTCATGAGAAATATCGAAAGTAAAAATATTTTGGGTATGTTAAGTTGTTAACTACTCTCGATTGATTTTATTGCTATTTGTAGATGCAATTGGTGTCTCATCTCTACATCTAGAGTCAGTTTTATGATTCCTTTTAGCTACTATGCCCAGGCAACGTACTTGACTTACGTCTGCTATGGCACTCTTGTTATTTTAGCTGTTGACTATTGCTGAACACAAAGTTCTAAAAATTTGGTTCTTTAAGTTGTACATTGCCATTGTTGCTGAAAACTTTACGAACTTAAAAATTGCAGTAAAACTAATCATACATTGTCCGAGACTAGAATTTGATGTGGGAAGGAGATAAGCCAATTTACCTGAATAATTATAGATACCCTTTTCGTTTCTTTTCTTCTCTTTTTTAATATTTTGTGACAGGCAACTCCGACAATGAAGATGAAGGACCTAAAACCCTGAAGCCCTTTGTTTCCATATTTTGAAACAGAAATGCTGGCTTTGCCATGTGGATATAAATGTTCTGGCACTTATCTAAGTGATAAAAGACTTCCAGTCCACTGCACCGTTCATTTCTCTCGTCCATTTTTTCCTATCATCCTCTAATCCACTCCTTTCATGCAACAAATGTGTTTAGGCTGGCGAGGATGCCGAGTATTCGACATTAGCCAAAGTTGAACTGAAGAAGGTCTTTGCTGGAAAAACGGTATTTATGCCCACTTCTCATTGACAACCTTTTTTCCTACATACTGCTTGATTCTAAACTTCTCTTTCTTCTTTTTCTTGGTGGTTAAAAACTTTTCAGATAAAGGAGGTTAAGGAAATGAGCTTGTCAGCAAACCAAGAGAAATCACAGATGAAGAAGATGACTTGGAAAGTTGAAGGGGACAACAGTGGGGAGCCCGAAGTTATTAGAGGTGGCCCCGTCAATGATTCTGATCTTGTTGCTGAGCTCGGTCCTATGGAGATTCGGACTTTCCAGTTGTACTTTTAAGGATCTTTTTTTTCACCAGATGTCTATCATCGTTGATTCAGCATACCGTGTCTTGACAAAAACCATATTGTCTTACCCAAAGGAACACATTTCAGTTTCTCTGCCCTAATTTTCCCAGGGGAGTTAAGCTGAAATGTTGCAACCTGATGTACCATTGTAAAACTGTATGCACAAAATAAAGTCCTTGTTTTGGAAACATGGAAATTGTACATTCTTACCTGTTTGGAAATCATGAATGGAGTTGCCATGTTTTCTTCATTATTACATGCAACAAGAAGAAAGAATTGCTTTGAGCTCATAATTAAGCTCAAAAGTTAAAAAGGCCAAGTAGGTCGGATATGTTATTACCCCAGAAATTTAACTGACTCATTCTAAAAAATTTGGAAACACAGGCTACTGAGGGCAGGATAGAGCTGAGTAAATAAGATCCCAGAAAAGAACAGTTGAATACTGCCCTAAGAAAGGTACCGTTTCATCTTGAGGGCTACGGGAACTTGAGGGGTTCGAAACATTCCTCAAAGTAGTCACAACAGTAACGATTGCCCAAATAGGATATGGAAAGGGATGGAGGACGCAGACGGTTTTCTTTCTATGTCGCATGCCAACTAGATTGAGCTAAGACTGTAATGAAGGTTTTGAATTTATGGAGACAAAAAAGGATTATCCAACAAGTACATAGGGGAAGGTTATGTCTAACACGAGGGTATCAAGAAACATGGTGGCGTTATAACAAGTTTTTCAACAGTGCTATGATTGCGTAGAAGATATATGCCTAGCATTCAATACACTAAGAAATCACACTAGTGGACGCAAAGAGGCCGACATAGACATCTTTCAATGTAACTTCTGAAAGCCACATAGAGGTCTCTTTTCAGAGTTTTCTCTTGCATCAAGAAAGTTTTCTTGAATTATAGGAAGGCACTTTAGGCTCAAGCCCAGGCAGGGGAAACAAACAAGTACTCGAAAAAATTCGGACAAATCTCCGGATATTCACCTCCTTTTTTGGTAAGTCAAAATCAAGACATAATTCCATTATTGAATGGTTCATACACTGCACCACATCAAGGCTCACCTTTTTTTTCCCTTCACAAACTACCCCCTTTTTTTTTTCCAGTCAATATAAACTACCCCTTCAACTGCTTACAAAAACTGCCAAGAAGAACAAAAAAAACTGCTTGCTTCACCCATCTATTCTCCTTTCACAACTCAGATTTTATTAGATTAATCTCAATTAACGATTTTCCTCTTTTCCTCCTTGCATAATAAGACACACACGTGTGTTGCGTGTCCGAACGTCTAGATCATTAAACTAGAAGTTCACGCAAAAAGGTATATGATCCAAGGGATGATGTCCAATCTGAAAGAAATCTTTTGCATTCCAAGAACCTGAAATCTCTAGCAAAAACCATGGCTCGCAACAAATTGTACAGAAATAGGAGTAACAACACATCAAGCGATTATGATAAATTAAAGTGACCATGAAATCCCACATAAACAATTGTTGTCAAATACTCCATGATGAAATTCAAGAGAGCAGTTTCGTTCGTGCTCAGAAGAGAGAGACCTGTTATGGCAGTCGCACGGCAGCAATTCCATTTTCTTTTCTTTCTTTTCCGGTACAGATTTGGTGGGCGTCTATTCTCCGGTGACGACTGGCTTCGGCTCTCTCTCTCTCTCTCTCCGTCTCTCTCGCCGAGGAGTGAATTTATTCCGCAACGTAGTAGTACTGGGAGTGATCAAGTGTGGCCTGATCTATTTTTATAAAAATAAATGCACCAAAATCATTCCCGATTATGTACTAATTAGAACTTGATAAACATGATTTTCAACAGGGTTTATCTTCTTGACAAGATCTGCAACTTGAACAGCTTCGATCGAGAAATAAACCTGAAATAAGATTACAATCGACCAATGACAACGTTGTCAAAAGACTTGGCAGGTATTTGTTTGATCCAGTGTAGCCAAATCTATTTTTACAAGAATAAATTCACAGAAATCATCTTCGATTACATATCATAATAAATTATATTAACATGGGAAGCAACAGGGTTTATCTAATTGACAAGATCTTCAATTTGAACAGCTTCGATCAAGAACAAAACCTGTGATGAGTTTGCAATTTCCGATCAAACAACGCGTTATGTCGTTTAAAATACTTCTCACGTTCTTCGTCTGACAAACACGAGCTTGTACTGGTGCCACGCCCCAAATACGCAGCCGACCCGCGCCGATGTGGGGATGATCACCTCCAACGAACTCAACCGTGCGAAGAACCTCGCAAATGCGAGTTTTTCTTCTCCAACTTGATTGGCTAGTAAATTGCTACAGCCTTGCGCTCTGGCCAAGATGACCCCGTTCAATTTGAATTTTGAAAAAGTTTTTTGAGAATAATGAATAAAGAGATAGATAAAAAAAAATTTATTGGAAGCAATGAAGATTTGAGATCCCAAAAAGAACAAGGCCGATACAATTCGGTGTTCATTTAATTCTTTGTGGGTATTTGCACCTTATGAATTCTTTGTGATATTTTCTTGAGGAAAGTCCACTTTCACCCCCTGTGGTTATCGCCATGTGCGGATACACCCCCTGTGGTTTAAAAGTGTGCACATAACCCCATGTGGTTTTCAAATTGTGCGGATAGACCCCCTGCCGTCGTATTTTCCATCCATTTTAACGGAAACAACATTAAAAGACCGTTATACCCCCCATCACGTCCCTTGATTCTTGTTCTTGTTTAAATCTAACCACACCATCCCGTATACCAAAAATTGAATCCAAACCGTTGATATTATAAATTTTGACCTTCGTCTATGCCAAAATTCAAGTCAATCAAAAAATGAAAAGCTTATGGTCAAATTGATTTTGTTACGAAATTAAAATTTCAAATTTGAATTTACTACAAGTTAGATCACTGGGTTATTGATGCCTGATCGAGATGATTTTTTACAGAGATACTCTATTCTTTATTTAATACATTATGAACGACTCAGATTACATTCTAGAGGTGTGTGAGATACACCTCCGTTAAAATGGATGGAAAATATGACGGCAGGGGGTCTATCCGCACAATTTGAAAACCACGGGGGGTTATGTGCACACTTTTAAACCACAGGGGGTGTATCCGCACATGGCGATAACCACAGAGGGTGAAAGTGAACTTTCCTCTATTTTCTTCTACTGCCAACCTCAAGGAATTGTTGATCCATCTTTGCATTTTTTGGATGTCTGGATTCTTTTTCGAAAGGTTTGAAAGTATGAAATTGAAAGGGAGAAAATGAAACACGCAATGTGGGGATTTTGCCTTTCGCTTTGTTTGGAACATGTGGAATAGAACAGAAAATGAAAAAAAAAATATATATATATATATATATATATATCCTCCCATTGTTTGGTTTGGAGAGAAAGACGAGAGAAAAATAACAAATTCAAGTTGTATGAATGGTAAACTTTGACTAATGGAGAAGAATAACAAAATACAAAGGAATCAATGAATGATGTTTTTTTTTTTTTTTTGATCCGCAATGATTGATGTTCATCACCTACTCAAAACTCTTGTACAGAAACACCAGCCTAAGCTATCCATTTGCCCATCAACTGAATATTCCACTACGCGTTGATCTCCCCCACGATCATCGACCACAGGACCTGGCTCAAAGCTATTTGTTGAACTTCTTAAACTGTAGAGTGTTTCAGACAACTGCGAACTCAAAGGTGAAGGAGGTGATGCACCACAAGAAATATCAATATTGCAGGCTACAGTTGGCAAAGCTATAGGTCTAGATTCCAAACTCGAAGTAACAAAGTCCGCAAAGGTGGTGGCGTCCATCAAACCAGAGCTAGATATATGTCTCATCATAGGTGCATTCTCGTCATAGTTGTGACCGGATTGGGACCATACTCTCAGTGTACAACATATATAGCATTCTTCTTGGCATTTGCTAATAAGAGGAGACCTGCTTGAGGCATGGCCACAACTTGTTTAAAGAATGACTCTTCAATCTGAGATTCAGATGAACGAACTCTTGAATTCCAATGTCTGGGTACAAACCATGCTTCAGAATCAATAGGGAGCTGCCAGCCATCTTCACTTGCTAAGGTCCATATCTTCACTTCCCGATTCGTTGGACCCTGTCAACATTCTTCTAAGCATTATACAGAATAACACATCTGACGAACAAGCTTGTTGAAAAGCATATGAAAGTAATTAAGAACTCTTAAACTTGGGATTTGTTAGGTCAAATTTCATATCTGCAGCACCGTCACAATTCTTTCCATCCAAACCAAGAATGCACTTTCACAATGGTACACTACCCACCCTCCCATTCGAGAAGGGCAGAGGCATGTCATCGTCAAATTATTGACCTGAACTAGCAAGGTCAGGAAACCTACTCAATGAACTTGTTAAAACAAGTTACCAAAAAAAAAAGAAAGAAGAACTTGTTAAAACGAAACAGATATATGCTCTGAAAGAATATACCCCTGTTATGAGAACAATGTGATCTGGGATGAGGAGCAGTCAAGAATGTAACAGAATTAACAAGTTGACCGTCATGTGGCCTCAGTACCACAAGTGGTTGCTATCTGCAGTCCTTGTTGAAAAAGAAATATTCAGTAATATTCAGTATGCAGGAACCTGAGTATTATCTATTGAAAAAGAAATATTCAGTATGCAGGAACCGGAATCCAAAAGAAATTAGATCGAACATCCATATGCATGAACATACTACTAATAAAGCCCGAGCATACAAAGTGCAATGTAATGAAATAAAAGCACTTGAAATTACAGCAGCCATTGTTTCAGGCACAAGCTGAGCACCTTTTGGTTTCTAGAAGCATGTGGCGAGGCAGAACATAATCCAGAATAATCCTGCATTTTTTTGCACCCCTTTCTCCATGTCTTTCTCTTTTGTAGTTCTTTTTCTTATCACTTTTTCAGAATAAACAAAGACAATTAACCAAAATCGTGGATACAACAGCACATACACAGGCACTTGCTATGTAGTTTTAGGTTTGGCTAATGGTGGATATGTATGGCTTCCCCGTTCAGAAAGCAATATGGTTAACTTTGCTAACCTCAAGGAATTTTATGAAGCACTGGTACATCCGTCAATCAAGCTCAAGCTGAGATCCCAAAGTTTGTTTGCCAGTTTAGTATCATTTGCTCGTGAGCTTGCTCCGGCTAAGTTACAATCTGCAAAATATCTGCCACTCATTCCTTTAACCTGATGGGTGCAATGCCGCATAGCATGTAGTTGCCGCCCTCTACAAGAAACTTCATTATACATGAGAGATTTGTCCACACCTCCGTTTGGAAGGGAGGAGAAAACGACTGTGTGCACTAGGGAAAGTACGTCATTCGACACTGGGTTATAGGAAATAGGCACCTGCTGAACATTTTTAAGCACAAGTTTACCAAGCACATCAACAAGACCTGCATCAGATTAAAAAATATCAGAACATCAATGTATAAAACCCACGGAACTTCTTCGTATACATGAAACAGAAGCAACTCCAGCAGTTCTTGAATTTGCCAAGCTCTGCTATGCATGTCTTATAAGATAACTTCTAAAGCATTAGCTGAAACAGAAAAGAATAAGGAACCAAACAAAAAATTCACAAATGCTGGTCAGCCTAGTCTCATAAAGACAGGACTTTACTAGTGTAAGACAAGGTGTGAACCTCATATTCAGCAGGACATTTTTTTTTTGCTCGGCCATATTCAGCAGAACTTGCATCATAGTTGCCTCCAAACTTTGCAGTAGCACAGCTTCTACCACTGTGCCAAGCAATATAATTACCTAAGCATAAGGCAAAGGAGACAAATTTTCCTTACTATTAAGTATTAAGCTAAACTTGTTTCATTAACGTTTTACTTTCCCATATATTCTTCTCCGACATTTTGTTTTACCAGTTATTATCACGACCATATCATTTATAGTTATTAGCTACTCTACAGAAAAGCATTACAAGGTCACAATATCCTCAGAAAAGGCCTTCTTTCATTAGTCTGAAACGTTTAGGCCTCTTTCAGAAAATATGGAAGTCTGAGTCTGATTTCGTAAAATGAGAATAAATGTGCATAAACTGGCTCGTCATGCATTGCACAGTATGGTCTCAGAAAATTGAGCATAATCAATAAATTTTCTTCTTCCCATAGGGTCATGAGCAGGCACCGTGAAGAGGGGGAAAAAGATCACCACTAATAAACCTGTAATGACATAATACATTGGTGGCAATTGCTCCTGGATGTAGCGAATTTGCAGTTATCTTCACACCATCGTCCTGTACAGGAACCTCTTCGAAGAAGAGAGGGTGTTATTTAGACTCATGAAGCAATTAGTACTAACCTTTCATTCCAGTAGTTCCTTCTTGGTGATCTCCAACAACCCAAGAGCATTAACCATGTTCGTTTTGGGATTCAAGTCTCAACCTTTTCTCTAGGCGCACGGTTCCTAATAAATTTTCTCTCACTTGTTACTCTCATTTCTCTATCTTTCTCTCCACTCATTACCTAAAATCCCAAAACAAACATGGTCTTGCAACCATACACAATCAGTCCCATCATAATGTCTGGTCACCATAAATCAATATTCATGCATCAGACTCCACATGAAATTGGCATCCTATTTCTTCTTCTTTTTTCGCTTCGTATACATATACCAAAGTACATTACAAAAACGCAAGAAAGATGCAATATAAGGCCCTTATTTTGCCTGGTTTCAAGTTTAACCTCTCTTAAACAATACCTATGCATTACGAGAAATAATCAGGTGGATAGAACTATCACAAAACCATAGAAGCCAGCTTCACAATTCAATCAATGATAACACCAACATTTCTTGGATGTAATTGGAAACACAATCTTCAAATTTTCAAGTCCACAAACAATATCGGAATTAAACAAGAAGGAAAACAGTTAACTAGCAGACTCAATTTCACTTAGCAACAGAAATGTTCATGAAACTAACCAGTATCACCCGTGCTGCATGCTCATCCTTCCTATTTTGTCTAGATACCCCAGAATATTGCTACTGGCCTTCTTGCTTTTGCTCCGAATTCTTTTTTTTTTTTACAAGCGTGCTTTTCAGCATCATCTATAAAGATCATAATATCAGCTGCTTCTGAATCTAAGACCATCAGAAAAGCTGAAATCTCTAGCAAAAACCAGCGCTCGCAACATAAACATTTGTTGTGAAATGAGACCTGTTATGGCAGTCGCAAGGCGGCAATTCCATTTTCTTTTCCGGTACTTAACGGAGGACAGACTTGGTGGGCGTCTTTTCTCCGGTGACGACTGGCTTCGGCTCTCTCTCGCCGGAGTGAATTTCTTCCGCAACGTAGTACTAAACTAATAGTATTGGGATTGATTTAGTGTGGCCGAATCTATTTTTATAAAAATAAATTCACAAAAATCATCTTTGATTATGTATTAATTAGAATTCGATTAATGTGATTTTCAACAGGGTTTACCTTCTTGACAAGATCTGCAACTTGAACAGTTTCGATCGAGAAATAAACCTGTAATAAGATTACAATCGACCAATTTTCACATATCAAAAAGACTTTGCAAATATTGGGTATGATCCAGTGTGGCCATGTCTATTTTTACAAGAAAAAATTCACAAATTACATCTCCGATTACAAAGAATAACGTATTTGATTAAGATGGGAATCAACAGGGTTTATAAAATTGACAATTTCTACAATTTGAACAGTTTTGATCCAGAAAAAAACCTGTGATGAGTTTGCAATTCCGTTCAAACAATGCAGTGATGTCGTTTAAGAGACTTCTCAGGTTGAAGATGAGAAGTATACTTGAAACTGGGCGATGCCCTTTCAATGAACCTCCAGTGTTCAAAACGCGAGATCAGTACGGCGACCTCGTTTCAAAGAAACCTCGTCTGTCAAGTGCGAGTTCATACTGGTTGCCACCGCCATCCAACCGCCGGCACAATTGAGCAGCTAACCGAACCTAACAATTCAATCGTCGTCCAAAATTTATCTAATCTCTCTCTCCGTACTTCTATAGAGTATTTGACAACTACTTGCCAATTTAGCAGCCTTGGTTTCCATTGTTTATTCGTCTTCACCCTCTAGCTTTCTTTTCAACAAAGAAGCTGCGCACATCAACCATTTCTCAAATCCCGCAATGGCGGGAGTTTCGTGCACGGAGTTTGCACTTTTTAACTGTTAAAAGAGGATCTCCAATTTTTACCCATTTTTAACAAACTGAAAATTTGAGTAAAATTCTCCAGAAATTCACTTTACTCTTTTACGCAAACATGTAGTACCAAATTGAGTTTTACTCTACTTTTTACATGAATCATGAGAGACTCAAATTGTGCTTAGACATGGGTTTGTCCGTTGGAGTGTCTTATGCCTGAGAAATGAATTTACCTGCGAGATTAATTTAAAGTGTGGGGAAATATGAAGTCTACCTAATTAAGATAATAGAAGTAAGATTTATATATATACGTTGAAGCTGAAGCAAAGCACTATATAAATGCGTGGACATGTCTAAGGTTGAGTACATATATTTGATGATTTTCAGACGGGAAATGATTTTAACACTTCTCTTTTAGCCAATGGCACTCCACTTTTAGTTTTGTTTTCTCACATGATCAAAACACAAAGTAGAATGTCAGTGGCTAAAATTGGAGTGCTAAAATCAATTTTCTAATCTTAATGCTCTCCTTATATGCACTCTTGTTTTGATATTTGTTCATGCAAAATTTACAATACTATATAATTTATTGTATTAAAAAGTAAACTGAACAAATGAAATGAGAAAATTATCTCTCTTTCTATCTATTTCTTTTTTTTCTTCAACCTCACTATTGTAATGTGCGCGCTGATATGAGAAAATTGACATATCTCGGAATTTGATCGGATAACGTTGATAATTTTGGGCAGTCTAAAATATGCTCGGGACAATTACAGTACTACAAAAATCAGTCCATTTTATCACTGAATTTGGAAAGACGAAAATGTTGATCTGTGTGCCAATTAATAAATGTGGCTTATTATTAGTTCAAATAAATAAATAAAAAGACCGTAGAGAACAGGGGAACTATGCCACCATTTAGTTTAAACTTGACACAACATGCTTACACCTCATGCTTGGAGTGTGAACAAAGGACCAAAAAAAAAAAAAAAGGGCCAGATAGAATGGAACAAAAATGTTTATTCATGTGCCAAGATAAGGCAGCGATCGGCTTGTAACGACCCGCTCCTGCCCTTTATAATATTGTCCGCTTTGAACGCCAAACCCCATCAGACTTTCCAGTGAGGTTACCCATCCTTGGATTACTCCAAGGCGAGCATGCTTAACTGTGAAGTTTTTATGCACTTTGCCCTGCTCTCACGGCTTTAAAAGGCTTTATACAAAATAGGAGGAATTTTTTCTTATAAATCATGACTTACCCCCTCTCGTCCGGACGGAGCCTACTATCCTGTAGTACTTCCAGCCACCATAAAGCTGGTGTCACACGGCTAGTCCAAAAATATTGATTCGTGTGCCAAATATGTTATTTCTGAAGGTTATAAAAGGAGGACTTTGTGTTTCAAAGGATTTAAGAGTTTTGTGTCCACATATTTCACTAAGAAGTCATGTATTCCTCTTTCCCTTGGGCTTTCGTCATAAACTGTTGTAAGGAGGGGAAAAAAAAAGAGTTTGGTTTTAGTGCCACGGAGAATCCCAAATTTTCTAAGAATGCCGCAGAGGAAAATTCGGGGCAAAACAATGGATGACTACAAATTTTCAATTTCAAATAGTTGGTTATTTGAGAATGATGTTCCTAGTGCGAACCAGCAGAACATATTGATCATAGTTTTGTCCTTATTTGAATTAATTTTGCATTTGTTAGTTTTGTGCCAAACTTTTGTAACTTATTGATTCATTTCAACGACAAAACGAATTGAAAAAGTAATTTTTTTTTTACTTTTACCCAAATATTTTGAATAAGGACCACTTTTTGACCACTTTTAAAAGTAATTTTTTTTAGTTTTCGGACTCGTCTTGACGAAACGAATCGAAAAACCAAAAAAAATTAGGCACAAAACAAACGCAAAAAAAAATTCAAATAAAGACAAACAAAAAAGTGAAAAAAATTGTCAGTGGAACGGGGTCCTTAATTAAAAAATAATATAAAATTCTTAAATATAAATGCAAATTTAAATGTAAAAAACATAATTTAGTTGAAAACATAATTTGAGTTAATCAAATTAAAATTAAATAAGTATTTCAATAAAATAAAGAAAAGAATTAAATAAATAAGATAAAAACAATTAAATAAATAAAAAGAATTAAATCAAGAAAGGAATTAAAGAGTGGAGGGAGGGTATATTGCTTAAATAGACAAAAAGGTGGGAAGGAGTGTGTGTCAAGAGGAGGGGTGAAAAGCAGCTCTCATCAAGTCATTACAAGAAGGGTGGATAGTCAAAAGTGCTCAATTCTCCACCACACATCGTATGGGCTTCACCATTTGATGTGTAAGGCAGATCGCCCTATAAGGTTGTACGGCGACCGATTAGGCCGTCTATTTCGGCAATAGATGGCTCAAATTTTAATTCAAGCAATGTGTAGCTCAAATTTTAATTCGAATAATAGACGGTTCAGATCAATAAGAGTTTGGATTAATCTGAGACGTCGACCTCGAAATGAACGACCGGATCGGCCTGCAACCCTACGGTGCAGGGTGTGCAACAGAATTTCCAAATCCGTAACTTACACAGTAGAAAAGGCTGGAGCATTCATGAGGGTGCTCCAAGAAAAAGTACTGAATAATCACTCGGTCCTTAGGGAAAATTTTGCAATTTTTAAATTTAGTTGGAAAGAAAATGGGTCAATGGAGAGAGAATATTTGGGTCAATGGAGAGGGAATTACAGTTTGGTCTAGACAACGACGCGTACCGGTCCTTGCGCGGGAGAGTTTAACGAGAACAAGTCTCCAACGACCCCACGCGGACGCCTCCTCCTTTTCTTTATCTTCATCATCACCACTCTCCCTCCCAACCTAGCTCAAACCAGACCAACAATGGCGTCTCAAAACCCTAGCCGAACCACCCTCTACCCAACCATACCCCGATCAAACCCAGATGCCCCATCTCTGTCCTCTTCCTCTCACTCCTCTCTCTACCCCAAAATCGACCCCTCCGACCTCGCCCCCTCAAACCTATTCCCGCAAAATGACAATGTTGCCCCCTCGGCCCCGCCGGAGTCCGTCGAAGAGGTCATCCTCACCGTCCCCGGCTCCATCCTCCACTTGATCGACAAGCACTACAGCGTCCAGCTCGCGTGCGGCGATCTCTCCGTGATCCTCCTCCGCCAGGGCCAAAACGTCGTCGCCGTGCTCGCCAGAGTCGACGACGAGATCCAGTGGCCCCTGGCCAAGGACTTGGCCTCTGTCAAGCTCGATGAGTGTCATTACTTCTTCTCCCTCCGCCCTCCCAAAGACACCGGATCCGATTCTGATTCCAGTTCGGACTCCGAGGACGATGATGATAGGGATAGTAAGTTGCTGAATTACGGGCTGACTATCGCGTCCAAGGGGCAGGAGGGCTTGATAAGGCAATTGGATGATGTTTTGGAGCAATTTAGTAGCTTTTCGGTATTGTTAATGCATCTGTGTCTGTTTTATATTTGTTGTCTTGTCTACACACACTGAGGCTCAGTATGGGTAAATGTGATATTGAGTAGAAATTGAAACGTGATGTCATATTTCCATGATTCCTACGCTTGGAACTGACTCACTGAAATGGGAATGTGATTCATGATGGCGTATTCAACCGAGAATCACATTTCCAAACTAAGTAGGAATCTGATCCTTCCCATCCCCACAGTAATCCTAGATTCCTGCCTCAATCCATAAAAAAGGAGATGTTTGACTCTAGTAAATTTCCAATAAGATCACCGAATTAATCCAAACATCAAAATAGAATTACTACAGGTATTGAGTGAAAAGGAATTCGATTCCTAGTAATCACATTCCTATTCCTACTGATTATTACGGGCATCCTAACATAACCTAAAGTTCATTAACTGGCCTATCAACACACATTTCAAACTTGTGTCTCCGTTATATTTCTTTGTGTATATTCGACCCTTATGTAATTGAACGATTAGACAATTCAAACAAAGTGGTTCTTGTAATTTCTCTGTCTACACTTACAGGTACAAAAAGTGCAGGAGAAGGGGGAGAAGGGGGAGGTGTTGGATGGGAGGTTGGCGAAGGAGCTTTCGCCGGGAGAGTTGATGGAGGATGAGAGGAAGAAGGAGATGATGGAGGGGAGGTGTGCGGCATACTGGACGACTTTGGCGCCAAACGTGGAAGATTATGGTGGGATGGTGGCGAAGATGGTTGCGGCGGGGTCGGGGCAGCTTATTAAAGGGATTTTGTGGTGTGGGGATGTGACTGTTGATAGGTTGAGGTGGGGGAATGAGGTTATGAAGAAGAGGATGAAACCAGGGTCGGCTTCAGAGATTAGTCCTGAAACCTTGAAGAGAATCAAAAGGTTCGCTTTTTGTTTGCTGCTGTTTTTTTGTTGTCTTAGTGCTTCATTTGCATATGCAATCGAGCTTTCATTTCCTTGTTTGTTTGGGTTGTTTTTCTAAGGTAGTATAGTTCCAAGAAAATCTTAATCTGTGCTATCCTAGGCGAATGGGGAGGAGGGGTAGGGTTTGAACTTGAACTCTCACCAAATGAAGTGCCCATCACTTGCCCTACGAACTGAGCTGGAGATAACTTCATTCCATTGGTGATTGATTTTGTTAGTTTTGTTCTTTGCGACTTTCTGTAATTTTTTTAATGTGTTTATGCATTACATTATCGAAGTCGTACTCGGTACGTGTAAAATTGGGGAATGTCTAATTAATGAATGTCTCTAATGTTTATGGTTTGATTATTGTTGTAGGGTTAAGAAGGTCACAAAATTAACAGAGAAGGTGGCCATTGGGGTCCTGTCTGGGGTTGTGAAGGTTTCGGGGTTCTTCACGAGTTCGGTTGCTAACTCAAAAGTGGGCAAGAAGTTCTTTGGCCTCTTGCCAGGGGAAGTTGTTCTTGCTTCCCTCGACGGATTTAGTACGTGGATCTTCTCTCTCCCTCTGTGTGTGTGTGTTTGGATGTGTTCAAGTTTTATTTGATACGGAAACTCATAAGAATTGCCATTCACTTAGAAGCAGCATGAAGAACAGACAGGCACTCCATGAAATATGTGATTACATTCTTACGCGTGTGAAGTATAAGCAGTCAAAATGTGTATCTTTTCCTGTTATGCCATTGAAGTGGAGCTAGATATTCACATTGCATGCATTGCTTTGTGTATATACTTGTCTTCACTGAGGGTTGAGATTTACTTTTGGTGGGATGATCTTTTTCTATGGGTACCATAACCTTTACTTATCATTGGTTTGTTTAACCTAGTTTTTGGCTTTGTTTCTTGAGGTTGATTGGCTACAAGAATTAATGTTGCTGAGTACAATTTAAGAGATATTTGGCTCATAAACTTTCAGTTATATATCTCGTTGTTCCAGTCAATCTGGGATAATTTATAACTTCCACTCTAAAGTTTCTAGGAAAAAGAGGAACACAGTATCAAGGAAAAATATATTTTCTCCTTCGCATTTTCCCTTGCACTTTAAGAATGCTCACATTACTTTTTTAACGCTACAGTAAGAAGTATCGTGCGCGTGCGCGCGTGTGTGTGTGAGAGAGAGAGAGAGAGAGAGATCTACATACCTCTTTCCTATTTTCTCTGTCCTGTTTTATAGTGATGTTTGGAATAATAATAAGTAATGGTAGCTGGTCTATCAGGTGGGGATTGTCAAATTTCACTTTACTGGTTTGGGGCTGCATTTGCATTATTCTTTTCTTGGTATTTGTCTTCCACTTAGGTACATGAATTGCACATTTGTTTCTGCTTTATACTATGGAGTAACTGAAATTGGCTACCGCAGCTAAACGATAAAATCAAGAAACTGAAGTTGAAGTGATTGAATTACTTAGCATTTGTGGAAGATTTGCTCATATTGGCCACAGTCGGGGCATTAGATGCCCGGACATGGGAGGTTCTGAGCTAGCCGGAGAACTTGAATGCTTCTTCTTTACATGCATGGAGATAGCTCAGCTATGGAGGTGAATAAGCCCCTTCTGTGCCATGATCTCACCTAATCACTGTGCCAATGGTCAAACCTCGTAGGTTATATGAGCGCTTGTGTGGGTATACCTTGCCCTGGGGTTCCTGTGCTCCTTTGTCTTTTTCAGCACAGCTGTACCCCAGAGTAGAGCTCGTGGTGGTGTGCCATTGGCACACTTGTCACCTCCCAAGGTGACGCCACACCACGTTCCTGGGAGAAGCCAACACAGAATTGACATTGCAATTTTACGTGTTAGAATTGGTCACTCAAACATTCACAAGTTGGAGCAGCGAATGATGACTCATACCGGGATTTCCAGTTCGGAATAGGATAATGCAGTTGGGTCAGTCATGCCACAGAGTCCCAGTATGTATTGCTCGTGTGAACTTTTAAGTTATGATGGTGGAGGTCATAAATGTAACATGACATTGACTTCTCTAATGGAGTTGGGAGAAGGGGCTGCAATACCATGGGGATTGTATTTCCTTCTGCATAGGAAAAGTTCTGGAAATAATATCAGGTTTCCATTTTTATTATGCAGCACCAGTGTTAATTTTCCATAAAACAATGCTCGGATGCTGGCTTCTTTTTTCCCTTTCCTAGGTTTAATCCTATTTTTTCAATTTTGAACCATCATTGAGTTTTTCATATACATCTCTACTCCTTAGGTCATATTTTTATAGTTATATCCTTGTGAAATAGGCAAGATTTGCGATGCTGTTGAAGTTGCTGGAAAGAGTGTGATGTCAACCTCATCCACTGTTACTACTGGACTTGTCTCTCACAGGTAATTTTCATCTTCCATATTGGATTTGCACATCCATGAGTCAGGCAAACGAAAATAAGAAAGAGGGAAGGGACAATAGATTAATGATCTGCGTTTAGCTTTATGTATTTCTTCGCAGTATGAATGTAACGACCGGACCCCGCATAGTATATTATAGTGTGCTTTGCCTGCCATGCAGAACGTATGCGCCCATACACGCATGTCTATGTGGCCAGCACATGGCTTTGTTCCTTCTAAGTTAAATTGGGGAAAGGCCTTGTACTAAGAAGGTTCACAATCTTGCTTATATACTGTCAAGATCTTCTCCTTCCAATCAATATTGGGCAATTTGAGGTTCCCATTCACCATATTCCAAAGCAGGCTCAAAACCTCACAATGAATTATTGCAGGATCCATCAGGTGAAAAATGAATATAAACGTACACAATGGCCTTGGCAGAGTATTCTCGATACACATAGCAGTGTGCTGATAGAAATATGTTTTGGGGTGTCAGATGTAGGCATTTGTGGCATTTGTCAGAAAGTCGTATTCATTTGATTTTGATGTTCGCGGGCACCAAAATTATTTGTCCTCTCTATTCTACAATAAATGGCAGTGATAGAATGATAGTTAACAAATGTGTGAGTCGCAGTTCTATGGTAACTCAATTACTGGCCATGGTGTGAGGTGCATGTCCAATTGGACATGTCGCTAACATGTACCATAGCCCTTGTAACTTGGATATGTCGGTAACATATACCATAGCCCTTGTACACATGTGTCAAGTCTTTGGCAAGGATAATTCACACATTTAGACTTCAGAATAGGGAAACAAGAGTGTAACATATATTTTGATGCCACTTACCGAAGCAGCATTACAATACAATTTCTTCGTTGGATTAGGCCCTATGTTTTAAGGGTCCTCTACCCATGGCTCAAAATTTCCTTGCGAAGCTACATGAAACAGATTTTCCGAAATCCTGCAGAAAAAAAATTGCCAATTGCCCAAAGTGCTGATAAAAGATATTCCTAGGAGTTTTCCTATCTAGCAGACAGACTGATGGGGCTAGTTCGTGTGAGACTTTGTCCTGGAATTAAAAGGGCCTCCCACTAATGGACGGTGGGATTGGTCCCTAGGGATTACTCGAGGTGTGTGTAAGCTGAATTGGACATCCTGAGTTCTCAAAAGACATTCAAGGTTTCATAGTTAGATTTTCAAACTTATGCAATCATAATTTTTAACTCAGAAAAACTTGTCGCCTCGGAGTTATGTGGGAAATGTGAATTTGAAGAATAGCATTTGACCCAGTGCAGGTATGGGGAAGAGGCAGCTAAGGCAACAAGTGAAGGACTTGATGCTGCAGGGCACGCTGTTGGGACGGCATGGGCTGTTTTCAAGATTCGGAAGGCTCTCAACCCTAAAAGTGTTCTAAAGCCCACCACCTTAACCAAGTCCGCGGCCAAAACTCTGGCTGCTGAGAAGAAAAAGAAATCCAAGAGTTCCAAGTAATTATATGTGCATTTGAACTTCTACAGTATCCATTTCCATCAGATTGTGAGCTCCGCTATTCTTGTCTCCTTAACATGTTACTCCATTAAAAATGCCCTTTTCCTGTTAGGTTCTGTAGATATTATTCACTGTGGAAGATGGCTCAAAAAAGTTGCCTGTAGTTCTCGTTGTAGTCATTTGTTGTAAGCTTATCCGTTATTCTGTGAGTTGACTCCTTGGACATTATATTGAAATGGGACATTGTCGATCTTTTTCGTAATGTTCAGGAAAGAAAAAATTGAACCTCCTTCTATTCTTCCGTTCAACTTGAGATTAGAAGGAAAGCTAAGTTATTTAATCAAGACGAAGATTCGTATCGGCTCAACGAAAGGCGAAATTTGAGAAGCCTTTGGTTTCAAAGTTTATTTTTACGTACAAAACAACTACTATTCTCTCTTTGAGTGTGTTTTAGTTGGATATATGTGAATCCATATGTTTAGTACGTAAATTGAGATTCGTAGCTATCACTAAAATCTACTTTAATTTCCTTTTGTTTGTTCAGAATCTTTCCGGTGATTTAATATTTTTTTTTTGGTAAGTAATGATTTAATATTTTACTTGGTTGGTAAACATCATTTTCTTGAATCATTCTTTTTTTTTAACTCTTTCATCAACCAATAACCAATTGTTATTTAATGATATTCCAAGTACACATCAGTTTCCACACATGATCACTCTGCTTTAGATGACCCTTATTATCCTATGCACTTGCTCATTATCTATCAACTTAAGTTTATGGACGAGTGCGAAAGACCAAATTGCCTCTCAAACCTTTTTTAATTCTCATAATAATTTAATGATGGCAACCAAGTAAGTTTTTACATCATCCACCTACTCTTATCCACTCATATCAACTACCTACAACTCAAACCAAGTATAAGTTAATCTCCCTCCTTAACTAATCCTCCTCATAACATATCCACTTCTTATCTATCCAAAACCTTATCCGCCCGACAAACGGGTCGTACAGATCTTGTGTGGGCTCCTTTTTGTCACAATGGAAGTATTTTAGGCTATTGGTGATCGGAAACTTCTCTTGCGAGTCTAAGTGGTGTCCTCCTAGGACCATGGTATTTTGTTCCTTTGTTTGGATTATATCTTACGACTCTTTATTGTCTAATGGACCAATCAATTTGGGATCGAGCCCACCGTTCACCACCAGTGGCCCTAATTAAAGTCCGGGTAAAGTTGTGTGTGGACTAACCCAACACAGGAACTAATAGCAAGCGGGTGGAGTCAAACCCAAACCAAAAACTTTCTGAAGCTCCGAGTATGTTGCGTGTGGACTAACCCCCAGCATAGGAACTAATCGCATGCTGGGTGGAGTCACACTCGAACCCCGACTAAAAAAACTTTATGAAGCTCTGAGTTGCAAGTGACTACCACTGCGCCAATCGTTGCCTAGAAACTTCACTGTTGGCCAGTGCTTGATTAACACATACCGTGCAGACGTTAGTCCTTGTGGTTATGGAGAGCTCCTGTGTGGAACCCACTGGATGATGGGTCCTACCATCCCTAGGCAAATAGCCAAGGGAAATTAACCACATTCTAGATAAGTCATTGTGTGATATTTATCTGTCAATCTGCATTATGGGGACACCAACATGGGGTATCATGGAATGTGATGTCTTTGTTCCTTTCCATTTGCACCAATAACTCTCCAATGGCCACATACTTTTTCATAAACCTTACTAAACTAATCAGATGCTCCTGAAGTGTTATAACCTTCCAGCCCCCAATAAATACGTACGTACACCACTCAAATGATACAGAAAATTTGGTTATGACAGTGACTATACTTTCTTCTTTCCTTTCTACTTAAAATAATCAGAGTTTGTAGAATGGAAACTTAACAAGATAGACACCGCTTAAAAACGACGAAAACGGCTTGTCCTGATAAGAACCCGATTACAAAAACTTAAGCACAAGTCGCGAACTTCTCTTTCGGTAACTTCCTTTAACCTCTATACATCTGTATCATAGGCTGCCATGGTATGTGCTTTTGTTAAGAAAACTTTAACCCTCAACTCGTATATATATATTACAACAAGAATCACAGCAATTGGACACCCAGATGCAAAGAATTAGGCCAAAGTCACTAATTTACCTTATTGTAACTGTGTCAAATCGATAACCGCTGAATTCAACATTAGAACAACAGGGTAGATTTGAGCAGCACTACTTTCCCGGAAAATTCGTCAACAAATATGCCCAGAATTTGATATCCAAGGACAAGACCCACTTGGGATGGTGACCCGCAATAAGAAGTTCAAATCTATGCCGTAGATTTTAAATTCTGAGCAGTTTTTCAAGTAAATTTTCCAAGAGTGTCATTTTTATTTATTTATTAATGAAATGTAGGGTTCTTGACAGAAAAACCATAATGGGTGGGTGGCCTCCCTGCTTTGTACGGTAAAGAAATGATTTTCACCAAGCATGAAATTGACAAATTGGAGAGCAAATCCCATGAAGGAAAGTGAGTGAAGGAAAAACAAAAGTAAAACATGCTTTTCACATACTGATCTCCACAAATTTGTGCCGGGTAAAACAAGACCACGACAATTGGCATTCGTGGGCATCGGAAAGCAAAAAAGTGATTGACTTCCATGAGATTGCATGTTCGAATCTCATGGACGGCCAAACATTTCAAACCTTGAGGTCAATGGAGGGTTCGTCCGGTCGTTAACTACAGGGCTCCAGAATTAGTCGAGGTGCGCACAAGTTAACTCAGACATCCGGTTATAAAAAATAATAATAATAATTATAATATAGGCATCAGTGGGTGTTAAGTAAGCCTGAGCCATTATCTCGTGTAATGTATTTTAAGGTGGAAAGAGTCACTAATGCAAAGTTTAGAGGCTCAAAAGTAGCACTCGAAAGTCCAGGTGAATAATGCACAATAGTTGCACGCTCACACCTTCGGTTTACATGATATTGTTTATTGCCGCCCTTGCCAATAACCTCTAAGAAGATTGAGAGAGAGAGAGAGAGATTTGGCATCACTTTCTCCTTTTGGTCTAAAGATACACTGACCACTGAGTTCTCTTTCTTCGTCGTTTTTCTTGCTGCCTTTTTTTTAATAACCGGATGTCCGAGTCACCTTGCATGCACCTCGATTAATCCCAGGACCTAAAGTTAACGACCGGGCAAATCCTCCGGTGACCACAAGGTTTGGAATTTTTATCCGTGGGATTCGAACATTCAACTTCATAGAGAAAAAACAATTCTTTTCTAATATCCACTTGGCCAAACCCTTCGAGTTTCTTTTTCTTGTTGTCATATTCACCCTCAAAGCCTCTTTGTTGGGCCTGTAAAATATTGCACGGACCCAAGTACGGACAAGTCTAATGGAATGTTCACTTTAAGACCACGGGGACATGTCAAAAATATTGATTTTAATTTGTTGTAGTTTCCTTTGTTTTCCAATTGTCGGCAGGTGAATTTCGAGCTAAACATGTCAGACATATGTTTGATAATTTCATCCTGGTTGTCCAAACACAAGTTTACACATTTAGACATGCTTTTAAATCACGGTATCAAGATACTAACTGCTGCCATATATCAAGACGGTATCGGCTAGTATGTAATTAAGTAAATAACAAAACAAAGTGACGATACGTAACGGCCTTTACTTAAAACCTTTGGAAGAAAACTTTGAAATGGATCAGAGGTAAAATGGGAAGTTCGAAAGTTATTTCTGCCTGTTAAACCCCTGCACTGATTAGCTTTATATGGATTTGAAGCAAATTTTTATTATCTAAGTTATTAAAGACTATATTAGGTTGTGCTTTCAATCTTAACATTCGGGTTTAAGCTAGTAATTGGATTTGAAAGTTCATTTGGAGGTAGCTTCGTTATATAATTCAATTTGTTGCAGCTGTAATATTCTTCCTTCCAATTCAATTTGTTGCAGCTGTAATACCTGAAATTATGCAGTGCCTTGAATTTGGGCAACCTCTGTCCGGACTCGAGTCACGTCCGTCTGACGGGTTTGTTCTTGGGAAAAACTGAAGGTCTCAGTATATTTCATCCGGAAGGGGTCATCGACACTGAATGCACGCTTTTTTAGGTTAATTTGGCTTATTTTTTGTGCTACCCTAGCTATACAAAGGGACCTTGGGGTTTAGTAGGGTTTGTCTTAGGGGGTTGAGTAGGGTTTGTCTTTGTCTTAGGGGCTTGAGGGGTTTGGTAGGATTTGTCCTAGGGGGCTTGATAGTAGGGTTTTGGGTATCTCTTTCGGTTCCACTAGGGTTTGTTCTCTCTTTCAAGTTCCACTAACGCTTTGTCCCTAATATTGTTGGGTTCTTCTTTGAGGGTGAAGGATAAAGCTAGCTAGCTCTTTTTAATCTTTTCCCGTTCATAGTGAATCATCTCTCGCTTTTCGCCCATGGAATACATGAAAGCTTAGGCTTGATCAGAACTACCTAAATCGTTGTGTCCTTACTTTGATTTTGCCTGTTAGTTTGTTTATTTTCTCCATCGTGGTTGTCATAACATGAATGTTTTGCTTATAGGAAGAAAAACCCCTTATTGTCATTCAACATGTATATGATTCCGTTTTTCCTATTCCTTATTTGCCATATTCAAATTCTTTGATTACATTTGGATTTTGTTCAATCAAGGAAGACAGGTGTGATCACTTTTGGGATCCCAATCTTGAAACTCATGGCTGTGTTATTTCGAAGGGGGGAAAAAATGATTCTTAGTTTGTGGTGCATGATAACTTCTGCTTGGAATCACTAGGACCAAATCATAGTCATTTATTTGTTCCTTTGTCAAGAATCCACAAATGTTGAAAGAAAACATTGAAGGGACATCGTGTTGTATCCATGGTTAATTTGGGATCCTAGGTCTTGGATATCGAACCATCAAAACACATAAAAGAATAAAGTAAAAGAAAATTTCTAACCTCAGACCTAAAATAAGTGAATAAGAGGTAAAAGATGCGTCGATATCTCTGATAAAGTGCATTGATATCTGTAAAAGTATATTAATATCCATGAAATATGTATTGAAACTTAAATTTGTTGGGAATTATTTGCATGTTATCCGTCGCCTACTAGGCGGAGGTTAGCAAGAGCCAAAGTGAAATGGTTAGTCTAGTGGGAGCATAACAAGAAGTAAGAGGCTTACCGGCAAGCTTTGCATAAACAACTCTCACCGTAAGGGGAAAAAAAACTCTTGGGATTACCCGAGGTCTAACTAGTTGTTAACTTTAAGGTTTTGAAATTAGTCGAGGTTTAACTAGTTGTTAACTTTAAGGTTTTGAAATTAGTCGAGGTGTGTACAAGTTGGCCCGATACAGTTATCAAAGAAAAAAGCTCACGAGATTTCTACTATATGGTCTGACTACAAAATCTCCATGGGTTTTGGCTTTTGGAAAGTTAAAGAAGATTGTACTTGGTCAAGAATGGTTTTTGGCAATTCCATTCCATAATTACAACGGTCCAATTTGTCAAAGAGAATTGAAAAATGGGAGGGAGATATGGATGAGGAATAAGTGAATAACACTACACCTCCTCAACTTTGAAAGCTATGTGCTATTGTTGTGCCTCTAAAAAAGGTTGGTAGTGACACTGGTATAAATATCAACCTCTCTCTCTCTACTTGCAAAATGTTCAGTTGCAATCTCATACTGGCTTGCTATTTTGGAAGATGGAAATAGGAAAGAGAGTAGATGGAACCCCCCTATGAGCTCTGAATCTCCACCACCTCACTCAAACCTCACCAATGGCTTCACAGCTGAAAAGGGTATGCAAAAGAGTTTCTGACTTTTGCAATTCTTGGGAAAGGAACCAATCTCCCTCCGGAAGCCGAAGAACTTTCCATAGAGATGTTGAACAAGAAGAGTTCCAGTATGCAAGTAGCCATTGCCTTTCCTCATACTACAGCGTCTTTGTAGTTCGCCTTACTATCATGGTTAGTCATATTTTCCTTCCCCTGGAAACAAGAAATAAAAAATAAAAAATAAAAAGAAAGGATCATTACCCGCGTTTGGTTGCAGTTTTCAGAGTCACTGTTTTGGATCAATCTTCAAAAACAAGTTCATATTTATGATAAAAAATGAACATGGTACGAAAACGATGAGTGTTTTTGTTAACACACCAAAAAAGTGATCCTGGAAAATTATTAACCGAGCAGGGAGGCTCAACTGAGTCTGTCTTGGTTATTTTTCTTTCCATTTAGCAATTTTGGAGCTGGTTTTTATGTTTTCTAGAAACAAATTCTTGTAGAGAGGCACAAATTGCATCATTTATGTCCAGTTACATGGTAGTTGTGGCAATGGCTTCATGCAGGTGATGCTAGCAATTTTGATAGGACTCCTAACCTTGCTAACATGGCATTTCACAAGGGTCTACACAGCAAAATCACTGGAAAATCTAGCTTTTGGCCTCCGGTATGAACTTCTACAACGTCCCATACTGCGAATGTGGAACATCTTGAACTCCACAGTTGAAATAACCACAGCACAAGTGAAATTGTCAGAGTCTGTCATCAGACGGTACAGCAAGCCCGTTAATCAAGCACAACAAGTGGAGGTGGTTTCATTTCCCAACCATTCTCAATTTAATCTTATCCTTTGCTCTGGTAATTTTTTTAATTTTTTAATTTTTAGCAGCTCTATGAAGTGATGAAGGAAGTGACATGGGCTTTATTTGCGAGTCGTAAGGCTCTAAAATCGATAACTATAAATTACAAAAACGGGTTTGTCCAAGCTTTCCATAGGGATCACAGGAGTAACAACACATTCTACATCTATTCTGACCTTGTGAATTACTCAATCAGTGGTTCTCATGATACAAACACCTTTTCATCTCGTGGAGGGTGGAGCGATCAATCAGTTCGCAATAACACCACTGCTGTTTGGTACCGGGAGCCGCTTGATCCTGCCACCGGTGAAAGGATAGGGAAACCAAGGAAAATCCCTCCAGATGAACAAATCAATATTGCAGGGATTTCACAAGTCCCAGATGGTGCAGCATCGTGGCACGTGGCAGTGAGTAAATATACAGATTCGCCCTTGCTTTCAGCCGCATTGCCAGTTCGGGACGCTGCTAATGGGAGTATAGTGGCAGTTGTGGGAGTTACTACCGCGCTTTATAGTGTAGGCCAGTTGATGAAAGAATTAGTTGAGTTTCACAGTGGACACATTTACTTGACCTCTCAAGAGGGATGGTTGCTTGCTACTTCCACAAATGCACCTCTGCTGATGAATTCAACAACAGGGCCTAAGCTTATGAGGCCTACTGATTCAGAGGATCCTGTGATACGTATGGGAGCTGAGTTGTTGAAGAGGGAGTATGGGAACAAGTTTCCTCCGAATCAAGGGGTTCATGTAGAGAATGCAAGGCTTGGACACCAGCTTTATTACATTGACTCATTTTTCCTCGACTTAAAGAGGCTTCCAATGGTAAGTTTTTGTTTATTTTAATGTACGTCTCTTATCTTCCATTGAAATTTCATTTCTTATAAGGTGTGTTTGGATCATGGAATTAATGGAGTGAAAGGGAAAGATATAAAAATGATTTGAAGAATGTAATTTCGGGCTTTTGATTTCCTATCATTTTCCTTTTCCCTTGGTAAACCTTCCATAAATCCATTATCCATGCACAACATGGTTCTGGAATTCAGGTCTTAGGTGTTTGTGGCCTAAGAATATTGCAGCTAAAAATATATTTCACTTCGGTCCCTTTTTTTTCACAAAGTTTAAAGGAATCGACAGTGCTTTATTGTTTGTTGAGCTTACATTGATTTTTATTGCAAAGAGAATACAATTGCGAGGAATAAACTTTTGTACAGGTGGGGGTGATTATCATTCCGAGGAAATATATAATGGGGATGGTAGACGAGAGAGCCTTTAAAACGTTGGTAATTTTGATATCGGCATCACTGTGTATCCTAGTTATTGGATGTATTTGCATCTTCATATTGACAAATGGGGTGTCAAAGGAAATGAAACTAAGGGCAGAGTTGATAAGCCACTTAGATGCAAGGAGAAAGGCAGAGGCATCTAGCAACTACAAAAGCCAGTTTTTAGCAAACATGAGGTGGGTATCATTTTCAAATCTGCATGCATTCGATTTTTTTTTGTCTTGTGAGAAACCATACATAATTGCATATTATCTGTCCCTTGGCATAGTATGTTATGATGGTAAAAGCTGCTTCTGTTGTGGCAGTCATGAACTGCGAACACCTATGGCTGCAGTGATTGGACTGTTGGACATCCTTATGTGTGATGATTATCTGACAAACGAGCAATTTGCAACGATTACTCAAATTCGTAAATGCTCAACTGCATTACTCCGGCTTCTCAACAATATTTTGGATCTCAGTAAGGTGAGAAACAAAGATAAGTACTCCATCACATTGGTCCACCGGATTAGTCAGTTCTTTGGTCTAGATACCGAGTTATCAAAAAAAGAATTAATATTGCAGAATGACAAGAAACCAAACCGGTCGTCTCATATGCATGTACCAGAACAAAGAAACGAAGTGATTTGAAGTTGCAAGAAGTTCAAATATTAATACCAGAGTCCATTACCAGTTTCAAGAACTATATATAATTCCAGTGGTGTTTTCCTAGTGAAGCTAATGTTCATTTCCAGCATAATATCGTCAATTGTTTAGAAGCAGAATAACCAACCTAATAACTAATGCTCTATCAGGATACTGCAGTGCTTTCTGATGAATCATATTGGGATATCATTTGAAATATAGGTCGAATCTGGAAAACTAGTGCTGGAAGAATCTGAGTTTGACTTAGGGAGAGAACTGGAAGGGCTCGTTGATATGTTCTCTGTGCAGTGCATTAACCACAATGTGGAGACTATTCTAGACCTCTCCGGTATGAACCATACGATCATAGTATTTGTTGCATAAAGATCTCCATCATAGCTCTTATAGTTAACAAAAAGAACTTAAATTCAGCAATCAAATTGCACGATTTGTAGTCTGCAGTTCCACACTGATTGGTTTCTGATGTGGGATTATTGCTATTTATTCCTTGCCTCTTTCATAGATGATATGCCAAGATTAGTTCAAGGAGACTCCGCAAGAGTGGTTCAAATATTTGCAAACCTCATCAGCAATTCTCTCAAGTTTACAACATGTAAGTGAAACTATCAACAGGACTTCATGCATTTTCCGGAGTAAAATTTCCGTAGGGAATTAAGTTGAAAACTGCATGGTTCAAGTTTTCTAGTGGCTTGCAGCTGGTTACATTGTTCTGCGGGGATGGTGTGAGAATCCAAACACTTGTAGTGACACCAAGAAGTTCCCCCTTGATGCAAAGGAACCATGGAATACCCGTAAAAGGAATTTAAAGCAAAATGTAAACGACCCAAAGAGATGCTGCAAGAACGAGAACGAAGTGGTTCTTTGGTTTGAAGTTGATGATACTGGTTGTGGTAAGAATAAGACAGCTTCTTTAGAGAATGTATGTAAATAATCACTTGACTAAAGGCATAACAAATTCCAAGAAACGAGATCTAACATTTTGTTTTTTTTTTTTCCCTTATGGTAGGAATTGATCCAAGCAAGTGGGAGTCGGTTTTTGAAAGCTTTGAACAAGCCGATCCCTCAACAACTCGAACGTAAGTATATTTGTAAAGGATCAAGGACTGTGTAAAAGCGTAGACTATTGTGCTGTTACGATAGTTGTGATATGATGTAACAAACCCACCATATGTAATCTTTCCATTTTCAGGCATGGCGGCACTGGTCTTGGCCTTTGCATTGTTCGAACATTGGTAAGTAAAATCCTCATCTATAAAACGCTCATAACTCAATCTTTTTTGAACTGAATGATAGCTATTTGTAATTTTTCGTTTTACCTAAACACGTTGAACTATTCTGTTCTTTATTGTTTCACCATTTTACTCTTGAACCCCTTACTCGATCTTATGTTGGGAGGTGCTAACAGGTGAATGAGATGGGTGGGGAGATCAACGTGGTAAAGAAGAATGGCCCGGGGACTCTGATGCAATTATACATGCATCTCAGTACACCAGCAGATACTATAGGAAAGCATTGTCAACTGAAATTCACTGAACATAACTTGATGGTGGGTTATTCTACTTGGTTCTCACATTTTTAAACTTTTGACTTATAAAGTCTATTCGCCGTTCATCCAAAATGGATAATATTAGAAACATGCAATCTAGAATTCGCTGACCTGAATTGGATTCATGATTTTGTAATCACTTTTCTTGCCTACAGCTCTAGGAAATGAAAACATGAAGCTGAAGAACCCCATATTTACTTAGTACTCTCTTTGACTCTCTTTTCTTATCCTTCCCTATCTTCTTCTTTCTGGGTAAAACACATGAACATGAACAGTTCGCATAAATCCATACTAGACTCTAAGGCTGTGTTTGGATCATGGATTTGTGGAGAGTTATAACAAGTGAAAGGAAAATGGTAAGGGCCTTTCTCATTTCGTTTTCTTCTTATATCCTTCTTGACCTGTAGCTTTCCCTTGACATATCCACGATCGAAACTTTTGAAACACATCCTAAGAAGCTGATGTGAAGTTGAACCGAAAAACTAGTTGATTCAAACTAATGTGTGACAATTGGAATGCAGGTTTTACTTGCACTGAATGGCAGAATGGGAAGATTGATCATGTCCCAATGGTTACAGAAAAATGAAGTATCCACGAGGGAAGCATCCGAATGGAATGAGCTGACACAAATTCTCCAGGAAATCTTTCAAGCCAAAAGTTATGCAGAACCTAGAGAATATTCAAAAGCGGAATCGTTCAATAAACAAAAAGCAAAGGATTCCGTTTTCCTCATAATCGTCGACATTGGCTTACTTGACTTGAACACAGATATATGGAGGGAACAGCTGAATTTCCTCAATAAATACTGTGGGAAAGCAAAATTTGCGTGGATACTAAACCATGACACTTCCAATACAATTAAGTTGGAGCTTCGTAGTAAAGGGCATCTATTGATGGTTAATAGACCTCTATACAAGGCAAAAATGATCCAGATTTTGGAAGACGTAGTGAAGGAGAAAAATCTTGAGCTTCAAAACAAATTAAACTCCTCCAAATCTACAAAAGACGAAGGTGATTTGCATGTATGTCTTGAAATGGACTCCATTCGATATGATGCAGCCAGTTCTGATGATTCTGATAAGTCAGAAATGGAACCTTCTGCTTGTCTATCACAGTCCGAGACAGTTAACAATTGCTTTGTTAACGATCTTACTCCAAATGATCAAAATCATACCAGATCCAAATTTTGCGAGAACTCGAAAAGCCTGGAACTAAGTTGTTGTTCTAGTAAAGTCGTTAATGGACAGAAATCTCTTGAAGGGCTAAGGATACTGCTAGCGGAAGACACACCGATACTACAGAGGGTTGCAACGATAATGCTGCAAAAGTTGGGGGCTAGTGTGGTGGTTGTGGGAGATGGAATGCAGGCTGTGGATGCTTTATCTGCCTTGGAAAATGATAATGCAAGAAATGAAACTAAAGTTGGGGAATGCCCTTCATACGACTTGATCCTAATGGATTGTCAAGTAAGATATTTCAAACTCATCTTTTCCTCATGTTTGATTATATGCTTAGGGTTGAATTGAGGTGTTTCTATGCTTTAGAACAATTCCACTGGTAATTGCTAAAATGGCAATGCCAAATAAAGCTAAATTAGCTTCCTTCACTGTTAAAGGCGTCTCTCCACTGGTGTAAATGACATTGTAGCACAATCATGACTCCCTCGTTCTCTCATCCATTGATAATGACATAATGTGATGGCAATGCCAGTTTTCGGCAAGATTCTTAGCACACCAATGGAGATTAATTTTGTCGAGGCAATGCTATAATTTGGTTTTGGCAAGAATTTTAGCAACCCATTGGAAAAACACATATGGTTTCTCTTGTTTTGCTACTATGTGTCGTCCATTGCAATACATTTTCAAGTATGTATTGCTCTAATTTGGCTTCGGCAACACATTTTCTATATCTACAGTTGTAGAAGTCATAGACTACTGGAAGCATATGTTTCACTCCTATTATTTTTATTTTTATATATGTATTTAACAAAACAAAATTTTGAATATCAGAAAGGTTTTATGCTATGAGTTTCTGCTAGTAAATTCCATTTTTTGTCTTGTATCAAACCAGATGCCAAAGATGGATGGTTATGAAGCGACAAAGGCAATTCGGAAATTGGAAATGGAAAGTGGTTCACACATCCCAATCGTTGCGCTGACAGCTCATGCCATGTCATCGGATGAGGCCAAATGCTTGGAGGTGGGCATGGACGCGTATCTAACGAAACCAATTGACAGCAAGCTGATGGTGTCCACCATCCTTTCGCTAACAAGGAGAACCGCCTAGCCTTTACATCCAAGCAATCATCTTACACAAACCAGAGCAACACACTGGTTATGCTATGCAGTGTATTTGATGCATCCTAAAAGATAGTAACTTGCAGCGAAAGCAATTTTATTAGTGCAAGTTGTACGAAAATATGTTTCATAGCTGAGTAGGTGACTTTGTTTCTTGTAATACTTATGTTTCCAATTCGAGCAACTTTAAACGTACATAAGTAACGTAATTAACCTGTACGCGTGATTCCCTGATAAGAGTGTTGCTTTAAGCATTCATATTTGTGTAACCTAGTTTTTAAAAACTAGAAACTGTGTTGCACGCGCAGGTATGGTCACAAGACACGGATTTGATGATGCAGTGACATATAGACGCGAACTCCCAAGATTTAGGAAACTGCCATGTTTTGTCTGAGCCTGAAGGAAACTACTTCCTTTTTTAATTTGGTCAGTTTTCGTAGTAGAGGTTGTTTCGAAAGATTTGAATGATAAAGATATTATGATGGTTTCACAATCGTTTTTCTGAGATCCGTTCGATATGAATGATCTAAAAATGGGAGGCAGCCTGAGAGAAGGCAAAATTCTCTCGTTTGACAAATTAGCTGTGGATATAGTGAGCAGTTAAGTCCAAGTTTGATAGATGCCATTTGAGGTACTCTGGTATTGTTTCTACTCACTACATAAAGGGATAATGGAAAACTAGAATTCCTAAGGTTAATAACAATCTAGGTTTGTGGTTGTTTATGCAAGGCAGGAATGAAGGATTTGGGTCCAGCACTGCTACCTTGGTGCTCGTAATTCATGCATGCCGGAGTCTCGGAGCTACTCATGAAGGACTGAAAATGCATGGTTTTGTAATCATAAGTGGCTTTTGGGCGCTATTGTTTCAGTTCAGAACTCTCTTTTGAGTTTTTATTCTGACAATGAAATGGAGATTGCGCACAAGCTGTTTGATGAAATGTGTGGAAGAGATTTGATTTCTGAGCATTTATGATCGGGGGCTATGTGCAATCTGGGGAAGCTGTGGTTGCTTTCATGTGGTTTCGTAAGATGGTATCCAATAATAAAATGGAAATGGATGCACAAATAATGGTAAATGTAATCAAGGCCTGCATTCACATGGGGAAAGTTAGCATTGCAAGGTTAGTCCATGGGTTTGTGATCTGTATGAGGTTTATTTGGTTGCAGGCTCTTTAGTGGATATGTATGCAAAGTGCGATGATATAGAATCTGCATCAAAAGTACTCAGGGAAATTGCCTATGAGGAATTATGTTTCGTGGAACTCTCTCTTAGCTCGGATTTATCAGTAATGAGAAGTATCCAGAAGCTCTATCGCTGTTTGATTCGATGACGTCTAAGGAAGGAATTGAGGCTGATGAGGTGACTCTGGTGAATCTTCTTCAAACATGCAAACATTATTGTGATCCAATTCACTGCAAGGGCATTCATTCTGTAATAATCCGGCGCGTTTATTTAGTCCTAAGTTCTTTGATTGATGCCTATGCAAAAGGTAACATCATTTCATTTGCATGGAACGTATCCAACCCAACGGAAAATTGGTACAAGGCACATGTCGAATTTATGTAAGAAGAAATATCTCTTCTTTCTTTTTCTTTATTTGACAATATTGTATACATCAGTGAGGAGTGAGGGTTAGCACGTGTTAGTATGTTAGTCCACAGGGAATTCAGAGGATGTCCATAGCCCTGAACCCCAACAACGGCCCCCTTGGGCTCGAATCTCCGCCACCACTGTGGGGGAGGGTGAGATATCAGTAAAATCATTGTAGAAGCTCAACCACATTATCCCTAAAGTAAAAAGATATCAGTAAATCTTAAACGCGTTTTCATGTAATTCAAATTCTTCAATAGAGACCGACTTTAGAACTTAAACTTTTATTCTTCCATAGCAAGTGTACATTTAGCAAATCAACGCAACCTGCTTTACCACCTAAATGCAACTGAATCTGTGAACTTCACCTCTCCATAAATGAAAAAGTAAACCATCAAGCTAAGCCAATTTTTAGAAATATCAAGCAAGAGCCGCGAAATGAAGAATCCTTATTATGCCAAGGCGCCTCAGAGCTTTTTGTTCTGGTAGACTCCCATGCAAATTTAGAAGAATAAACCCCAGGCCCAGTGTGGTTATGGATCCACACTGCAGCTCCTTAACGAGAAAAACTTTGTAAACCAACACTGCAGCTCCTTAACCTTCCATATCTTGTACCGAAGAAACTATGATGACTGAGTTTGTAATTGAATTTGAAACCACAAAGATCAAGGCAATACTTCAGGTTTAAGGATGAAGATTAAAACTTTAGACCAGCAGACTTATTAACAAAAGAAGTAATACTGAATCTTGAACATGAAATGGACTCACTTGATAGCAAGTTCTCTATAAGCAGTTTTGATCTCTTGGTCAGTTGATCTCTAGAAACAGGTCTCCTTAACAACGTAAATCTCATTGTAAGTTTCTTGGTTCTCAAGAAACAGGAACCCCTTGAAGAGATGATTCCTGTCCTAGGGAAAAAATTTAAACCCTGAGCAGAAACCAATTTGATATGAGGTTGTAAGAGAAGAAACACTGTTTAACTAAGCAATTTCACAAACAAATCCAAGCATAGACACCATAGATTGAAGGAAGTTCAACGACACAGAATTTTGAATTCTGCAAATAATTTTATGACCAACCTAACCCTTAATCACGAGTGGAATTTACCACAAATCCCTAAATTCATCTAAGTTGGCGGAAAAAGCAGAAGCTTTTTTCAGATTGGGTGAACTCACTGCTTTCGTAGGGCTTGTAGCCCCATAGCCAGATTTGTAAAACAAACCAACACTTCCTAGACCTCATACAAACTGAGAGAAGTTAATCAGGAACTTTGAAATCAGCTTCGAATACGATTCTTGAGTTTGTGGTTCATCCGCATGTGGAACAAGAATCGGTGACCAAAATAAATGCAAACTCCAAACATCAGACTATTGTGTCGATACATTAGGGACCAAAATGGCACTCGCGTTATTCATTGGGAACCTAAAAGGTAAATTAAGTCATTCTTTGATGAGTTATATATGTAAAATACCTAAAATAACCTTGCACTTAACGGAAAAAGCAAACGGTGTATGGGATGGGGACCTCAATGACAAATTCAACAGATGAAGGACTAAAATAAGAGAGAGCCTAAAGATTAGGGTCCTGAATGTGATTAGGTGCCTTGTTCTCCAACCCAAGATCTTCTTCTTCCCTCCCCACTTGAAAGAAAGCAAAGCAACCTTGGTAAAATCAACCCAACAGGCACAGACCAGCGAGCAAATCAGAGCAACAAAAGAGTTCAATGGCGAGGTACGACAGAGCAATCACGGTTTTCTCGCCGGACGGCCACCTCTTCCAAGTCGAATACGCCCTCGAAGCCGTCCGCAAGGGCAACGCCGCCGTCGGCGTCCGTGGCACCGACACCATCGTCCTCGGCGTCGAGAAAAAATCCACCGCCAAACTCCAAGATTCCAGGTCCACCCTCTCTCTCAGTTTCTCTCTCTCGCGCGCGCATTTTAGATTGTCTATTTCACTTCTGTGGCTAAAGTTGATGTTGATCTTTAGGGTTAGGGTTAGGAGTATGCAAGACCTCGATCTCGTGTGTGATTATGAAGCTCATAAAACCTAGATGTGGTCTTTTCTAACTGTGGTTATAGTTGAATGGATCCTGTCAGTCACTGTGCAAGAGCTTATTAGTCTTGGACTATTCAGTAACTTCTATGGGTAAAAGCTTTCATTTTTTTGGAAACCTAGTAATTTGAAGTTCCACTAGCGATTTGAAAAGTTGAATTGCCGAATCAGGATTCCTTTTTACTGATATTGATGGTTTCACAAATCAATTGCCCCGTCGAGGCTCAGATGCGGCTCCACCCTAAAATTCCTCTTGTTAAGTAAAAGATGTAGAAATTGTAATGTAGCTTTGATTTGAACAACCAGTTTTCACACTCTTGAATAACCAATTCAAAGAAAATTGAACACCTAGCCAACAAATTATGAAAACTCATCGAGTGAGATTGTAATAACTTGTGTATTTTTCTTTTTTTTGGATGGCATTACTGATATTAATAGGTAAATTTGTATTCATATAATTGTGGTCTAGAGGTACTACGTCGTAAATATTTCTGAATGCCCTTCTATGATTTTCTGGAGCCAGCTCTGTCGAGGCTTGTCAGGGTAATTAGCAGCCAAGATGTCAAGTGAGGGATTGAAATCAAGCCACTTGCTTCATACAAAATGTTCATTTTGTTTTGCTTTGTACTCCCTCCATCCCATTTTGGTTGTCTATTATTCCTTCTTTCTCTTTTAATTATCACGTATATCTTTCAATCTATAATGTTTTTCATGATTTTGACAATTTTGTATTATAGAACAAATTGAAATCTATCAAATTAGATCCATATTGGAAAATATAAGCGATTGAAAACCGACACGAACATCAAAAAAGGACAACTAAAATGGGACGCAGGGAGTAATTGAAGAAGAAAAAGTGACATTGTATAGGGTCTTTATGTATGTTCATGCCACGAATGTTGACCTTGTCCATAGACCCGACTTATAGTAATAAAATGTTGTTGGGATGTGCTGATATTAAGTATAGGTTGCCCCATTCCATAGTTTATGTTGTTTATGTAATTTGATGAAGTGAGGCATGCATAAGTATTAGAAGTTGATATATTGTATTTCTCTAACATAAGTTTCCGCGAGTAAGCCCACCAAAGGTACGAGGTGTGTTTCAGTGTTTCTTGCTCCGGGAGGGGTTCATATGGATTATAAGCTCGTACGGATGTGTTCTCTGTTTGAACTACAAACTAAACCAATCAGAGCCTTATGTCTCAATCACTTGGGGTCGGCTACATGAATCATTTTTCTCCATTGAGCTCTGTCAAGGGCCACTTGTTCACACAAACCTACTATACTCAAATCGTTGCGCACCACAGCATCTAATGTCAATTTAGGTCAACCCCTCCCCGTAGCATTGCTACCCAAAGCTATCCTATCCGCTCTCTTTACTACTGCATCTCCTGGTCTACGGTAAATATACCCAAACCACCTTAGCCTATTCTCCCTCAACTTCTCTTCTATAGGTGCTACACCTACCATCTCACGAACCGTTTCATTTCTATTCTTGTCTCGTCTAGTCTTACCACACATCCACCTCAACATTCTCTGTGTTCTCTGTTTGAACTACTGATCAAATATCGATCATATATCCTCTGTGTATATATTTGTGATGCATTGACACTATGACTTTTCTTTTTTTCCCACTTCTTTGCTTCCTTAGCCTTGATCATGTTCTTGCTGTTTCACTTTGTTTTGCAGATCAGTTAGGAAGATTGTAAACCTGGATGATCACATTGCATTGGCTTGTGCAGGGCTCAAAGCTGATGCTCGTGTCCTTATAAACAGGGCCCGTATTGAATGTCAAAGCCACAAGCTTACTGTTGAGGATCCAGTGACGGTTGAGTATATTACACGCTACATTGCTGGTCTTCAACAGAAGTACACACAAAGTGGTGGTGTGAGACCATTTGGTCTTTCAACTTTGATAGTGGGATTCGATCCCCATACTGGTGTACCATCCCTCTATCAGACAGATCCATCAGGTACATTTTCTGCGTGGAAAGCCAATGCAACTGGAAGAAACTCTAATTCAATGCGAGAATTTTTGGAGAAAAACTACAAAGAAACTTCTGGTCAAGAAACTGTCAAGCTTGCTATCCGTGCATTGCTCGAGGTAATATTTTTTGCTCTTCTTCTTAGATGATTCTTGGTATCAGTTTTTTTTTCCGCTGATTCTGTGCAATTATTTTTTTATTTTTTTATGTTGATGGTATTGTTTCTTCAGACTATTTATGTTCTATTTGGTGATCTTATTGAATCACTTCCTAGATTTGTACCAACTCATCCTTTTAACTTCCATGAAGAAACCTGGATCAAACAATTTGCACATCCTGAGTTCCTGATTAGCCACTTGAGGACCTAGTTGATTAATGTTCCTTTATCCACTCCCGCCAAACTTCCTGGACAGAATACAAACATTTAACTTGTTCTTGCAGAATTGAATCATGATGAGGAGCCTTTTGGTTATAAATGGATACACAAATTGAAACGATGCTTGCATTGAGTCATTGAACAGTTGCAGATTGGATGAAATCATTTGAAATCCTATAGGAATGAGAAATCTTTCTGGTAGAAGGACTGCTGCCCGTAGCTGTTTGTTGAATTGATTAAGAGCCACAGAGATCGTCGAGTTCTTAATCATAATTCCTATCCTTCCTTCAGTTACTGGTTTAATGAAGGTCTCATGTCCACAGTTTAGCCCCTTCACTAGAGAGTTTAATGCCTAAAATCTTGTATGCGGAAAGTTTTCTCCCTCGGGATAACAAACTGAGAGAAAGTGGGGATGGGTGCATGATAGCAGATGATGAGAAAGTACAGGAAGTAATGATGGGGCCTGCTGGGAGAGAAAGTTGTCAAGTCAAACATCTAATGTTGCCATTATATATTCAACTTGTTTGGGCAAAGTAGCTCTCTAATGCATGCCGCAAGGAGTTGTTGCGGAAAAAAATCAGTGGTATACAGACCTCATCGCGGGCAAAGCTCTCCCTATTGGTAATTGGGAGGGTATTTAACAAATTTTGCTCAAGCACAAGAACGTAACAAACAGGTTTTGTTTAAATACTCAGCACTCAATCCTAAAAAATCTTACTAGTTTGTCAGCCATAACAAACTGAGATGATGCGATTGATTTCTTGCCTTAATATTTTTGTCTTGTAAATGATGAAGTAACCAATATGTACATATGTGGCACATCATCTATTGAGGCTCTTGTGGATCCTTTGTGGCCAAAGAGACTCTTTTGAAGGCAATGATATTTACCATTTTGGTCTTACCTATTTCTTGCAAATTTTTTTGTCTAGCTTGCTGAGTGCTGGCTTGACCATATTGTTAGATGCGTAATATTGGATGAACCGTCGAGTTGTTACAACTTCTGAGCTATGTTTCTTGCATTTAGGTTGTTGAGAGTGGGGGAAAGAACATTGAAGTTGCTGTGATGACAAAGGAGGGCCTGCGTCAACTTGATGAAGCCGAAATTGACGCCATTGTTGCAGAGATTGAAGCAGAGAAAGCTGCTGCAGAGGCAGCAAAGAAGGGCCCTCCCAAGGAAACTTAATTTGTCCTTTTCGCTTGCCCATATGGTTTTTTAGCCAGTCCCGATAATTCCATTGACTTGTGAACGTAAAATTCTGATACTTCAAGGTTTTAATCTGGTGGTATGTGGATTAGAAAACTTTTGGTGCTTGTACTGCAAAATTGCTCTATAGTTTGACTTCTATTCTGATTAAAAGTTGTAGCAAGAGGTATTGGTGACATTGGATTATAATTGTTTGCAATTATGGGATGTTTCAATTGAGCCTCGTTATTAGTTTTCAGCTAATTGCTCTCATTCCATGGAGAGAATTTTCATTCATGGTAGTGGTGGAAATGGAAGTTCCATCTCTACTTTGTGCCTTGTTGGAACAAAATTCATTTGCAATGGTTGAGGAATGATCTTTTTCTTGTCTTAGGAGGAAGGAGAAAAACATGAAATAGTAAGGTAATATCCACTATAAATTGAAATTTCCTTTTGAATTTTCACCCCTACAAATGGAATAAACATGGAAAAATCCATGGAACACTTTTTTGAGTAATCGACTGGTTTAAATGCATTAGAAATGGTACTTAAAACTTTAAATTATCACATTAGAAATGATATTTGTATGACCCTGGGAATTGGGCTGGTAGTCACTGGCAACCAAAAACATTATGTCTTTCATTTGAATTTCGATTCCACCTCCGACTATCAATTCATGCGTTGGGTATGTTCATATGGAGCTTGACCCGATTTAATTGGAACTGTGGGATTAGTGCCCGAATTAGTCAATCCAATGAGCATTATCAAAGAAAAGAATGGTATTTGCACTTCACTATCCAAATGCTTTAACTTTATGATGGAATCAAATTATTTGTACCTCTTTATTTCCATGGAGAATTTTCAGAGAAATTCCAAATGATTATTCACGTAAATAAAAATTTTAAATTTATTTTTTGAAAAATTATTTTACATCGAAACAAACAGAGTCGTTACGTAAAAAGTGAATCCAACTTTAATACTAAAATTTGAGAGAACAACTAAAGAACTAAAATAATCAAAAAGTTACAATAAAAATTTGATCCAAATTTTAAAAAAAAAAATTGAGAGAACTAAAAAACTACTAAATCTTACAAACAAACATGGGTAAAGGGTCGTAACAGTCGTTCATTCCCATAGACAAATTTGGATCTTGGACTTGTGGAAAATCAAAAAATCAAAAAATTTGGAGTACGAACTTAACTTTCTCCTGAAGAAGACAAGCTAAAGGAAAATCAAAAAATTCATCGTCCACTTTAAGCTTCTTTTTGAAGTACGAACTTAACTTTGTCTCTGCAAATCAAATATGGTGGAAAAAGGAGATTTATTATGGCCCATGCAGGTCTCGAACCTGCGACCTTCGCGTTATTAGCACGACGCTCTAACCAACTGAGCTAATGGGCCTCTTGGCTTTCATGTCATCTTTTAAAATATATAACTAGTTTTTGGTATACGTATATCAAGTAAGTATCGGTTTGCGACCTTCGCGTTTTCAGCACGACGCTCTAACCGAGCTAATAATGGGCCTCTTTGCTTTCATATCATCTTCGAAAATATATATACGTATATCAAAAAAGCATCGGTTGGTCAGAGGCCAGAGGATTTTTTTCCTTTTATGATCCGCAGCCAGAGGAGTTGGAAGCTGAACTTATTGGAGACCCGGCATCAAGTCATGAAAGACGATTACGAGGTACAAAATGGGGAGGAAAAAAAAACCCAGTATAATTTTCCTTCTGAATAATCAATTTCTCGTTCGATATGCTTTGATATTGTTTTTCGAACTTCAAAGTCACTGGATTTGTTTGTTTAATCATTGATTTTGGTGATGTTTATTGGAAGTTGACTCCATTTTACTACCTGGTTGTAATTCCATCTCATCAGTTGTAGCTCATGATATCTGTTGTTCTGTTTGGGTTTTTTAAAGTCATTGTTTTGTGTGATTTGAAGTTGGGTTGAGTTAAGATGTATTAGCTTTATGCTGTGTTTGGATCTTGGACTTGTGGAAAGACTTGCTGATGTTAAAAAGAGATAGGTAAGGGAATGAAGAGTAGTCTTTGTTCCCTTTGGGTTGAATGATTAAGAAGAAAAGAACAGAAAATGATTGATTTTTGTGGGAAACATTTCATTCCCCTTTCTCACCAAATTCCCATTTTTCATCAACATCCTTTCTCACCATCCAAAGGATCTGTTACTTTTCTTTCATGGGTTCCTCTACAAATCTGAGATCCAAACACAGCCTTAGGCATTCTTGACTCCTGGAGGTGAGGGTATGTCGCTCGAACGCGAGATTCAACCTTTTTTGTTCTGAAGTTTAATGCATCTTTCTGTGCTGATTTGTACAGAATTTTTATGGAACACCTCAGAATTTGCACTTCTCTTTAGAAAGTTTTGATCTTTAGAGACTTAAATAGGTGGGTGTTCAGTTATTATTCAAGATTTTTAACACCCAGATCCTTAATGCTGCTCTCCGTGCTGATTTGTACACAATTTTTATGGGACACCTCAGAATTTGCACCTCTCTCTAGAAAGTTTGATCTTTAGAGACTTCAATAGGTCGGTTTTCAGTTATTATTCAAGATTTTTAACACCTAGATCCTTAATGCTGCTCTGTATTTCCCTTTGGGTGGCATTATTTGGTGAGAAAAGAGAGACTGAATTAGAGTTTCTCACCAAGTTACGCATTTGGATTGTGGTGATTAGGTGAGAAATGTACAAAAATGATACTTCTTTGATTAGTTCCATCCCTTTTCTAAAATGGTGACATTTGGAGAGTACAACCCCTTTGGATTGAGAGAGTGTGCGGTAAGAAAGGGGTGCCCTTTCTCACCAAATCTCAATGTTTTGGTACTTTTCTCTCAATTTCTCACCATAGTACTCAATCCAAATGAGTGATCTGGCAAGAAACCCTAATCTTTTTGTATCAAATCCCTCAATCCAAAGGGGATGTCAAGAATTCCCTTTCCTATCCCACCCTTTCTCACCATCCGAAGGCGCTGTTCTTGTTTCCAATGTCTTTTTGCTCAAGGTAGCCGAACTGGTAATTTTAGTCTGACTTCTCATCACGAGGTACAGTCTTTTGCATTTGGTTGGTGACGTTGGTCTGCTAACTCTGTCTCCAGTCAAATTGGTGCAGTCATCTAAGGAATGCAATCCACCTTAGAATTGGATACCCAACGTTTTGGCTTAACTCTTTCCACTATTGTTCCTGTCCTACGTGACAGGATATCGAAAATACTAGTGATCCCAGGGCATGTAACTTGTTTTGTTTTTTAGTATCAGTCTCTGCCTTGGTTATTTCACCTCTGAAGTGTAACTCGTTCTTGCACAGCTGAATTCGTTGCGTTTTACAAAACTGTATTTGGTCACAAACGCATTTCTGGATGAGTTTATTCCTACAACTTTGCTATGCCATTCTGCACAATCACGGTCATGCCTTGCCATAGCCTCTCGAAGCCACTTAACATACTTGCATATACTTTCTGATCACTTTTCTTTAGTTGGGTTTGTGTGTGTGCGCGCGCGCGCCATGTGCCTGTGTTTGTTCCTTCATGTGGAACAATGTTCCATGGACTCTTCTGTATTTGTGAAATACCTGAGTCGGACAACAGGTACGGAATGTAGCCATGTAATGGTGGGTGTCCTTGACACATACAACAGCCATACCTGAGTCCACTGACCATAATGCAAAAGATATGAAACACTAACCTGCATGTTTGCCCTTAGGATCAGAATATTGGCTTCATGGTCTAAGGAAGCAAATGGTTATATTATAAAAAATGAAATTGCACGGCAATGTTTAGCTTTAGTCAGATCAGATTACAAGTTTTTATGTTAGGTTTGGATTTGGTGACCAGCTGAAATCTTTTTGTGCTGATAGTGAGTTTGGATATTCCTCTAAGATCTTGGATATCTTGTGGATGTCAGTGGGATTTCAAAGTTCTCTCATGGCGCAGAAATGTTTATGTCTGCTTCGCCAATTTTTATTTGTTCCATGCTCTCCTGTTTTCTATGCTCTCCTGTTTTTCATTTGGTGCCTTCTTTAAGTACTTTCTGCAAGTTCTCTTCTGCAGTCCGACCTGCATATCGCGTCGCACTCTAGATGCTTTTTCACCATTATATAATTGTGTGGAGACGTCTGCGGCCATTTTTGAACAGTTAAATTGCTGTTACATATTGCACGAACATGCTGCATAGAAAGGTAAAAATATTGCATGTAACCTACTTTTGGAGTGAATAACAGTGAAGAATACTTGTTTGAGAGAAATTGAGTAGACAGCAACTGGTAGTTTTTTTATTATGAGGAAAATACTTACTGTCCCTGTAATTGGTACTCCCTCCTTCCCTTTTTAAGTGTCATGCTTCGTAACTCCAACTTATTAAAAAGACATCATCGTTACACCTTTCACATCAACTTTTTCCTCCACTTTCCCTATTTACCCATCATCATTACACTTTTACTCACTAATTTTTCAAAATGAAATATACTTTTAGCGACAAAATAGACAATGCACCAACTTTTACCCTTTAACTTTACAAAATGAACACTTATTAATGGATAGCCCAAAATGAAATACGAGACTCTAAAAAAGGGACGGAGGGAGTAGTTTTTTCTTTGTTTATTGAATTTTTAGGCCAAATACACAGGTTGAAGAAAAGAAGCAAGCTGCTGCTGATGTTTTGTTTCATTACTCAAAATTTGTAATGGCATGTATAGGAAATCAAGCTCGGCCATGTGACTTGAGGTTGCACTTAATGAAGGTAATACAAACATCCTTGATCATTTTTCATGCCAACACTACTAGCATAGTTCGTTAGTTATATATTTAGGGTGCATTCCTTGAGTATGTTGGCTGGAGCTAATAGCAAATGTGGCTGGCAATAACTGACTGGAACAATCACGATCTCGAAATAAATTTGCAATGAGTGAACAGTCTTGCTCATGGAGAAATTATTTAACATATCTGGGACAAGCTCTTACCACTCCTCTGTACGTGTGACCGTGGAGAGGTAAACAATGGATTCATACTGGATGGATCACTATTGAGTGAGGGCCAGGGCCATTATATTGTTCAACTAAAGAGGGGCACTATTCGCACAAACAAGGAAATAGAGTCTTGCCCGAAGCCTTCCAAAGCCTACCTATGAGACTATTCTCAAGTATCCCTTTCAAAATCAATGTACAATGAGTGAGGGCCTACTAGGCTCATATGCTAGTTTTGGACAAATTATTTAACCGACGGGACCAGCTCTTGACAATACCGTGCACATGAGACACTCAACTCGCACATGGAGAGGTAAACAATGTCCAGAAGGATCACCACGATTGAACAAAGTCCATTTGTCGCACAAACAAGGGGGAGTCGATCATTAGCAAGATAAAGAGTATTGCCCATTAGCAGATCCCATATTAAATTGTAGACCACCAGCTTATCTAAAATCGTAAGCTACTAAATCGAGGGATAGCTACATTTCTTTATACATAATACCCTTGCGTTTGGTTGACTATCCTTCGTAAAAGGGCCAAACACGTGCACCTGTTTGAATACTTTTGGTTGGTATGATATTTGAAACAGGGTCGACAATATTAGATTCTTGACCACCAATTTAATATGGTCTGATCAATGTGGGACAAGTTCAAAGTGATAATACCTTAGTGGCATAGATGTTGGTAGCAAACAAAGCAGTAATAGGCTAATATTCTTGAGGCCATCGTTTGTCATGTTTCCTGGTTCTTGTTTTTCTGTGGGCTTATTATTTAATTCGGCTGTAATGATATCTTCAGGAGATTTCAGGATTGCCAACTTCTCTAAAGAGGGAGTCATCCCAAATGGCAGCTTCTCCTGATGCGATGGGTGAATCATCAAGCTCGGGTACAGCCAGACTTGATAAAATTGACAGTTTTCGGGCACTGTAGTCTGAGAACCTAGCTTCTATATTGTTGTGCTGGGGATCTGTGTATCGGTATATATCTCTGTACTTTGCACTTCACCACATTTTGGTTCACTCCATTCGCAACTTTCTTTCCAAGGATTTGTTGACCATGTACTGGTTTTTGTCATTCAGCAAATGGTTCTGATTTTGTGTCAATGTTTTAAAGCCCGGACCGGACCATTAATTTGAAATGCATCAACAAACATGTTACATTGCATCCTTACATTTGTCTTGAGAACTAATATGGACTCAAAAAAAGTGTGCATAAAAATCTACTAAATACCCGCAAATAGGTATGATACGCACATACATAAACTCGCGTGGAGCGAGATCCACAACTATAGTGAGTATGGAGTAAATTTTTTGACACACTTTTTCCTACCTGTAACAATAGCGCTTCTATAGAGCAACTGAAACTGGAAGGGAAAGCAGTAAGGTGCGGACCATTTTTTAAACCGACCACTGATGGCTTCTCAACCGTTCGATGCACTTGGAACCTCACAACATCAGATGGCTGCAAAGCAATCTGTGGTTGGTGTCTGTGTCTATAACATTTCTGGGTGTTTTTTTTTTTTTTTTCCATTGAAGCTCTTTGAAGTGAACATCATCAAATCAGGTTGTTTAATCCAACTTCAATATAAAAAATGAAGTTTCAATCCAAGTTGATTCATAGTTTGTGGACAATGTTCTAAATGGCGCTCGGCGCTAGTAGGGCGGAGACTCACCTCCAAGCGCCAAGCCGCCTAGGCGGCCTCCAAGCAATTCGGCGTTTTTTTTTTTTTTTTTAACAAACTATTATCCAATCAAACTATATTCTATGTATCCATAATGCAAATTCAAAGTTCTACATAACCATAATGCAAAGACAAAGTTTAATGTTCAAACTTCAAAGTACAATCTGTTTTCTTTTTTTTTACAATCTGTTTTTTTTTTAAATTTGTCATACAATCTGTTTTTTTTTTAAATACCAAAAAAAAAAAAAATCAAACTCAATCAGAAATACAGAAATTTCAAAAAAACTCAATCAGGTATGAACACTTCTAAATCAGGCAGATCACTGTGAGAGAGAGAGTGTGAGAGAGAGAGAGAGAGAGAGAGACTGACGAACTCAGAGAGCAGAGAGAGAGCCAAGAGAGACATACCGGCGGGAGAGAGAGAGAGAGAGAGAGAGGGAGCGACGATGGCGGTTGGAGCTCTGATCGACGATGGCGTCGGCGACTTCACTTCGTTTTTCGTCTCCTCCCGCCTCTGAAGCTTTGGACTGTGGAGTGTTGAATGGGGATGGAAATGTAATTGTGATATATATAGCTATGATTTTATAAAATTACATATTAAGCCCTTTTAGGTTTTGTACTTTTGATCATAGCCCTTTTACATTAATAGTATACAATTTTGGCCTCCAAAGACGCCGCCGAGCCCGCCAGGGTCCGCCAATTCGCCAAATCCGCCTAGCCCGCCAAGCCCGCCTAGGCGGCCGCCAAACACCGCCAAATCTCCTTGGGCGCCAAATGAAACTCCAAGGGGTGTTGGCGTGGCGGCGGGGTACCTCCAAGCGCCTAGGCGGCCTCGGAGGCCGCCATTTAGAACAGTGTTTGTGGATATTCGGACCGGACCGGAAACTGCAAAACCAAAAAATGATTTTGTGTTTACGTAATACAAAGGGAAATGATTTTGCCACTCATTTTTGTTAACGTCACTCCTCTGTAAGTGTATTTTTGCACCAAAAATACACTTGTAGAGGAGTGACGTTAACAAAAAAAAGGGAATGACAAAATTAACAGCCAATACAAAACAACCTTATTAGAATGGCACAATCCTCTCCTGCCCCCAGTCTCTCTCAGCCCAGATGGTATGTAAGGTGGACGAGACTCTCCCCCAGTCTACCATTGTCAAAATCTATTCAAAGCTTTGAAGTACCAACTCAAGTAATAATAATATATGATACAATATTCTAAAGTTGCTAGAAGCTCTGAAATCATGTTAGAGAAGAAAATTGATAAGAACCCAGTTTTCACTGATTTGTGCAAAACATAGGCGTAACATGTACTGTATTTACATAGGATACAAGAACTAATTAGGAAACATCAATAATAAACTAACTAGAAAACATCAATAATAGAACCTAAAAAATATGGCGACATAATATTTTCTAATATTATCCTATCATAAGTGATGACATTTTTTATTTGAGATCTGGAGTGATGAGAGCATTAGCCAGAGTCACAAGTACTACAACTAGACTGACCGAGTGGTTCCCTTGTTCTTTAAAACAAAACAAGAAGTAAATAAAAACTTTACTTTTTATTTTTTACTATAAAAAGGTATCTCCTGAAAGATATCATAAATCTTCACCAAAAACTTTGTTTAGGCCAGGTTCGGCTAAATTAAGCCATTCGGCTTTTTTGTTGTTGTATTTATTCAAAAAAACATTACGTATTTGTTAATTTCAAGCTAAAATTTTGTGGATTATTGATTCTTCTCGAGGACAAGAATCATGCAAAATAAAATGATTATGATCGGAATTTAAACTTTTTTGAATAAAGACAAAATACGCCCAAAATTATGTCCTTTTTTGAGTTTGGGTCATAATTTTTTTAGTTTTTCGATTTTTCTTTCGTGACAAACTAATAATTTACAAAAACTTGACACAAGATTGACAAATACCAAAACAAATTCCGTGAAGACCAAAAAAGAAAAAGAAAAGACAAGTGCCTTATTAAGTGGTCTTTTAATTCGGGAAAATGACGGCCCAAGGCGTGTTTTGATAATTAAAGTACCTATCAAGGACATGCTGAGAACATTTGTTAATGTTGAAAATATTCTTGACGAGTATTAATTATCAAAGCACGTCCTTCGGCCGTGATTTTCCCTTAAATTCTGGTACTACGTGGTCTTAGTGGGCATTTTTACTGGGCCAACCCACTATTCTTAAACTAAACAAATTCGTTAGTGGGCCACGCCGAAATCCATATCAGCCCTGAACCTAACGCAACCTTTCATGGATTCAAAAGTAGTATCGACAACGGCTAGTTTTCGGACCAACGGCTAATTCCCAATCAGTACCTTTTATAAAACCTCCACACCTCTTCCCAAGCAACATCTCTCTCTCTCTCTCTCTCTCTCTCTCTCTCTCTCTCTCTCTCCATTCCACATTTCTGCTTCATTTCTGACTGCAAAACAACAAGGATTCAAAAGATGATGAAAGAAATGTGGAATGGCCCGCCTGGTTTCAGACCCACAAAGTCCGCGCCTTCTTCTCCAGCAAAGCCTCTAGGGGTCACCAGAACTCGCTCCGAGTCCTTCCATATCACCCACAAAGTCCCAATAGGTGACTCACCATATGTTAGAGCCAAAAATGTTCAGGTAATTTTCTGGGTTCGGGCAATTATGTCAGAATGATCCCGATTTAACCTTGCAATTTGGTTGAAAATCTGTCCTTGATTAATGGGTATTTGTCACAAATTTACGTCTTTTTTGCCATTTTGGCACAAGAACTCATTATCTGGTATAAAATAATCTGTTTTTGATTTATGGGTATTTTGCCCATTTTATTGGTTTTTGCGATCAGTTGGTGGAGAAGGATCCGGAAAAGGCTATACCGCTGTTTTGGGCAGCTATCAATGCGGGAGACAGAGTGGATAGTGCTTTGAAAGATATGGCCATTGTAATGAAGCAACAGAACAGGGCTGAAGAAGCCATTGAGGCCATTAAGTCCTTGAGAAGTCGGTGTTCAGATCAAGCCCAAGAGTCTCTTGATAACATCCTCTTGGATCTTTACAAGGTATTCTACAAATTCTCCCCTCCTTTTGATTTGTACCGTGAAAATGCAATCCAATCCATCAATGCGAGTGAGAGAGACGACACTGGATACACTCCCAAGTGATCGATTTCGCTTACTACTATGCAATTCATCATGTTCCCCTGTCCTAATACACTCCCAAGTTATCGATTTTGCTTACTACGATGCATTAAAATGGAATCAAAGGATTAAATTTTCAGTATGGAAGCTATAGAAACAAAGTATGAAAGGTAGAATTATAGTGGGTACAATGTAGTTTTTGTGTTATTTGAGGTCAAACTTTTTATTTCTGGTTTATCACTTTTGGAATCATGAAGTAGTCTAGGTTGGAGAAGAAAAAAACACTAAGGTTTCAACTTTCGGTGTTGGGAATGGCAGCTATAGAAACAAAGTATGAAAGGTAGAATTATAGTGGGTACAATGTAGTTTTTGTGTTAATTAAGGTCAAACTTTTTATTTCTGGTTTATCACTTTTGGAATCATGAAGTAGTCTAGGTTGGAGAAGAAAAAAACACTAAGGTCTCAACTTTCGGTGTTGGGAATGGCTGAATTGAGTTATAAGCTATGCTGATGTATGATTCCAATTTATTTAAATCATATTGTGAGGGGAAAAAATCAGAATTCTTTGTTGTATTAAAGTTTGTGTGGTGTAATCCAATCTGTATATGCACATTTACAGAGATGTGGGAGATTAGATGATCAGATAGCACTGTTGAGGCACAAATTGTTCTTGATTCAACAAGGGATGGCTTTCAACGGGAAACGCACAAAGACAGCCCGATCCCAAGGGAAGAAATTTCAAGTCTCTGTAGAGCAAGAAGCCACCAGATTACTGGTACTAATCAATACCATACCATCCATCTATATTTTTGTCTGGAAATGATTTTCGCATGCCCTTTTTATCCTCCTCGTGTACTCTTTTTCTTGTCACATTAAATTACCAAACTATGGTTACTTCTTGATTCACTTTTCTTTTACATATGAATGGTGCAAAAATCATTTCCCAGGTTTCTGTTTTCTATTTAAGACTATCTCAATCAATTTGAACAAAAAACATTTGCAAGCAAAATCAATTGAATAGAAATGTGAAACAAAAACTGTGGTGCAGGGGAACTTGGGGTGGGCATTGATGCAGCAGAACAACTACATCGAAGCCGAAGACGCTTACCGGAGGGCACTGTTGATTTCACCAGACAATAACAAGATGTGCAATCTGGGTATCTGTTTGATGAAGCAAGGGAGAATTTCGGAGGCGAAAGAGACTCTTAGGAGAGTGAAACCGGCTGTTTTGGATGGGCCAAGAGGTGTAGACTCCCACCTCAAGGCCTATGAGAGAGCCCAGCAAATGCTTTTGGACTTGGAGTCTGAAATGATGAAGAAAGGCGGCGATGATCGCGTCGAACAGAGTAAACTGTTTGATATCTTGCTCGGTTCTTCCTCTATTTGGCAGCCTCAACCTTGTAAAGAACACACATCTTCTAACTCATCATTCAAGCCCCAAAGTGAATTTGCTGATGAGAATGTCATCTCAAACATAATGCCGAATCCTCCGGTGGGTTTTCCGGCTCAAAAGAGTGTCAAATCACTGGTTTTTCCTCAAGGAAACAACAACTACTACAACTCACTAAATATCGACGCCCCTCCATTTTATTCATCGAAATTTGTCAAGGATCCAGTGGAGAGCCAGTTTCATGAGACACTGAAGAGAACTAGGTCTGGAAATGCCGCTAACTCGATGAGAACAAAGGAAATGGGGGAGTTATGGAAGCCTTTTGTAGAAGGGCCTGAGAACAAGACAAGGAGGAAGTCAATTTCACCGGAGGAGAAGAAGGCGGGAGAGAGGTGGGCAGAGGTGCTGCCGGACAGCAAGGATTTTGAAGAGGCTATCTTGGCGGCAGTTTTGGGTTCGGGTAACGAAACGGAGAAGGCGGTGGAAATGAGCAGTAAGACTGGAATTGTTCAGCGAAAGATCGATAAGAGGCTGAGGGTTTTTCAGGATATAACACTGTCTTTGAGTCCGAGGGCCTGACTCCATTAATTTTAATGTTCTAATTTATCATAGTTTCAGGTTGGAGATGCACTTGTTCTCCTCAAGTTCTCTTATTCTCTCAGCCTAGGTAGGTAGCTTAGGCAGAGTTTATCCATTCATTAGAGTCAACATTCACGGTTATTTATTCATGTTTGTTTCACGGAAGGCATCTGTGATAATTATTTGAAACATGACACTTTGATCAATAAAATACCCTTTGCAGCGACCAAAGTGAATGCAAATTCTCACCCTTTTCGTATTTCAAACATTTCTCTCTCCATTGTAACGAAATCAGTTCCCGATTCACAAACTCTCAACAGAGAATGTTGATTGATTCAAATGGGCCATTGCTATGCTATCATCGAATAGATTACTCGAAAACTTGGACCACGTGTGGAAGATGTGGTGACTCCTTATGAAGCAGTCAACTTATCCAGGGAACCTTCCTCCAAATTACTCGAGGGTTAAGAACAACTGGGAAAGATGTGATAAATGAGGGCATTTATTTAAAATGAAAGAGGAACTTCGAACAGATCGTCACGCTAGCTTATGTTGTGATACTATCAATCATGATTCCCAAAGACTTATTGTTGTGATACTAAAACTGAAATTGCATTGGTTTGTGGCAAGCAAATTGTGATTTGCTGATTAGTATAGATCTCCTGGATTAGTTACGTTTACTTGACTCTTCTATGAACTTCATAAAAGTAACTCAGCAGCAGTACAGCAGTGGCAACAGCAACTCCCACAGCACTTTGCGCCAGTATTGCACCAGTCTTTGCAGTTACCTTGAAACAAGATGACGGCGGAGTAAACCCTAGCTCCGACAACTTCTTGTGTGATGCTGCATAGTCAGCGAAGAATGCCTCTTCATCCTGCCACAAGAATAGAACAACAAAATGCAGAGCAGTTACTTGTCTTGTAGCATAATAAAAAAATGCCGAATGCAATTCAAAACTACAACTCTACAAAACATATTGGTTCGATCATTACTAGATGACATAGCAGGAGTTATCATCATTGCAGAACTATAAACGGATAAATGGTCGTGAAATTTAGGTATTGAAACCAGTCTTTGTCTGAAAATCAATAACTAGATGAGCAATGGTTGGCTTCCAAGTCTTGACACCCCTCCATAGATAAATTAAAATGTGACATATTGCTGTTGGAATAAGCAAGACTTTCAATAAAAGGGAAGAAAAAAGTTCCTCTTTCTCTGAACTGGTTCCACCACCACCTATATCCAGTCACATTCTAGCATTGTACAAATTTTTGTCAAAAGGTCTAGATTCTAGAACCAGCAAGATCTGCTTAAAGATACCATGTCTAGATATCTACCAACTCAACTCCAATTCCTCTTTCTCTGAACTTGTTCCACCACCACCTCTATCCAGTCACATTCTGGCATTTTCCAAGTTTTTATCAAAAATTCTAGAACCACACACAAAATGCACAAGTGTTACACAAACACACACATAAGTGTGTGGGACTCACACACACTAAACCACGTGTTGTGGTCCCACACATTTACATGTTCGTGTGCGCATTTTGTATGTGTATTTTGGGAGTGCTTGTAGACTTGTTAATTTTTAATTATGTCAAATGAAGGAACGATAAGTATTGATTTGGCAGTATGCAAAGGGCCTCAGTAGTGCCCTTCATCCAGGAGACCAAGTCGAAGCCAAGCCACACATACCGATTCGGACCTGAGTCCGGGAATGAGTTCTATGTTTTTGTCCCTCGGCTTCATAATTTTTGTACTTTCATCTTGAGGATGGAAAAGATTGCCAAAACCTAGAACTAGGGTTCTCTATTTTGATAGAAGCTGCTAAAGTGATGGTCTGGCCCTGTTCTGAGAATTAAAAAAAGGATACTAGGAATATAGAGAAACTAATGCTCATAAGCCACGCCCCTGCTGATGAGTAACCCACACAAGGTACTTGGCATCATCATGTATATTAAATAGGGAAACGTACGCTAGCTACCAATGGAAGGAAGAGCTTGCATTATTTCTCAAGTTCATCCTTAACACGAAAGCAGTAGGAGATTCTATGCTTTTAACATAACCATCTTTACCTTTGCATAAATCTCGATATAGGGACGAAACTTTGGATCCTCAACTAGGGCCTTGTCTGTTGGAAGTTTTAACAGTCCCCCCGATTCCTCCTTCAGAAGTTCCCTGATAAGTCATGTCATTACGCACTATCTATAATACAATTTATATTTCTGCAGTAGAATCAGCCCTCCAATTAGAGATGATGAAAGAGACATGAAAGTGTTCGAGTTCTTCTCGAAGTCTTACACGAAGTATGAGTTGTCAAACTTCAGTGGATCTTTGGTCCAAGGACCCTCAAAGCCTGATCTCTCTGGGTGTGCCCTTCCCTACAGCAGCAGAATACAGCAAATATGTAATCTAACAAACTATGAAGAACTACTTGAAAACAATTCTAGAGCAGTTGACGAAGTTACCAATGTGTGGCCTCCTGATAGTGCCACAATGTCTTTGTCAGATAGACCCATTCGATAGAATACCTCCCTTAGATGTGATGGTCCTACAACGAAACATCATTGGACAAGACAACTAAATGAACAATTTCGTGAATGAGGTTTTCACCTTCCAGCAGTTAATTCGTACTCCCTCCGTGCCCGTTTGTTAGTTCCAGTTAGCAATTTTTGCTGTCTCAAAAAGATTGTCCCACTTCAAAACTTAATGGGCCTTCCTTTTTTTAAATTACTAGTACTACTAACGAAATAAGAAAAGGTAATGATTGTGGGGAAACTTGAAAAATAAAGTTATAAGAAATGCAATGATTGTGTCCCCTTATTAAGTTGAAATCCCCCAAAGGGACCAACAAATGGGGACGGAGGGAGCAATAAGTATCTAGTTGGTAGGTAATTCCATCGTTCATCGAGATCAATAAGTACAGGATAAATGACGAGTAAAACGGAGTTCAGATGCGAGGTTAGTTGATTGCACTATTCAAAATCTTGTTGCAAGGTAAGCTCTTTAATTTTAGCATTGAAGTAGCCATTCAGAAATTATGATACATGGATGCGGAAACCGAATCTTGGTTCAAGAAGATCACATTATGAAACCACACCAAATCAACTTGATCAGTAACCAACCTTGTTTGGCATCTGGAAGGCGCCCTTCGTCAGGAGAATCCATGAAATCCTGCACGAAAGGTAGAAGAAAGTTAAAGAAAAATGCAAATGTACGGGAGAAAAGACCTTCCCCTCTGAAGTCTAAACATACCTTTCTTCCTGGAACGAAGTCAATTGTGGGGCCTCCGGTGACCTCTACTGCAACTACACCAGCAAGCTACCAAGCCAATAAAAGTTGGAAATGATTTAGTCCATAACTTAAAATCAGCCAAGCTATAACCCCATTTTTTGTCACGTGTTTCATATCATTACACATCACATGTGCTTTACATATCAATATATATATCACTGCAACTACCTTTTATACCTTAGTCCAGGCAGTTAAGCAATATAGTCAGTAAAGCAACTGACATGTTGCAAAAAATATCCGTAATTGCACTCATAAGAAGTTCCATGGTTTGGGTTAAGGTGTTAACGTTTGATAATGTAGAAACTCGACATACATTTCCTGAACTGTTAATACCTGGTAAAGGTCAGCATATGTGATCTTTGGATGTCTGGCCTTCACTGGTTCTGATATCACAGAATAGAACGCATACCATTAGGCAATGGATCTCTACTTCATTTCAGTGAAAACTATCAAGTGACAAAACAGGCAAACAAACTAGAAATTGCATACTTCAAACTAATGTAAAATATTTGAAAACCTGTTTGTAGTGGTTTCCATTCCGAATTTAAGTTAGCCGTAACCATTATTATAAAAGCCCATAATGGACAAAATCCTCTCTCTCTCTCTCTCTCTCTCTCTCTCTCTCTCTCTCTCTCTTCAATATTTTATCAGAATCTTAGAGCACACAATAGCTCGTGTTCGAACCTCACCGCCAACTTGATAATTAAAATACTTGCACATGTTTGGACTGCTTATAGAGGATAGTCTCTGGCCACACATGAGGGGAGTTTTGATGATCAAGTAACAATGTTGCCCCGACTCAATTAAGATTTTAGATGAATTGATATCAATGAAATGGTTCAACCTAAATCATAATCAAGGAGATCACTTCGCAATTTTGGTTTAAAAATCAAGCATGATACAACCATGTGTCTCACACTAAGCAATTAAAGAATCGCATTGGCACCGGATACCTTACTTTAAAATGGTATAAAATCAAATACTTTTACATAAGGCGGTGGATAGTGTCAATAGATTGCAAAATCATAGATTTCCAAATCAACATGGTCACACAATGCAAAATTTGATTCCCTTTGAGATATTACACAATCAAGATAAGGATTTTCGGTGGAAAATAGTAGTATATAACCAGTGGGACAAGAAGAAGTAGAACTTATGTCAGACTTGTCAATGCACACAAACAAGAGGTAAGCACTCACCGCAAAGGTCAATTGCTATTTTCAAACCGTTATTTGAACTATGATTCAGCTCTTTCTCATTTCTGATTGAGCCATTGGGTCCTCCGGTCTTTGATTTGGCATCATATGTTCCTGCATCGTGCCACCTGTAACACAATGTTACCAACTTATCAAGCCTCCGCCCAAATGTCCTCAAGCATCTCAAGTATTTTAAACCAACACACCATGACACAGTCCAAATGTCATAAGATATTTACCAACGCGTAAGGTATCAAATATCTCAAGCATCATAAGATATTTACCTTGCATAGTAGTTTTTTCCGGAAGAAATGTATAATGCGTAGACATTCTATAAAAGAAATAATGAATAAAATTCCAAATGTCATATGTCAAGACTCACACGCGTTACCTTCATTTTCCATTTTTAACAATCAATCATTTCCGGCACAAATTTAACATTGGTGACGGACTTTATTCATACGTATTGCACCACATTTGATACCTTACAAGTTTTTCAATATAAATTCCTTTGGAAGCACAAGTAGCTACAGAATCGGAATAAACCGACAGGAAAGAAAGAGAAGTCCTCAACCAGTAAGCAGATTAATATAAAATCTCAGAGCACTGTGACATCAAAAGTTCCTATGGACTAATCCAAAAATCGTGAACTATGTCCACCAGTACGCGTCAAAAACAAAAGGAGAAAGTAATCAGAAACCGTAATAAACAAATTAAGCAAGCTAAAACATAAACAAGAAGATTGGAGAGAAGATTACGCCAAGCGAAGCATGATCGGAGCGCAATTCTTGCTGGAGATGAGAGCTCGAAGGTCTCGACGAGCTCTGTCGATCTCCTTCAGGTACTCCGCGTCTACTGCCGGTGCCGCCATTGGAAGAACTCACGACTACTGGTTCGCAACAAACAAACAACGAAGCTTGGTTAGGGTTTCGAACTGAAAATGTATAGCTATGTATAGATACACGCCAAAGTGATGGCCGGAAGAAATGAAAATGGGGAAAGAAGAAGAGTTGAAGGAAGGAAGGAACTGATTCGTTTGCTTTGAATACGGAGGAAGGAAAGACGAGGGAAACAAGATTAATTAAATTGAGAAAATCTTTTTAATTAATCAATCGCGACCGTCCAAATTTATTCTAGATGGTATAGATGTTAATGTAACTTTTCCGGTGAAGAGCGTTACCCTTCGGAATGCGTTTGGACAATTGCGATTAACTCCGTAAACAACTTTTTACAGCTCCGTCGTTAAAAATATTTTCTCTTAATTAAATTAATGAGGCGACGCTTTGAAGGGCGTGCTTGTTTTACTTGGATGGGTCCCGTTTTATCTTTCTTGGATAGCGGTCCATATCTGCATGCATGTAACGGATTTTAACGAATGCGGTTCGTCATCCACGTTAGTTATTGTTATTGTTGGGCCAAATTTGGACCGGGGTAAGGCTGCAAATAAATCGAGTAATTCCCGAGCAGCTCGAAAGCTCTATCCATTATGGGCTCGACTTGATTCGGCACGTTTGTAGAAACTGGTTCGGTAAACAAACCGAGTTCAAGCACCTTACTACCAATTTGGTCTTGAGCTAGACTAACTTGGAATTAGCCGAGCTTGAACACTTCAAAGCTTGGTTCAGCCCAACTCATTTGCAGCCTTACGGCAGTTCATAATTTTGGACACATGGTCGACTTTTTAGCACAAAATCTCTAGACCCATTACGGACTGACTTGCTAACTCTCTTAACCCCCACTAATGAATGCCGTTTGAGGGGGAAAAAAACATTGTTGGAGCTGCTTCTACAACATTATACGATAGCATATTGGCTATTGCTCCTACAAGCCACCGATGACCCACATATCGTATGCAGAAACCCCACCATGTTTCCACATAATATCTGTAGCTAATGAATTCCACAATTCTGGATGCTTGTGTGCTTGTGAATACTAAGGCTTCGTTTGTTTTGACGTAAAATATTTTTGCGGAAAACATTTTACCCATTTTCTTTTGTTTGATTAGATAAATGACAAGTAAAACATTTTTGGGTGTAAAATGATTTTCATCATAAGGCGTAAAATAACTTACGCTTATGATGGCCATAAACCATTTTACGATACTGGATCAAGATGCCCGCTTCACCCAATCACCCATTGCTGACAATTGCGTGCACGAATGGCCACCAGGCATCGATCATCTGAGACTTTTGCATGATTCTACATGGAAGCAAACCACTAAACATACACTCTCTCTCTCTCTCTCTCTCTCTCTCTCTCTCTCTTCAATGAACTGAATTTGTATCCTCTCTCTCTACAGGCCCAAGACATTTGGCACCCAAGCATCTCTCCCTGTATATATGAACATGTATATATTTGTGCCAGACAACTCACTTCGAAGCCCCTGCTCCGTGAGAAACGTTTTTATCAGAACAAATCATTTTTTTTTTTTACTCATGTACCAAACAGCCACAAATAAAAGTTCAACTATCATTTTACCCGTAAACGATTTTGCATAAAAATATTTTTCAATGTAAAATATTTTAGGTCAAAACAAACGGAGCCTACAAGATGGTGAGAAAATCTAAACATATCATTGTATATAAATAAATAGGCTAGAATGTACACAAAGCTTCTCCACAATCACAATCCCATTTACATCACACAAACCTAATAAACCTAAACAAATTACATCACGGCTCCGTTCGTCAACCTATGAACTAGGTAGGGCAGAACACTTGCCGTACAACCAAGTCAATCGCTTCTCAACTTTGAGTGATAAAAATGTTTCCCTCGCATTCGGGTTGTTGAACAGATCCAGAGCAGAATAATAGACATGGTCATCAACACCTTGCATTTGATCCAATAATCGGACGCAATCTGATATGGAAAATCTGTCGTTAAACTGCTTTATTGCTGCTGCCTTCAGCTTTGAAGCTGCTGCCATCTCCAGTATAGCATTCGCGATGACATCATCAATCCCCTTACGCCCTCTCTTGCGACTGACACTGGATGAGGGGTTGGTCGATTGCAATTTATACTGCTCATCTTCAGTGTTGGCCTCATCCTCTGATTCTGATGATGGCTGCTCCTCCTTGAACATGCTCAAAGGTTGTGGACAGGCAAGCTCATTTTCAGCTGAACCATTAAATTGCCCATTTGTACTTCGTTCCGCAAATATTGTGCATAGTTGTTTGTAAATTGGGCAACCAGCACTTCTCATGGCCTCCGCATCAGGATGTTCCTGATAGGCAAAAACCAAAGGTAGTTGGTGTTAGATACCTTATAAAAAAGAAATCCTGTAATCATCCTAAATGTAGGAAATGTATAACGTCTCCTGCTTTCATTTTCTAGAGAGCATCTTAAAATTGTTTGGCGAACTGTTTCCACAAACTGTTATCAATAAAATTTTCCAAGACAACCCACTTCTCAGAAATTTGTCTCCGCACAATTCACAAATATAAAAACAATATGAAAACGATGCATGTGGTTGAACTTGTCACTGTTTACGTTTTTCAAAAAAAGGAAAAATGAAAACCGAGTACAAAAGAGGAAAACTAAAAACAATACCTAAAAGACCCACCCTAAGGAAACCCTAGAGATAGATGTCATGACTAAGAAAATTATCCGGCTACCAGCCACAATAAAACTGCAGCCATATCAGAAGGGAATAAAGTTCCTCTTACTCAAACAGTTACAGTTATTGTTCCATATGGCCGATAAACAACAGATAGGGAAGGAACAAGTACAAACCTTAACAATTCTGTCCCAGGCTTCATCTGCAGCCGTGATGGTGCCAGTGGTTTCATCCCATTGGAAATCGCTTTGCTCAAGAAGCAACTTTGCGGTAGTATACTGTTTCCTTAAGACAGCAAATCGGTTCTTCAGTTGCTCTTTATCCCATTTAAGACCTGTATTCTTATAAAAGTCATCCGTTATAGACTTCCATGCTTTCTTTCCAAAAGAATACTTTTTCTTGTTTCCCTTGTGAACCTCATCAACCATCAAGTCCACAAGAATCTGAGTCAAGGGTGTTGTCCACTTAGCCCTTGACTGTGGTGACTGCTGTTCTGGCTGTTGCCTGGGAGGTAGTTTCCTCAACCGGGTTGACCGGGTAGCCATCTACACATGTACCAAAAATCTAATATAGGAAAGGAATGCAAAGCTCCCAATACCCGTCAAACAAGCAAGAATTCAGGGATGGGAAAAAGTTAAAGGAAATAATTCATAACAAAGTAAAAGAGCGTTTCTTTTCACCCATCCCACATGGTACTATCAAGCTATCGATCACCCACAATATTTAGCCTTGTAAGGTGGCCTTTGTTGATTAGCCTGATTCGCACGGGATTTCAGAAGTTCCATGCAAAGGCATAGAAATGCAGAATGAGTCCATACAATCACGGAAGTTCCAAATTATTGTTTCCATTCAGGTAAAAGTTACCAAAGGACAAGAAATAAACCAAGAACGGGCATGGATTCACAGAACAAGAAAAAAACACGATTGCTTTAAGTTTGACCAATGATATAGCTATGCCAACTAGAGAAAGAAGGTCCATATAAACAACCATAAAGACCATATGTAATCAAGTTACATTGCAAAGTTGCAAAAGAGAATAACATGATCCATCATTCTCATGGACCAGGAACAGAACTATTCTTGACAACAAGGGATTCCAAGAACCAACCCCTGGACCATCAGGTATTTCTGTAATTTGTCGAAACTTTACACAAAATGCAACCCACTGGGCACTCTAGCGGAATACATATTTAAGTTCTTAACTTGTTGGCATTACTTGCGCATTAGCTGCCGCCCGGTGAAGAGTTGTTAGAATTACCCTTACTATGAAAGTTATTCGTTGCTATGCAGCTATTACGCATGGGATCACCCTATTCTGATAGTAGCTCCAAAACACCCAAAAGGACAATTGTGAAAGATTGAGAAAACTTCTAAAGCCCTAGCATTCAAATCAGAGATTCAAAACCAATTAACCTAAGCAAATCACCCCCCAGATAAATAATTGAGATTAAATTAGTGAAAAACTCTGCATCAGCAATTGCATCGAGATTGCTTGCACGGTTTATTCACAGCTGGATATATACCGATATTCACAGATCAGACCCTAATTTGGTTATGGTGATTGCAACCCCAAAAAAAAAATCAGCGAGCTAAAATTGACAACGAAACCCATAAACTCAAAATGCCACAAAAACACTAGAGAAATAGGGAAAACGTTACTTGGAATTAAGGAAGAGAAAGCAGATTGACGGGAAGAAAAATTCACCTCCGAGAAGTCTCTCTCTCTCACTCTCTCTCCTCCAGCTCAGTGGCTCGTAGCGTACGAAGAAACCTAAAAGGTTATAAACGCGTGTTTGCTACCACCGCTTATAAAAATATTCTCGCTTGCCCCCATGACTTGTCATCCCTCTTTTTCCCACCCACGCCGCAAACAAGCTGAATCGATCCGAACCAAACATTAGAATATGTAGCCCCCGTTCCCCTAAATTCTTACTTCTTCATCCCACAATGTTTGTTCGGTCCGTAAAATGAGGAAGTAAAAATAACACATTTTTTGCAAGAAAAATTCAAAAAAAAATTTCAACAAATCACTAAATATCGATGAGTTCTTTTAATTTATGAAAAAAGTTTGAATTTTTTCTTGAAAAGAAATGCATTATTATTTAGTCCTTATTTTGCGGACTGGACAAACATTTTGGGATGGAGGGAGTATTTTTTAAGTACTAATTCCTTGCTTTACGAGACAATTCATTCTCTCACAGGTACACTTATTCTCATTCCGTTTTTTCAAATAAGTACTTATCTTTCTTAACAGAACAGGGCCTTAGAAGCTAGACCTCAAATTCAATGAAAATTTGACTTAATGTGCCGAGCTCAAGCTTAACTTGTCTAGATTTAAGCCAAACTCCAGCTTGTTCACGAATTTTAACGAGCTTTAAAGATCCGTTATTTATGCTCTCATACAGGTTATAGAGCTAAAAATAAAAGTTTTATTATGTCCATAAATAAATTCATGCTTTGCCGATCAAAAAATTTTCATGATTATGTAAATTGATAAAAACATACAAGTAATATAAATTTATTATGTAGATATGTAAGTCGAATATACAAGTTATATAAATACATGTTTAAATTTATATATGAAATTATGATATACTCAAGGTTCGCAAGTCTAATGGGTAACAGAAAAGAGTTTGAAGTACCGGCACGTGAAACCCATGGCCATGGAATGACTACTCACACTTTACACCTCCTAAACACAGATTGGGCCACACAAACCACTCACAATAATATATCTTTAACCCGACCCAATGGCAGATATGGCCCAATGGTTAGCCTGGCTCACAAGCTTTCCATTCCCAAAACCCATCAAACATGCAACTGCTCCAACAATTTAATTGCATTGAAATAAGAAATTCCTAACAATCGAAAATGGAAAAGAGGTAGAATGGAATTTGGAAAGCCGATAAATTTAACCCATTTACAAAATTTACAAACTCAAAACCGCATCGCGGGCCTCTTTTCATATATGATGATTACCTCTGCCTTACCAATCCTCTATTTCGTCGTCGCTGGTATCATCTTTGTCTTCAAAACTAGTGCCATCAACACTTTCATCATCCAACATGATATCCTTTTCTGATAGGTTTCGAGATTCAAGACCTTCAGATCCTCTAAATCCAAGCCATTTAAGGGCAGGTTTAAACTCAGTAGCCACAACCGACAAGTCAGATAAACTCATGCCGTCATACCCGATGCATCTCTGCCTTACCGTCTCCAACTGAAATCAAATAACAACACAAATGCCCAACATTAGGTAGGAAATACCAGAATTTTCTCACTTCTATTGATTTTGCAACCTAGAAACCACAAAGACTGTGGTTTGCCTGGACATAACTACCAATCCCCTAGCAAGGAACAGATTGAACTTCTACAGTGCTACCCCTTTTCTTTTTTGATGCGAAAATGTAGCTGTGAAAATGGAGACCGAAGTATGCTTTTGCTAGTAATAGCAAGAACAGCAGATAAGTAGCTCCGAGAAGCACAAAACCATAAGGCCAATAGTATCCAAGTAACCTTCTGGAGTCCCAGATCTAGAAGTCACATTGAAACCGTTTCTTACCAACTCAACAAAAATTAATATAAAAGAATCATTCATGTAATGTCCCCTAAATCATTTCCTCTCAGGAAGACAGTAGGTCCAGAACACCAGGTCAGCAAGCTGATGTGGCACGTACGACTAATAGAGATGCAGAATGTATGTGGTATGACTCACAACTAACAACTTTTCTAACTATATTTCAAGAGTCATGGTACTTTCTCAAATTGCTGCACCCCTATTGGTTGGGGACACTGCCGACGTGGTGTTCCAGACCCATGGAAGAAATGTTTCCTCACAGTCCCACGTCTGGAATGCTCAGTTTTCCAACTTAGAGTTGGGAAAATGCACCTTGATTACAACAGACCTTATTGTAACGTAATGATTGCTCAACCTGCCAGAGACTTGGACGTCGAATGGTATGCCACCTGATTGTCACAGGAATTCACGAATATTATAGAAGTCATTGTTGGAGCTTGCAGCAATCATTGATAATAACATAATCAAAGAAGAAATAAGTAATACATAAAAAAGCACCTGGAAGACAACGGATGAAAATTTCCAAATAGCACCCCTCGGACAGCGACTGAAGCAGCAGCAGATTGTATAACATTCTCTGCCTCGTAATTTCTGGTTATCATTCCACTTAGTGAAGCAAGAAGGAAGTCGGCATCACTGAGGTATGAAGTCACTACACAAGCATCATCTATTGCTTCCTCACTCAGGAAATCTAAAACTACAAGAAAGTGGAACGTGAGTGCCACGGAAAACTGTTCGAAGCTGGTCAACAATTTAATCACTACGAAAGAGTACCAGCTATATCTCACGCATGACCTTACACCCAATTTTACTTGGTATTATATTTCTGTTTTGTCAAAAAAGGAACTATCTGTTTCCCATCTGCATTCTTTCTACTTCTCATCTGCTATTTCCGGACCTTCCAATACTGCCACAGGATTTTCTTATACTAGTAGGAAGGCCCTTGGGAAACTAGAAATGAGTGAGGATTCCTTTGGTAATTTCAACATACTATATCACATTGTTAAGGCTGTGTTTGGATCATGGATCTGTAGACGGACTTGCCAAAGGAAAGGAAAATGGTAACGAAAGTAAATTGACCAAACACACCAAAGGGTTGGGGAAAAGCTTGGCAGGGAAACAAAAGATGCAAAAATGAATAAGAACGCATAAAGAGACTTGACGCAAAGAGAAGTGCACCATTGACTTTGTACATTTTCAATTCAAATCATTCAAAAACATCAGGCATGCAACATTAAAGAGCAGAACCTTCTTAAATAAACATTACTAAAAGATATCATTTCTCAGCTTTAAGAGTTGCATTGATTTGCAACTAGGCAAGTCTACCAAGTTCACAATTTATCAAATCATCTACGAAATATAGCAACCAGCAACACTACTTGGCATGAGACAGTATGAACTTGAGTTGTCAATGTAATGTCCGACATGGGGATCGCCCAATCAACGATCACTTCCATACATATATGATACAGCAAAATGAATGCTAGCTAGGAAAACAAGTTTTGGGTTTTTGTGGAAGCCTGAAGGAAGCATTAACATGTAAAAACCAACCAGACAAATGGATTAAACACTATTAACATAGTTGGGCATGAACACAATGGATTTAAAATCTAAAGACAAGATAAAGCTCGCCTCCCATGGCAGTTGTAATGCACTCCAAACACGTGCGCACAAACACAATGTGCGAGCGTGTGTGTATGAGAGAGAGAGTGTTTATAAACACTCCTGTCAACCTCATGGGCTTCCCACCAGGAATGCATTTATATAGAATAGACAAAAGAAAAACAAATTCTATAAGGTTAGAATATCTGCAACCATGAAGTTTGTCACCACTTTTCTAGGGACGGTACAGTCAAAGCGCACGCAAAAGACCAATTTCGTATGAAATATTACCATTTTCGTGCAGAAAGTCAGTGACAGGCCTTGCTTGACCATGTGCTTTGCAAAGAACCTTTTCTGGAGCATCCATTTTCAGCGGAAGTCTGGCAAATCTCTCCTTCACAAGAAATGCACCTTGCTCTGCATCAGAATAATATCAACTAAAAATATTAAAGCAAGAGTAGATACCAAAAAGTCAATACAGAACAGAAACATTGCACATAAAACTCCTGTCTCTGGGAATCAGCATTTAATTGAAAGAGAGCCACATCTGTATTTCCAGTGTGATAACACAGTGTATGTGTGTTCGTGTGTAGGTATGTATTTTGGATATCCTGTAGTGGTACCTTAACCACAGGCAAGAAATATCATATTCAAACTGTCCTGAAATAAGAACTGTTGTTTTATCACGTACAATCTTTAACTTACATAAATGATAAATCCCATTAGAACTTACCAAATGAAGTAGAATTTTCTGTCTCTCTTTTGTTGTGAAGAAATTTTCCCAGGGCATGAAACAGAGAGAGAGTTTCATCTCTGCCAAATGGTAAAGAAAATCTATCATCCAGACGACTCATATCATCTGATCGTTCTTTTGAATAAGTGGGAGTACCATTGGAAGAAGATAAAGAGAGCCTCCTTAGGTGTGGTTTCACACAGAAGTACTGTAAAGTCGTGATTGCATGTCTAATATCACCTCCACTGGCTTTTGCTATTAGATCTATTTGTTCACCATCCACATTCAAGTGCTCTTCTCTGCATATTCTAGAAAGTGTCTTCTTGATGGAGTTTACCGTAATAGGATTGAAAGCCACCTGAAAGATTTCCCTAAGTAAATCGAAAATAAGCATTCAGTAAATGACTTGCATCAAGTATAAATTAAGTGGACTAAAAAGTGCAACCTTACAAGCACCAGCTCTCAGAAGAGACGACTGAAGTTCTTCCCAGTTCCGTGGGCTATTGTCTGAAGAGTCGGCCTCACCACAGTCGGTTATCAATATGACAGTCGGAACTAAAGCAGATTGCACAAGAAGATGCAAACACTTGTTTAGTTTTTCATACGCGACTCTACCATTTGCCACAGGAAGATCATCAATTACAAGTATCACTGAAGCTTGTGATCGTCCGCTAAATGATGAGGGAATTAATCCATACTTCCTTGTCCTCTCAACAAAATTTTCAAACTCATCCAACTTTGACATGTATTGTACTCCTAGTAACATGGACACAGGCATACAATGAGGAAATATTAAACTGCTAGTGGTTTGCGTTCTCCACGCTGATGAAAATATGTCTCTATACTTTGCATGGTCACAAGAAAACAATATTTCTGATTATAAAGCTATAAGACGTACCTAAATTGGAGTTATGCAAATGTTCCTGCCAAATTGTTGGAGTAGGTGTGTTCCACTCACATACTGTGGCTCTGAGATGAGATGCAATCACATGTACAGTCGCCTACAAGACGAGAAAACAACAAAGTTGAATGCTACTCAGTCCTATAGCATAGAACTTAGGGTAAAAAAGAGGTATTTTTTGCCTAAATTTAAATGACAGGATCAAAAGGCTAAACCTATGGAGGACTAATAGCGACAACATACAGATTTTCCAACTCCAGCTTGTCCAGTGATGACAAGGACATTATTCAAAAATTCCTCCTGCAATTAACGAAGAAACGGGTTGAGTTTGCAGAAACCAAAGAAAATAGAAACGGTGAAGGACCATTCCAAGACCATAAAATTCACTTCTGTGTTCTAGAGATCTTTATACTTCCCATGTATTTCCAAATTCCATTTTTACCCATCAAGATTCAAGCTCTCAGTGTAAAAAGTTGATCACATGAATATGAAATTATAGGGTGGAATCAAAGTAGAAATTGAGTGAACAGACCTCAAAAATAAGCCAAATTCGCTGTGATAAGTCAAGGAATAAACAACGATTTTTTCAGGCCAGGTTGGCACAAGGGCCAGCTACTCCTTTTTTTCCTATTCATTCGTGCGCAAGTCAGATAACCTTCCACTCCCTTGCTCTCATGAAGACAAGAAACTTAAGTCCCAGACTTGAAGTCTCTAAGGTTAGAAAATATACAAATACAGAGTACCGCTGGGAAGACAAGGTAAGAAGTCATCATACAATAATAAATTACGAGCAATCAGGACGCGAAAAAAATAATAAGCTGCTCGTCTTCTTAACAAGGGATTTCAGGAAGTCTTTTCTTAAACAGTGGCATTCTAAAGCTTGACCACATGTTCTTTCAATCGGTTTCAGTTATTCCACCAATGAGCAGTTCGGAGTAACAAACAACAAACAGAAGAATCTAGTCATTTCATACAACAAAAATAATTTGCTATGCTAAGTGTTTGAAGTATAAGACTGCGACACGGATCCAGTGCCACCCAACCCATCAAAATTAGATGGAAATGTCCCAACATTGTCATTGTGGCTGCAACTAGAACTAAAAGGCAAGCTGCCAATACTGGAAGAGTTCTACAATCACAAGGACTTCCCATGTAATATGCCTAAACAATGACAATTCAAAACAACAGGCAAACAAAGAGCTAGAGTTCTATGCAGGAGAAATTTCATTAACACCAGAATGAAATTAGAACATCAATTGGTTTGCGGTTAATGGATCCAACAGATATTTAGAATGGGATACATCATTGCTTCCGGAAAAATAAAAAATTTCATAACAATCCTGTTTATTGTACCTTTTGCCTTTTCAATCTTTTCTCAAACCACATTTTAACTTCTTCAACCTGCGCACACAAGAACCAGAGAAATATCATTGCACTGCATAGTTCATAACTGTGAATGAAAGCAAACTACCTTTACCTTCTTTTTGTGAACAGCAAGCTCCTCCAAGGAACCAGGCTTGTATTTATCCACCCACAGGTCCTTCCCGTTGCTCCTTCCAGAACCTGATTTCAATTGTAATATCACCTCAGGAGTGGAGTGGTCAAACATGAAAACATATGATAGCAGAAGGCAGAAGGAAGATTGCCCACAATCAAAACAAGAAGTGCAGAGAATGATAACCAAAGATTGTAAATTTGGTTAAGTCATATCAAGAACATAGTGACCATTGACCAATAAGAAACGAAAAAGAAAGAAGTCCCCACAAATTGCAATGTATCCTATAGGGACCTTGTTCGTTTTAGGATTTGGATTTGGGTAATGAGTGGAGAGAGGTAGAGAGAGAAGTTATTGTGAACCATGCGCAGAGAGAGAATCCAAAATCCAAATCCTAAAACGAACAAGGTCATAATGATCTCATACCAGTAGACATCCTAAAACCATTGAAGCCTTCATCGAAATCCTCGCAGAACAGCTTGATCTGCAGGAGAAAATAACAAATTTCAAATTCTCTGTACCTAAAATAATAAGCAAACAAGACAAGAAAACGTAAATGCAACTTTTCCCAACCCGCCGAAAAAAAGACGACCAGAAAATAAGGGCATCATTCAGACTCCACATAGACATCTGCCGTAATTCAAATGCTCTCCCTCCAAGATCAATAGAGTCCTAACCGATTTGCGCCGTCATGTAATCATCTACTATGCAAAGATTTTGAGAAGAAGAAAAACAGACAGCAAAGTAACTGTTTCGGGGCAGGAAGAAATCATTAATACAAGAGTGAGTTTCGGAGCATCAGATCTGTGCCTGTGTCGGTACAAAAATTGAAATAAAATAGGTTCTGAATTTAATAACAGCAGTTGGGCTAGAGAATGCAATTGCATTAAAAGGCCGTAATTCAACATATAGAGCGAGTTTGAATTGAAACATGAAACCTATAAGTCCAAAATCACCATGGAGTCGTAATTGAACATATCAAGCAAGTTTGAATTGAGGTAACATGAAATTTATTAGACTAAAAGCGCCATGGAGAGCAACAGAAGTCCACAAACAGACAGCAACAAGTAATATCTCCTCGTGCTTCAGGACCCTAATAAAGCCTGTGCTTCTTATATCAATTCTATAATGCCAAACGAATCCAAAATCTTTCAAACACCTACAAATTAATTATTCATCAAAACAATGAACTCGTAGCAAAACCCCAAGGGGTGTGGTTAATCGACTTGCCTCGGCGGGCTTTACCACCCCAAGGTCGCAGGGTAAATTCCCCTTGACAGCGATTTGTCCTTGGGGCTACCTCACCTCACGCAAGGGCTGTGGAAGGGGCTGGAGAGATTAGTCCAATTCAATGAGACACTCTTCATTGCCAAAAAAAAGGAACTCGTAGCAAATACACAACCAAACAAAACCTTAAAACTGAATAACTTCCGAAACGCAACGCAACGCAACTCCAATTCTACCTCATCAAAGCCACTGGATTCTTTACACGAAACAGCACGAGAATCCGAGAGGCGTGCCTTCTTAGTAGCCGTTCTTCTACTGTTTGCCCGAGGAACTGACGATGGTCTCGATTTCAACTTCGGATTGCTCGTCGTCTTCGAACGCAACGAGAAGGTTTTATCGTCGTCGTCTTCTGATGACGATACGACAACCTTCGTCTTCCTCTTCCCCATCGACCGTCGATGCAAGCACACCTAGTTATTATAGGGTTAAGCACCTAGTTTCTCGTCCATAATCTGGAACTAGTTATTATAGGGTTAAGCACCTAGTTTCTCGTCCATAATCTGGAAAAAAGCAAGACCCGACGAAGCCCTAATCAGCAAAGCGAAGCCCTAATCATCAAAGCGAGAGCTTCGTCGAAGCCCCAAGCTGAACTGAAAGAGTAGAAAAAGGCGGGTGTTTTGGGGAGACGAGAATAGAGTAGGTTACAAGATGGAGGGAAAATGATGGTTTTACAGAGAAATGTGGGGTTCTCTCTGGGGGGGGACGGACCGGATCCGGATCCGGATCCTCTATGTGATTCTCCCAGTGAGGTGAGAATTTTCATCTAGGCCGTCAAGATTACCGGTAATACATAACAAACATACGCTGACCATTGATTGTTACGATGGACGGTTCAAATCCCATGAAAATCTTCGTACAATCCTCAGATCAATAGTTACAGGGATGCGGTAATGTCAAACGATCTTGAAGCCTCCTTCCCGAACGCCAAATAAATATTTATTTTTTAAAAAGGCAATTTCAAACTAAAAATGATAGGCTTATTGAAATTTAAAAATATGCAATATGAATCTTATTTGAAATAATTCATTGAGTTCTTTAATACGTTGCAAAAAAAAATTGAAAAATTATTTTTTATTTACATTATTTTTGAATTTGAAAATATAAAATAAGTACTTATTTTCAAATTCGAAAATAAGTACTTGTTTCCTTCCCAAGGGAAACGGGACCTCTCGGCTGTGTGGTGACAAGGGTTTGATAAAGCCTGATTTCTCCCACATCTGTTGTGTGATCTTCTTAAATACCCTCTATTTTATTTTATTTTTATCATTTTTGGTCTGTATCACGACTGGGCCTCTATTTCATTGCCCAAAATTCTCTTCTGGGTATTTATTTTTGTGAAATTTTGTCCCTTGTTTAAAGCATTTTTAACAGATGAGCGATAGGCTTCTTTGTTTCGCTGAAATGCCTCGCTGAATTGTGTTCTTGGATTTAGTAGTGTGCCTAACAATAGCTAAATAATTGTTGTTTTGAAATCTGCTCAGTTACGACGCAACTGCACTAATCGTGGGGTCACTCCCACTGTCCTCTAGCAAGCCCAACTAAAATCGAGGCAAATCCCATATGGAGTGACTCTATGAGAGTGGGTAACACTTGAGAGGTCTCAAACATGAGACCTAGCAATGAGCAAACTCTATGTCCGAGACCTTGCCCGCCAAGCCAACCCCTTGGATTATGAATCTGCTAAATTCGCAAGACGCGACTGACAAATTTCTGTTGTTTTCCAACAGAGTCCTGTGAGTGGGTTAATATTCTAATCTGTTTCTTCATAGAGGTAGTTGTCAATCGGTAACACATTTCAAGCACTTGGACATTCAACCTTTGCCGCTCCAATTTAGTGGAGGCACCCACGGTTTTATGTGTAGTTCTGTAAATTTTATTTACCTGTAAAAATAGAAGTTGTGTTTGTATTACAGCCAAAGTTGCTATACTTTGATCAAGTTCTAATTGTATGAGATATGCATCCCAGTAAAGACCAAGAAATGAGGTATTGTAAGGGGAGGGTTGGACCAATTACCAATATAGACCTTAGAGTTTGAAAGAACCCAAATGAATTGGCCTCAATTGAGCTCGATGGAGAAAATGGATTCATATTGCCAACCCAAATTGATTGGCATGTTTGGTTTGGTTTGTTTTGATTTCATATGGCATGGTTGTAATGGTGAAAGTTTCTTGCTTGTTGAACCGGAAGCAAGTACTCGGCTATAACTTTGAGCCTACAAATTGTCTTACGTAACTGTTTGTGTTTTGTTCCTAACCTTAATATTGCGAGTTTGAGCAAAAAGTTAAGTTGCGAATCTTGCATTAAAGAAAGTTCAGTTGATGCTGAGTTTTTTACTTACTCTTTATAACAAACGCGCTTCAAAAATGGGATTATATTTTTTCTGTGGTTAACGTTTGGTTTTCTTTCTGCAAGAAATTCTTCTCCCCGTATATTGTTTGGACTTTATCCAGTTTCCATCTTGTTAATTCGTTAACATGACTTCACATTATGTTGACAGGTAAAATGATGCACATTACTTTCAAGCATCGGTGCGTTGTGCTATGAATTGTGCCCAACCATCCATGCCATACCTTGAACATTACTTAACATACTTCTAGCTGCGTTAAATGTACTTTAGGGGCTTCAGGAGAATGGTTGAAGGACCAATTGGTTCAAGGCGAGTAATATCAACGTTGCCTCATTTATGCAACAGAATTAAGCAGACAGGTAAGAGTTTCATCATGTGGTATTTTAATCTCAGTGCTTATACATTTGGATGACCATGTTTGGTAAATTCATTCTGTTACAGTCCTTGTAGCTGCACCACTTCCAACATTTGTGTGTAGTGTGTACGCATATGGCTGTCTGTATATGTCTATTACTTTAAGTTGTTCTGTTTGGAAGTTAGAACAAAGGCCGCATTTCCAAACAGGGACCCCATAGATTTTTTTCCTACCATATTGTTAGTTAATTTGGCTCCAGTTTGCATTAATGGAAAACAATATTGGAAATTGAATGAATCTTAATCTGGCAGAAAGTGAAATTGTCCAAATGTTTCGGCTGTCAACTCCAAAGGGTGAAACACCAAACTTGCCCACAAATCGTTCAGTGTCACGAAAAAACCGATCTATTAGGACACTGGATGAGAGATTCATAAGAATTTTGAAGATATTTAAGTGGGGTCTGACACAGAAAAGGCTTTGGAGGTGCTCATGTTGAAGGTAGATCATCGATTAGTTCGTGAGGTTTTGAAAATAGATGTTAAGACCAATGTTATGATCCAGTTTTTCAAGTGGGCTGGGAAGAGGAGGAACTTTGAGCATGACTCTACTACCTACATGGCTCTAATTCGCTGTTTGGATGAAGCTGGACAAGTTGGAGAAATGTGGAAAGCAATCCAAGAAATGGTCCGGGGTACATGCCTCATAAGTCCAGTTGATCTATCTGAAATTGTGAAGATTCTGGGCAAGGCTAAGATGGTGAACAAGGCACTTTCCATATTTTACCAGATAAAAGGTCGCAAAAGCAAACCAACTTCAAGCACTTACAACTCCATAATATTGATGCTAGTGCAGGAATGCCACTGTCTATGAGCTTTACAATGAGATGTGCAATGAAGGTAACTGTTTCCCTACACAGTTACATTCAGTGCACTTATATCGACCCTTGGGAAATTGGGTCGTGAGGATTCTGCTATAAGGCTGTTTTATGAAATGAGAGAAAATGGATTACATCATACGACAAGAGTTTATACTACTTTAATGGGGATATACTTCAAGTTGGGTAGGGTTGAAAATGCTTTAGGATTGGTCCAGGAGATGAAAGAAAAGGGTTGCCCTCCAACTGTTTATACTTATGCGGCAGTCATAAAAGGACTTGGGAAAGCTCAGAGGGTTGAAGATGCGTACAGTATCTTCATGAACATGCTCAAAGAGGAGTGTCAGCCGGATGTGGTGCTTATGAACAATGTAATTAACCTCTTAGGCAGAGCAGGCCGTTTGGCTGATGCCATCAAGGTATTTGAAGACATGGAATCACTGCACTATACACCGAATGTGGTGACATATAATTCTGCTATTAAAGCTTTATTCGAATGCAAAGCTCCTACATCTGAGGTGGTTTCATTGTTTGAGAGAATGAAGTCAAACAGTGTAATTCGTACCTCTTTTACTTACTCAATTCAAACGGTGTAATTCCTACCTCTTTTACTTACTCAAGAGAACGCAGCCTAAATCATTTTGAAGTCATATCAAACCGTATCAGATCTACGTGATATTTTGCACATTTGATTTTTCAACGAATTCTAAAAAGTGAACGGTTCCAATTATTATTGTAGGCCCTTCCCAGGCCTGCAAATTATCAAAAATTGGACCGGATTGGAGGTACGAAATTGGACAAGAGCCTCTTTGACCTTACTATTTAAGGTTGGTTTTGGACGGTCTTTTTTTTCTCTTTATAGGATTCGGATCGACATTTTACATCATAATTTCGTTACAATGAGAGAATCGAAAAAAAATTATAAACTTCATAATAAGATGACAAAAAGACCCCAAAAATGAATGTTAATATTTGAGTCGGGATAAAAACAAATCGAGTTGTGTTTTGAAGTGTTTGTGGTGAATGATATAATATCGCCTCTCGTTTAACTTTTTTAAAGACGTTTTTAGATAACAATCATCAATACATAGAGTGATGCCTCGTGCCTGGGGATCCGTAGTTAATCAAAACAGAGCTGCATAATTTTTAGCCCATCAAACTCTAATAAACCTTAACCAAGACAAGATATCACTGATATCGTGCTATGTTATGTCCCTGCATGATATTATTGTACGTAATACTGTATTTACCTCGTGTCACAATTGGTATCCTATAATACATAGATCGCAAAGTCATGTAGAGAGTAGAGCTAGGGTCCAAGTACAAACTTCTTATTAAAGAGATAAAAATGAACCCAACCACCAATGCTAGGTTAGTAGGTAGGTAGGTAGTTAATCAGGATTTCTCAACTCCAATAATGCATAGAGACTGCAAAAGAAAGGGAAAAAGAAAACATTTCATGTTACCTCAATTCGAGCGAGCTTACCCCGAGTAGGACTGTAAACGAATCGAGCAGCTCGCGAGTTTGGCTCAGCTCGGCTTGACTCGTTTAGTGAATTAAAGCTCAGCAAAAGATCAATAGAGTCCTACCGGATTTGCGCCGTCATGTAATCATCTACTGTGCAAAGATTTCGAGAAGAAGAAGAACAGACAGCAAAGTAACTGTTTCGGGGTTGGAACAAATCATTAATCCAAGAATGAAGAGTTTCGGACCCTTGGTAAAAAATAATATTGAAATTAAAGTAGGTTCTGAATTTAATAACATCAGTTGGACAAGAGAATGCAATTGCATTATAAGGTCTTAATTCAACTCATCGAGCGAGTTTGAATTGAGGTAGCATGAAACCCAAATTGAACATATCGAGCGAGTTCGACATAGATAGAGTCAGGGTTTGGTTGGAATTGTAACAAATTGTTAATGAAAGTATCTTTTTCTGGAGAAGGAAAGGAAATTGAAAGAAAGGCTTTCCACTTATGAGTCAATTGCTTTCATCATCCAATGGTTTCATAGGATTCATCCTTTAGAGACGATTACATACGATACAAAGTATAATTCACTTACATAATATGTACCCAAAATCAGTGTCGCGACTCAAACATTTTGACAAACACTTACATGCTGATCAAAAAACGACAAACACTTACATGTTTCCCACCAAGAAAATGAGGTTTTTCTGGAACAATCTAGAGTTCCCTAAAGTGTTGTATATAAATCTGAACCTGTGTAAATAACTGTAGAGAATTCTAGATTAGAGTAGTCGAGAAGCTTCAAGAGTATGTTATTGACTTCTCCCTTGATGTATAAATAGGCGAGGGCCTTATATGCCCAAATCATTTGAAAGCTTTGTACTAAAGTTCATAATGAAAGCTTTTTCTCTCTACAAACTTTTTACTCCCTTACTCTTTCATCTTTTGGCTTACTTAGGGTCAAGGCAGCCTTAGTATCTAAGGCCGCACGGTTAGCTTGGATAAGGTCGTGGCATCAGGAAAGTGTCCGACCATGAAACTTGTTAATGAAAGTCTTAAAGATGCTGGAAGGGCGTCGAGAAATTCAATAAGGATGCTGATACTTTGGGTCCGAAAATGAAGGATTGGACAAAAAGAGTTGACCAATTGAGATCCAACCATCCAGTGGAGAAGCCGTTTAAACACTCGGCTAGGGGGTATTCTAGTGGATTGTACTAGCTGCATCGAAATGGATCATCTTCTTCTTGTCTTTCCCGATGCTCTGCCCAAAATATTGAAGGCTCTCATTTGTCAATTTCATCATTAGACAGTTCGTGAGTTTGGGTACATATGAAAAACAAAACAGCAATTACATGTCTATAATCAAGCAACATCTGACATGTGTATCATTTGTTTTTTTTTTTTGTAGTAAAAGCTAAGCCTCATAATGTTCTTGAAGGATGCTAACAAAATGAGGAGATAATTACATCATTTCCTGCTAATACCCGAAGTGATCATCTCCTGCATTGTCAGTAGTAGTTGATATGTTTTCTATAGTGGAACAAATGTTCTTTTGTAGTTATGTGATATGGAATGTGATAGAATTTTTGTGTCTGCTTTGAATGAAAATAATTCCTTTGCCATATGGGTGATTTGCAATTGTTACTATGTTTACCCAACCCTTCATACTCAGGATGGCATATACTGTATTCGGATCCGCCGTAGTATCATGTACTAGTTCAATTTCATACCTCGAGAAGTACTACCATGAGAACTTCTCAACTATGTTAAGGAAGTCTCGCTGATCCTGCCAATTGATATTTTAGTTGTTTAGAGTTTGATGTAAGTGAGGTTTACCATTTGGAGAACTATTTTTTTTTCGACTAACTTTTGTTCCCTAATTAATCTCACCATTTGTGCTTGCACTTCATTTTAAGACAGTTATCTTCCTCTCTTTCGTATTCAAATAGTGTAACAACCCGGATTTTCAACCCAATTTTTTTTTCAAATAAAGAAATTTCTTTTAATCCAATAGTCGATAGTAATCGATTAATTATTTAAAAGTGTAATTAGATTAAACTAAAACCTAGAATAATTGTTGGTGATTAAAATTAGTTTAGCATATAATTATCTTATCTTGTTCTATTCTATTTAAATTTATTTTTTCTTGTTATACATACATATAATTGCATGCATGTACACTCCTACCATCCCTCCCTCTCTTACTCGATCTCTACCACCTCCGTAGCTCTTAAACCGAGCTAAATTCGTCCAATTAAAAATCCAATTCGATTAGGACTCGATTTGATCTTTCCACATCAAATTCACCTATTAATACACCATCCCATTAACCCACGAAGCCACCATGATATTCTCCCAACTCCTCTGACCAGAATAGAGAGAAAAATCGTAAGAAAACAAAGCTCCAATCCATGGAGTTTTAGAGAGAGAAAGTGAGAGAGAGAAAAGTGGGTTTCGTACCTAGGCTCAACCGAAATCCAAATTGATCGTTCCAAGTACTTCCCTCGACCCCAAACATCTCCAAAGATCATCCAATTCGAGCCCAAGGTCCCCCGATCGACGAAACCGAAGTGGTCTTCCCCAAACGTTCAAGTTCGATCGGAAACCAATTTAATCCGATTCGAGGTACTATAATTCAATCCGAGCCCTCCTCTACGTATAAATATGTTTATTAGACATAACCCAAGGTCCCCCGTGCCCCCATGCATCAAAACCGTAGCCAAACGAACAAAACAATAAAATCAGCAAGCAACCTCGCGGCCGCAAGGTTCGGGACCCCCAGCCGCGAGAACCAGACGGACAGAGTTCGCGGCCGCGAACTCCTGTATTTCCAGCCGTGCGGTTTTTGATGTTTTGAGTTCGAATTGATTTTGCGACCTTTTAAACCTAGATTTTGAACCCCTAACTAATTTTCCTAGGTTCCTAACATTCTAAAGTTCTTACTTTGTTAGTTTCATAATTTTTTATTTAATATTCTATTTATTTAATTTTTATTTGTAATTGTGTAATCGTTTGTAAACTAAAAATCAATACGACCTTATAAACTAATCTATAAATCCCCAACCTATTTTTCCTAGACTCCCAACATGTTAAAGATCATAACTTGCTGATTTCATAGTTAATTTATATTATTAGCTATTTATTTAATTTTTAACTAAAGTTATAAACGAAAATTAATAGCGACCTTACAAAAAATATTTTTAAGATCAAAAATATTTTATTAGACTCCTGACAGTTCAAAGGTGATATGTTATTAAAATAAAATTTTATTTATTTGATTTACTATTTATTATTATTTAAGAGATGTTTCTTAATAATAATGCTGTAAAATATTATAAAGGAGGTTTAAAATTCCGAATTAATTTATTTAGACTTTTTACAGTCCTAGAATGATATTCTGTAAATATAAATATATTTCCAATTATTTAATTATTTATTTTCTATTTATTCTTGTTTTGTCTATTAATTTAATCTTTTTATTTAAAATAATTCCGTGAGCATCCAAACCCAACTTTTAGCACTCAAATTTATTATAGGGGACTGTTAGGACCTTTATTAAGGTTACGATAATTATTTAAATATTTTTACCTAATTAATGTATTTAATTAGTGTTTAATTAATTTAATTACTTATAGTTAATTAACAAAAGTGTAGAAAATTGTTTTTAAATCTTAATTAAATAATTCTTACATTCTTAATGACTTTGTGACCATACGAGATTAAGAGCAACGGCCCAGTCATAAAAAGTTATGTGATTGCATTGCTTATTAACTGTTTCGATCCGTCTGTTATTCGTTTTCAATTATTATTGTGATTGATATTGTATCGATATTTCATTTGAATGTTAGATTGGAGCCTAGAGACATGGGGTGGTATACGATATAGAAATCACTTAGACGATGCTAAGTAATGGATAAATTGTGAAGTTTCTTTCTGTTTAGAGGTTGCCTGCAGGAGCGGTATGAGAAATGATGAGATTGTGATGAGAATTGAAACTGGCGAGAGTCCAGTGATGAATTGATAGACTGGCGAGTGTCCAGTGATGATTGTGAAATGGTTGTGATGTGGTTTATAAGATAGGCGGACCCTAGTTGTGATTCCGGCATGATAAGCTTACCCCTTATTGTAGTTATTGGGGGTGCACACTCGGTACATAACTTAGGTGTTCCTGCGACAACAAAGGGAAGTGATCTCATGGGACTGATCATGGCTAGTGGTTGGGGAGGAAAGATCTCGTGGAGAGATCTTAGATTTCATGTTAAGTTAATGGATAGCAATGAATCAAGTTATGTGAATTATCTCTGTTTTACTTTTTCGCACCATATATATTTTGTTTGCCTGCTAGCTGTAAAGTAAGAGGGGTTGTAAAGACCCGGTATTTTTTAATAAATAATAATAATTATCAAGCCAAAAATATTATTTTTACTTGCAAAACTATTTATGTCGTCATGCTAAATTTTATTCCGTAATCATTTATGTGTGCGCGCGTGCCGGGGAATAATTTTCCGTTTGTGTGTACTTTGGTGGCACTAGATAATCTTTCCTAACCAACAATTTGTCTCAGCCACGCTGCTTCCTCATGCGTGACCTTTTTCTTTCTTCCACCGAATTACCCATCCAATTTCCTGAGGAAAACATAATACCTTTTTTAAACATCTTTCATCTAACTTGTCATTGTTTAACCATTTTTGTCATCTCCTTTTCTCTAACCAATAAGAAGTCGACAACCACCCAAGAAACCTTCCTTTAACTCCCAAACAAATGTATTGAACCTGCACTATATTACCCAAGAGATATATACCCCTCCCTATATTACTCTTCTTTCTTTCTTTTCTTCTTTTATCAACACCAGCACACACACATTTCGGCAGAGAGAGGGAATTGTAGAGAGAGAGAGAGAGAGAGAGAGAGAAACGAACAGCCAACCGGACCACCTCCAGCCGCCGCTCATCCTCTCACCAGCCGGAGCACCTCCCACCACCGGAGCCCACACTGCCGTGCTCACCATCACCACCGCCCGAGCTCCGACCCGCCGCTGAGTCACTCCAAAACTCATTTCGCCGGACGAGAGGTAGTTTGGAACTCACCTCCCTACGTATATTGCGTTCTATGTTGATTTTAAAGTTCGGTGTGTTTGTATTTGAACCCGACGTCGCTGATCGAGTCCAGGCCGAAAACCCACTGTTGGTTCCGAAAATCATAAGCCACTGTTTTCAAAAAAAAAAAAAGGAAAAGAAAAGAAAAGACTTGTCTGGCATAACCACGTTTTACCCAAAGAAAATAAAGTCACTGGGCATGGAAATGATTTTGGGAAAAAATACATATTGGCCCCCCTTGATTTTGAATAGTTTTTAAACCACCTTAATGAATAAGTGATAACATTAAGTCCTACGGTCAATAAATTTCCGGCTTTGAGTTAGTTTTAATCGCATGTTTAATGGAATCGCATGATTAACTTGATGACATGATAAATTTTGTCGCCTGTTAGTTTTATTGCATGATTTGTTCTTATTGCGAAATTTATTGTTGTTAGCATGTTTTGAAAAATGTTGAATTGTGTGAAAGGTTATGGGCTTAGCAGGACCTCGAGGGTAGTCTGACAGGACCTCGTGTTATCGGGGGTAGCCTGGTAGGACCTTGAGGGCAGCCTGAAAGACCCGGTGTAGCTAGGGTCGCCAACAGGACCTCAGGGGTAGCCTGGCAGGACCTCATGCATTGAGGGTAGCCTAGCAGGACCTTGAGGGTAGCCTAGCAGGACCTTGAGGGTAGCCTGATGGACCTAGAATGGTGAGAGTATGACTTGTAATGTGTGTCAAGCGAAATTCTGAGTTAATGGCTAGTAATTGAAATTGATCGTTTGCTGCTTAAATTGCCTTTTAATTTATTTGTATTGTACCTGCCTTTGTTTGTAAGTTATGGGTTTCGGGTGGGTTTGGCTATTGAGCGTCATCGCTCACGGTACTATGTTGCCCTGGTAACTCGAACGCCAGGTATTGAAGACGGAACAGAAGGGCCGTAGGCAAAGAATGATTTGACGACGACCAATGAAGAGATTGTCGACTCTGAATCCCGTCCTTTAGTTGCTCTGACTAATTTAAATCAACTTTATTTTGGGAGCTTTCTGGTTTATTGGGAATTGTAATATTTTGACAAATTCAAGAATTTAAATTACATTCGATACGGTTGTAATATGGTGACACGGGCTTTTGGATCAATGGCGTAGTAAATCTACGGATTTCTCTTGGAAAAATTGTTTTGGAAATTTTAAAGCCTGGAAAAACAAAAATATTATTGGAAATCTCTTTTCAATATTCTTATTAATGTCTCCGAATTTTCGGGGCGTTACAGGGGTGGTTGGGTTGGATTATTTTACTGGGTGATTTATCACTCACGGATACGTCTGTATCCTGGCAAATCGATTGCTTCGGCGATCAATTTGCTAGAGGGCGCAGGATTCAATGGAGGAGATTCAACGATGATGCAGTTCGACCCGAAAAGAATATCAATAATGAAGATCGAGAATGCTTAGGATTCGTATCAAGATTAGAGTCAGTTCTGAAGATAGTGTATTTTGATTCCGTAAATCTATCTTGAGATTGTATTAGCAAAATCTTTATTTTGGAAAATCATATTTATTTAGCAAAATTTCCTCATAGAAATTATTTATTTTTCTCCCGAAAAGTCGGAACGTTACAAATAGAGCAATACTGTTAGTAAAAAAAAAAGGCATTCAAATAAAGTTGTACATACATATAAATTCAAACCATCTCCGATAGACTGAAATCATTTTAAAAGGACATAAAACTGATTATTTATGCGAAAAATTTACATGAGGAGCAAATAGAGGTTGGAAATTCACGCAAGATAATTATATTCCAAAAAAATTAAAAAATTCTCACAAGATTTAGTATCAATAATTCTACCACCACACCCAACTACACACCTAGATACACATTCACACTCATAATAAGGATGGGTCCCACACACACTGAGTGTGTAGCGTGTGCGGGCTCTACCTCTATTGTAAATATGGATGTGTGATTGCGTGTGGTGGTAGAATGATTGATTTGGTATAGTGCTAGAGTGAGGACGTCTTGGCCGAAATATAAGTGCTAAAGTGAGCCTACCTTTGGTTCCTCATAGACTTTGAGCCCGTTAGGCTTCATTTTCAAAAAATACTTTTTCTTCAATTTTCAAACTCAAATATAATAAAAATAAAAAATAATTTTTTGAATTTTTTTGCACCGTATAAAAAAGATCTCAATGAAATCTATCAAACAAGATCCATATTGATAGAAAAATTATTTGCGTAAACACATGATTTTTGGGTTTGAAATATACCTTCCTTTTCAAAAACCCACTTTTTTCAAAAGTGGAACACAGCCTTTGTTGCTTATCTCTCAGTTTATTTTTGCTTTTTAGTATTTGTATTAGTAGAATTTTTATTCTTCATCTTGGCCACACATCCAAAGTTATTGACCAACAAATAAAAATAAATTTCTATAAAGAAAAATCATTCGGGGAAGCACAACAAGGATATTCTAAAATCATATATAGCACTAATTGATTTTTAAGTGGTGAAGCATACGAGATGTGTAGTCGGAATAGGGACGTGACAGAGGATCCATTTATTTGAATTGAACCCACCCACCAAAAATCACAAGGTTTGAAACTTACCTAGTTTGCTTTCTCTTAAGATTTTTCAAATTTGAAATCTCGCAAGTACTCTAAAATCTTAAGGGGTTAATTCATACGGAGCTTTCTACCAGCTTTATTCAGACTTCTGGCAAGTTAACGGTGAGATTGAATTCCCAGAGACCAATCGAGGTATTTATGGTTCTACCTTTTACTTAGCAACTGGCTTTCATGTGCGTACGCTGGCCTGGACCCTTGAGTTATCAAAAAAAGAAAACCACCAAAATTTTCACAATTGAAAAAGTCGTTTTCATTTATTATCTAGGGAACGAGCTTCTTTGTTTACCAAGAGTGCTTTTTTGTTTGAAGTAGTAAATTCTAGATGACTAAAAAAAAATTGAAGTCCAGAAAAAAAAGAAACCAAAAAGAGATTGGCTTATTCACGAAGGAGTCGTGAATAAAAATTTGAGGAGCTGCACGATCTCAATCGTCTGTTTCGGCATTGGACGGTCCGAATTTTAAAAATACTCTTCACGCGAAGAGTTCTTTTAAATTTTGGACCATCCAATACACTTTAGACGGACGCGATTGACCTCCGTAAATCAATATTCACGGAAAGCTCCATGACATAATTTTTCTCAACCAAAAAACAAAAAAAGAAAGTCATGTGGGCTTTTGGGCCTTTCTTGTCCGAAATACCAGCGGCCCAATCTCAGTCGCTGCGATAAACCCGCGAAAATGGCCTCTTCATAACCGCTAACAGTCCGGTTCAACGGCATTCTTTCCCGGCTAAAGATAATCCCCCCCTCTCTCTCTCTCTCTCTCTCTCTCACAACTCATTCATTTCTTCCCTAGGGCTTAGCTCTGGCATTTCTCCCTCCAATGCCACTCGATTATTCTCAATTAGGGTTAGGGTTTCTCTGAATTCTCTCGTTCTTTTCTACGTTTGTGTGATTTGGAGAGAGAGAGAGACAGAGAAAGAGTGACAGATTGGGGGTGTGATTTTTTTGCGATCAGGTCTTCTGAAGAAGATCTGAGGGGTGAAGAAAAATGAGCGCTTCGAGGTTCATAAAGTGCGTCACGGTCGGCGACGGCGCCGTCGGAAAGACCTGCCTCCTCATATCCTACACCAGCAACACGTTTCCCACCGTGAGTCACGTCCTGTATCTCTTGGTTTTTCCCCTCCGTCCCCAAACAGAGAAGCCCAAAACGAGAAGTTGGAAAGAAAATCGCCCTTGTTTGGTTCTCCTTTCAAAATTTTGTCTCCAAAATACTGTTTGTCGAAAAAATTCGCTAGTTAGTAAATATCAATGGGTTCTTTTGATGTGTTGATAAAAATTTACTTTGTAAGTTCTCATTTTGTGATGGTGAGAAATGATGAGATAAGGGAAATGGCCAATCAAAAAATTTCTTTTTTGTACTTTTTTGACCATTTTTTACCAAAATACTCAATCATTTGGGCAAGAAACCACGATCCTTTCTTTTCCTTTCTCATGAAATCCCTCCATTCAAAAGGACTGTAAATCTTTGTGGGACGGAGAGTGTATTTGTTTATTTGTTTATTTTTTGGACGGAGGGAGTATTTTTTGTCTTTATTTTGTTAAAGCGTTTTTTTAGTTTTCCTAAACAATTGCTTGCTTGATTGGGTTTCTTGTTTGTTTCTTTCTCAATTTGGGAAACAATGATACAATGCCGTATTTTTCAGAGTTTAATTTGGTTTATTCGTTTTGACTTGTCATAATGGTTTTGCGAAAGACATAAAGAGCCGGGTTGATGTGCGATTTGACAAGTGACTAGAAAAATAACCCTTTCTTACGTTTTGGAAAACAAATAAAGTGGTGAGGGAAAAAAACTTTGTTGTTGGGGTAGTTTTGTTTTCTCGCAAAAAATGGTGAGATTCGGTGACAAGCAAAAATGTCAGGTTGTGTTTTATTCCAAATACGAAAATTCCCCAGGAAAATGCAAATGAGAAAAAAAAAATTCATCGCCCACATTCCTGTTTCACTTGTTTTTTCCTACTCATCCAAACATGATAGGGAGAAAATACAACCATTTCTTTTCTTATCTCACCTTGATAAGAGATCGTCATTGGATCTTTTCTTTCATGGTCGATATGTGACATTCTTTTATTTTAGTAATGCCTTGTGTATTTCCCATAGGTTATGATGACTGGTGTGTGATTCTCTCGGAATTATTCAATTTATGTTTGGCACTGATTTCTGAAACCTTCTTGAGATTTGCTTTTGTTTTTGTATGGGGATCACCGGATCAGGATTACGTACCAACTGTATTCGACAATTTCAGTGCAAATGTGGTCGTCAATGGAGCTACTGTTAACCTTGGATTGTGGGATACTGCTGGTGAGTTATTGCTGCCTTCATTACTGCCGTAGTTTGCTGTCATGTGGCAGTGTATTAACGTTATAGGCTAGCGTAATCCATTTGTTTTTCTACCCATGATGAGGTCATGTGTGTTTTACATCATCAAACATTCTGTGGAACAGGACAGGAGGATTACAATAGATTAAGACCATTGAGTTATCGTGGGGCAGATGTTTTCATCCTGGCATTCTCTCTCATTAGCAAGGCCAGCTATGAAAATGTTTCCAAGAAGGTGAGGACATCATGGTTTAGATTGGACTGCTCTCTCTCTCTCTCTCTCTCTCTCTCTCTCTCTCTCTCTCTCTCTCTCTCAGATATTATCTCATATGGTGATGCCACAAATTATTAATAGCTCAAAATTTGTTTTGTATTTTTACCTTGCTTATTGCAGTGGATTCCTGAATTGAAGCATTATGCTCCTGGCATCCCTATAGTTCTTGTTGGAACAAAACTTGGTCAGTCTTCTCTTACGTTGTATTGATTCTCATGTCTTAAAAAACACCATTTGCTATTCGAATTTTATTTCGCGAATAATTTGGCTCTTTTATATTGGATCTGAGAAAGAGTGTTGATTCCAATCAGCTTTCATCTCAATCAATTTATGAAACGACCACCTGATTTATTATGGCTCTGTTAAATTTGGTTCGTTTGCAGAGTTAGTTTCTTCGATTAATTTGTGACGGGTTTGGCGGTTTCCCCCCGAGAATGCCGCAGTGTTCTTGGACCTTTTAAGTGTGTTGAAAAAGTTAACTGGCTCCTACCTACTTGATTGTGCATGGTCATTCTGATTTGTATAATACTTAGATTCACATCTCTTAGCATCAAGTCAAGTTTTCTAAACTTTTTCTCCAATCCGAAGTATAAATTCTTACGGTGGTCCAGTGCAGGAAAAATGTTAAAAGGGTTTTTTGGCAGGAAACATGTTGAAACTGTTTACTTTGAATTTTTCGCTTCTCCTTGAAGTTTGAGCTAGATGTATTTGTTATCTAATAATGCTTTACTATTTAGTTTGTACATGCCGTTTTCTCTTCTTTCGTTTGAGTTATTTGTAATAAATAAATTTGCAAATGCAATTCCCATTCTGTTGTCATGACTGTTTGCCTGTTGTCATTCAGTTTTTTATTAGAAGCCTTTTTGGCACATGTTTTTTTTTTTGATAGGCGTCTTTTTGGCACATGTTATAACAGATACTATTCCACAATGCACACATCTTACTATTTTTTGCGATTTTGCATATAATGGCCTCAGATCTTCGGGATGACAAGCAATTCTTTATAGACCATCCCGGTGCCGTGCCAATTACAACTGCTCAAGTAAAGACTACTCCTTCACATGTTCCTTGTGCTTGTTAAATAAGCTTTTCCTTTTTTTTGACATTATTTGGCCAATGTGTTTTCTCCTTCTGCCTTGTTGCTTTTGGGTTGACTATTTGCGGCTTTTTTATGCTTCAAGGGGGAGGAGCTGAGGAAGTTGATAGGGGCACCTGCTTACATTGAATGTAGTTCGAAAACCCAGGAGGTATTTGTGCTATGTTCCCACATTCGTATGCTCTCTTCTTGACATCTGTCTTTCTGATGACGGGTCTTGTGCTAAACATTTTTGTTATGGCAGAACGTTAAGGCTGTTTTTGACGCTGCCATCAAAGTCGTGCTCCAGCCACCCAAGCAGAAGAAAAAGAAAGGAAAGGCACAAAAAGTTTGCTCCATATTGTGAAACAAGAAGTCCGAAGAGATAATCTCTCTTCATCCGTTTCTCATCATATTTGTCCCTCGTATCCTTTTTCCCTTCCCTTTGTCTTTCAGGAAGCCAGAGGTCCTGGATTGTAGTCTCTATTGACTTTACTCAAGCGGATATTCGACTCCTAGCTCTTGGGATCTCTTAAGCTGTGAGGTGGAAATTTCATTCTGTATTGTTCCGTTCTATATCCATAGAGCCTCGCTATGTTTTACCCACCTCATTCTCGCTGCCCGGTTTTGATTTGTTTTGATGTACTACTAATGGACCGGAATTTCCCAGATACGAGAAACTATTGTCTTTACAATGATTGTTTTATATTCATCATCAATTTATAGATTTTTTTTTTTATAGTTGTGATGCTGTTCAAGATATGTTGTGTCAAGAATTGTTGTGTGACGACTTTAATGTCCTAAACCACAGTTGCATTACAAATTTGCTGCTACACTATATTTCCTGCAGGACTGAGTATACCTTTAGAATAGTTATTTCCTTACTGTTCTAATTTTTACCATCAGAAAGAGTGATCTACTTTGCTAAAAGCCCTTTGGCTCTCGGTACTCTTTATTTTATTTTATTTTTGGCTTAGTTCCCATTAGATTTCTTGTCTTCACCATAACGGCAAAAGACGATCCGTTTTCTCTTAAACCTATCATTTAGATCATTCAGTTAGGAGAAATGTCTTGTATTCAAGTTATAGACATACTAGTGCTAAATACCAAAAGTCACATTTAGTCAATAGGAAAACGGGCCCTAATCCAAGAGGATTATGTTTTTCTTGTTATTCACATTTTTCTTGTTTGTCAGCTTTGATCTAAGCCATTCGTCTCTATAATCAACGGTCCAAACTTCAAAAAATATCCTACAAGTAAGATCTGTAGGATACTTTTAGCAACTATGGACTAATAAAAAAACTTTTATACCGTTCGAATTGTGCGCTGCACCCCTGTAGCCAGGGCCCGGTTCTGTTTCTTCACCACTTAGGTTTTGTGTTGGGTGGGACAGAATAACTGAATAAGCAACCATGTAGTACCCTATCCATTCTGTACCAAAAGAAAAATCAAAAGAGTACACTACTCCTGGGGCAAATTGTGAAAAGCCCTGTTAACTGATCAAAATTAGATCCTGGATCCCTTCACCAAGATAGTCTGGGCAGATTGTCAGATCAAGTTTAAATCAAGACCTATGGGCTGGCCTTGTGACAAATGAAATGCTATGCATGAATTTTATCAATGAGTAAGAGTTTTTATCGCTGCAAACTGCATCTTTCCAATCTCGAATTCCTTTCTGATGTGCATTGAGGATTCAATTGCACAGTGTGGGCACACGCCCCTGAAAATCCCCGCATTTTCGGCGTGCGGGGTTAGGTTTGCGCCCTTTTTGTTTGAAAGCATGGCGAAATGCTGTTTTGAAAGAGTCGCCACCCGGGTTTTGCGGAAAACACCCAAGAAACCGATTTTGAAAAACGTTTTTGTTCACGCTTGCTTGATTTGAAAAGGCTTGTAGACTGGTCCGTCGTCACCTTCGATATCTGAGGTTCGGGAGCCACATTACGAGAGGGGAAGGGTTTTATGGCACCCCTCTCGCCCAATCCGAAGATCGGTCTCTACTTAGGCATTTTTGTAAAACATTTTGCATTTTTCTCTCTTTTAATCATTTATTCAGCCAATTAGGGAACTGTTAATGGGGATTGACAAATGACAAGTGATATTCGTATGGCAAAATGAGATGTATGATTTAATGAACAAAGTATAATAGATTGAGAACAAGCACTTCGTGAGTGTTTTGGACAGACCGGAGTACGCTGCTCAAAAATGACATACGCAGCAACGCATCTTGGCATGCACCTTTGGATTGGCGGTGCATGCCAATATTAACCGCGACGCCACCTATTAGTGGCGCCATCGCGAAGCCCAAACCCACAAACTCTCGCTCAACCCTCTGGGCTGGAATGGACCAAAGGCACACCCAGTGACAAACCACGCAGCTTGATATAGCAACATATATACGGTTTCAGGGTACAGCAGCAAATCAAACAAGAATAAATAGATCAAACCCCATAAAACAGAGTGGGGGATCAAATAGAGGCCAAGATTTAAACAGAGGCAAGAGCGCCCACTGGATCTCGAGTATAGGTGGCGCCGCCGGTCATTGAAACCGTGGCGCCACTTGTTCCCTTGTCCGGTCTTGGCTTTGCTTTCACCTGGTTCTGAACAGACCGTAAAGATCCTGTGGGCCTTACTAAACAGCTTTAAACAGATAATAAGCTACGCAGTCCTAAAATAGAAAGCAGTAAACTGATTTTTAGCATGCTTCAAGGTGATCAGAAATAAGAGAAACTGAAATGAGGATGATCAGTGATCCCCACACTAGTCCTGCCATGCAGCCATGACTGGCGCACGCACATGAAAGACTGGCACGCGCCACTGATTTTCCACTACATTGTTTTATTTGCCAGCTTTGAACTCAGGCTTGGTATTGATTACCAGCCTGGGTTCTGTTGGCTCCCCTCAGGGGTCGAAATGAATTCCAGAACAGAAGGTGGTATACCTTTGGTTTGAGATTGATGGATGGTTTGAACCTTGAGATGGATGAATGGATGAATGGAAGATGGAAATGTAGGTTGTATGACTGATCAGTGGAGTGGTGTGTTGCTTGCTTACTCTTTCAATGCATGAAAGGAGGAGACAAGAAAACTAGAGAGAGAGAGAGGAGAGCATTGAAGTTGTTGAACCCTTTGCAAATAAATGCAAGGGTGTATTTATAGACTGAGATGGAGGGCTGATCAGCCTGGCCTAAGGGGCGGTTTGGGGTGGCAAGAGAGAAGGAGCCTCCATGCATTGAATGCATGAGACTTGCCTTGATGGAGGGTGTAGGAGAGAGGGGGAGACCGTTACGGCGATGTAATCATCGTGTAGCACACGTCAGGGTGCCACAAAAGTCTCGGGCAAGTGGTCCAAAAGGTGATTTGATTTGGCAATATGTGGCGTGGCTGAGGTAAGTGGCGTGGCGCAAGATATGGTGCTTCGTCGTCGATCCAATCATTGGCGTGTCGGCAGATTTTCTTGCTGAGGCCATTTGGTTCTGGCTCGAAGGGTTTGAAAAGGATTTTTTTTGAAAGGGTTCGGGACGCTCAGAGCTCAAACACACCATCAACCTTGAGGGTTCTCGACCATTAATCATCATCGGGGAAACAAAACAAACAAAAAAAACGCATATGAACTAGTCTGGACAGTCCAGAATGGGGTGTCTACACACAGTTTATTTAGTTCTGCAAAGGAAGACGAAAAGATAGAGAACGAAAAATGATGCACAAATCATCTTTCAGAAAACATATGTTTCAGAATGCCTCCCGCAACTTACAAAAAACAGACTGCCACATTATCACCACCTATTGAAAGGAATAACAAAAGGACGAAGTCCACTAAAATTATGACATGTATGAAGAGTTACCATGCTTTAAACAACAGAGACGTTTCATGGTTAAATCCATGACTACTCACTTGATTCAGTAGTGTCATTACAAATGGTACTGAAACTACAGGCAGTACATCCGTGACAACGTAGTTTAAACATATACAGACTTTTGATGCTCACTTGTGCTCCACATTGCATCAAACTAGGGCATGAAAGGCAACTTCTTCCACCTAAAACATAGCAGCCTCGTGCCCTATTCTCCAAGTGTATATGCAATCAAAAGCTTGAATATCGTTTTCAACCTCCAATAGAACAGAATAGTATGTTGATACCCGATTGTTGATTCTCATCCCACTAATCACACCTTAAGGGGCTCGTATTTCTCACCCATGGCACCCCCTTTCTGCTTCTGGAACTGGATGTATCTCAATGTACTCGCGAAGAAAGCATCTGCGGCTGGATCTGATGTCGTATTGTCACTTTGCAAATCAGTTGTTATTAACTCAATCAAGCCCTCAATTGCAGAAACACTGATCTCTGAATTCCCCTTTTCAAAGAAATATAGATACCTGAGATTACCAATAGAGGGGTCAGTTTTTCGTTCTATAATTTCCAAGAGTAAAAAGTGGAAAGAGGATCAAGAATGGAAATACTTACTTGTTCAATATTTCGATGAAGAGAGAAACGGATCCGCTGCTACCTCTTGTTGCATTGGCCATTTGTTGAGCAGCATTTGCAATTCTCAAAGCACGTTTCAAGCAAAGCAACACCCTATCAAGGGAAAAAGTACCAAATCAACGAAAAACCAAGCAATGGATTTTCTCACTAGGTACAATACTTGACCTAGCCACAGTGAAACAAACAAATAGGTCATAACAATCCCTAAACACAAGAATTTTTATTATTCTTATTATTCTGATGCAGCAGGAATATAAGAATTTCTTTTTACTATTCTTATTATCGTATAAGTTAGTATGTTAGAAATCATGCACTTTTTATGAAAGGTAACCAAGAATTTTTACTTCTCCCGATTTGAGTTGATTTGGTTGTTTTAGTTCTTTTACTTATTGGTCCCGAAGAATTAATACTAGTTCTTGTTGATATTCTATTAACCCTTTCAAGTATTTGACTACTCTTGGTTTGTTAAAATTGCAACTATGAACTATTATTAAGGTTGTAAGCCTTGTGGCCATGTACTTGTTTTTATTTCAGAAAATTTGAGGAAAAAAGAGTTTCTCTTCTATTTCTTGTTTGTGTCTCTCTTGTTGGTTGCTTCATTCCAACAACAGACACCTGTCTCATATGCTGTACGTTTCTATGAAAGCCAGAGCGTGTGGGTAAGTACCTTTCTCCATCCTTGATGCTATCGGAGTCATCAACCCAAAACAGATGTGCACATGCATAAACAGCTCTGCACTGATCAGGCTTTTTCAAAAGCTTTGCCGAATACTGCTCACAAGGGAAAGCATTATGTAAGGTTTTTAACAAAATAAACTGAAATAAGAACACATGATGTACTGGCATAGTTACCCCGGTGGCTTTATGTGTTAATGTATCCCTGTTCTCAACACCAAATACATGCATCCTTTGAAGGGTACCTATAATCAGATGTATTGCAGTCACCTGTGCCCTTGAATCCTATCAAAACATTCATATGCAGACAAGCAGGAAGAAATAAGTATCAACTCTATGCATTGCAGACTAAAGGAATAGTTCGGAAAACCTCCAAGGAAAACAATTAAGCTCCTAGAAAAGAGAATACGAGGCAACAGCAGAAGTGAAGTGAATACGAGGCAACAGCAAAAGTGAAGTTTTCAAGTACCGAGACTTCTTCTTCATAAAGTATATATGCTTGGGTGAAGAATTCATAGGCAACAGGTTCTAGATCACAGTCATTTGCAGCCTGCGGAACCAAGGCAAGCACAGGTCAGCAAGAAATGATTTTGCATTCAGTCAAAATGGTTAAAGGCCCAGCATTTTCGATTACCTCCGCACATTCTAAGTATAACCTCAATGCCAGTTCAGGTACTGGAATAGTTGATAATGCCTCAATTGTCTGAAGCAGAAAGCATATGATTTAAAAACACAAGAAGATGTATAAGTAGATACTGGATACAAAATGCAGGAGAAACAATGGACCTATATAAGACATTAAGAGCAACTTTTCAAGAGAAAGAATGATGCTAGATATTCCTAACAGTAGATGAGAAGAACATATAGCTCGTAAGAGCATGAAAGAGAATAAAGGAATGAAAAAAGTAACTCAAAACATTTGACAATGTAATCTTTTTTTCAGGTTTACAGTTCGAATACTCAAACACCACTGAATTCCAACCTCAGTACTAACATGTTAAACTCCCTCAGAAAATGCAGAACTGATACGAAGATCAAGCTTAAGATATCCAAGGAGATAAAGGGAGAATCAACTGTGTGCTTCAAGATTGTGATAACACCCAATCAGAAGTATATAACTTGAAGGCCTTACTGATACATGTAAAAACCAATACAAACCACTTTCAAAAGTAAGTACTTACCTGATTCAAAATCTGGAAAATTTTCTTTGGTGTAGTTGCTACCTCTTCTCCAGCAGTATTTTCCTCCTGGCCTTGCAATCGTCTAACTAACTGCACAACAGGCAACACAGTGTAACTGTTGGCAATAATGAGGTTCATCTTATAAAATACACAAGCCATGCATTTGCATTCATTTTACATGTATATGATTTTCTAATCGGCAATTTCAATCATGTATGAAAGATATTTAATCTTTGAGTTTGACAACCTAATAAATCTTCCATCATCTGAATCGCACAAGAATTTAAGCATTGACTGCTGTGCCTTATTCTACAAGATATTGTACTAACATCTGATCCACACCACAGCCAAATATCAAGTATTGCACCATTGGCCTAAATCATTGGAAAACTAATACTGCAGAATAAAAATAACAGATCGCTAAATCTGGAACTCAGGAAATTGTTTCCATCAAATTCAACTCATAGCTACACCTAGTGCTTTTCTTGACAAAGCCACATTCATGAATGATACATAAACTACGGAAATTACAAAACACAACTCATTCCAACCATCAAAATTGGAGCTAATTTAGCTCATGAGTCGTTATTAACTTACATGTCTACATATTTAAAGATCTAAAATGAATATGAATATGCATATAGATACAATCATACAAAGTAGCACACACTCACGTACATGTGCATGAGCATGTCTACATGAGGGTTTTATTTATTTATTTATTTATCCCCTAAACTATGCAAGTTTTCTCTACTTCATCCCTAAACTATCAATTTGGCGATTTCATTCCGTTACCCATATAATTAAATCGATAAAACCCATCACGTTTTTGGACGGAAACTCCCTAACCTGATAGTCACGTGCGATCCCAACCCATAAGATAGGGGCAAAATAGACAATCCAGGGTTGTGAGACCTATTGGCAACCTAGATCTCTCTCTCTCTCTCTCTGGTAAAGAAAAATTGATGGGAATGGAAGAGAAGATTCCACCATGGTTCACATATTTCATACACATGGAAGAGAAGATTCATCCATTAATTTCTTTTAAGGCCTAAATACAAATTTTTTTATCAGCCTAAATACAAATATTGTCATTGAAATTATCTTCGAAAGGACTGTGGAAATACCATGGATGGAAATCAAGTTTAGAAACAACTTCACGCAATGAACTTTCTTCTACTTTTTTCCGACAGCAACTAAAGATGTAAAATACAACAACGAAAAAAGGTTCTCCCAATTTCGTGAAACCAAATTGAACAAGAAAAACAAAATCCCCTATCTATTGATCTGGTTTGTTCAGCTTTGCATTCCTGTATATATTTCAGTAAGGAGAGAGATTAGTCTAGTTTGTTCTCCTACGCGCACCGTACATATTTCAAATTTCAAGAGGGAGAGAGAAGCCGGATCCTAATATTATGTACTACAAAAATACAACTCAAATTGCACTGAAAACTGCAGAAAATACATTGAAACATACAACTCAAAAGTGCAGATTGGTTCTGTTTTTGCTGCATTTTTCAGTGCAGATTTGAACCAAAATGCAGCAACTGGGTTGAAACAGAACCAAAGACAGATTCAGCTTTGAAACTGAACCAATTTCATAATCTAAGCAGAAAAAAATGTAGCAAAATAGCAGCTTTGCTAAAAAAACAGATGCAGAACCAAGCAAGGATGGACCGACCAAGGATAGAATCGAACCGAGCAAGGATGAACGTAACCCTATCGGAGGAAAAGAGGAGAGACAGAGAGGTAGGAGCTTTTGATCGGAGGAAAAGGGGCTTTTTCTTTTTCACCAGGTGTGAGACTTGAAATGTCTATTTTACCCCTAGCTTCTGGGCTGGATTGCATGTGATAGGCACATGAGGCTCTTTTCCGTCCAAATGGGTAGAACTGTTATGGATTGGATCACGTGGGTAACGGAGAGATAGCCGAGGGGATAAAATTGCCAAATTGATAGTTTAGGGACGTAGTAGAGAAAACTTGCATAGTTTAGGGGATAAAAGAAAAAAAAACTCTGTCCACATACCTCATGCAAAATTATTATCAACCTCATGCGAAATTATTATATTGTTCTATGCCAGTCATAAGGTTAACTTTTTGTGGGTGAAAAAGAAAAAAGAAAAAACCTTATTGTGCTTCTCTCTTCTACGAAAGAAGATTAGTAAGACTTTTAATGACATGACGAGCTTTATCATGTTTTAGAATGTCCTTTAGGATCTACATGCAGCCATACATATCATGAAGAGAATTGGGAATAGCCTGGCCATACGAATATATGGTATGACTACGGCAATACATCGTAAAACTGAAGCACAATCAAACCTTGAGAGCATTAAAAACAAGGGGAGGAACAGTGAAAGGAAGCCGCTTAGGTCCTCCGGTCAGTATGTGCTTCCTCACAGTACATATGATCTGACATGCAGCAGATAAGGTATGGTCAGCATCATTAAAACAAGACACAAAAGGCTCTGCCGCCCTGAGATTCATAAACAGAGAGTTATGGTACACACATAAACAGTCAGAGAGATAAACAAAGATTTCTGCGTAGATACGTGGACATCATCGACAACAATAAGCATGAAGAAGTAGGCGTCAATCTACAACTTAAAACTCAAGCCAACAGGCCTTTGTCAGAATCACTTGGGGTTGGCAACAGGGCATCCATTACCTCCATGTGGTTATTTGCCAGGCATGCCAACGACTAACAGGCTAACATTACAGAATGAGAAAGGAAGCATCTGTCCAATAATTAAATAACCATGCACATAGCAGCTCGTCATGTTATACCAACTTTCAAATGATTAGTTAAAGAAGTGAAACTCCTGTCATGTATCAAGTAAAAGTTTCTGTCCTGTATTCTTTATACAAGGGGGCCCTTCTATTACCAGCCATTCTCCACCCAATGTTCCTTCTTATATGCATGTACACACATATATTAGTTTTTCAATCAAAGAAATGATGGGGGAGGAGGAGAGAGAGACTACGACATGGATACATTTGGGAATTACATGTTGGAGTTCTGAAAATTTTACAGAAGTGCAACTGTTTAAACTGTAAACTGTAAACGCACATAAAACAAGGTCATCGTAGTAGTTCAGAACTTAAATGGTTATCAACTCCCTATATGAGATTTTATGGGAGCAAATATCTATAGAAACTTGAAAAAGATAAGACGAGTATATTAATACCTTTAACATCTCTTCCGGATCATCATTATACAGCATTTGAATGAGACGTGAAACCGAATTCTGCTCCTCATGGAAATCCTCCTCATCAATCTGAAGAAGAAAAATGAAGTACAAAGACATTTAAAAAAAAAGTAAGTGCAAAGGGCTTAGATTCATACTCAAAAACAAAGGAAAAGCGGTGAAATGATTAAGACTATATATGGAATATTCTTTTATCAGAACTATAAATAGAATAGACACGTCATGTTTTTCGCATAAACTTGTAACCAACGGGAGTTAACAGTAGATGGCAGAAATATGGATCACCTCATCATGAAGATTCTCATCTGAATCTTTGATAAGTCCAGTTATTAATTCAAACAATGCCTCAACCTACAAAGACCAATAATTATACACAATTCAGAAGCACGTTTCTCAGAAATTCCAGAACAGACTAAAATGTAAATAAAGTATACCTTGTCAGAAGTAGAAATACTAGTCCTGTTTTTCATGATGCTTTGAATGATAACACCGGCCATGACTTTATTTGTTCCATTGTCAAGGTGCTCCATGACACGAGGATAGTTAGAAAGCTTCAGCGCGGTCTCAATATCATTATATTTCTCCAAGGGTGCACTAAGAAGTGAAACGATCTGTTTTGTCGCTCTGCTGTCATCCAGCTTTCCTTTCCCGGAGAGTTTCTTAACGCATGCTCCCTGCAGAAGATCAAGAAGGAAATTTTTCTTAGCACTGAGGCCCATCTGCAAAAATCCAAATAGGATGGGTGCCAAACCAAACCTCTCATTCTACGTGCCCATACTTACACAACACAAACTTCTGCACACCAAACCTCTCATTCGATATGTTCATTCAAAATGTTCATCACCTTTCTCAGAAGGGTATACATATCCAGTTCAAGATTCAGACCAATTTAATATTAGAGCACAAAAAGCAATCCAATTTCTAATACACCTAATACAATTCCACAAAGCATAGAGCTTAAATTTCTGCCCACAACTTTGAGCAAAAATTCTCCAGACTGCCTAGACCACAACATACAATAATGAGAGAAGTTCCTTTTCTCTCTCATTGTGTGTATGAGTGTGCAATTGTGTCTGTGTGTGTGGCAGTGTGTATGGGAGAGAGAGAGAGAGAGAGAGAGAGAGAGAGAGAGCAATCTGAAAAGAAACCTACCAATATTTGGTCTACATAATCAAGCCGATCAGGATGGACGTTAAGTGTAAATGTAAGAAGAGATGAATATAAAGTCACGGCTCCGGCGATAGGCATGTCAACCTGTGCTTCAATCACCTGCAACGAAATACAACCACCAAATTTGAATTAAGAGAGTTTCAAATCCAATTTTTGCAAACAATTAGTGCAGAAATTGAAGTACAGAGGAGGATAGTGCTCACATAGTCAACTGAGAAGAAACAAGAATCACCATAAAGTAGAACTTCGGAAGTATACAACCACACTAAAGCAAGGATGGTTTCATGTACAGCAATTTACAGAAACAGACCGGTGGCTAAATATAGCTTCAATTTAATTCCACATAACAGCCAACTCAAGTAAACATTTTCTCCTCTCAATTGCCTATTGAGTTACACAAATTCCACACAACAGCCAACTCAAGTAAACTTTTCTCCTCTCAATTGCCTACTGAGTAACACAAATAGAGAGAAATGAAAACTGAGACACCATCAATAGCTGAGAAACCATTTCTCAATAGCCAATAGCTGTTAATTCACCATGTGAAGAGGGCAGGGGACTTATTTAGCTAATCATCAAGCAAATTTGGGTGTTGGATGTTAGGCTACAGTCTTATAGTCCGTGCATGGGGCTCACTTCCACCATCAATCGCAGAACACCAAGTGCACTGTAGTGATCTAAGAACTTGCACCTACTTTTTAGCTATTTAATGAGCAGTCTTCCAGTTTCTTTGGTCCTCCTTGGTGTTCCTTTTCATTGTTTTCAACATAGAAGTAGGAGCCGGGAGCAGGGGAAGGCCTTCGTGGATGTAATCATAGAAGTAGAAGCTGTCTGGCACAAGAGTGGAGTCAATCAAGCAGGCAATAATGAGAGGGAGGTTTTTCCTTTCAAGTATAAAACCTAAAACCTAAAACCTAAAAGAGCTAGGAAGCTCACTAAAGTATACTTCAAAACTTATTCACATCAGCTTCACTGAGTGTTGAAATAAATAAAAAATATTCAACAAAATCAAGTGAATATACCAAACCAGTTTCCATGGTCAACAAGGTTTTAATGACAAGATACAAATCCCTGGATTATTTGAAGGTACCAAGCAAGATTTACCTTCCCTATGTAATTGTTCAGTTTTGCAAAAGCTTCTACTTGTAAGAATTCAGGTAACACCTGCACCATAAAATCATCATCAGTACCCCTGTTACTACTCTGAAGCCAGGAGTACAGCATTCCATTACTCACTTCTGTACTTGAAGCAGCATAATTTGACAACCTTTCCATTAACCGCGAAAGCACTGTCTTGATATCAACGGACGGCTGAGATATACAAAAGTAACCAGGGAAAAATTATGCTGCTTATAGTCCAACAACATGGGCCAGATGTTATGCTAAATCATAAATGATGAAACAATTATATTGTCCAATAAATGTGAAAATCCATCATAGGAGATCGCCTTGCTCTTAGAAAGAGCTTGATCTCTTTTATCTTAAGGACAACCTTCTTGACACGTTCCTTTCCAATACGTTATTCAGTCTCACTGACTAATGGGGCTAAGGGATGCATGGGGAAGAAAGAAAAAGAACAGAAAACTACAGGAATTGTTTAAATGATGACAATATAGAAACTTTATCTAAAAAAAAATTGAAGAAAAGAGATTCTCCCTACTACGATACAGTGATACAATAGCTCCCTTGCATTGAAGGGTAAGCGAAGCACAAAAACACCCTCAGACATGGGGAGGAGGCGCATTAAGACTTCTCAGACCAATAGAATGCATACAAATACACTTCAAGGAATTTCATGTATCAAGGAGGGTCATCTAATAAACCAGATAAAAATAGAATGCTCACTTTGAAGGGGGCAAAAACAAACAAAAAGAAAAGAAGAAGAAGAAAAAAAGAAAAAAGACTTATCAGCATAGATGGCTAACAAAAAGAAACCATCATAAAGGCGCAAGCAATTCATCAATGAACAAATGTATGCCTTTAAGGAAATGTTTGTTTCAAGAATAGGAACAGGCAGGATAACTTATCCTGGAATCCCAGGAACAGGGTTACCACAATTCACTGTCAGGTACAAATTGCAATCCGGATCAAACGATCCAAATCAGGGATCGAGGGCGAATTGATACAGGTATTCTGGCAATCCGAAGATAAAAATGGCATACAGATGATAAAGACACTCTCATATAACAAAAAAATCATCATAAATTAATAAGTACAGACTACAGTGTCATATATAGATGCTACTAAGTAACAATACTAAAACCATCGGCAAAATGTTGCACATTCGGAACGAACTAATTTCGTTCCGAACAATGATCTGAAGGAGCCTACCCCCATCGTACCGCGTTCCGAAGTGTATGGCATACTGCAATCCCATTCCCATTCAACATACCGCTACAATACGTGATCCAGGTAACCCTGCCCAGGAAACAATCCTGAGGGGAGCATTTCAATCACTTGGCTGCAGAAGTTATTCCATAACATGTCGGCCCGCCCCAACCCATATGCCATGGGACAAGATAATTCTCCATGGGGATCCTCAAGATTTATAATCTCAAGAATTGCCCAGCGAAACCCGGGATAATAGAGGCGCAACAAGAAGAGTTGGCCCTTTATATCTATGTTTTTCACAATTCGATTGCAGTCTCAATAAGAAGTTTAGTCCAATCAGCCCCTTGTTTGGGAATGAAACTGGCCTGACTGTATATTCCATAGAATCCATACGACTAATTAGAAATCTTTTTAGGAATTGTACGCATGGAACACATCCTAATTGTTTATCTCCATGGTTCAAAGCATACACGATGCATCCACTATCCGGAAAGTGCACAAATCATATAGCCACATAAATCATAAAACCAATAATCTAAACATGAAAATGAAAATGCTAAAACTTAAAGCAAAGAAGTGGCAGCACATTTAGTAAAAAAGAAGAAGAAAGAAACGAAAGTAATGTCATCCACGGCACACATAGTAGTTACACAACGAATCAATGAAATGTGTTACTACCTGAAGCTGGGGGCAAGCAGCCAACAATATTTCCAGCGTCTGCAAGTGGTACTCGTCAGGAAATACTTGAATTATGCAATCCATCAAATAGTATTGGGCAAGCTCATCTTTACAATTGACAACCTGCCAAAAGTGATTGAGAGGAAAATTCAACTATTTTACACCTCTTCCCAAAACCAAAACGAATGAGGTATAAACAGATCAAACCTGCTCCAAGACTCTGGGAAGCACAGTTTCTCTGTACATATCAAGGTCAACACCTTCAATCTGACTGAGGACATGCAGGTTCTTCCCAACCTAATGAAACATGAAAAGCTTGAAGTTCAAACTGTTGTAAGTGCATACCTACACACTTCTATGGCCAATGTGGAAAAATATAAGCTGATTCCAGGTCACTGATCTTACAAGATCGCGAAGCTCGCTCCTTTCCTTTTCTCGTCTCTCCTTCTCCCGAGCAGGTCCCTGCAGACCAGAAAGGCCGATTGCTATCCTCAACTCAAGATCAGCAAAGAGTATGAATGATTGACAACCACTATAATACCTGCATGACCAGAAATCATGCCCTCATGATTGATACTTTTTAACCTTGATGGCATGCCAGCACCACAGCACCATACATGCCTAAGCATTTGTTTTTGTTGTTTTTTTCAGAAAATGCCATGCAGGTCCATGCATGAAAGCAGACACATTCTAGAAATTTGAACGAACCTGATGATGCATCCGCACCCATAGTTTGTTCATCTCTGTGAAGTTCTGGAGGACGAACTCCACAGCGTCCATGACAGTGTCAGCATCCCTGCAGGAGTTATGGAAAGCTCACACAGATCAGGTTCACACCCTACCCAGTAAACTAATACCAGATTAAAAATGTAAAACGAACTTCTACTATCAACAAAAGAACATATCATTCATGAGGAATATCAAACGAGTGAAAACAATCAAGAGTCATGACACTGAAACAGCATTAATGGCAGCTTGTCCATTTCTTTCGTTTCTAGTATTCGTAGGTCACAAGCTAAGATATTTTGTCTACTAAGTCCATGTCAATAGGTTACATAATTGATGATACTTGCCCCCATCGATTCAAACATGGCATCAACTATACTCAATAATACTCCAAGTACAAAGAAGTTAATTTGGTGCTCGAAAGCACCAAATTGGAAAGTATTTAGCCAATCCATTTCACAAAACTCCCAAGAAAGTAGTGGCAGAGAATATGGTCATCCTGCTACATGATAGCACCATAAGGGAGAAAAGCAATTTCCCTTCCACTGAACAACCAACATTTTGATCCATTCAGTATCAAAGTTGAATAATTCTTCCACCTAAATTCACAATAAAGTAGAAAAAGGTGACAACCTGATTTCCTTACCCTTCATATTCGGAACCAATATCTGGTAATTTATCCCTGCTGACCTGAGAAAGATAACTCCTCAAAAAAAGCCCACGTATAGGGTGTTGAATGCCACGGCACATTTCCACAAGATCCTTAAGGACATCCTTCGCAGGAGCTTCCTTAGACTTGATGTACACAGATCCAACTGTACAAAGGAGATACCTGATAAAAAACATTGCATAAAAATACCTCAGAAACAAAGAGCACAAAATTTTTCGCAGGAAAAAATTTAACACAAAAAAATACATGGTAACCTAAAAAGTGGAAAAGCCAATGTCTCTATAGAACAGCCGAAAAATTAAACCAAAAACACATTCGGCCTAAAAAGAAACAGGAGTGAATTTTATGGGAACATGAAATTTGTCAACTGCCTTACTGTTAAATACATAAATATTCCGGGCATCTAAAACCACTTTTGAACTGGAATGCAGCAAAGGAAGCTCAGACAATCTTTCCCTGACCAATTTTTGCAGAGTAGAGCATATCTCTAAGACTCTAACAGCACAACTGATACAAGCAGTTATTTATAATCAAGAATCAGGCAAGCAAGCAAACAGCGATTTAACAAAACAAATAACGCTGGTATGAGGAGTACTCAAATGGAAGTTTTTATCAGTATGAAATACATAAACATTTGGGATAATTATGGCATGATGGTTTTAACAAACTGCATATACCATAAGGTCGGTTAAGACAAATGACAATGATAATTTGCATAGGTCTCCCTTGAAACTCACAGCATAAAAAGAGGCATCCAATTAGTCCATCATACAATTGACTACACCCTTGGGTGAAATATCAAGGATACAACCATTTCTATCGTGCCAGAACACACAATCATTCAGTAGAAGAGTAACTAACATGATTCTCCCGTTGGTCTAAGCCTATATTGCCTAAAGGGTGCACAACCGGAAAATTATGACAAGAGAAGTGAGGTTTGTACGAACGCATATGCATCCATATCCATCAGTGTGCATTCATACGTACATATGTATATCGAGTTGAACCATGTCGGTATATTTGCATCAAAATCACTCAGGTATTTGAAGAAATTCAGCTTCATAAAACGGAAAATACCACTTGGAGCCCAAAGTTTGTTCCGTTGTTTGTTGGGTCCCATTCAAACCTTTGCTTCTCTATCACTTCCTACTTTTAAATTTTAAACCCTCAGAATCATTTCTCTGTTCCAAAATAAACGTAACCAACATGAACCAGCTTACTTTTTCAAACAAACAAGAAACAGTAAAGATGGTCATTGTTTCACTCAAACAAGCCATTCTCATTTCAAGTCTCTGTACGTGTGTTTGTTTGTTCATTTGCATATATAAACTCTCTATCGAGTTGAATCATGTGGGTCTATTGCATCAAAAACACTCAATTTGAAGAAATTCAGCTTCATAAACCGAAAATATCACTTGGAGCCCAAAGTGCGTCCCGTTGTTTGTTGGATCCTATTCAAACCTCTGCTTCTTTATCGCCTTCTGTTTTTTAAATTTAAGCCCTCGGTTTCATTTCTCTTTTCCAAAATCAATGTAAGTAACCAACATGTAATCATCATTTCACTCGAATGAACCATTCACATTTCAATTCTACGAGAGCGCACCTTGCAGAAAGCCATCATCCACTTTGGAATAAAAACGGACCCATATTAAGAAACAACACCAAATGATGAATACCGAATAAAAATAATAGGGAGTGGAACGTAATTGTCACTTACAATCTGGGCAAAATGTTACCGGCATGCTGCACAAGCTCGTACAGATCAATAATGGAGCAGCCCCGCCGAGTCTCCTCCTTGAAAAACATCTCCAGCTTTCTCAATTCATCAAACGCCCTCATGTCTAGTGAATCAAACAAACACATTATGCTAGTCAATCGGAGATCAAGTGCAAAATACGATAATAAACTCTGTGGATCGAGCAGGCGAAAGAAAAATCAGAAACAGTAAATAGGCAACGACAGCTTACAAAGCTCGTAGTATTTGTGAGGGGAAAGGCGTGAAGTACGAAGCTCGGAGAGCATCTGGGCGGAGTACTTGAGGGCGTCCCTGAGATTGTTCGAGTCCTGATGTGAATCGATCCGAATTAGGGTTTACTTCACGTAGAACGATGCATATGCATCGATATGTATATGTATAGAGAGAGAAGGAGAGAATTGATAGGAGTCGGGTGAGAGAGAGAAAGAGGAAGGAATTACCAGGGCGCGATGCATGTAGAAGGCGTTCTGTTGAAGGCCGGCGATCCCAGACGCCAGCCATTTGTCTTCGTCTTCAACACCGTCGGAGATCATTCTCTCTCTCTCTCTCTCTCTCTCCGAGAGTGGCTAGTTCCGATCGAGCAACGTTGCGTTTGACCTGTTGCCTATTTCCTTCTCGACTGCCTGTCAGTCTTTCGCTCGCTCCTTTTGGAAGGAAGAAAAAATTAAACAAACACTCACGGGGAGAGTTTCGTAGAAATGTGTACCCGAGGTTACGTTGCGGCACAAAATCGATAAATTCTACTACTAGTTGGGGATGCTGCGGTCTCGGCCCAAAAAAATCAGCTCGATCGGGTATTATTTTGTGCCTAATCAAATAATTTTTATCTTTAAAAAAATGGATTTGTAGAACTGGATCAAATCTACTAGAATCAATTATTGACAAGTTATATGTATTCCGATCAGGCACTTAATGATATCCGATCAAACTGATTTTTTGCATACTTGTTCAACTCGACGAATTCTATAAAATGAATCTTTTCGATCATCGGAGCAAGACCGGAGTGGAGCCCCATCGGCCGGGACAGCACACTGCTGTCCTTTCAAGGGACAACAGCTCCCCCGGTTCTACTAGTACTTGATGCTGCATTGCTGTAAACTATTAAGTTTGAAACTAATTTTGATAGTATTTTTTATTTTTTACAATTTCTTATTTAGTTTTTCGTCCTAATTTTTGAAGTTAATCGTTTGTCTCAACGAGAAGAATCGGAAAAGTACCAGTACAAAAATATGGATCGATGCTAAAAAAATTCAAATAAGATGACGCTTTAGACGAATAAAACAGCATGTTTAGTACTTTTTTGGTCTTTAGTGAACTTTATTTTGTTTTTTGGTCATAATTTTGTACTTTTTAAACTCTTCTCGTCAAGACGGGTGATTAATTCAAAAAATATTACTCGAATCTAACAAAAATTCAAAAAAGACGAACAAAACACACAAAAACGAAGAAAATAATTAAATTTAAAAGAATGAGGCGTAAAAACTCTATCGCCCACACACAAAACAAAAACACACCCAAAATTCAAAATCTGGGAAAACGATCCTCTACCCCTACATTAGTTAGAGCATCTTCGGCCGTTGCTCAAAATTTGAGTACTCCTAAAATTTGAGCAACATCTTTATCTCATATGAAGTACCCAGTGGACAAATCAGAACACATTTACAAATTTTTTAATAAAAGCTTTATTAATGGCATAGATGTAAAATTATGAAGAACAAAACAAGCCTTCAAAAATTTGAGTAAAAATTGTGCAAAACTTATCTGATACTATATAAGTTAGCATCAATGATTAGAGTGCATTTAAAATGATGGGTGGCGCTATTCGCAGCTACGTATTTACTCCCATAGCCCGCTATATTTCGGTAGGTGCTTGTTGAAAATCATAAATAACATTTCGGTAAATAGCTGTTGAAAAACAAATTATATTTTGGCAACTGCATGTCGAAAATATGTTCAACTTTCGGTATGCAACTGCTAATACATACATTTCGATAAATAGCTGTTGAAAAAAGATTATATTTCGGTAATTGGGTGCTGAAAATATATCTCAATTTCGGTAACTAACTGTCGAGTATAGTTGAAAATTTTTAGTGGGCTATGGGAGTAAATACGTAGCTGCGAATAGCACCACCCAAAATGATTTTTCTCAGATTTTGGTTCTGAGTAAATTAAAAAGGGTAAATTTCACTTACCTCCCCTGAGGTTTCTGATAATGACAGACACCACCCCTCACGTTTTAAAAATTGCACTTACCTCCCTTCTGCTTTGCTTGTCGGCTGCAGATTCCCCCAGCCATTAGTCAACTGTCACTAAAAATGACGGAAACTGGTGAGGTCAGCCAAAAGTGAAGATTCATTTCCCATTTTGCCCTCATCTCTTGTCTTTAGCCTTTTATACCTCTTTTTCATTCCAAAAAAAAGCAATAAACATATACCGGAACACCATATGTTGGTGATATATGTTCACTGAATATGAACAATATAAAATACATGTTCAACATTTTGGGCTAGCCAAAAGTGAATTTTTTTTTGTTGTCTTTTCTAATTTTTTTAATTTTAATTTTGGGAAAAAATTTATTACTTCTTTTAGTTTCTCTACATAAGAGGAATCTACGAAGTAGAAAAATATGGACCAATTTGAAAATTTTAATTTAATACAAAATAAATAAAATAAACAAGATAAATCAACTTATTTTAATTATTTTGGGTTTTTTTTTTCTAAAGTTTGAAAAATATGGTCCATGGTGTTTTAATTTTTTTATTCTACTCATTGAGACTAACCTAAAATTAAAATGGGTGGTTCTAAGATATGTGGTGGTTGTTAATTATTCTACTCAAAGTTTAAAAAGGTTCACTAATGATGAAAAAAACCAAGAAAAATTGGATCCATAAATTTGTAATAAGTGAATGGGTGGTTCTAAGATAAATGGTGGTTGTTAATTATTATTCAATTACTTATTTGGTTTTTTGGTTTCAAGCTAAACATAAACATGTATAAACACATGTATAAATCTTTGGCATTTAAGTGAAATTAAGCTTAGTTTGGCATGAACGAACATTTATTTCTTTGTGTTTTAAGGGAAAAAAAAAAAAAAACTTGCTTGTATTCTCAACTTGTATAAATATAAATAAGTCTCCAAAAATAACCCAACATAACTCTTTTAAACCCACCTTAGAAGCTCTCCGTAAGTATGTTAACTTTTATGAGCCAACGAAAAAACGAAAAGAATATTTAGCATCTCAAATTAATTTTTGCCACAAAGACAAAAAAAACTACTAAACAAGTTTTTTTTAACTCCATAACTTATTTTTTTTTTGGATTTTTTAGTTAGGGAACTTTTACTATCTTTGGTTCAACTTTATACTTGTCCATCGAATGATTAAAAAATTGGTAAAGAACTAGACAAGAATAAATGAAAATAAAAAGTTTCAAAATTTTAATTTTTAAGATTCCATATAGAGCAGACTTGACTGAGGTGGTTAGTTTTATTTTTTTGAGTTATTTATTTAGTCAAATAGACAAAAGTATAAGAAAATTTGCGAAGGGGTAAAAAAGTAAAAGCCCAACTTCTGTTAGGAGAAGTTACCCGACAACTCTGACAAGGGAGGTAAGTGCAATTTTAGAAACGTGAGGGGAGGTTTGTGTTGTTGTCAGAAACCTCGGGGGAGGTAAGTGAAATTTACCCAATTAAAAATAGTAAGAACAGAAGATGCTCTTACTAGCTAGAGTCCTAGGCTCTTGGCCTATGAAAGTTTTGAGTGAAAATTTGAGTTTTTCTTGATAAAAATGTTGAGTAAAACTCAATCTGGTAATACATTTGAGACAATGATTATGGTACACTTGCCGATCAAAAAAAAAAAAAAACGAAAGAAGAAGAAATGGAGATGCTCTTAGAGCATCCGCAATGAGAATAATCAAAATCAATAATCAAAATGTGTCACGTTAGCATTTGATTATCTATTTAGTTCATAATCAAACGTAACAACATCTACCTCCACATTAGTTATTTGGCAAAAGTACATAAACACCCCCTCAACTATCACTTTTTCTCATAAACACCCCCTCACATTTAAAATCGCCCATGAAGACCCCCTCAACTACTCCCGTTACCCATGTGACACCCTTCTGTCTCAGAACCGTTAGCTGAATGGTCACATGTCAGTCACATGGACTTTTTTTGGACATAAATGCCCTTCTCCATCTCTGGTACTATATTCATCTTCTTCCTCAGAGAAACCCAGTGATATTTCTCTTTCTCCTTTCTCTCTCTAGTCCAGGAAATTCTCTCTCTCTCTCTCTCTCTCCAACATTCCAGCCAAGACATGGACGGAAAATTCACAACAAAGGGTAATAAACTTTTTTCCACAAACTTAAACTAGCAAACAAAATTAAGAAATACTACTGGTAATACTAACATCTATCTAAGCACCCCGATTTCCAATTCATCATAGAAGTAGTACAGTACAAATCAAGATATGTTAGTGAGTTTAACAAAGAAAAACGAACAAATTGAATCTCACCATATAACAAATTGAACAAGTTCTTAACCCAATGAGTACGCATCGAAACAATATCACGATCAGAGTGGGAGCCCAAAATCACGATCAAATGGAAAACAATATCACGATCAAATCGTGACAAATCGACTATGGTTACCAAAATCGAAACCCATTTTTCTCGTCTCTGTTACCTGAATCGAAATTCGAAACAATTCTGCATCTTCAAGGGACGATCAGAGTGGTGGCATCCCGATCGTCGGACGCCGAACACCAACTGTTTCTCCTCTCTTTTACCAAAAAACCCCCCTTCCCACACACCACCAACAGAGCCGGAGGACGACGGAATCGAAGTCGACGGACATCACATCGGCAGAGGACAATAACTGAGTTTGTGGAAACTCACACACAGAGAGATGGGTGAGACGGTGGGTTTGCACTATTCCAAAACCAGACCCTAGTTTTGAAACACCACTAATCAAATTGATCGGCAGTTTACAGGTGAAGCCCATTGCCGGCACAACAGTTCCACCGAGAGAACATTGAATAGAAGGAATTAGAGAATACCTCCATAAGGAATTGAATACCTCCATTAAAGAATACCTCCACCAGAGTCCCACACGAGCAGATCCACTGCCGGATGAATCTCTTCATTGGTGAACCCGTACCAATCCACCTCCGGATTCATCTCTTCTTTTTGAACCCGAACTGCGCAAAACGTGAGAAGCAGAAATCCTCCCTTGGACGAACGAATTTCTGTTGTGGAGGAGGGGAGAGCCATTGGAGGGCGGAGGAGGAGGGGGAGGTGGTGAAGGCGATGAGGATTTTGTTGGAAGTGTTGTTAGAGAGGGAGACGGTGAGGGACTGGCCCTTGATGGGGTCGGAGGGGGAGGAGAGAGAGGAGAGCGGAGGCGTGGATGGTGGAGGAGGAGAAGTCCAGGTAGAGAGAGAGGGAGATGGGGGTGGTTAGAGGGTGGGAGGAGTCGGTGAAGGAGTGGGGGTCGATGGGTGCCATTGGAGAGATGTCAAGGTTTCTTTATTTTCAAAAGGGTATCTTAGTCATTTCATTCGTTCCGTTAACGGAGTTTCAATTTTTTTCTTTTCCAGTAGTTGAGGGGGTCTCCTTGGGCGTTTTTAAAGGTTAGGGGGTCTCTGTGGGAAAACATGGAAGTTGAGGGGGGTGTTTATGTACTTTTGCCTAGTTATTTTTACATCCCTAACCAAAAAAACTCTACAATACACAATGCATCTATGTTCAATCGCAAACGAGTTTCAATCACGCACCCGACCATACCAAATTATTCGTCTCGATGAGACGATTCCAATGTGAGGTGTTTTTGAGTTATTGAGTTTTGAGTTTGGTTATTGGGTTTGGTTATTGAGTTTTGGATATTGGTAAAAGTTGTTAAGTTTGGTTATGGAATGAGTGGAATTTGGTTATTTGCTAAAAAACTTGTAACTTTACTTATTACAATGTGAGGTATTTTTTGAGTATTGTTGTTAAGTTTGCTTATTCACATCTAATTGTTTATTACAATGCAGATGCTCTTAGAGCATGTAAAATTTGATCTAAAAATGCCAGAGAACAATTCACATTTTGCTATCCATCATTTTCACCAGAGTACCAATACTTTCCATTTTACCTATACTCTATTACATACCATTTTTATTTCTTTTCTTTTATATTTTTTTCCCTCTTCCCCATACCAGATTTGTATTTGAAGCCCTAGCACAAATCGAATTCCACCCAATTCCCTCTCGCGCACCCAGATTCGAGACTAGGCCTGTCAATGGACCGGATCCCATCCGAAAAATCCGATCCGAATCCGAATCCGATAACGTCGATCCGATAATCCGAATCCGGTAACGTTATCAAATCCGGATCAGATCGGATTAAATCCGTTATCAATCCGAGTCCGAACTTTATTTTTTTTTAAACTTTTTATAAATTTTTGAATTTTTTTTAAAAATACAGTAAATTTTTTATTTTGAAAAAAAAATGTTTAAGATGTTGTATTTTTATTTTCAATTTTTTCGTTTATTTTTTTTTTGGAAAATTTTTTTTTTGAAAAAAAATTGTATTTTTTTTAATTTTAATTTTAATTTTTTTGCTAAAAAATTTGAAGTAAAAAAGTTTTCGGATCGGATTCGGATTTTCGGATCGGATCCAAATTTTTAAAAAGGAATTTGGAGACAGTGGCATAAGGGATCCGGGGACTGTGCTGTGCAGCCGCCGGCGCAGCCTTGCCGGCATCGGTCCGATGATCGGAGGCGTTCACCGCGTAGAGCTCGTCGAGTTCTACATGTGCACCAAAAATCAGCTCGATCAAATATATCATTAAATGCCTCATCGGAACACATATAACTTGAAAAAAATAGATTCAGTGATTTTGATCCAGTGTTTCGTATCCATTAGGATTCATTTATTTTCAAGTTATATGTATACCGATGAGACGCTTAACGATATTTGATCGAGTTGATTTTTGATACACTTGTAGTACTTGATGAGCTCTATGCGGTGGACATTTCCGATCGTCAGACCGATGCTGGCAAGGCCTCGCCAGTGGCTGCACAACACAGTGGCCACCTCCGTGGCATAAGAGTTGTATTTCGTTTGATATTCGGCACCACCAAGCAAGGTATCATGCATTACAGAAAAAAAAAATCAGCTTCAGATGTTATATGGCCGTAGTTTGCGCACGAAGAGGATCAGCCAAACCAGAAGGTCATCAATCAAGCTCTTTATGTTTTTAGACCAGTACAATAAGCAAACAGGAGTGTTCATAATTCTTCATCCAACAAGGTAAGACAAACTTAAAACAACACAAGCAAGTCCAAAGGCATCGAAGTGGTTACTAAATCCCCCACAAACCAAGGAAGGGACATTGCTTCCGGGCATGTTCAAGTAACAGTTTGGCTAGCAGCTCCAGAGATGCTCCTTTCAGTTCTGCATCCAAAGCATTCTCATTCAGAAAGCACGCAAAAAGAATGAGAAAAGTGAATAAGCAAAAGGTGAAAACAAACCTTGAGGTTTGAAGCTGAAGAGAGAAGGAACAAGGACGGCCATTAGGGAGACAAGTATTAAACCATGAAGTTCAACAAAGAATGGATGGATGAAAGCTTTTAAACCATCAACTAAACAAACACATGGTAATACTACAATCACCTTTAGCAGTTCCAGTGCAGAAGAGAGGTCACCCATGATGAAACAAGAACTGAAATTCTACAATTGCTTTTACAGTTTTACTGTAGCAACTGAGATGAGCAGCATCCTTCAGAAATCAAAACAACTAGAAGGAATCAATTTCTGTAAAGCTCTCCTTTGACATCTCTTGAGGAGAATTATTGTATTTTCTATTCTAAATTTCTTGATTTGCCTTGAAATACAACCTAAATTTTTAAACAAAAAATCCATATGAGCAATGCAACATAAGACACAATATGTTAGAATTAATTGTGCAACCAAGAATTGCTCTCAAACATTTGTTAGATACAAAAACAAAGCATTTGGACAAAGCAACAGCATAGGAATGGTCCTTCTACCTCCACCTCGAGAGAAGGGAAGGTTGCAAGGTAATTCCAAGGGTGTGACACAGCATTCGGGAGGTTTCCTCATAAACTAATGAGGGATAAGAGACTCCAAGAAATAGGGAATGTATCTCTTTTCTAAGTGAGTGTGTAGACACCCCAATCTGGCTTTCAGATTAGCTTATTTACGGTTTTTGATTCCCCGATGATGAAATTGGATTTAGAACAGACTTGAGTTTGGAATGATTTGAGCTTTGTGTGTGTGGAGCCCTTCTTGAACCTTTTTACCTCAAAAACCCTAAGTCAAAATCCCAGACCAGAGTTGACCCTCGCGCGTGGGTTTGGAACCCTCACGCGAGGGTTTGGAACCCTCACGCGAGTGTTCTCTGCCAGGTGTGGGTCAAAGTCAATTTGTTGACCGTTGACCCTCGCGTGATCTGTAGAACTCGCGCGTGAGTGTTTGGAACCCTCACGCGAGTGTTATCTCCTGTCCCCATCCTTAATTTCCAGCTGGATTTTATGATGATTAGAGGTCTATTAAGCCTGAGGAACCCCGTTTTCCACCAGCACAGCTGTTGTAGACTGCATGGTTGGCTCTTCCCAACACAACCACTCCTTGCACCTTGTTGGAGGCCTTCTCCACCAAGTCTGATTGACCAGCCTTGTTGGCTGATTTTTGGGCCATGTCTACCTCTCATGCATTTCCCTATAAATACCCCTCATGCTTCCAATAGCTAAAGGGTTACAAAAATTACACTAATTTAAGCACAAAGCTCACAAAACCTCAACCACTCCAGTTTTTTCTCTCACTCTTGTGTTCTACATACACTCATTTTCAAAGCTACACCACCTTGTTCAAACCAATCCAACTCAAGCAAAAGGTATAAACATTTACCTGCTTTCTGTTCTGATCCCTGAGGGGGGCTGGCTGGTAATCAATACCAGTTCTGGCCCTAAAGTCAGCAAAGTTACAAGAGGCTTACAACTACGAACCCTCGCGCAACTTTTCTTTACTCTCACGCGACCGTTCTTGTCTGTGTGATGATGAACATCGTGGGGAAGGGTATCCTAGTTTTTGAGTCCTTCATACTGTTATTACTGTTTTTAAGTATATTAGGGCTGTTAGATCACTGTGTTGCATGAAAAAGCCATAGTTAGCTTATTTTGCAGTATCATTTAGTTTGGAATGCCTTTGGGGAAGCTTCTGAGTATGTTTCAGAGCCCCAAGCATGCAAAGCAATTCCTGGACGTCCAGTCAGGAACACTCGCGTGAGGGTTCTCCATCCTCGCGCGATGGTTCTTCATCTTCCAGTGACTGCCCTTGCTTGGCAACTAAGGCTCAAGCCTTTGTTTATTCACCCCCACTGTTTAGGGTTGCCTTTCAATTCATGTGGTTTCTGTTTATCTCAAATTGTAATAATTAATTACTCTCCAGTACATATCAACTGCTTGGTTTGCCCCCTGGGTGAGCACTGGTCCTTCCAGAGCCCAGAAGGGGATTAAAATCCAACTTGTGGTGGAACAAACACTTGCGAGTGTTTAGAATTGACAGCGATGGTTCTTTGCATGTACGTAGATCCATGCATGCAAAGGTAGCCATGGCGTTGGCATGCCTAAACCTTGTGCGGTGTTCTTGAGTTTCTGATCAGAGGTTGAGTTTTATCCCATTTTTCATAGTATTCCATTCATCCATGCTCAAATACAAACACATCTTGCAAATCGTATTACTAGCTTTAATCCCCGATTAACTGTTCCCGCCTAATTGGCTAAAATTGGTTAAAAGAAGAGGAATCACAAAAACTTTCACAAAATGCCTAAGTAGAGACCGATCTCGGATTGGGCGAAAGGGTGCCTTAAAACCCTTCCCCTCTCGTAACCTGGCTCCGAACCCGGATATGGTTATGACGGAGTGGTTCCTTCACTTTTCAAATCAAATAGCGCGACAGTTCGAAACACAGTTCCTTGGGTGTCGGACCTTAAAGCCAGGTGGCGACTCTGTGTATTGCGAGTGCTTGCTTCTCCGCTCGCGCTCCCTCGATTACGGGCCCTTTGCTTCGGGGAACGAAATTCCCGAAGGCTTGCATCTTGGAATCCGGAAATTCCAGGGCATGCTGCCCACAGAGTGATAGAACTACTTCAAACATATTATTGGTTCTTTTCAAAGGTAATTTGACTGGTTCGACGTTCCACATGTCTCTTGAATATTTGTGAATCAGTTTGTTGCTCATGAACTTGTACAAGCTGGCTGTATTCAAAGTTGACATTATTGTCCATCTCAGCTCGGCCACCAATGAACACAATGTCAGGCAACAACAAACTCAGAAAAAGAAAAAGGAAGAAAAGATTATGATAATCAACATGGAACATAAATGATGGTACAGTAATATAGCCAAAATGAGTTTTTCCATGTCCAAATTTCATTAAAAGGAAAAAAATTGTTCGAATTAGGATCTTGCACATTGTGTGCAAATCATGTTCTAAACTGTGCATGCATAAATCTATATAGAGCCGGAACATATATCTGATGTTAAATACCTTAGAAGCACATCTCAGAGCATGCAAAGTATAGCGAAAAGGTCAATTTCCATTTTAACAGCAGGCTAAACATAATGTCTTTAATTGTAATGTATATTCAGAACGGTTCACAAAGACTCAACTATTTGCAGAAGTCTAAATTTCTCGTGTGATCCAGTAAATACTAAAGGATATGTAGCGATTAACTTTTTTGAAGTATAAAACACAAGGAAGCGACAAATGTTTTTATTCAATTATTTTATTTAGCTAACGAGGGTATCCAAAGCCCTGCCTCGACTAATTGCTCGGGTATATTAAAAAATATGGCACTGTAATCAAAAACTACACCACCTAGCCGATTAATTGCCTAGTCCTTAATTCGAAAAAAATCACACCACCGAGACGTCTAATCGTCCGCCTAGCATCTAGCCGATTAATCAAGCCTAGCGACCGATTAATCGGCCCGGCGCCTAGACAACCGCCTAAGGCCCTAGCCGCGGTGATGGGGTACCGCCTAGGCGCCGATTAATCAGCCGCCTAGGCCGTCTTTTAGAACACTGATTATCACCCACACTTTTTTACCCTTCGTCAAGAATGTTGTGAGGCTTTTCCTACAAAAAGAAACAATTCATTATAAATTACACACATATTTCAGATTTGTAATATCCAAATATGCTATTTCATATGTTAGAACCATATGATTTACTTTGTTAAATGTGATTTTTGCATGATCTCAAAGAGAAAATCACATTACATGGAGTACAAGGAAAAAAAAAAGACAGTGGTTATAACAAAGAGAAAATCTTATTTCTGAATTAGTTGTAAACAAGAGTTTACAGTGCTCCATCGCGACCGTCCAAAAGTGTTTTGGACGGTCTGAATGTTAATGAAACTCTTCCGAGAAGAGTTAAACTATTTCCTGAAAAAATTTTATTAAAATCTGGACCGTCCAAAATATTTTTGAACGTTAACGATGGATTGTTGCTGTAAACAAGTTGTTTCCGGCTGCTCAGGAAATAAATATTTTTCTATAACAAAAGGGAGTATGAAAATCACTACCCAAAAGAAAAAAGAAAAAAGTCTTCAGCCATGTAAGTGTAACCATCGCACAACTACAACCTTGCTTTTGCAGACCCAAAGAACAATCAAATGTTTCTCACTAATTTCAGAACTTGCTACTATATCAGTGACATAAAAGAAGAGGAACAAATCCATGACATATAAGAAGAGGTTCACAAGCGTGAGAACAATCTAATGCCACCAAAAGGAATTCCATAAAGATGCCAAACAAAATAATTAGAAATTCGCACGACAGAATGCAATCTAAACCCAACCTAAATGACTACCTTTCTCTGTCAATAACTCCGCTCTCCGTTTACTGACTTCTCAGGGAAAAAACACAACTTGAATCTACTCAGACAAATATCCAAGAGAACATTCAAAGCTGACAAATATCCAGACACTCAAATGTAGAAAACAACAAATACTGCTGCCTGAAGTTTATTTACGAATTCCAGTTGAAACTGGCCATTCCAGGGGTACAAAAATAGTACCGTCGGCTAAAAGCCTTTCTGTAGAAACACACCCCTGTATATTACTCCCCGAACATTATCCAAATTTGTTGAGTTTATTCTTTATTGGCTGCCAATCACCACCGCCGCAACCACCAACATGGCTCTTTACCAAATCTCAAATACTGCATGAATTGGAAAGAACAAAAGCTATGACAAAGTCAACACTTATCAATGTCACAAATAGATTTAAGTAGCTTAATCTGCACCAACAATTTTGAACATCTTATGGACATGTCTAGTAAAATGGGTAGACATGTCTAGTAAAACGAGTACGAACAAAAAACCTAACAAATGCCCCCAGCTATTACACACCTAGAGTACGACGTTCGCTAAAGTATAACATTAGTATGACATTAGATTCTCATAATTTATTCTAAGTGCAGCCATCTTAAAAAAGAAACTAATAACACACAGTTTTGCTATAGTCTGCTTAGTACAGTCTCGGTACTGAGATTATCCTTTAATGAAGTTGAAGAATCAATTACCATTCCCAAAAAAAAGGAGAAAGGACGCACCACATTCATAAAATGATAGTGGGATATTGTCTTGTTTCTCAGGAGTCAGGCCAAGCTATCCTTGGAAAAATAAACCTCCATTATACAAGAACACCACCTCTTTCTCTCATTGCTCTTTACAGGAAAAGAAAAGGTCCTTTACATAATTCTGCAGGGTTTTTCCCTAACAAAGTGAATGAACATACTTGCAACAAAGAAAATAACAACATTTGGGCAATACCCGGTCATCTTTCAGAAAGCATCCTGAGAAAACCACTTTACTGAGGCTTTGATTCATTGCAACTTGTTCCATTTCCTTATTCTTTTGTGTTAAGTTTCACTATTGCAAAAATTTAGTTCTTGGGATCATGATAGACCCTGAAAATGGTAATAGCACCGTAAAAGCTCATCACACAAGTTGTTCTTTGAATTACTTTGTTGCCTCTTGGCAAGATTTTATCATTTGTATACTAATCACCTAAACTGGTTTACTTAAGAAAAATTCAAAAAAGCCGCTGAACTTACACCGCAATATCCCATAGGCCTTCAAACTTAACGTAATTTCAATTTAACCTCCGAAGTTTATGAAAAACTTACAATTAAGCCTTTGCCGTCATCTTCCGTCAAGTTACAAACAGGGAATGCTGATGTGTCCCTCCCCCTTCCGTTTTGGAGGAAAATTGTGAAATGTGTACCGTTCATTCAACGTTTAATATTTATTTGGACCCATTACGGATTTTATAAAGATGATTCAAACCTGCAAGTCATTCTTAAAATATTTTTTTATAGGTTCCTTAAAAAAATTAGACCAATCCGATATCGGTAGAGTTTTCATATGAGTTAGAGTTCTCTTAGGTGCTCATTGAAAGGCTATAGAGCCAAAAATTCATTATGACCATTTAGGATAAAATGATCAGAAAAATAAAATCTTCGCATCGACTCAAACAGATTGAAAATTGGAGCACTTAATTTTTTTATCCGGTTCAATCTGTTTGTGAATTTTTTTTAAAAATATGGTTAAAAAATTAAGTGCTCAAATTTTCAATCTGTTGGAACCGATGCGAAAATTTTATTTTTTTTTGATCATTTATCCTAAATGACCATAATGAATTTTTGGCCCAGGCCAAATTTTATAGTATTTTAGGAGGATAGTGGTATTGTACCAGGTTCATATTACAGGACTAGTCAAAACTACCATCTGTCAAATCTCAAACACTTTCCTTTGAATTTCAAATTTTTTTAAGAGTATTGTGAGTTTTTTTAAGAAATATGGTTAAAGAATTAAGTATTCCAATTTTCAATATGTTCGAACCAGTGCGGAGATTTTATTTTTCTGATCATTTTATCCTAGATGGCCATAATGAATTTTTGGTTTTAAGACATTTCAATGAGCACCCTAAGAGAGCCCTAACTCATATGAGAGCCCTACCGATATCGGATTGGGCTAATTTTTTTAAGGAACTTATAAAAAAACATTTGAAGAATGACTTGCAGTTTGAATCATCTTTATAAAATCTGTAATGGGTCCAAATAAATATTAAACGTTGGATGAACAATACACATTTCACAATTTCTCTCCAAAACAGGAGGGGGAGGGACACATCAGCATTCCCCGTTTGTAACTTGACGGAAGATGACGGCAAAAGCTTAATTGTAAGTTTTTTGTAAACTTCGGAGATTAAATTGAAATTACGTTAAGTTTGTAGGCCTATGGGACATTGCGGTGTAAGTTCAGTGGTTTTTTGGAATTTTTCCCTTTACTTAATGATAAATAAAGACGACGGTTTAGTCCCACGAACATAGACTATGGTCCTTGTTCCAAACGAAGGCATTGGATTAAGTATTATATTATTTTAGGCCAAGTAGTCCCTTATCAAACAAAAAAAAGAAGAAGAAGAAGAAGAAGAAGAAGAAAGATGCAAATCTATTTAACTAAACCAAGAGCTTCTCTTGAAAATTTGGTTTATTTTGCTGATACCTGGGAGTGGAGAAAGAGACGGGATGAGGTTGGAGGCTCCCAATATAACTGGTTCCCAGCGTCGTTGGCCTGCTAGAGCTTTCGACCCATGGAAGTTGAATCCCCAAATATACCATCTGCCAGAGAAAACACCCAAACACTGAGCTTCATGAGCAATTGGCTGAATAAAATAACATGGAATGAGGGAAAAAAAGCTCTTTATGCCTGGCAATCAAATGTTGGAGGCTCCCAACATAACAGGGTTCCCAACACCATTGCGTGCCGTTGACCTATTAGAGCTTTTGACTCTTAGAATCTTAATCCCCAAATATACCATCTGCCAATAAGAAAAACCCGAACACTTAGCTTCATGAGCAATTAGCATGAAACTAAAGAACATAGAATGAGGAGAGCACCAAAAAAAAAAAGCCATTTATGCCAGGCAACCAAAATTGGCACACATTTTTTTAAAACGCTGAGCTTCTTGAGAAATTGAAAGAGGTCTGAAGAAAAGCTTCATGAGCTGCTACTAAAACCATAACATACCTAGCAAAATTGACAATTCGACAATAACACTGTATTCGGATTAAAAAAAACAGTAACACTGTATTTGAGCAACTACATTCAACGGCATGAGCAATTACCAGTATACTGGAAGCTCCGATAGTCGTATCAAATGACATGAGATAGAAAATGGCTCTCACTAGAACAGTAAATTAGGGCATATTTTAAGAAAATGAATTGATAAACAACAATAACTGAATGGGCTCTCCTGCTCCATCTCCCTCCGTGAAGGCAACCCACTCCCACTGACTATGGAGTCAATTAAGGCATATTTTAGGAAACACCGAAACAGTTAACGAAATAAGAACAGTTGTGCTGCTAAAGCATATTGCAGTGAAGCTTATTACCAGCAGTAATACTCAGGGATGAGCCTAGGAACTGTGAGCTACAAGCCCATTCGTGACGCACAAAAAAAGGATAGGCATCAGCCCTAGGCATTTTGTCCTGAGGTTTGTCGTTTTGGACTTTCTTGCAGCTTGAGAGTTTTGTTTTTCCATCACTAATTTTCTGTTACTGCCAGTAAAAACCCGATCAGGCCACACCATAAGTGATCCAATCCAAACAACTTAAAACAAATTATCTTTAGTCTTATTTTAAGGATAAAGAAGCAGGGAATCAAACCTTCAAGACCACATGATCAAGTCACCCCTGGAAGAAAAAAAAAATCAAAGCACAAATGGAAAGTGATAATGAAAAAAAAAATCCATATGAAACCCATTTGTTTACCAGTGATGGTGGGAGAGTTGCTACCGTAGGCCTTGGCTGTTCCCGCTACTTGGGTGAGAGCAATGTTCGATCTTCATTCTTCAGCCGAGAGAAATCTGTAGGGTGATGTCAATGGATGGGAGTAGGAGCATAGAAAGTAGTGTTTTGAATGTCAATTGGGAAGAAGAGAGAGGCAAGAGAAGTGCTTTTTTGCTACAAATTCAGAATCTTGGAGAGAGAGACAGAGAGTACTAACATGCCCTGGCCCTTGGGGTTCAGAAGACCAAGGCAAATTGTAGATGCACAAGGTAGATAATAGGTCGTGCGAGTCTTGCACCTAGTGCCGTAAAGTTTTTGGTGATGTGATCACTATAACAACTCAATCACAAAGATTGACATAGATAAACACGTTTCTTCAAGCCAATCCGTAAGCTTGAAGTTGCCTACTGGTGGTATGCACACCATAAGAACTCTCTTTCAACAGAAATGTAGGCTAGAGATTACTCTAAATATTAGTGGTTCATGATACACAATCAAACCTACGACAACATGAACACAGGAACAAAAAAGAAATAAATTCACTCTCCACACCTTCAATTACCAAACACATAAAGCAGTTACAGAGCGTCTACTGACAAAAGGAATCAACAATAAAACAAGGGTAATAAGTGCGCCCCACAGAGAGGTCCGACCTCTACTACAGCACTAACAACTTCACTCACGTATGTCGCAGCCAATAATAGCTAGTAGATGCATCGATCATTGCATATTTACTCCATTAACTTCCTAAAAGACGGAGGATCCTTCCGATTTCTCTGCCCCCATCTTCCCATTCCTGCACAATAACATCCATTAAAAATAACAAACATCATGGAGGACCCTCCTCAGTAGACTCCTGTGCAGCCAAACAAGCATATTCTCAGTGAAAAAAGAAATGTGCATGTTTTACAAAACAGTGTTACAGGTTGTTGAGAATGAAGCATACTCTTCTTCAGTCAAACAAACCAATTATGAGAGGGGAAAAGCGAACACATAAAGATGCTTCAAAACAATGTTACAGGTTGTTGAATATGATGTCAAAACATAAAACATACTTCCCACGAATCATTGAGACCATGTTAGTTTTGGGATTTTGGATTTTCTCTCTGTGCACGGTCTCCAATAAATTTTCTCTCAATCATTACTCTCATTTCTCTCTCTATCTCTCCCCACTCATTACCCAAAATCCAAAATCCAAATACCAAAACAAACAGGGTCTGAAGTTTTCTCAAGCTTCTTCGAAACAAGCAAAAAGATGAGGATGGAAGAAAAGCAAGAAGAAGAAGAAGAAGAAGCAACAGGCGATGTATTGAAGCACAAAGAATGACAAGGGGGAAAGACGGCCTATTCAATACAACTTGAAACACTAATAAACAAGTAAATCTCAACCTATGCATCTTTTCCAGTTTCCTTTTCCTTTTCAATTCATGAAGCAAATTCAGTATGGCTAATCATAGAGCTTGCATCTTTTCGCGTTTCCTTATACTTTTTCAATCCATGAAGCAAATTTAGTATTGATAATCATAGAGCATAAACGTGATTCTTGATGGAACACGAAACCACATCGGAAGTCTACATCAATGATCTTGGACATATAACAAACCTTTTGGGCTACTACTACTACCTTGGGCTTAAGCTTTTGGCCCATGAGGTGTGGCTTGTGGATCAAAATCAATGTACTAGGCCAATGGTCTGCTTGGGGCGTTTTAGGTGGTATTAGAGCAATCCATGTACACGACCATGTGTACCTTGGAGTTTGGTTGGATTTGGTTGTTGGTTTGATTAGTACTCAACCGCTCGCGAGGGCGCGAGGCTATAAAGTTGGGGAGATTGTAACACCCCGTCCCACATCGGAAGTCTATATGAATGATCTTGGGCATATAACAAACCTTGTGGGGTACTACTAGCACCTTGGGCTTAAGCTTTTGGGCCATGTGGTGTGGCTTGTGGATCAAGGTACTAGGCCATTGGTCTGCTTGGGGTGTTACAAAAATAGTGACATCGAAGTACAATACAAGCTTCATTCACCAAATCTACCCCATAACCAAATAGATCTATCATAATCCAGAAATCAAACGAAAAGTAGCACAAGAAAAAAAATCGAGATCTAAGCATCTAACCTGATAGCAACTCCAGTCCAGTAGAACTTGAGAGCATCCGCAATGTGATAATCAAAAGTGAATAATCAAAACTTGCCACATCAGCTTTTGATTATCCATTTAGAATTGTTAAAGTTGGCAATGTCAAGTCCCACATTGTTTAGTTTTTTACCATAATCAAAATGAATTGGCAAAAATTCAAATCTAACGGTCAATTTTTTTCTTCTCAATCTAATGGTCTACATTGAATACCATTCTAGTAAAATAAGTGAAAGAGGAGAGAATTTGTTAAAATCCATAAAGTTATCAATATTGTTAAATGCACAACCACATCCCAAAGTAGCGATGAGTTTCACCTACCAATAAAGCATTTGCTTTATGGAGAGTGAGTTTCACTTTCCCATGATGGTTATACTTGATTGAAAATATGTGGGGTCCAATAAATTTGATTATTGGCAAAAAATTGCTAGTCTTGATTATCCAAATGCTCAAATTTGAAGAGTTGCTAAGTTTGATTATTACAATGTGAGCACTTTTTTAAGCACACATTGCTAACTTTAGCAGCCTTTTAGTTTTGATTATTACATTGTGGATGCTCTAAGGACTTGACACTCAAAGTAGGAAGATCGATGAATATTGCACTATGTGGTTTTAGATGCTAAAAAAGGACAGTGGCAATAAATGGCCTTAGACACAACTGGAACTATTTTGTAAAACACACTTATTCAATTTGAAATCCATAGTCGGGAATGGACTTTGACCTAATTGAGTTGGAGGTTTGGCTTTGGAAACTTCACACAGTATAAGAATGTAAATACCAACACATTGTCGGGAATGGACTTTGACCTAATTGAGTTGGAACTTTGGCTTTGGGAACTTCACACTGTTAGAAGAAATACCAACACAGTAGGGATTAGGTGACCATTATGAATTATACTTTCCAAACCCAAAAGACATTCAGTGACTTCTCTCAGTCATAATCCCTGGGAACCCCCCAAAAAACGAATACCCTAGGGCACATATCCCAATTGCATGCTACTATCTTCAGTTAAACCACCAAACCAACAACAAAGATGTATGGTACAAATGCAACTTACAAAGAATTTAAAACGGGAAAGGGATACGGCATGAATGATACCTTCCCCTGCCTAGTCTTATCAACTATAATCCAAGTATCATTAGAAAGCATCAGCAAGCACTTTGTGCTAAGTATCATCATTCTACCTCAGAAACATATTATGGCGCGTAGTAAAATGCAAAGGAGATGCATTTGGGGAAAGGATGGAAACAAGATGGCATGGGGTGTAAACTCACAGCCCAAGGCCATGCTTTGACAACAACAGAACCCATGTAGTCCCCAATCCTTGGGGGTATGGGCGGGGAAGGATTGGAGACAGACTTAACCTTAGGCAATATGCACAAATGATAATCTTCTTCGGTTACTCCGTACTATGGAAGGGAATTACGCATGTTGGATATCTATAGTTGTGGTGTCATACATATAATTCTTAATGCAACATGCAAAAGTTAGTGATCTAAACCAGGATAATTATACCACGTGATATACAAACTCCATTCAGCATTCTATGTCAAAGGTAAATAGATCGACGTCAATATAGTGACAACAGAGGAGAAAATGAGATAACTAAGTTTATCATACGTTACTTGAAAACCCACACATAACATAAACAATCAAACTTAGCCATACGTTACGAAGAGAAATGGCATACACGAGGTTCATTAAGGCATTTTACCAGGCCATTACCATGACCGAACATAATGGTAGTGGCGTGATTTTAACATGAAGTTGGACCTATAATGGTGCTAGGGAAAGTTGTCGGCCGATTTAAAAACTCGCGTCTAGGAACAATTTAAAACCCACCGAAGGCTGCAAGCCAAGCAATGCCTTCTCCTAATTGAGTCTTGTACTTTGTTTTTGGGTGTGACGTGCTAATATGGGATCAAGCCATTAGGATGGAAGGAACAAAGTTCTCCACGGTGCACCAAGGGAGTTCCTTTTGTTGCAGTCACTATGCAGGATACCATGGCACGTGGTAGGGTGTCCACAACAACTTAAAAGCGCAAAAAAGAAAGGACCAAACCCAGTGTATATGGATAATAGTTCAAACAAAATGCACAAGGAGATAGGTATAGGATAGGGAGTGGTGAACTTACAAGACGAAGGCATAGCTACAATCGATATCTAGTGGACAATCAATGGTGTAAGTATCGCGATATACAACGGAAGCCTTGAGCCCACCTTGGTGTGAAACTTGAAACTTTGTGCAGCAAACTTTGGTGCAATCTTCAGGGAGATCTTTGAGGGTGATAAAGCAGAAGTAGTCACCGTCCAAATGAAGCAGAGTTGGTTCAGGGAAAAGAAGTTCTTCTCGGTACTTTGAAAGCCTATAACCCTCAACTAGTCCACAATCTATATCCTCGGTCTCCATATTGAAGGAGTAGAGATGTCCAAAAGTTGACCAGTACAGGATGTTGCCATCACTGGTTACATTGTGACTAAAGGGACGCAAACTTTCTGGGGGGCGGAATTCTACCCAAAGTCCATCTTTAACATCGTAAATGTAGTAGCAGCAACTCAATAAGATCTTTCCTTTCCCAGGACCGCCATAAACGACAGGGTTATATAGTAAATCGCGAGTGTGAATAAGACTATCGGCAGGGGGTGCTGGTAGAGGCTCCCATTTGTTTTTGTCGGGGTCCAGAAACTCAGCCCATGGGCGGTCTTCCACCGTCTTATTATTTCCCCCAAAAACATAGATCTTGCTTTCAACAGCCACGGCTTTTCCATTACATCTGTGGTTGAGCATATCGGGGCCCTTAATCCAGCGCTTTTGGGGATGAGTGGTATCAAAAAGGAATACCTTGTTATGGAACGACCATTCCTGTTCATTCTCAAGGGTCTTGTTGTTCATTCTCAGGGTCTTCAAGAACACCACCAAGGACATAAAAAATTGAGCCGACAACGATGGACATGTTATAATATTCCGGTCACCTTATCGACACCGGTGGAGGAATAACCTACATTCCAGGCCACCGCAGCGGCTTTCCGTCCTCATCCTCTTTGTCTTCTCCGATCTTACTTTCTCTCTCATCAAACAAGTTGAATAAGTACAACACCAGCCCCTTCCCTTCAGGATCATGCCCGAGAAGGCAAGGACATTTCTCCATCCCCATCTCCCAATCTGGCAACAGCTCGGGCTCCTTCTCCTTCATCTTCTTCGACATCTCCTTCTCCTTCTCCATCTCCTTCACCAACATCTCCCTTATCTTCTTCTCCCTCACCAACATCTCCTCCATCTCCCTTATCGTCTCCCTCAACACCTCGTTCGCCCTCACCAACCTCCCCCTCTCCCTCACTAACGTCTCCATCTCCCTCTCCCTCTCAAACATCTCCATCTCCTTCTCCCTCACCAACGTCTCCTTCTCCCTCACCAACGTCTCCTTCCCCCTCACCAACGTCTCCTTCTCCCTCTCCCTGTCAATCACCCACGTCTGCTCCTCCTTCTCCCACATCACCTTCTCCTTCATCTTCTTCCATATCTTATTCAACATCCCCTTCTCCCTCTCCCTCTCTATCATCTCCCTCGTCTCCCTCTCCCTCTCTATCATCTCCCTCGTCTCCCTCTCCATCCTCTCTATCTCCATCTCTATCTCCCTCTCCCTCCTCTCCATCTCCCTCTCCCTCCTCTCCCTCTCCCTCTCCCTCCACTCCCTCTCCCTCATCCTCATCCTCATCTCCATATCCATCTCCATCTCCATATCCATATCCATCCTCTCCTTCCCCCTCCCCCTCCCCCTCCTCTCCCTCTCCCCCATCTCCTTCACCAACTTCTCATTCTCCTCCAATAACCTCGCATTATCCTTCACCAACCTCTCTATCTTCTGCTCCTTCTCATTCTCCTTGGCCTTCAACCCCTGCATCAACGTCCCCTGCATCCTCATCTCGTTCTCCCACGTCTCCCTCTCCTTCTCCCTCTCCTTCCGCACAATCTCCTTCAGCGCCTTCTCCCCCCACTTCTTCTTCTTTATCTTTATCTTCTTCTCGCTCGACTCCTTCTCCCTCATGTCGTTCCCGGTCAGAATCTCCTTCTCTTCAAGGAGTCCGGATCCCCTGTCCGACTCCCCCTGCCCTCTTGCAAGCTCCTGCAAATCGGAGTTTGATGGGGTAGATATTTCCCCCCCTCCCTCGCCGTCGCCATCGCCTGCGTCCTTCATCCCCTCCCCCTTCATCGCCATCGGTCCTTCTCTCTAGCTCTAGGGCTTTGGAATCGAAGGGGTAGTCGTCGCGGGTATATTGTTTGTATCGAAAGGGCTGTTTTGGATCGAGTCAAAACTACGGCTTTGGGCTTCGTGACACCAGCGGTACTTTACCCGTTGGGTCTATAATCCTGTGCGGGTGTGATTTCTTGTTCCCTTCTGGCTTTGTGATTACTTTCACGCCACGTCGCCACCTCGTCCCTCTGTTTGGTCGTGGAAGTATATATGGAGTATATTTTTTTATGGCATGTTTATTTTTTTTTTGGATTACGTCGGAAATTTCAATGGCATGTTTATTACCAACACACAAAAAGAGCAAAAAGTCTGTATACTCAGAAAAAATGACACGCACATATTTTTTAGCAATATAAGTTTACGATTTGGATCCAAAAAAAAAGTTTACGATCAAGCACAAAAGCACAAATATTTACACACACATTTCATAATATGTGTGTGGGGTCCACTTCTATTATGAATTTGTGTGAGCGTTTGTGTGTGTTGTACGTGGTTGTAGTATCGGAAGTCCTATGTTAAACACCCCTTATTAGAATGTGTACCGTACGCACCATAATTTTAGATTCTTGCATTTAAAAGTAAATAATCTAGACCATTCATTTATTTAATCAATTAATAACATAAAAAAAAAAAAGGCTTAACATGTAACATGTTTCGTTATGACAATACTAAAAATTGACATTTTTTTTTTACCATAACGTATCGTACCAAAAGAAATCGATCAAAATATTCCATAACAAGACCAAAATATGTCGTACTACTATCAACAATAATTATACCGAAACAAAATACAAGAATATGGGGTTCTCTACAAAATTTATTCCTAAAAAATCAAAATTCCTCCAAATTTTCACGAAAAATAAAAGTTCAACTAAAATTTAATTATAGAACTGTCTCAAGATACAAGATAAAAATATGGGTTCAACCTTTTCAGGAAAATGGGTTGAGTATAACCGTTACAAATATGACCAATTTCAACTTTAGCTCTCTTTTTTAATTTTTTGTTAGAAAAATGATTTTTGCACTCCCCTTTGTTATATTCATACTTCTTTTTTTGTCTCTTAGTCAATAAAATACATACATTTTTTAACACTAAAATTAAAAAAGAGAGTGTGAAAACCACTCCCCTTTTTATAAGATAGAAAATTAATTATATTACTACCCAATCTTCTCAGTATTCAGGGCGGTGCACTTATCAAAAAGAGCGAAAAAGCCTCTTTTTTTTTTTTATCATGCGAAAAAGCCTATTTACACAAACAAAAACGACCGAACCGTTTAATTTTTTAAAAATGTTGTTTTATGGACTCTCGAAAAAAAATCATCTAAATGGGATATTAATAAAGGCTTTTTCAAAATTTGTAGGGTGAAACTGACAATATCGCCTTACGAATTTTGAAAAATCCCTTACCCATATTTGATTGAGATTATTTTTCACAAGAATTCATAAAAATTGTTCTAAAAGAAATAAGCGGTTCGGATTATTTTTTGAAACCGATGGTGGACTTTGCAAAAAGTATATGCATGATCTCTACTCCAGGAGAAATTTTTCGGTGCCGGGTGGGTATATCCCACGTGGTACCTGCTCGGCACATTCAGGCCGTCCAATACCCTTTTGGATGGCTCAGAGTGAAACTTATCTCCTCTCATTTCAACACTTTCTCTTTAAATTCGAACCGTCCAAAAATGCAATGGATGGCTCTCGGATGCACTGAGCGAGCACCACGTAGTACCCACCCGACATTGAAAATTTTCCCTACTCCAGTTCCGTGGTAAACTCTTTCTCTTGCTTTCAGGCCAGTCCATTATTTGTTCTCGAAGGTCTTCGTCTCCGTGTACGGTCCGTTTGGATGAAAGATTTGATTTTGGTGGATATAAAAGGAGAGTGAATTTGAGGGTAGATATAGAATAAAGAGTGATATGTAAGAAAAGTAGACCCACCTCATAAGAATGGTAGATTTGTAATCCAGTATTTGGATAATTTTTTGAAAATCGAGGTATGAAAGGTGGATATGAGAAGATAAATTATCAAATGACATAATTGCCCCCAGTTTATTATTTTAATGGACGAATTGGGTTAATTTTATTATAACTAAAATAAATAGATAGTTATGGGATAAAATAAATTCATTTTATGTTTTTCAAAAAAAAAAAAAAAGCAAGTGAAAAAGTGTATTTTTTTTAAAAAAAAATTTGTGCACCGTTGGATCATTGGATGGATTGCTCTAATTTTTTGTGCATCATTTTCTCAAACAAGTGGCAACCACATTGGATAATAAACCCTTCTTGGTTTCATCTGGGTGTCAAATTAAACCCAAACCTATTAATCAACCCAGACCCATCTATTAAAAAATAGACTCAATCCAACCCATTTATTAGTTTGGTCAGAATAGGTCCAACCCATCTAACTCATTTATTAATTGGACTTAATTGGATTTTAATTGGATCAACTTAAATGACCCAATACGTTATGAGTATAACCCAACAAAAAAAACCCTTTATTTTTTTTTTGATCATCACAAAAAAAACTCATTTATCAGTCCATATTCTCCTCCCTTCGTCTCGAGTTACGACCTCTCTCACCGAGCTACTTGGGTCTGTTGTTCTCGTCAGGTACGTCTCTCTCTCTCTCTCCCTCTCCCTCTCTCTCTTTCTCTCATGCCGGAATATAAGGATTTCACGCCGGAAGAACACAGAACATGTCTCTAGCTTCAATTCTCTGATCTCAACAATGTTCCCAACCAAGTATGGAAGTTGCTTGTTGAGCTTGATCTTCTCCTGATTCTCCATTATCTTTTCCTTGAACGACTCCAGTTCAAGGTTCGTTCTTTGCAACTCTTCCTTCACACCAAACAACATAATATTGCAATTTCCGAGCAAATAAACGATGAGATGAAATTGGTTTGAATTCTGTTCAGAAATCTTTTCTTGAGGATTCGGATTTCGTTGTCGAGGAGCCTAGAAGCCCTAATGATGTCGTCGGTTGACATCGAAGCGAGCTAGTCTTCTTCGAAGCTACTGACTTTTTTAGAGCTGTGTTCGTGTGGGTGTGGGGGTGTTAGAGGGAGAGAGGAAGAAGAGGGATCGAAGAGAGAGAGAAGGGAAGTATATCAAGAGCAAATTGTGGGTGACTTATGGGGTAATATTGTAATTAAGTGTACAGGGGTAATTTGGTCATTTTACTAGTAGAGGATAGTATGATAATTTTAGTGTACATTGGTTTCATTTTAAATTTTAGTATATAGTATTTAATTGGGTTAATAGGCGGGTTGAGTTTGCTTTTTAATAAATGAGTTGGGTTGAGTTTGGGTAATTAGGGGGCGTTTGGACAAATAAGCCACTTTGGCTTATTTTTTGTCCTTATTCAAAATTTTTTCGCATTTTGTGGCTTATTGTCAATTTTTTGGAGATTATTGCTTCGTTATGACGAGACGAATCGGAAAAGTAAAAAATTTCGATCGAAATCCAAATATTCGTCCTTCTCGCCAAGTCGAAATTTCAAAAAAATTGGATTCTAGCTTATTTTTTTGTCCTTATTCAATTTTTTTTCGCATTTTGTGGCTTACTGTCAATTTTTTGGGGATTATTGCTTCGTTGTGACGAGAGGAATCGGAAAAGTAAAAAATTTTGTCTAGAATCCAATTTTTTTGGAATTTCGACGAAATTTGGCGGGAAAGCCACGTTTTCGTGTTTATTCAAAAAAATTTGGATTTCGATCAAAATTTTTTACTTTTCCGATTCCTCTCGTCATAACGAAGCAATAATCCCCAAAAAATTGACAATAAGCTACAAAATACGAAAAAAATTTAAATGAGGACAAAAAATAAGCCACAATGACTTATTTAGGCAAACAAGCCCTTAGTCTCATAGTTAATAGGTCTAAATGGATCATTGACTCATTTAAAATTCAACCCACTTACAAATTATCTAATTTGACTCAAACTCGCTCATTTATCACCCTAGTTTCATCGACAGTCTGTCTTTGGATCAAAAACGAAAAAGAAAAAACAAAACTCTCTCTCCTATCACACAGATCGCCATCTCTCTCTCTCTCCGCGTAAAAGTCAACTGTCCGCGTAAAAGCCAACTGTCCGTGTAGAAGAAAACTGTCCAAATTTATGACACCTTCGGGTAATGCCTCCCCTCCCCCCCCCCCCCGTAAATTATACTCCTATGTGATCTGCAAGAACCCTCTTTCTTACATATGTCACTGATCTTTGACGTTCTCCTTTCCTAATTTTAGGTTGTATTAGTTCCTGACTGTTGCTGAAGTTAATTCCTGCAAGTCAGCTCTCGCAGCACATCAGGCACTTATACTCAGATTGTGGTAGTAACAGTGTTTTTTTCCTTTGCTCGCAAAGGACGTTTGGCCGAATAGGAGGATCCCCGAGAAGGAAGATAGAAGTGCCAGATCGACCTCTGGTTTTCTGCAATCTGAAACGAACACGCTATTTTGCTTCGTACTTTTGTTCCACCGACTGCAGAAACTCTCCGGTAAAGTATGGAACTCACCGGAACAGGCTGAAACTCGCCAGTATCGATGGTACAAGCCGGAAAATAGACCTTGAAGGTACCAGTTTCTTTCAAAAAAGGGGCGTACCACCGGCCGATACGGAACGGTATTAACAGTCCGATTCTAATCATCAAATCGATTGGTTCGATCAAAAAATATTAGAGAGATGGCATCTGTGGAAATCCTCACCACTGATGTTCGTTATTTCTATACTTGCGAGGCAGGACGAGATATGAAGATGAGGGAGGGGGTTTGGGCCAGCCTTATCAAAGATACGCGTTACAACAACAATGCCAGGGACGGGAAAAATACGTGTAACAACGGCACCGACAACGAAGTGAGGGTTGGGAAAGATAACAACGGCACCGACAACGAAGTGAGGGTTGGGAAAGATACGCGTAACGACAATGATGTGAGGGGTGGGAATGATACAAGCAACAACGATGTGAGGGCTCCGGAATTGTTCAGCCTTAGAGAAGATGTGACTATGTTATCCTTGAATAACTGTGATATAGCATCAAAGGTATGCAATTTTTACAAAGACTTGGATTATCCAAGTATTCCGAAGGTTATCGCCAAAGTTGACGACACTACTGTAGTGGTGGAGAAGATACCTCAGGTGCCCATTATGGAATGGCTTAAGAAGAGCGGACCAGAAGGACGGATGTGGACTGTAGATTCAACTGAAACACAATGTTTGGAATTAGAAGGAAGATACAGCAATATTTTTAGGTATAAATATCCATGGCTTTTACCCTATTCGTTTACCTGTAGTACATTTTTTTATTTTTTTTATTTTGATGTTTTTGCGGATTTTATTTTGTTCAGGTGCATTGTTGCGACGCTGAGTTATCTTCATTCGAGAGACAAATGCCATGGAAATTTAAAACGGGGCATTTTTGTGGCGGAATCAACAGGAAAACAACCTAGGGTTTGCATTGCGAATTTCAGTGTAGAAGATATCGGTAACGATCTTTCAACACGTTGCCCTTTCTTTGACCAAATAAATTACGTAAGAACGATTTTAGAAATTTCCCGATCTGGGGGGCCATCAATTTATTTTGACAAACAAAATGGTGTCACTAAGTCTGGGTATTTGTTGATCTAATTTTTGTTCTTGATCTCAGAGAGAAAGAATGAAGTCACGAAATTTAAAGTAGGTTTTCTTTTGAAGGTTCTGAATGAGTTTTGGTGATCATAATGGGATATGCTTTAGAGCATGTACATTGGTTCACCAAACCTCTTGCCATTGCCAAAATTTTGCTACAACTGGCTTCGGCGAATTTGCCACATCACCAAAATGGCATTTAAAAACTGCTGCTGGTGAAAAGTGGTTGGGAAATTGCAGTTGGGTTTGTCAAAGTGGCATTGTACCAATTGGGGTGTGCAGAGGTTTGCTCCTGCTTTTTGGGTGTCCAGCAGATTCCTATTGGTACTGTTGTATTCTGTTCTTCATAGTGTTACTCCAGAGAGCAGCTTTGGGGTTTTTCTGCTGATTGTTGAGCTGGTTCTAGTTTTAGTTTTGTTTGTCTGGGTTATTGTTGTAGTTGTGGTTCTTTAATCAGGTGCAATTTGTGGGCTTGGTGCATATTTTAAGCAGTTTTGGGTGGGTGCAAGCTTCTCCTTCTATTTATTCAGCTTTTAGGAGCATTCCGAAGGGATTTAGAATGTTGTTTGTGGGTTGGTGCTGAGATGTTTTTCAAGTCAGGAAAGTCAAGTCTTGTGTGGTTGCTGCTATTCTAGGGCTTTCAGTCAGGGGTGTTGTCTAGGGTGATGCTGCAATTTGAGACCAGATCCCCTGTCCCAATGAAATCCGGACAGGGGCCTGTCCCAGTGCTCCGAACCGTTGATCTCGCAAATCAACGGTTGAGATCTACCGAACACTTTTTGGTCCAAAACGACGTCGTTTTGGTTCGGCAGATCTCAGCCGTTGATTTGCGAGATCAACGGCTCGGAACACTGGGACAGGCCCCTGTCCGGATTTCACTCGGACAGGGGATCCTCGGTGCTGCAATTTGGGGTGGGTTGTGTTTGGCCTATGGATATGCAAAGGATGGTCATAGTAATGCTGGTGCTCGGTTCTGTTTCTAGGTCACCTTTATGTAGTCAAGGAATGCCAGGCTTGCTTTTTGGTGACAATATCAATGCCATTGTTCTGGGTTGTAGCAGTAGGGGTTTAGTTCTGTTTTCGGTTTGTTTATTATGTCTTTGTCTTATCCAATCTCCTTATTGGATGCTTTTGTTGTTTGTTATATCTTCTATTTCTACTCAATGTACCCTTTTTGAGTTTATATTTTATCTTCTTTTTTCGATAAAAAAAAGGGCATACCAATCTAAGAATCATGGATACAAATACGAGACACGGACAAGACACGACATGACATGGATATGCGGGCACATGATTTTTCCAAAATCTAGGACACGGAAACGTTGGGGGATACGTTAAATATATAAGTTAATAATTATTTATATATGTGGCCATAAAAATTTATATATTACATAAAGATATTATTTTCTCCACATTAAAGAGAAAAAAATCCAATGAAAAAATGAGAATAGCAAATTGTGTTTTTTCATAACAGAGATTATTACTCTGGTATTTTTTAATTTTATCTAGAACATTTTACACTTTTCGTCCGTAAGTTGTTTAATATTAGGCTTTAATTCAGTTCACATTTCAAATATTATATTTTTTTAACCCAAGTTTAGGATTTAAAAATAACAATAAAACCCAAAACGTCCCTGAGCGCGCCGGATACGTGTCGGGTACTTTTTGGAGCGTGTCAGTTATTGTCCAAAACATGTCCGACTTAGAAAAAATAATTAAATATTCGGACACACATTTTCACATGGCAGACACGTGGCGGGAACGTGTCCAAGCGCGTCACGTCTGGGAGACGTGCGTGCTTCTCAGGTACCAATGGTGCAACATTGTCATTTTCTTTGACCTTTTGACATTTTTCATTGCAAAAAAAAAAAAAAAAATGGCATTAGCTTTGGCAAATTTTGCTGAACCAATGTGGATGCTCTTACAATTTCGTAAGTGGCTGATTCATGAATTTAGACTCTCGGCTCTCAGTAGTCCATTTAATCGAAATAATGTTGGATGTTGCCCCAGTCATGGTCCCCACCACGGGTGTTTGACGATCCAATTCATTCATGTTATAGACCTCGATGTGAATTTTTTCTTGATGAGCTGATCGTAGCTTGGTTATTTGATCACTTTTGTGTCCAAGGATTAAAAACAAATATGATTGTTGAAATAGATCATCGATCTCTCTTTCAAAGACAAATGTAGCGAAATAACGTGGCTATGAGATTAGAATCAGTTTAGTTGTTTGCAAGGGTTTTGATACAGTAGGTCATACAAAACCACAATGGATCATCAAAATAACTTCTTGTGTTGTGGATCCCTACAGCACTGTCCAATACAATTGTTGGACTGTAGAAAATCTAACCCTTATTCATTTAGCTCCAACAAGTGATTTGCTAGGACAAGAAAATTGAAGTTGGCATTGCTTTTCAAGTCATCCCAACCATGTATATAACTTTTAAAAAGTCAACATGAACAACACAAATTGAATTCCTTCATGTTTCAATTTTGATACGTTTTTATGCATATGTAGACATATTAGTGCTTGATTGTTATGGTGGTTGTTTCTTTTCTCTTGAACGTTTCTTAGCTTGTATTTTCAGAGTTTGCCAAGGGTTTCAAGAATGATCTAGAGGACTTGAAGTCCCTGATGGAAACAGCAGTCAAATATTCTCAACAAATCATAATCAACGAAAGTGTCCTACCCAACCCTCCAGCGTTGGATGCATTCTACGACCTTTTCAGGGTGATGAATCAATTGAATCAATTTCAAATTAGGTATACAAACTTAGTTTTAATCCGTACTTTAATCTGGGATTAGGTGCATGACACCCAACAAGTTCCGGTTGAGTAGTGCTATGTGTACATATGCCATGTACATACCATGTACATATGGATTTTGTGGGGCCCACCTCGGTTCCCACAAAGATATTCGAATCGCGTATTATTTTTAAAATATTTTTTTATGGAGCCCTGTGAAAAATTAGCTCAACCCGATATCGGTAAGGATTTTTTCTGAATTTGTAGGGGCGAAATTGAGCAGTTAAGTAGTTTCGCCCCCACAAATTTAGAAAAAATACTTACCAATATTGGGTTGAGCTAATTTTTTACAAGGCTCCATAAAAAAATATTTTAAAAATAATGGCCGGTTCGAATCATCTTTGTGGGACCTGAGCTAGGCCCCACAAAACCTAGATATACATGATATGTACAAGCTCATATGTACCCATAGCTTTATTGGAAACTAAATGGTATAAGTAGATTGAGTTGCAAATTATTGAGTAAACTCTCTAGGTTGTGGGAAAAGGGGATGGCTCACCTATTTTATGCTCTCGTCTATTTCTTCTTCCTTTTTTTTTGTGGTGGAATATCTTCAAACGGAAACGAAATAGAGGTTATTAATTACTAATTTTCTGTTAGGTCAGCAAACATTCAATTTTTTTATTTTTTTTCAATTGTCATACATCAGCAAACATTCAATTGAAATGTGTTATCTTTTTCTAAATGAACCCCACACACTAGAAGTTAATCCTCAAGCCAAAATCTCGAACTTATCAGCCATAGGAAAAATGTTGTACTTGGTCGTCTGAAAATTGGAGGTGAAAAAATCTAAGACCATCCCCACCCATTGTATTCCTTTATTCAAATCATTGCTTCTTATAAAGAATTACATGCAGAATGGAGTGTTTTCTTGTCTTTGTCTTGCCTTAAACCTTAGACTGAACATTTCTTGTTAAAATTGTCAGGGATTTCGCTGTGTTTATCTATTGGGCCCCAATCTTTTATAATTGGCGGGATCGGAGAGACTTTCTCAACATAGTTGAGAAGTTCTCATTGCAGGACATACAAACGTTTAAGAATATACTAGTTTATGATCACAGAGTGAGAGGATGTTGGCAACGTGCCATTCCAAGCATGCGTATGTGGGCGAACAGAGTTCCTACATCATCCACATCATTCGTCAATCCATTGAGGGTAGTATACGAGTTTGACAACATACCCACGGTATATGGGAATTCTGGCGGGATATACCAGTTTCACCGCAATTGTCTCCACCATTACGTAGGTACTCCTGGCAAAGATTGCGATCAAGGAGCAATGGAGGATCTTCTTAATGTCTTTCCCGACGCCCTTCCAGCGATCTTTAAGGCTCTCATTGACAAGTTTCATCATCGGAATTGTCCTAGGTTTCGGTACGTAATATGTAATAGAATTATATTTTGCATTGCATGTATTGCAACTAGAAATGAAGAATCAAATCACCAATTACATATCTAAAATCAAGCGTAAACATCTCCAATTACATTTCACATATGATTGAATGAATCAAGCCTGAATATCTGCAATCATTCGGAGGAATATCGCATGACAAAGTAAATCATATGGTTCTAACATATTAAATAGCATACTTGGACATTACAAATCTGAAATATGTGTGTAATTTATAATCAATTGTTTCTTTTTGTAGGAAAAGCCTCACAACATTCTTAACGGAGGATAAAAAAGAACGGCGCGATGATTGGAGCTAACGTTTTGCGTGGTGTTTCGAATTGTTGTGCAATTAGGAAAAGATGATCCTAGATATTTTGGTTCTTAGTTTTTGGTTAGGATCCCTGGATCTATTGATATTTCTACAATTGAGTACTTGATTTAGAATTATGTAGCCATTCTAAAGGGTTTTTGCTAATTAGGTGTAAGAAGTTGATTTGTTTTTTTGGGTTACATCAAAGTTGATCTGTTTTCCTGCAATGGAACAAATGTTTTCTGAAGATGGGCCAAAATGCCTGAAACTCTTTTGTTTTCCATCTTAGTTATGTTATACGGAATCTTCCTTTATGGATATATGAAGAAACTCTTGGTGATCATCAGTCAAACTCTTTGCGAAGTTAGTTGATACATTCATGTAAAATGAATGAAGCTTTAACTCGCGCTCGGCTTGTCTACCGTTGAGAATTTGAAGAGCTTTAACTCGTGCTATGCTCATGTACGGTTGAGAATATGATTTTAAAGCTCATACGCTAGCTCAAAAAAGAGATTGAAACCATTATTTTTGGTAAAATTTGAGTGAGATTTGAATACTCAGATGACCCAAAACGTGAATTTGATCATGCTCCCCTATTTTACAGTTAGATCCAACTGTGCTAGTTAACATGTTCAATGCAACATTGTGTGCTAGTTCATACTGAACTGTGTCTTTAGTACATCTCTGCGAAAGACACTATCTTCATTTTTATGTTACATCCAGGATGTCCAGAGCTTCGTCCTTACTTACCCCTTGTGTACATGTAGTCCTCGTCTCACTTATGACTAGATTTCAATTTGTTTTGCACTAAACATGCTCTAGGGGCTAGGCGGCTTTTAAGGTAAAGAAATTTTTATACAACAATTTATTTCTCACACATTACTAAACACTTGGAGAAAAAAAAAAACCCAAACTCCTACACAATAACAAAGAAAAACTCAACAAGAATTCCTTGGTAACCAATCCAACTTGGAGAAGAACCATCCAAAACGTGGGAAGTAATGTTCCCAAAGTTAACAAGAGAAGAAAACTCAACAAACAAGAGAAGAAAACTCAACAAAAACTACGGGGTAACTTGTTGTATAGGTAATACAATTATCTTCAACATTACTGTGCCTCAGAAAACCTTTCTCTGATTTGAGTCCGATCGTAGGACTAAATGACCTGAAAAAAAGGATCTTTAGGAGTACCTGGATTTTTTTGAAGATTATCTTCAGAAATGCTGTATGAATTGTACGAAATATTTGTAGGCAAATATGGATGCATATAGACACATGTTAACAGGCTGATCGGTGGACTTTTCCTTATTCCATTAAGATCCATTGATATTGTATGACCGGAAACAGGTTCAGAAAATCGTCCCTGCAGCTGAATTATCTCATTACCGTAACTATGCAGCACCAATACAGACACAAGATACAGCATGGACGCGACACCGACACGCTAACACACAAATTTTCAAAAAATGGGGGACACGACATGGTGGGGGGACACGTCAATATATAAATATATATTATATATAAACACACACATTATGTAACACCGACACTTCGCCGAAAGCAACAAACCGGCGCCTGGCACGTGTTGGATATGGACATGCTCTGAACATATGACCGATACTTAATCTCATAGTGTCCTGAATTTTTTTCAATACTGGGGGGTTGGACACACTCTGATACTTTTAGGACATGCACAGGACACTTAGGGACACTTGACAATTGTTTTTAAAGGGTCATGTGCGGAGAGTTTGAAGAAAGTGTCCAACCCACAAATATTGGGAAAAAATGAGGACACTTTGATATCAAGTGTTGGACACGTGTCCGATCTGACATCATTACCTTACTTTCGGCGAAGTGTCGGTGCTACATAGCAATGTGGTATCTTGGCATCTTCTTGCAAAGAATGGAGAAAGGCTTTCATATTTGCCTCAAGTGCCCTGGCTCTAACTTGAATAACTCGATTTATTTATGGCATAGATCAAGTAAAGAGGCTCATCAGGCAATGTGAAAGGAAATAAAGCAAGGATTTCAGTGCAGTACCTCAGAAAAGCAAATTGAAGTAAATAATACACGTACTAGAACCGCAGAATTGTAGAACAGGCCTTCTAATTCTTATAACCTTTCTAGAGTTTGTTTTGGTGGCCTTTTTGTACCTGTTTTAATGTATTCCTTTAGTTACCAAAGCAAGAAAAAAAAAACTCACATCAGAAATGGTATGACTGCATGATTCCAGATTGGAGCGTCAAATTTGTGCACGACCGATAACATGAATTTGTTCCTTGAGACGCGATTGCCACCGATCAGCTTGTAGATTCGAGAAACACCAAGCCTTGCATAATTGAAAGAGCTGCTACCGAACATGCCTTTCATACTATCAGGTACCCTGAGTTGGACTTTTGAGTTTGGGTTGTCAGAATACTCAGAACTTCCAGCCATGGATCTAATGAAAATATACGACATTTGAAGGCCATCTCGGCTTTCAAAAAATGCTGGATACTTGGAAAGATGTTTCACTAGTTGGAACAACCAGATTAACACGAACACAAAAGATTATTATGTGTGTCATCTTACTTTTCATTCATTTTCATCAAAGATAATGAGCCAGCTTTGAGTTTCCCTCCTGAGGATCTATTTCAGGAGATATAAGATCTGGGACAACGCAGTACAACTTCCACAATATGCACTTTCGGAAAGTGGATACTATAACAGTATGATCCAGAAAGTGGATTCATGAATCTCACAAACCGAGAAACTTTGCCATTTCATGTGTTCCTGGCCACAAAACATGAATAAATGATGGCAAAAACCATTCAGCCCGGAAAACCGTTAGAAAATCAACCAAAGATAAAAACTCAGATAAGGTTCTTACCTTCAGAGCAGATTGGCGAACTTGCTCATTCACATCTAAACATCTTCTCAATATGTTACCCCAATACAATCGTATTACACCGCCACGGATGTTGGTATCACCTGCACCTGCAGCAACAGGAACAATGTGGCCAGCATCTATGGGATAGTCTCAGTCACATTGTTACTGGTTTTATCGAGTCCCATTTAACTTTCCGCATCAAGGAGATACTTGTAGATATTTTGCAATGCTTGCATCTGTGGAACAAATTAAGTCAGTATATATATGAACGTGGAATGGAAACAGAAAACAGTGTGGGAAATTGTCACCTTTAGGCGCACGTCAGCACTAGAAAAGAGTGTTGCATCTAAAGTTTTCCCTTGATCTTCCAAGACTTCAACTCTACCACCTTACCTACAATACAACTTGTCAATTTATGCTCAACATTTAATACTTCAGCACAAAGTATAAAAAAAAACCTATTTGTTGATTCATTCTATTCTTTTTTCTATTAAACTTCTAGAATTTCCAACTAACATAATACTTAACGAAATAAGACTATAAAAAATGAAACAGATCTCACAACATATGAATTAGAGAAAAATATGTAGACTGGGACGTGTACATCAGCATTCATGTGATCCACATCCATGTAGACTGGGACGTGCAGGTTCATGGACAAAGGTGGAAGGGAATTACCTGCAAAGATCTGGCCTTTGTTACAATCTGCATGAAGATACTTTATAAACAAGTTGAGGCTGATCTTGAGATCTCTAATTCTGTCACTGCAGGATGTGCTCAACAAAGAGTTACCATTACTTATAAGCAACACAAGACGGAAAAGAGAGGGCCCAACTAGCTGAATTTTAGCAAAAATGGTCGTTCTAAGTTAAGTTAGTTGAAAAAACAGAAGATCCTTTCTCCGATAACCATCGTAGAAAGCATTAGGGATAACCACAAAATTTTCTCATGCATAGGAAATGGTAGTCCGAAGCTAATTATCAGTCAATGCGGATGACTCTGAAAAACACAGCTATAATCAAAGTTTGTTCATAACCAATGAACTCTGACATGTTCAAAATAACTGAATTATGCAGCAAGTATGATCAACTCCAAACAGATAGAGGGGTTTGGATTACAAAATCCTTCTCAAATGCAAATATTCGGTAGTTTAAATTCTTCCGTACTCACAATACTATCACTAATGGCAAAACAGATGACTTTCTAACAGGAAAAGAGGGGTGTTTGTTGTGGCTTAATGCCATAGTTTATGGATTTTTCCTGTCTCGTAAGCTGTGCCAATCTGTTTGTCACAACTTGTTCTTTGTGGCTTATGGGTAAAAAACTACTCTTTTTTTTTTTTAATAATGTTTTATAGACAAGGCAAATCCTACAACTAATCTATCGTAGTGGAATAGGATGGTGGGACTCAAACTCGAACTCACCACTTGGTGGATGGAGGAGAGTTTTTTTTTTTTTTTTTGGGAATAGCGAAGAAGAATTTTATTAATCTTTACAATCCCCTAAAGGTTGAAGTTCGGGTTTTCAAAGCAAGATTGGCAGTATTTGAATTGCGAAGAGGATCCGTCGCAACGGCCACAATTTTACCACCAACACATGCAATACACTGAGTTAGCCCAAGACCCAAGACATGCAATACACTGAGTTAGCCCAAGACATATGTTGAACTGAACAGAGAAACATCAATCGCACACCTTGGAAACCCTGATGTAGCACACGTACTTAACCAAGAGAATAGTACCAAATATGCAGACTAATCAGTCCTATTCAGATTAGGATTCTTACTTATGTTTTCTCCCAAGCTGGAACAAGAACTTGGCATGGCATACGCTCTGTTTGTTTTGACGTAAATTTTATGATGTAAAATTTTCTTTTTGTTAAATGATTTTGAAACAAATAATTTTTGTGTAAAGTACTTTTTAGTGTTTTGGTTCACAAATAAATTTACTATAACAAGACATGACAGGAGAAATAGGATACGAAAAGATAAGGGAGGGAGGATGAGGAAGATAGCCAGTAATCTCCGCCTATACACTTCAGATGTATGTATACATATACTAATGATCAATGAAAGGATAACAATAAAAAGGGAAATCATATTTTCAAAAGAGAAGATCATAATTATGGATACAATCAGGAACTCTAGGCTGTAGATTAATTGCCATGTTTTCCTCCTCTTCCTCTCCCCCCTCCCCCCCTCTCCCTCTCTCATCGTTCAAGGTTAATAGCTTTTCCGGAGTTTAATTTTCAAGAATGTAGAGGTGACATAAAAAATGATTAATGGGTAATTTGAGAGGAAAATATTTTCAGTCATTTAGGGTAAAACATTTTACTTTAGAAATTATTTTACACAGTTTTGTCCAACCAAACAACGGAAAATGAGTAAAATATTTTACTGAAAAACATTTTACATCGAAACAAAACCAAACCTAAAGTTCCGTATGTGGCTTTCGTTATCAAATGGGTAGTATTAATGTTATATTCCGTTTAACTAAGAACATAAGTAACTGAAAAATAAAATTTGGAAATTTAAGTGAAGATAAATGTGCATTGTTTTGAATGCAGCAATTTTGTGATCGTATGGTGTTTTCTTCTGTCTAGATTAGCTTATGCGCACCTCTACTATTCCCTTCCGTGTCCGATCGAAGCTAGACCATGCAAGCCGAGACTGGGGAATTCTTTTGTGGCATGTTCTAAGAGGTTGCAAGTTTTGTAGATTTTAGGAATTTAATCGCATACGCGAATGCGAGTCTCTTTCAGCTATGTTTTAAATTTTTATAGCGGCTTGAGCTCGTTAATTCTCCCCTAACGGTATTTCAAGCTTGTTTTGGAGGAGCATTTCGAGATCCCTGCACGTGCGATAAGCTTGCAATATCAGGGTTAGAGGACGAGAAAAACTTATTCACGGCTCGAACAAGTTTTTTACAGCAACAATCAATCGCCACCTTCTGAAAGTGTTTTGGACGGTCTGGATGTTAATAAAATTTTCCCGTAAACATTTTTGGATGGTTACGATTGACTCCGTAACAACTATTCACGGCTCTGCGTTAAAGATTTTCTCCTAACAGATATTGGTTCGTTTAAGAACTCGTTCCTCCAATTGGGTAAGTTCAACTCCTGGGATCGACAATTTCTGATTTTGAAGGCTTTAAATATTACAGCAGCTCTTGCTGGATTTCAACGATGGTGCAGGTCTCTCTCTCTCTCTGGTAGATAGATAACCCCCAAGTCGAATCTCCAACCGTCGGCACAGGTTCTTCTAGAAACCCCAATTCTCTCTCTAAAAGAACCTTCTTCTCGGTTTGGATAGCAGAAAAACAGAGGCAGAGTTGAAATATGCAGGAAAATGGGAACGATCATCATATAGTTTTATATGAAATTGGAATTCCCAAGAGGTATGGTGTATGGTTACTGTTAAGAGAAAGCCCCAATCATTGGCAAAAATCAAGAATCCTAACCCTCGTTTAGATAGATCTATGGATTTACATTCAGGATACTTCTCATTGAGGACATTTGCCATGATAAGTGAGCTTCGTGATTCAGTATGTTAATTTCAATCCGGAATTGTTTTGTTCATACTAGAGTAATGCCTTGTACTTCACACGTTTCCGCGTGCTCATTGGTATAATTGGTAGTTGGAAAGTTAATATACGCCTGGTGTTTATAATTGTTCTTGTAGTGATGATAAGTAAAATTCGAACAACACGAAAATAAAGCATGGTAACTAGTTATATTTTCACGTAAAATATTCAAATATAAGTTAAGATACAAACTATTTCAGATTACTCCCTTAAACCAGCATTTGTCAATGCCACACCTGAATAACGTCTATTCATAATCATAATCACCTTTGTAACTTTTCATTGAGCATAGAATTTCATCAAAATCTTCAGTTATGGTGGGCCTCAAAATGACAGTTGATTGTGCCCTTGTAGGCTTGTAGGAACACAATGACAAACAACTATTTTTTTTATCTGCAAAAAAATTGATATATTAACGAACTAGATAAGGCTATAGTTACACCAAGGAGATGGAAAAGTTGCAAGAGAAATCACATCCAACAGAGTGTTGAAGGAGAATACAAGAGGGACCCAAGCAGGGATCCCATGAAAAGGACCAAATACATCAGGAGATGGAGAAAATATCAGTCAGCAGTAGCATTCACCAATCCCTAGTATAAGCACATCAGCATGGCTCCAAATCAGTAATAGGCTAAAAGCAGCAGCACATTGACAACATCAATGGGGCATGCATGGCCTTTGTAAGTAGACAGCAAATCCCAATCAGTGTCAAGTATCAAGCAAGAATGTCAGACAACTCCAGGCACTTTATTAGCAGCAACAATAGAACATCACCCATATGTACAGTCTTCAGGAGTAAGTAGCAGCACCCATATGATTCACCTCCACATCAACAATGCAGCAACAGAGATGCATAAAGACTCCTTCCCATATGCACATCAGATTGCACAACAGCGAAAATGACAACATCATTCTGCATCCAGAATAGCCTTATTGCAGTACAGCAGCAACCACGGTTGACCAAGGAATCCATTAGCATCCTTGCACGAGCTGAATCTCACAGACTATTTGACAAACACACACAAACCAACAAATACTCAACCAAATATGGAATCCCTGACACGACACTGACTCACTCACTGACATTACCAAGCATACAAGATTTAAGAAAGACACCAAATATAGAAGCACAAAGAGGTTCTATTGGGTGTTTTCGGTAGTGAATAAGTTTTGAGAAAAAAATTGTTGCAATTAAGTTGTTAGGTGTTTCTGGTAGTGAATAAGTTGTTGAGAAATGTCAAGTTGTTTCCGGTAGTGAATAAGTTGTAGATGGGTATGTGAGTGAAAAAGTTGTTGAGAAAGAAGTTGTTAGTGTGAACAAGAAGCTAAAATGCCAAAATTTGTTGATTAGTGTGAACGAGATGGTAAAAACGCCTACGTTTTTTTCCCCAAATTCTTAGTGGAAACAGAAATTTGGCAATCACTCACAAGGAGAGATTAGTAAACTGACTTTGATCCCATACCCAAAAGAAGCTTAACAAAAATATGAAAACGAATCACATCATTATCTATTGTTGCACCAACGATCTTTAATGATGGTGAACGGATTTAAAAATGTAAATGGTGGGTAGAACTGAACGGAACAATTAGATCATGAGAACTTTGAATTAGGAACACAGCTTAAGAATATCCCACATAGGTAGTATAATGTCATCAGAACTCTTGAATCCAATTACCCAAAACAGCACGGAAAAATCAACAACCTTAGTTGCAAACATTATGAATCCTTCTAAGAAAGTTCCATTCCCGATCATTGCAATGATTTTCTATGACAATTGGGAAACAATATATATATCACGTCAAAACTTCAAGAGACAAACCTGAAGTAACGGCCATTCTAGGGAAACCAAATTGAAACACCCACTCTCCAAAATGATGCACCCATGCCAACAAAATACATCGACATTATTCTTTCCTTTCCTTTCCTTACAAAATATGCAGAGAAAAAACCTGAGGTTGCCAATGAGATATTAGTACTATTAGATATGCACTTGGTCAAGACTGGAGGTGACCTTGGATCATCTCTAGCCCTTGCTTCAAAAAATACAGCTAGTGAGGTAAGTAGTTTCCTAAATTTCACTTCCAACAACTTTTCCTTACAACAAAAACCAAGATAAGAATGGATGTTTAAGTGTGACGGAATTTCAAAGTAGTGGAGACAACGAAATTGTCCTCTCCCTTTAGATATTAGAATGGATGTTAGGGATTATTCCATAGCACTTGTGGATTGTATAGTTAATTCAGACATTTGGGATTATCTTCTCTTCATCCAATAAAAAAATGATTGCAGAAAAGCTGGTATTTTGTCCTTCAATTGAGCCCACATGTTCGCAAACCCGTCCTACAACTTTGTCAAAAAATACTGGGACAAGAATTTATATATGTTATTTTTTTTCACAATTTTTAACTTGTACTCATTTCACGCATCTTGCATTATGTCTACATTCCACATCCACATAACTAGAAAAATACAACCAAGATAAGGAAAACAAAAAAAAAGGGAATTGATTTTCACTCACCTTTTTTATAGCACACTCCTTTTTTGTCCCCTTGTGATGTGAATCTATAAAATTAACCTTTCATGTGTATATAACCTCTCACACATGGAGCCAACTAGAGTTCCTCCTTTGGGTTGGTAAGGTATCTCAGGCTTTCTTTTTCGCTGCCATTCTTGGGTTAGTTCCCTTCCAATGACTTAAGTTGGGCTGCTTTTGGGCTCTTCTTTTAAGGCGAAGGCAATTAGGACGAGTTAGATGTTTCAAATGAGGCTGGCGGGGTGGGAGTTACACTATGTGTTGAAAGATGGTAGGTTCTCTCTTTTTGGAAGTGCTTTGGTGAGCAATCTGACATATTTCATGTTGCTTTGCACCTCCCCTGTGCCAGTGTCTTAGAGGTTGGAGAAGCTACAAAGGGACTTCTTATGGAGTGACATTGGCAAAGGAGATTACAACCACTACTTGGATTGGGGGATGGTGAGGGTTGGGGATGAGAAACTTGGGTATTTTGTTAATAAAGCATTGTACCTCAAGTGGTTGTGGAGATTTGTTTGCATTGTACCTTCTTTTCTCAGATTCTAAACATCCCCCCAGAGGGATGCATATATGAACTAACGTTTGAAAAGGACATTATTCTCAAAGCTAGGAAACTACTGCAATTCTACGACTGTTTTTTTTTTTTTTTTCAAATCTGCAGTTTCTACATAAATCAACTTCTGATTTGAGGAGAGGAGGATGCTATTGAAGCATACTGCCAGTTTTTGCAGAATTTGTAGAATGAAAAGAGGTTGCTAATTAACTTTTTATGCTATCTTTGCAGCTTACTTTGACCATTGTCTATATTGATGTGGGTGTTTTTGCCTTTGGTTGGATAGGTAAGCCAAGTGCTCCTTTAGTACTTTGTGTAAAATATCTTTTATTTGCATTGGATTTCAATCTTTGCAGCTCTTTGAATAAGCTAGATTAAAGGAGTACAAATGCTTCTTTGTAGGTTTGTAATCTTTGTTTTATCGTATTATCATTACAATTTTCTTTCTAGAGCCAATCAGCTTACTCATGGATGCAGTGGCCTACAATGCACTCCAACTATTGTAAGATGAATGGCGTATTTTTAAGTCCATTTGATCTTTTTGATAGCCCTAACTTGTTGATATTTGTTTTCTTCTAGTGAAACATGATTGCAGCTGAGGTACTTTGACAAATCGAACTCGAATGAGTCTTTACCGGGTTCTTTATCCATCCGCTGGTTCTTATTTTTTAAATACTTATTTTTCATTTATGAGACAGGTCATTCCGTCACAATACATCACCTAGTACAGATTCGAAAAATAATTATTTTATAAAAAATTAGTCTTAAAGTCCATTATATGAATTTCACAAGCCAACAAGTTCACTTCTTAATTTTTTAAAAGAAGCTGATTTTGTCGCTCCCCTATTTATTTTTATTATGGTGAATTTACTAAAACACACTTACATTTGGAAAGTGAGAAAAAAACTAGCATCATAAAATGCAAGGGTATTTTAGTAAATTTACCCCCAAATAAAAATAAAAAGGGAGTGACATTAACAAATAAGAGAGTGGCAAAATAAAGTTTTCATTTTGAAAAGTTGGCCTAGCCATAAGATTAGATAATTGAACTAAAACATCGTCGCCGTGAAAAAAAAAAAAAGAACTATACCATCGTCGCCGGTTTTCTAAGGTTGGACCACTTTGAACCGCTCACATCATGGTTGTTAAGCGTATCATCGTCACCCCTCAACTCCTTGTTGTAAAGCGCATCTCTGACAAGGCTTGCCCAAACCCCTTCCCCTCCCTCCATATCTTGTCCATTCCCATTCAGATCCTCCTGTATTGTTGTCTTGCCAATATAGTAATACCGTACGTCGGTGGTGAGTACTTCTATTTCAAATATGAAATCCTTGCTTTATTTCCTTTCCCTTTGCCCGATGAGCCTCTTCACTTGATGTGTGCCTTAAATCGAGTTATTCAAATTAGGGCTGGGGCACTTGAGGCAAATATTAAAGCCTTTCTCTATTCTTTACAATAAGATGCCAAGATAATGCATTGCTATGTAGCATCGACACTTCGCCGAAACACTTAATCTCAAAGTGTCCTCATTTTTTTTCCAATATTTGTGGGTTAAACACTTTCTTCAAACTCTCTGACACTTTAAGGGCACGCAGATGACATAAAAACAATCATATAGTATCAAAGAGTGTCCAACCCCCAAATATTATAAAAAATTAAGGACAATATGAGATTAAGTATCGGACACATGTCCAGAGCGTCCAACACATGCTCGACACCGTTTTGTTGCTTTTTGCGAAGTGTTAGCATTACATAATGTGTGTATATATATAATGTACATTTATATATTGACGTATCCCCCACCATGTCGTGTCCCCCATTTTTTAAAAAGTTGTGTCAACATGTCGATGTCGTGTCCATGTTGTATCTTGCGTTCGGTTTGGTGCAACATAGCTATGGTAGGATAACTCAGCAGGGGCCATCTTCTGAACCTATCCCCGGTCAATGATCTTAATGGAATAAAGAAGAGTATTTGCCTACAAATATTTCATACAATTCAAACAACATTTCTGAATATAATCGTCAAATATTTCATACAATTCAAACAGCATTTCTGAATATAATCGTAAAAAAATCCAGGTACTCCTAAAGATCCTTTTTTTAGGTCTGACTGAAATCAGAGAAAGGTTTTCTGAGGCACAGTGATGTTAACTCTCATGTTGAAGATAAGCTTGCCCCGTAGTTTTACTTCCCACTATAGCCCCTAGTGCAAAGCAAATTGAAATATAATCATAAGCAAGATTCCATACAACATAATTAATATCCAAAAAAACAGATCAACATCTAACACCTAATTAGCAAAAACTCTATAGTTATAAATCAAGTACTGAATTGCAGAAATGTCAACAGATCCAGGAATCCTAACTCTTTTAGCCTCCTACAAAAAGAAACAATTGATTAGAAATTACACACACATGATAAAAAATATAATTTATACAAAATATGTACCCAAAAAATGTAGATTTCTGAAGGTGAAACTTATCAATCAAAGCCTTAAATATCGCCGGAATGGCGTCGGGAAATTGATTTAGAAGATCCTCCATTGCACATTGACTGGAATCTTTGTGCTGCTACCCTTGTAATGATGGAGACAGTTTCAGTGAAATTGGTAAATTCCTTCAGAATTTTTATATATGTTCTGTATCACGCCAGCCTTGTAGGGAGTATGTAAGTAAATTCCACAGTGAATTGGTGGCTGATTGAGAAACTCTGCTCGCCCAGCCATTCATGCTCGGAATGGCATGGTTCTTACATGTATGGATCATTAAATCCTCCTTTTTACTTGTATAAGTACAGCGTTCTTGGGTGGCATCATTAACAACTTTCGTTGCAAGCAACATATCGTCCTGCAACGAGAAGTCTTTTCGATCACGACAATTGTAAAAGATCGGAGCCCAATATATAAATGTGGTGAAATCTCTTTACTTCGCAAAATCCCTGAAATTTTTTAAATGTTTAAGGTTTAATAATGATTTGAATAAAGGAAAACAATGGGTGGAGATTTCTTAGAACTAGTAATGGTAAAAAAAATTAGTTTGACTCTTCATAGTTCAACTAATATATTGAACTTTTCATAGTTTTCCTTTATTGAACTATGAAAAGTCAAACTAATTTTCTTTACCATTACTAGTTCTAAGAAATCTCCACCCACTGTTTTCCTTTATTCACATCATTATTAAACATTTAACAAATTTCAGGGATTTCGCGAAATATAGAGATTTCGCCACATTTATATATTGGGCTCCGATCTTTTACAATTGTCGTGATCGAAAAGACTTCTCGTTGCTGGACGATATGTTGCTTGAGAAGAAAGTCGTTAATGATGTCACACAAGAACGCTGTACTTGTACAAGTAAAAAGGAGGATTTAATGATCCATACATGTAAGAACCATGCCATTCCGAGCATGAATGGCTGGGCGAGCAGAGTTTCTCAATTAGCCACCAATCCACTATGGAGCTTACTTGCATACTCTTCACAAGGCTGGCGTGATACAAAACATATATAAAAATTCTGAAGGAATTTATCAATTTCACTGAAACTGTCTCCATCATTATACAAGGATAGCGGCACAAAGATTCCAATCAATGTGCCATGGAGGATCTTCTAAATCAGTTTCCCGACGCCATTCCGGCGATATTTAAGGTTTTGATTAATAAGTTTCACCTTCAGAAATCTGCATTTTTTGGGTACATATTTTATATAAATTATACTTTGTATCATATGAAATAACATACTTGGATATTACAAATCTGAAATATGTGTGTAATTTCTAATCAATTGTTTCTTTTTGTAGGAGGCTAAAAGAGTTAGGATTCCTGGATCTGTTGACATTTCTGCAATTCAGTACTTGATTTATAACTATAGAGTTTTTGCTAATTAGGTGTTAGAAGTTGATCTGTTTTTCTGGATCTTAGTTATGTTGTATGAAATCTTGCTTATGACTAGATTTCAATTTGCTTTGCACTAGGGGCCATAATGGGAAGTAAAACTACGGGGCAAGTCTATCTTCAACATGAGAGTTAACATTACTGTGCCTCAGAAAACCTTTCTCTGATTTGAGTTAGACCTGAAAAAAGGATCTTTAGGAGTACCTGGATTTTTTGACGATTATATATAGAAATGCTATTTGAATTGTATGAAATATTTGTAGGCAAACACTCTTCTTTATTCCATTAAGATCATTGACCGGAGATAGGTTCAGAAGATATGGTGGGTTATCGTATTACCATAGCTATGTAGCACCAAACCGGACACAAGATACAGCATGGACACGACATCGACATGTTGACGCAACTTTTTAAAAAATGGGGGACACGACATGGTGGTGGGACACGTCAATATATAAATGTACATTATATATATACACACATTACATAATGCTAACACTTCACAGAAAGCAACAAATCGGTGTCGGGCATGTGTTGGACCTATGATGCACGGACACGGACACGGACACGGACACCGAAACCGACACCGGGACACGGGAATTCTAAAAAAATGGGGACACGGATACGGCGGGGGACACGCCACGTGTATATTTATTTATTTATTTATATATATAAATAAATAATTAATTATATTTAACTCCCAGAAATTTTCAAAAAATTATAATTTGGTCCCCAATTTTTTTAAAAAAATTACAATTTGACCCCCAATTTTTTCAAAAATTATAGTTTGGCCCCCAAAATTTTAAAAAAAATTACAGTTTAGCCCCTGCCGTGTCCCCATCGGTGTCCCCGCCGTGTCCCCATCGGTGTCCCGCCGTGTCCCCATCGAAATTTAATATTAAATTATGGGACACGCCACGTGGCGTGTCCCCGAGGTATCCCGCCGTGTCCCCGTGTCCCCGTGTCCTGACACCGCGATTCTTCGACCTTTAGAGGTGTCGGTGCTTCATAGTGTTGGACGCTCTGGACATGTGTCCGATACTTAATCTCATATTGTCCTTAATTTTTTATAATATTTGGGGGTTGGACACTCTTTGATACTATACGATTGTTTTTATGTCATCTGCGTGCCCTTAAAGGTGCCAGAGAGTTTGAAGAAAGTGTTTAACCCACAAATATTGGAAAAAAATGAGGACACTTTGAGATTAAGTGTCGGACGTCGGACACATGTCTGACACCATTACCTTGCTTTCGGCGAAGTGTCGGTGCTACATAGCAATGCAATATCTTGGCATCTTCTTGTAAAGAATAGAGAAAGGCCCTCAAGGAAATAAAGAAAGGATTTCAGTGCAGTACCTGAAAGCCAAACCAAAGTAAATAATACACGGAAGTAGGAGAACCGCAGAATTGTAGAACAAGCATTCTAGTTCTTATAACCTTTCTATAGTTTGTTTTGATGGCCTTTTTGTACCCGTTTTAATGTATATTCCTTTCCTTACCAAAGCAAAGAAAAAAAAAACTCACATCAGAAATGGTATTGCTGCATGATTCCACATTGGAGTGTCAAATTTGTGCACAACCGATGACATGGATTTGTTCCTTGAGACTCGATAGCCACGGATCAGTTTGTAGATTCGAGAAATACCAGGCTTTGCATAATTGAAAGAGCTGCTACCGAACGCCCCTTTCATACTATCCGGTACCTTGAGTTGGACTTTTGTGTTTGGGTTTTCAGAATACTCAGAACTTCCAGCCATGGATTTAATGAAAATAGGAGTATGCGACATCTGAAGGCCATCTTGGCTTTCAGAAAATTCTGGATACCTGGAAAGATGTTTCACTGGTTGGAACAACCAGATTAACATGACCACAAACGATTATTATGCGTGTCATCTTACTTTTCATTCATGTTCATCACAGATGATGAGCCAGCTTTGAGTTTCACTCCCGAGTATCTGTTTCAAGAGCTATAAGATCTGGGACGCACGTAATAGGATGAACTAGACCTTGATGCACTCCAACTTCCACAATGTGCATCGATTACCAAAAAACACTTTCATAAAGTGGACATTATAAGGTTTTCCGGGCCAAATGGTTTTTGCCATCATTTCACTCCCGAGTATCTGTTTCAAGAGCTATAAGATCTGGGACGCACGTAATAGGATGAACTAGACCTTGACGCACTCCAACTTCCACAATGTGCATCGATTACCAAAAACACTTTCATAAAGTGGACATTATAAGGTTTTCCGGGCCAAATGGTTTTTGCCATCATTTCATTCATGTTTTGTGGCCAGGAACTCATGTTACCTAATATGTTACCCAAATAAAATCGTATTGCACCGCCGCAGATGTTGGTATCACCTGCACCTGCAAAAACAGGAACACTGCCCAGCATCTATGGGATAATCTCAGTCACATTGTTACTGGTTTTATTGAGTCCCATTTAACTTTCCGCATCAAGGAGATGCTCATATATATTTTGCAATGCTTGCATCTGCGGAACAAATTATATGAACATGGAATGGAAACAGAAAACAGTGTGGGAAATTATCACCTTCAGGCATACGTCATCACTAGAAGAGAGTGTTGCATCTGAAGTTTTCCCTTGATCTTCCAAGACTTACAATACAACTTGTCAATTTATGCTCCACATTTAATACTTTAACAAAGAGTATTAAAAAACCTATTTATTCGTTCATTTTATTCTTTTTTTCTATTAAACTTCTAGAATTCCCAACTAACATAAAACTTAACGAAGACAGATTACATAAAACATGAAACAGATCGAACAAAATATGAATTAGAGAAAAATATGTGGACTGGGACGTGTATATCAGCATTCATGTGATCCATATACAGGGGGTGCAGGTTCATGGACACAGGGTGAAAGGGCATTACCTGCAAAGATCTGGCCTTTGTTACAATCTGCAAGAAGATACTTTTTAAACAAGTTGAGGCTGTTCTTGAGAGCTCTAATTTTGTCACTGCAGGATGTGCTCAACAAAGAGTTACCAAAACAAATAAGTAACCCAAGACGGAAAAGAGAGCGCCCAACTAGCCGAAATTTAACAAAAATGGTCATTTCTAAGTTTGTCTAGTTGAAAAAACAGAAAATCCTTTCTCCGATAACCATAGTAGAAAGCATTAAGAGAAACTCAAATCAACATCAAGGATAGTTCAAAACCACAAAATTGTCTCGTACATAGGAAATGGTAGTCCGAAGCTAATTATCGGTCACTGCAGGATGACTCTGAAAAACACAGCTATAATCAAAGTTTGTTCACAACCAATGAACTCTGACATGTTCAAAATAACCGAATTATCCAGCAAGTATGGGTGGTCCATTGGATTACAAAATCCTTCTCAAATGCAAATAAGTGGTAGGTAAAATTCTTCCATACTAACAAAACTATCACTAATGGCAAAACAGATGACTTTCTAACAGGCACAGAGGTTGTTTGTTGTGGCTTAAATTTAATGCCGCAGTTTATGGATTTTTCCTGTCTCGTAATCCGTGCCAATCTGTTTGTCACAACTTGTGCTTTGTGGCTAATGGATAAAAAACAACTCCTTTTTTTTGATATATGGACAAGGCAAATCCAACAACTAATCTATCGTTGTGGAATAGGATGGTGGGAGTCGAACTCAAACTCGAATTCACCACCTGGTGGATGGAGGAGCCCTATTTTTTTTTTAGGAATAGCAAAGTAGACTTTTATTAATCTGTGAATACAAAGACTAAAGGGAACTTGGTTCTCCGGTTGAAGTTAGGGTTTTTGAAGTGAGATAGGCTTGGTATTGAGAAGAGGTTCCGCCGCAATTTTACCATCAAGACAATACACTGAGTTAGCCCAAGACATATGTTGAACTGAACAGAGAAACATCAATCGTACACCTCGGAAACCCTGATGTACCAATTGCCCATTTCAAGTCACCAAAACTAAAGCACATCTAATTTTGGATGTAACACACGTATTTAACAAAGAGAATAGTACCAAACATGCAGACTAATCAGTCCTATTCCTATTGAGATTCATACTTCTGTTTTCTCCCAAGCTGGAACAAGAACTTGGCATAACATACCCACAAATTAACATTCGATTTTCACGCACAAGAGTTGATGCATTTCAGAACTATACGTTAGTAATAAGAATTCATTCTTCTCTATGTTCCATTAACTTCTTAATCAATTTAGGCTTAAAGCCTTCAGATTTACTAATCTGTCCCCAATCACAAAGTCATAAAAATTGCCTTTTTATGCATGTTTAACCTTCCCTATTCGGAACACCCTTGACCGTAGATTACACAAGCCCAAAAACAAGAAATCTACAAAATGCCTATGAGCACTGTTCCATTATTTATATCAACCGATTGAACGAAACATCAGGAATGAAGAAACTTTCGATCTCTCCAATCATTTTAAAAGCAAATCTCCACCATCGTTTATTTTTCTCTAAGCATAACATAAGCTACGTAACTTCTAAGCAGGAAGGGAAACAGATTGTTCTTAAATGAAGAACAAAATTCAACTTGACCAAAATAAAATTACTCAAGTGTAAATGAATAAAGAGATGAAGATTTAAGTATTGAAAATTTAACCAACCACATAAGGAATTTTACCCATCACAAACCAATTTGTCAGAACTTCAACATCCCGATGTATTAAACAAACATGCAGATTCACCCTTTACTTCCTCCTCACAACTCACAAGCCAAATTATTAGGCACGTGTCATGCCTCTCAAGATATGCTAAAATCAAAATGATTTGGTCAAACCATTGATCAAGGGATACACTAGAATCACTCCATGATTATAGAGATCTCTTGGAATTCTTCTTTCCTTATTTAGCTTATTTTGCACATTATCGTGATGTATATATATGTATGTAGCCAGAGAATGAGTCGTGCAATACATTTTTACCTCTCCATGATCTAAAATCTTCACAAATTAATTCTTACCTTAGTTAAATATGAGAATGAAAACTTAGCACACCAATTAGGAACCAACCTTGAGAGCCTATCTTAGAAGCCACAGTCCATTGAAGCACTAAAATGAAGATGTACTTACACTCTTTGGCTTTTAGCATACACACCCAAGTAAAAGTGTGATACAAAATTACAAATCCAGTTATAATGGAAGCGAAAGATTGGCATGGTCCATTCCATTCCAATTTAAAATTCCACCATCCCTTTTTTTCTCTCATTCACAATCAGCCTAAAATTTACTAGCAAAAGGGGAAAAAAAACAATATTCTCTTAAGCGAAAGATTGGTGTTCCTAGTGTGCAAACTGCAAAGCTAGGGGCTTTTTCGGAAGGAAAGGAAGACACCAGAGGGTTTTTTTGGGAAGAACGCAATTTTGGTGGCTTACACATCCTAAAAGAGCCAATCCTCCTTTAGGCCAGCCAAGCATGGATTATCATTTCCCCCAAAGACATAGATCATGCCACGGCTTTTCCCTTACATCTGTCGTTGAGCATCTCTGGGCTCCAGCCCCCTAGGAAATCATTAGTATCAATTTGCTGTGAGAGTCGAACTCATCACCTAGTGGATCGAGGAACTTTAATATTTGAATACAAAGACTAAAGAGAACTTGGACACAACGGCATCACAACCGAGGACAGACATCCCAACGAGGTTGGCACCCAAGCCTCGGCCAATCATATGTCATCCAAACCCAAAAGGGGGAGGGATGGCAAGCAGCCGACACAAAAAGGGAAAAAAGACAAAAAAAACAAGATAAAGGGTAGAGACAAAACAACAACAATACAGGACCAACAACATCTGCATTTGAACACTTGCAAAGAAAAAACCATGATCCTAGTGTTGAGAGAAAACAACAGCAGCACCAATAGATACAAAGGCTCAGAACTTAGAAGCAGAATAGTCACAATCAATCATCAATAATAGCAGTATTAACAATCATCAAAGGCTCGTAATTGCAATAAAAAAGCAGCCACAAAACAGCAGCAGTCACTTCCCTCGACCACGCCATCAAAATTTGCACTTGCTTTTGCATCACGAGCAAACCAAATCCAGATTTTGCATCCAACAAACTCTGTAACACCCCACCATACTCAGGGTCTAAAAACCGGCTCAAGACATGACCACATCTGCAATAAACTCAAAGCAGACCTTACGCAGACCAGACAAACCCAAAATAGATACAAAAATTGTACCACATAACTATAGAAAATCATTTGTCCCACTATAGAAAACAGATCAACTACTACTGACAATGCAGGAAATTAGGATGACTTTGGGTATTAGAGAAATGATGTAATTATCTCCTCATTTTGTCAGCCTCCTTCAAAAATATTACGAGATTTTTCCTACAAACAAACAAATGATACACATGTCAGATGTTGCTTGATTTTAGGCATGTAATCATTGTTTTGCTTTTCATGCGTGCCCAAACTCACGAACTTCTGATGATGAAATTAACAAATGAGAGCCTTGAATATTTCGGGAAGGGACTCAGGAAAGACGAGAAGAAGATGCTCCATTGCTCTTTGGTCTGAATCTTTGGCCTTAGAGCCCTGGAAATGATGGAGCCCATTTCGATGCAACCAGTATAATCCGCCAGAATACTTAAAAGCCCTACAGCTAGCCGAGTGTTTAAACAACTTCTTCATTGGATGGTTGGATCCCAATTGGTCAACTTTTTTTGTCCAATCATTCATTTTCGGACCTAATGAAAACAATAGTCAAGTACCATTCCAAATCGATCAAAATCAACAATTTTTACGCTTCCGAACCTACAGCGTTACAAGCATTCGACTACCTTACGATGAGGTTGTTGAGAAACGACTTTAGAAAGATGAGGTATACAAAGTTTTTATCAAATGCAGAATAAAGTGTTTTCTTGTCTTTGCCGTCTTAAACCCAGAAGATCTCTTGGATTTTTTTTTTTTCAAATTTTAAGGAAGTTTGCCACGTTCATTTACTGGGCCCCAATTTTTTATGATTGGAAGGATCGCCGGGACTTTCTCAACACAGTTGAGAAGATCTCGTATCAGGACTTCAACAAGTTTGGACAAATACGAGATCTTCTCAACTGCGTTGAGAAAGTCACGGCGATTCTTCCAGTCATAAAAAATTGGGGCCCAGTAAATGAACGTGGCAAACTTCCTTGAAATTTAAAAAAAAAAAAATTCAAAAGATCTTCTGGGATTAAGACGGCAAAGACAATAAAACACTTTATTCTGCATTTGATAAAAACTTTGTATATCTCATCTTTCTAAAGTCATTTCTCAACAACTTTATCTCATCGTAAAGGTCGTCAAATGCCTGCAACGCTACAAGTTTGGAAGGGTAAAAATTGTTGATTTTGATCGATTTGGAATGGTACTTGACTGTTGTTTTCATTAGGTCAGAAAATGAATGATTGGACAAAAAGAGTTGACCAATTGGGATCCAACCATCCAATGAAAAAGTTGTTTAAACACTCAGCTAGCTGTAGGGCTTTAAGTATTCTGGCGGATTATACTGGTTGCATCGAAATGGGCTCCAGCATTTCCAAGGCTCTAAGGCCAAAGATTCAGACCAAAGAGCAATGGAGCATCTTCTTCTCATCTTTCCTGAGTCCCTTCCCGAAATATTCAAGGCTCTCATTTGTCAATTTCAACATCTGAGTTTGGGTACGTATGAAAAACAAACCAACGATTACATACCTAAAATCAAGCAACATTTGACATGTGTATCATTTGTTTGTTTGTAGGAAAAACCTCGTAATGTTCTTAAAGGAGGCTGACAAAATGACGAGATAATTACATCATTTCCTACTAATACCCGAAGTGATAATCATTTCCTACATTGTCAGTAGTAGTTGATTTGTTTTCTATAGTGTAACAAATGTTTCTTTGTAGTTATATGATATGGAATGTGGTACAATTTTTATTTATTATTTTTTTTGATAAGCAAATGTGGTACAATTTTTGTATCTTCTTTGAGTTTGTCTGGTGTGCGTAGGGTTGGTGTGCGTAGGGTTTGTTGTGAGTTTAGTGCAGTTGTGGTCATGTCTTAGGCCTGTTATTGGACCCTGACTATGTGGGGTGTTGCAGAGTTTGTTGGATGCGGAATCTGGATTTGGTTTGCTCATGATGCAAAAGCAAGTTCTGCATTGATTTTTTGTCTCTACCCTTTTTCTTGTTTTTTCGGTCTTTTTCCCCTCTTTGTGTTGGCTGCTTGCCAACCCTATCCCTTTTGGGTTTGGATGGCATATGATTGGCCGAGGCTTAGTTGCCAACCTCATTGGGATGTCGTTGTGTCCAAGTTCCCTTTAGTCTTTGTATTCAACATTCAACTATTAAAGTTCTTCTTCGCTGTTCATAACAACAATCCCCAATCGTTGGGGGTGTGGGCGGGGATCACTGGAGACAGATCTAACCTTTGGAGTGGCTACTCTTAGAATACCACTGAAACAGTCGCCCCCTGAACCTCCAAGAACCGAGGAGCTACATGGACGTTTTGCTGCAAAAGCATGCCCCCAAATCAAAGCCGAAAAGCATCAGAGAGGGGTAGGTCTAGAGACCCAAATCAATTTCTGTACTCATTACCATGCTTCCTCCATTCATGGTCTAGAGCATCAGACTAATGACTAATGAGCACGAACATCTTAACCAGCTGAAAAAGTTTGCAGGCCTTGTGCCTTACAAGAATACTTAAGCTACTAACATCTTGACCAAAAAGGAAACCACTCAAAAGCCAAAATCTGCCTAAGATTATGTCAGAACCTTCTACTGAAATAGAAAAGCAAAATTCTAAGACCCTTCCATCTACTACCACTCAATCACAGATTCTCAATCACAACATTATGTCATGCGTCAAATCGTCTATGAGAATATGGGAAGAAAGAAAACGGGGAAACCCTATGACTATTAGGGGTCTTGAATACGCAACGAAAAAAGACATAGGAGAGAAGGGGAAGGGATACATAGAGACGCAGCTCTAACAAACCTAGGAGTTTGAGTCTTTGACACATCTTTGCAAGTCCTATTTATAGAATCTTCAAAATCCCAAAATGTGAAATTTGACAAGTAACCTTATCCTAGCACTTTGTGTGTGCATACTGATGCTCTGGACTATCAATGAAAGAAGTATAGTAATGTGCACATAAATTGATTTGGGTCTCTAAGCCTGCCCTCTCTGATGCCATTTGGCTTTGATTTAGGGGCATGATTCTACAACAAAACGTCCATGTAGCTCATCGGTTCTTGGAGGTTTAGGGGGGCCACTGTTTCAGTGGTATTCTGAGAGCAGCCACTTTGTGCATATATTGCCAAAGGTTAGGTCTATCTCCAATCATCCTCCGCCCATACCTCCAATGATTGGAGACTAGATGGGTTATGTTATGTTGTTGTTGTAACCTTGTCCTAGCACTAACATGTAATGGAAAATTAGACTCATTTTCTTTTTAAAAATACTGAATTGCATAATCATCATATAACCCTGATAGCATTCAATTTGCTGTGGTTTTAGTGTCAACTTTAGCAGCCGAAACAAAGAACAAAACCAATTTAGAATATTTTGATAGATTTTTAGATTCTAGGTTCTTAAAATCAGTTTAGAATAATTGTTAAAGATTCTGCATAATTGATTATTAGAATCTAAAGATTCTGAGAACCTGTGAAAAAGGAAAAAAATTCTCAAAATTTTAAAGTTGGGCTTGGGTAACTTTTGGGAATTCTGCAAGACAAATTTTCAAAAAAGGAATGAAATTCTAATAATATCGCATTTGCAACAAACATATTTCTCAACTTCTACTAAAATCTCGAATCTAAAATCCACAGCGGAATCTGAAGCTAAAATCTAAATTTATATCCACAACTATCGCAAACACGCCCTTAAAAACTCACATCTAGAAACAATTTAAAACCCACCGAAGGTTGCAAGCGAAGCAAATGGCCTCCACCCTCCTAATTGACATGCTAAACTACTAATATGTGATCAAGCCATTAGGATGGAAGGAACAAAGCTCTGCACCAAGCGAGTACCTTTTGTTGAAGTCACAATGCAAAATACCGTGGCACCTGGTGGGCTGCCCGCAACAACTAAAAGCACAAAAAAGAAAGGACCAAACCCAGATTACATGGATAATAGTTCAAACAAAATGCACAAGGATATTGCCAGTAGGGGTGTGCACGGGGCGTGGCGGGTTTGGCCTGAACCTGCCACCCGATCCGACTATGTCGGGTTAAAACCAAAACCGAACCGAGTAGCTGGAAGAACCGTCCGAAAAACCGATTCTTTCGGTCGGGGTCGGGTCCGTCGGGTTGAATCAAAAGAGGCATAAAAATGCAGATGGGAGGAAAAAAGACAAGAAAACGCAGAAAATATCAAGAAAATTGCAGATCGGAGGAAGAAAGGCAAGAAAATGCAGAAAATATACCGATTTGCCGCGTGGGTCCAGTCGGTGGTGCGGGAGGAATGGACGGCCGAGGTCTTCGATGTCGAGTTGATGAGTTACCACAACATCGACGAGGAGATGGTTCAGCTCCTTCAGATCGCGATGGCTTGCGTGTCGAGTCTGTCGATTGTCGACCGTGCCGGATCAGTGGCCGGACATGCCGGAGTGAAGGAGCGTGGGGGTGGGACCTTGGGTGGCTTTGGGCATGCGCCTTTGAGTTTGAAAAAGTGAAGAGTATTTTAGGGTTATCAGACAATTTGAGTAAAAATTTAGGTAAAAACTTGATTTGGTACTACTCTTCCTAGGCCGTAAACGAACCGAATCGAGCCGTCCGGCTCGAGTTCGTTAAGGTACTAGTTCGGCTCGTTAAAATTTTTCAAGGCTCGGGTTCGGCTCGGTTGGGTTCGTTAAGGTACTAGTTCGGCTCGGGTTTGATTCGAACCTAAATATCTTGGCTCGAGTTTGGCTCATTAAACTCAAACGAATGGAGCCAAGCCGAACCTAAGCTCGAATTGAGCTCGTCAAGACTTGGGTTTGGTTCAGCTCGGCTCATTAAACTCAAGCAAACCCAAACTCTCTCATTAATCGTATATAATTTGGGAGAAAAATAAGTTTGAATTATATATACAACTTTAAAAAAAATTATATTTACAAATAGACCCCTATTGAATTATTAATTAAATTTAAGTATAGGTTCGCGAGCCTAACCGAGCCGAATACCGTTAGGCTCAGGTTTGGCTCATTTACGGAACGAGCCTATAATTGAGGTTCAGGTTCAGTTCATTTAGCAAACGAATCGAACTCGAACGAGCTCTTGCCAAACCGAGCCTCGAACAGTTTGCGAACGACTCAGTTCATTTACGGCCCTAACTCCTCCCAGTGGCAAAACGCAACTTTTACCCAAATCTCTGTAGTAAAAGTGCAGGGAATTCATTTGAATGACAAACATGTACCTAAATAGTAGTGAGCAAAAAAGAGCCCTTTCAAATTTGGTGCAAGGTTTGGTTCTCTATCAAATTTAATAAAAGATTTTAGTAAAACCTATATTTGATAGTATAACTTTAGTAAGGAGTGGAGCCTCCACTTTTCGTGGTTTTTACTCAAATTTGGGTTTGAGCCAGGATTTGACGAAGGATTGGAGGTACTCTTATGTACATACTAGTGTCGGGGTTCGTGCTCCGCACGAATCACGTGCTCAGTAAAAAATTTCGAAGCGATGTCGTTGTTTTGAAGATTGGAATATGATGACGTTTGGTACGAAATGAAGGGTTAGTTTTTATACATGCATACATTAAGTAGAAGTTCAATACCAAGAGTAGATCCGTTCGTAGTTGTTCGAATCGAACAACATGGTATGTAATTCTATATGTATATCAGGATTGAGTACTAATGTGTGGTAGGTTGATAGAGCAACCATATTTTGTCGGAAAAATGGCCACAGGTCCCCCCCTTTAATCTTTTTCTGAGCAGCTATGGGAAACAAAAGAGTAAACAACAAGTACCGAATATCAGATAACTATTTTCAGGTTCCGGTTGAAGCCTGCTCACCTCCTCATTGTTTGGCTACCACTATACCGGAACTATGTTCAATCTGCTTTGCAATATGTGATGTTTCGGGTCTTGGAGGTATAGGTTTTGGCTCTTTCCTCTGTTTATGTCATGGATCCCCTTTGTAGATCTCGTATGGCTTTCTTGAATGAATCTCCGATGCTAAAAAAAAAAAAAAAGAACTATCAGGGGAAAAAACCATTGAGAATAAAGAAATTAAGTAGTTGATGTAAGAAAAATGGAAACTGAGATACAATAAGAAACTTGTGGAAAAATCAGGTGTATCTGGGTACACGAGGGATATACACAAGACCGCGAAACTCACTTCCATTCTTAAGATGTTTTGTAACCCTACAAAACATTTTTGTGATCTATCCTCATCTGTACAATCCTCTAAATCTCAATGGCACAAAGCACTTGAAAGCTATTACTACATGAGAGGGGGTCAAAAAAAGGATTTGAACGTAACATAATAGGTCTGTTTCCATCCTTTTCAAAAAGCTCGTGTGCACTACATGCATGTCGCTCCCAGCTTTCCATTCCATTCCAGCTAATGCACACTGATGGCTGCAACACAAAACTCTTCGAAATCCAATTTTCTATATTGGAGAGTGCTCATCTGCGAGATATACAATATACCATTAATCTCATCTTTGAACTCTAAAGAACTAAGGAAATTGGCTCAAGAGAGCATTACCATGTGTGCATAATCTAAAACCCGTGAATCCTTCATGGCTTCCGTGGAGTTCTTTGCCACAGCCTGCTAAATTTAACACTGCTTAGAATAACACGGAAAAGTAAAATCATATACAAAATGAGGAGAGGGGGAAGGAGTGCTTGGAGAGCTAACCGTTTTGATGTTTTGAAGAGAGATATATCCGCTCTTGTTTGGCCCTAAGAGTGTAAACTGTTCTCGAAGATAGGCTAGCTGAGGCACGGTCAGTGATTTAGCAAGGGCCTGTGATTGTGAAGGTGGAATTTCATCAATATTACTTGATTATTCCTAGTGACATGACAAGGAATGAATGCATCCAAATTGTACACGAAGATTGCATACTGGGCATTGGCACGTAAAGGTAACTGCACGTTTGGATATCTTGACATCCATGTTTTTGTACTTTGTACGTCTATCTATAGCTTACCACAACTGATTGGGAGAAAGGCTTGTTTTCTTTGAGTTGCATTGCATTGCATTTACAAACAGCATTTGTCCTCCCATGCCATGCCACTACTTTAGATGCTTTCATGAATCTTCAATTTACTCATGGTAAAACCCGACAATATTACTGGAAATTGGGACTTCTAATTTGTTTTCTGTATGCAGTTACACTTTCGTTCTCTATTAGAGAACCAATATCTCACTATGTAAGTCTTGGTACCATTGAAGAGTGTCGTAGGAAAGCAAATCAAGTAACACTTTCCAGAAGTGTCCACTGAGCAATCAGTCATCATTGCATCTTTGACATCAAGCAATGCTTTTCCTTATAAGTTTGAAGTATCCATGCTTCTTAGGCACCAAGCAATGATTAGTAAATGAATCTCGAAAGTAATATTTTTCCTCGAGATATTACGAATTTTGGAATTACTCTACGCAGCTAGCCTAAATTCAGGAGAAGAAAGGAGTTTCACCCTTTCTCAGTCATCTTTCCTTCTATTTTGGGCGGAATCTGGGATGCGCCGTTTCTGGGGAAGGTAAAATGTGTCAGACTTGGGGAAAAGCGAGAAGATTGACAACAAACAAACATTTTGGTAAAAAAAAAAATGAAAACAAATTCAAGAACCTATCATATTGACTACAATTTGGATAATTTAAAGAGCAAAACTATGGTTTTATGACTACAAAATCAGTTGTAGATAGCTCTTTAGCAAAGTTCTCATTAACAGGGAGTTTATCAAAAGTTGAATAGCATACCCCCAAAGCTGCTTTCCTCAGTGAAGATGAACATATGTAAGCTTTAACACACTTGTAAATTATCATATCCAAAGGAATCTTGACATCATGATAATTTGCCAACCATGGATGACCTAAACATGAAATCAGATAGATCACGAATCATAAGAAGAACTGCAGAACATACTCTAACCAAATTGGCAATTAGTCAAACAGTCAAAAGTAAGAAATTGACTTTGTAAACGAACAGTGCAGAAAGAGGGAACGGTACAACCTATATCCTACAATGTGAATAGTTTTGGTGGGTGGAACTGAAAGAAGAATGTGGTGTGCCACATAACTCGGTATGGACAGCGTACTCTTGTTGATATTATACACATAATTTGGGGTCAAAAACTTTATTTCATCAATTAATACATCAATTTAGATTTTTCATTCAAAAGTTACGCACCTAGTAAAATATCTCTACTTATTACTACCTTCAAACATATAACCATTTCTTTCTATATTTAGCGCTCCCAAGACTTTCACCTCCTTAAATTTTGATTTTCATTATCTAAAATTTCCACTCCAAAGAATCCTTCCTAGGAACAAAATTGGAAAGAATCTGCAATCGGCTAGATAGGTCATTTTGGAACGTACAAGGTTTTGAAATGTAAGTTGCAAAGGGAAAAAAATTGCAAACTGTATTAGCATTATCTAATACAATCAGCTACGGACTACATGGTATTCATTTTTCATCTCTTTATCTAATCATTTCCACAACGTTGTAAAGAAATAAGAAGAGAGCCATAGAGTAACTTACTAAGAGCCTGGGAAGCTGTCAGCCTCTTCCGATAGTTCTTGTTCAACAGTCTCTTTACAAAGTCTACTGCGTCAGAAGACAAAGAAGGCCAATGGGCTTCATCGAAACTTGGTTCTGCTTTAAGAACAGCTCAAAAGATGCTAGATTCTGAGCGGGCCCAAAAGGGTCGACTTCCACATAGAAGAATATTTGCAATGACGCCAATACTCCACATGTCTGCTTCAGGAGCTACATAATATGTCCTTCCCACAATATCATTCAGCCGTTCATCTGCAAAGAAATCTTACATAATCAGATCCCAAGCCAATTTTCTAATAGCTGGAAACGATATGTTTTGGGGAGAGGATTTGACCTAGCTTTACATAATCAGAAAGTCCAAAATCAATGGCCTTTAGTGGGGAATGCTCATCTTTGGAAGTGAAGAGAAAATTCTGAAGCAGGATATAGAAGCTCAAGATCAACAACAAGAAGAAGAAAAACGAGACAATTAAAAGTGACATGATTTAAAAAACACACAGGTACAATAGGAACTATTTTGTCCATCTTGTGACTGCTTCTTTTCGATCCATTATTGAATCATCGCTCCAATAGATCTCTTCACCACAGGTAGTGGTAGTTTAATGTAACTAACACCATATACTTGGAATTTACAATTATCCGACCAAAATCTAGATCATGCAATCAAAATAACCTCACTAATGGAAGAGACAAGATCGTATTTAACACAAAGCAATTAAGGTTAAGCAACAAATGAAAAGTTGACATGCAAATCCAAGAGCCTAATCTGCTGTTAAAATTATATATATATATATATATATATATATATGGGAATGGTTCAATGAACACCCTAATAAAACACCCAACGGGGACACCCAAAATCTCAATCTGATAGTTCCCAATTGAATTTTTATGATCCGAACAAAAAAATGTGCAGAATGTGATTTTAAGGGTGTCGCGAGAAATTAACAAAAAAATGACCGAAAGGGCTTGATCCGAACAGTTATTTGAACCGTTCAAGAAATAATTGTTCAAAACTGTTAGATCAAGCCCTTCCGGTCATTTTTTGCTGATTTTTAGCGTGTACCATTAAAAATCACATTCGATCACATTGAGCTGTTTCGGATCATCAAAATTTGATCGGGGACCATGGGGTGTTTTAAAAGGTGTCCGTTGGGTAAAAACACGCCTTTATATATATATATATATATATTTATTTATTTATTTATTGTCACACAGAAGCTTTTCCATCCAAGTCGCAACAGTTTAATTACGTTGACAATTCACGGCATAATATCAGCGTACAATAGCATGAAAGTGAAATCTCATGCTACTTAAAATATAACACAAGCGGATCATAACCCAGGGGTGTATATCCGACGGGCTACAGCTATTTGTGTAAATGCTATAACTGATTTGATAGTATATTTCACTATCTCACTCAAGTACCCAAGGCAAAATATTAAATCCTCCATAATTTTAAGGTTTCTGTACTACAAGAAGTCGACGATAAAAAGAGAGCACAACCAGCGCCATCCATGTAGCTTAGAAACAACTAACGTGGAGATGCAATTTTTGACAAAGTAAGTACTTGACTAAACAAAAGCATATATTACAATGTTATAGCTAAAGCAGCACCATAGAAGGAGAGGTTAAATGTAATACTGACACAAAATGGAATCCCCTTCAAGCGTCTGAAACCAGGAGGGGGTTGAAGTTCAAGTAACGGCTTACGAGATGTCGTATTTTTCGGGGGTTTAAGCCTTTTAAATAAGCTAAATAACTGTGCCATAAATGAAAATGTTGGAGTTCATTACCTCAGGCGAACAACCCCTTGGAGATGACAGTAGGGAACCAAATATCTGAACCATGACTTCCTTTGCATCATCTTCAGAGTATTTTCCACCTCTAAAGAAACAAAACACAGTATTTAGTGGGAAAAAGGCTGCAGAATGGGACAGAGAGAGCCATTAAGAGGAATAAGATATGAATATGGTACCTAGAAAGGATTCTATCCAATAATTCACCTCCTGTGCATAACCTGGAGAACATAAACATCACACGTTGTAAGCTTCAAAATTTAATGTTACAATCCACATCTTAGACAATATAGAAATACAATTGTCCTTACTCAGAAGTGGGGAAATAAACATAAACAAGAGAAAATGCACATGCAACTCATTAGCCGTTCCTCTGTTCCCCCGTTTATCCCACACTACCATCATACACACCCGACACATGAGAGAGAAGGTCCGGTGAACATTAACAGCTCGGTTCAAAGCATTGACTCAGTAGAAATCAACTTGACACATTTGCTATTTGGTAAATGCCCGCTCATTTTAGTTCCTCAAAATTTACACCATGTTTGGAAGTTGCGGAAGGGAAGGGAAGGGAAAACAGTCTAAGAAGGAAATCGTGAGGAAAGTGTAAGGAAAATATTACTGTGCTCAATACTTTGTTTCAATGTTCTAAAAACTGCTAGGCACAATATGCCAGTCAGGATGAAAGGGCGCCGAGGCCGACTGGCACCTAGAGAGTAAAAGGTTTTTCCACTTCATTAAAAAAAAAATCCCCCCTGAGATTCTTGTACATGGAGGAGAATCCCTAAAACTGTAGAGAACCAAAGATTATGAGATCTTTGGCGCATTTCTGCTAAGAAATGAAATTTCTTTGGACTTGGAAAGAGTTTTTAATAATTAGATTTTCCTAACATCGGCTAGAAGGGATCTCGTATCAACTTTACTAATCCGGAACTTATGCGTTTTTCTGCCAATTCTGAATGGATTTTGGTAATACTCCTTATCTTTTTGTGTGTATGTGTGCGCGCGCTAGCATGCATCATCCAACAATGACTTCCCTATAAGCCATCCTAGTCAGATTTTACAAATTGATTCCTTGATTTGCCACTTGAACCTAGAAAATGTGAATCATCATGTGATGCTGGAGAACCTGGAAGAATGTGAAGTATTAAGCCTGTGATTCTGTAGAGCACGGCCAAAGTTTCATTACTCTTTCCTTTCAGGTCATTTTGGGTATATCGAGTCACCGATTCCTATATATCATCCTTCCCATGTGAGCGAGCCAAAGGGGTTGCCTAACTCATCGTGTTTAAACTGCCTAAAGACAAAGAATAGGAAGGTACTCGATATTCTGAATTTCTTTCACCCTACCGGTTTTGCACATCATCCAACAATGACTTCCCTATAAGCCGTGTAGTCAGGTTTCAAATCCATTCCCTAGCTTGCCCCGTTACACCTACATCCCAGGTTACAAAATTAACGAAAAGCAAAAGAAAAGCTAGTAAAATGAACGCATTAAGTATTCACGTTTTCTGTTATTTGTTACTGGTAATTACGCTGAAAAATCCAAAAGGAAGGGCCCGGACATTCTGAGTGAGGTTTTGTTTTTTTACTTACCTTTTTAATCCTTGAAAACAAAGCAAAGGGTGGAGCTTTCCCTATTCTGTGCTAGAGATGATGCTACCGCGACATCATTTTCTTTGGTTTAGTGGTGCAAGAGTTGGATTTTTTGGTTTTTGCACTTATCTTTTGAATTCTCGAATAAAAACAAAAGGGCAGAGCTTTCCCTATTCTGTGGCAGAGATAGTGCTTGAACCCACAGGAATGATCACAAATTGTTGACATCAAAAAGTACAAAGATCATGGAATTGGTCCTCACACATCTCTCATTTTTTTGGAAATTCGATTTCAGCACTGAAAATGTGACCTCTTTGGGGTGTCTCCTAAAGCATGAAGCTGATTTCATAAGGAGCAAAAAATCTACAACCAATTAGTCAGACGTATGGTTTTCTTTCCCTAGAGTTAGCTTAACAGATTCTCTAAAGTCTTACCGCATAAAAACCACACATCAATCAATCGACCAGACCTCAACCCAAAAGAAAATAAGGGGAAAAAAACTCACAGGATTTGCTGAGTTCTGAAAGCACCGACGACTCTATCCTTGGAAGACATGTTTGGCAACCCAAACAGCTGAGAACTGATATCAGCAGCAGATAACTCTGTCTGAAAATCCCTTGGCATCCCACCATAATTGGAAAGCAAGTTCCAGAATCAAAACCCCTCGACAACAATGCATCAGCAAGCTTATAATATCGACATTACCTGCAAAGTGAACATTGTTTCTGGACTGTGACTGAACATCCCCCTCCATAAAAAACAAAGAAGAATAATCAATGATCCCGCACTACAAGAACAGAAAAACAAACAACGAAAATGGTATACAAGAATGGATCTCCTATCTAATTCTATTTGAATAGAACACTCCCCATGAAATGGCAACTATACCAACAAAGTTATGATCCACAGTCAAAATTCATAAATGCATAATCCAAAATTCAATAATAAACCTCCCAAACGCCCTCCAATTATCAAATACAGCATTTGGGTTGCTCTTTTAAAGTACCTTTATCAGATCAAATAGAAAGGTACCTTTTTTGCATAGAAATCACCTCTTACCACAAGCTATCACACAATCTTGTAACCCCAGCCTATCGAACTCTTATAACCCACAAGTAGTTTGATACAACATTTGCTATCGAACTCTTATAACCCACAAGTAGTTGATACAACGTTTGCTTTGGTATTTTTCAATTCGCTTCTATTTTATTTTCGTAATCTGTCAACTACTATTCTCCCGATTGTTCCAGCATTTGAGAACCAGAGTTATTGCTTTTATCTGTATCTCTGTAAAGTCCATGTCAAAACTTGCCTTGATTTATAACTTTACAACCGCCCATATATATTAATAATGGTAATCATAACCAGAGTTCGAGAGTCTGCTCAAAGGGGATTGTCTTTGCAATAGGCTAAAATATTGCATATTTCTTTACCAAATCACATAGGCAATATGAACATCCCCACCCCCAACTAAATCTATGTTATCCGTCCTCACTGACGGTGCTCAAATTTCAACAATTCAAGCATAATCAAGTGCTACTAATATAGAAATGCATAACACGACACAAATATACTTAAAACAAAATTAGAAGCACCCCAATCTATAACCGAAAAGGAAACATGATCGGAAAAAACAGAGACGGAAGGATTTAACGGCTTGGTCAAACATATTGGCGGCGTCTTCGTATTTGCAATTGGGGCCGAATAGGACCTAGCCACTGAGCTTCTTCTCGGCTTTCCTCCCGAAATCTTCTCCTCTCGCATGGATTGCGAGAGGAGTGGAGATGCTCAATCAACTTTGGGTAAAAAATTGAGTAAGGAGTGGAGATCGGGAAAGCAGGTGGCAATTGGTGTTTCTTGTTCTTAAAAAGCCCAAATTTGAGAAAACGGACACAGTTAATGCTACGCCTATTCGGCTCAATTAGTAAATTAAATCTCGAAATATCAAAGGAGGTCACAAATTTAAGGACTATATATTCAATAACATGCATACGCTAAGAGAAAATATCTCAGCAAATCATGTGCAGCACAGTTTATTAAACGACCGAGGGTATGTATAGCTACCACTGAAGATGACAGAGGTAGAAAAGACAATAGTAAAAAGTCCAATGGCTAAACATACAGCATAAATTAGCAAAGAGAAATTAGCTCAACAATTAATAGGCAGCTACTTAAGCTTCGAAATCCGTTACTTTCATCTGGAAAATCAAAGTATTCCAAGGCATACTCAATGTGCCCTTTTCTCCAGAAAATCTCTTTTATCTAATGGAATGTACAAAGATGGTGTAAGTGCATGTAATTCTACTACTCTCGAAGATCACATCCCACACAATAAAGAATGAAGTTCCTCCAATCCCAAATACAAGACAGGAGATCAGTCTGTTATATTCTAATTAAGTAGAGAAAAGAAGGAATTATAAAATTTCAAGCATAATGTCCAATGTTGCTCTCTCCAATGAAAACAAAATCGCTTCATTGAATCCTACTAAATCAACTTGACATATTATGTTCAACAGAACATGGGTTTTAGATGTTAGGTCCTAAATCATGAAAACATCCAAACCAAAAGGTTTAATTTATTTCCAATTCCTAACTTTAGCAACCAATGATGGAATAAGGATCTACGGAAGCAGGTCTAGGGTTTTGTATATCTAGCAAGAAGTGACATTGTTGTTTCAATAACTGATGAGAGAAGTTGCTTCAGAATTGTAATATTTGGTAAGGCAGAGTGACTTATGATATTTGATAGAATCCCAGTGTGCTAGAGTATCCAGCAAATTTAGTGCTATATTAGCTTTCCCAGTGCAGGTCAAGAAAATAATGGATCGGACACAAGAAATAATCAAACCGGCATGGAAGAGAATACGAGTTTGTTGGTCCCTATGCTGATTGGGAAAGGGCTTCAGCTTATAAGGACATGACAGTGAGTCGAGATTAAGTCAACCAATTAACAAAAAGAGGACTTGCTAGCAATACTCCAGCTTGAACTGATAATGCATCAATAAGTCATTGCAGGAAGGCGTGTTTTGTTTTACATCTATACTACTAAAATATTCAATGTATCTACTATTTAGGATACTCAGCTTTTTCTGCAACCCTAATTTCAAAAAAAAAATCCCCAATTCACATGTTATTGGAACCCTAATTCCAAACAAAATCCCTAATTTCATATCAAAACGGAACCCTAATGTTTTTGGGTTGAACATGTTATAGTGGGAAACTGAAAATCTACCTCATACAGAGAGAGAGAGAGCGTGGTGTGGCGTCGGTTGTGGTGGTCGTCGGTTGTATTCGTCAATGCTGAGCCAACCAGATTTCGCCTCTTGTGGTGGTCGCCGGAGGTGGAGGCGCCGCCGATAGTTCTGGTCGTCGGTGCTATTGGTCGACGGTGGTGGTGAGTTCGCCGCCCTCCCACCACCACCCCTCTCTCTCTCTTCGTTACAGTCCAGAGGACCAGAGAACGTATTCACCGTTCGTTCAAGACGATCTCACAAACAGCAAAAAATCTACAATCAATTAGTAATTGACGCATGGTTTTGCCAATCGACCAAACCTCAGCCCAAGAGGAAATAAGGGGAAAAGGACTCACAAGATTTCGTACAGTTCAGAAACAACCGACCATCGACCATATCTGCGCCGTCCTGGTATCTGATTTTAAAGCCGAAGAAGACCCAGCCGTTGACCTCATCCCTAACTTTGCTCTCCAAATCTCCTCCTCCCACAGCCAATCGGCCATCATCTCCTCCAGAACGCCCGACCGGTCGCCTGCCGCGGAGATGGCGATGCACGGATGGATGGAAATGGGAAATGGAAGAAAATGAAGACAAACGAACGGGAAAAACAGGAAAAGCCTTGATTCCAGGCATGCCCACGTGCTCACAGTAAATTGATGATGTAATTTTACCGGGATACCCCCAACCCCAACACCACTACGTGACAAAATAATATAGAAAATTCGGGACGCAGACGGAAAACATCGAAAGTCCGAAAACCCGTTAAAGTAATTCGTAAATAACCCAAATAGTGTCGATGGCCCACCACTTTTGGGCGTGAAATGACGGAAATGCCCAAAACCCCAAAGAAGTAATTTCAATCAGCTAGTTTCTGAAGTCAAGGGTACAATCGTCCAGAGATGGCAAAAAAGTGTAAGCCACTTCTAGGAAGTCCATTCCTTTATAGGCGCCTGTGGATATGACTATGTCTGTATATATGTATAGGGTCGGGTCAGGTCGAATCCGATGGGTTACTTGGACGCCGACCTGAACCTGAACCGAAAACAGGAAAATCTGCACATTCCAACCCGCACCCGACCGAGACACTGGTTCGAAACCGATCGAAATCCTTCGAGCCGAGCCAGGTCCGCGGGTTGGCTGGTATTTTGCTCTCCCCTAGACATTGGTATTAGATAGGCCTGTCAATGGATCAGATTGGATCCGAATCCGATCCAATTCCAACGTTGCTTGAATCCGATCTGAATCTGAATTTCATGTATCCGGTAATAGCAATCCGATCCAAACTTTATTTTCAAAACTTTTCTTTTGAAAGTTTCATTATTTCAAAGCTAATAAGCCGATAACGTCATATATTTATGTTTTCATACAGGTCTGCAAATAAAAAGTTTAATACGCACATAAATACGTTCATAAATATATAAAGTGATAGAAACATATGCATAGTAAGTTTTTAGTTATCTTATAAATGTTTATACTTGTACAAATTCTAAAATTTTCATTATGCGTATAAATAAAATTCTCTTGATATAAATATACTTCAGGTTCGCGAGCCAAATACCGCTAAGTTCATGTTTGACTCATTTATGAAACAGCCTAAAATTAAGGCTCGGGTTTGGTTCATTAAGTAGACAAATCGAACTCGAACGAGTCTTTACCGGGTCAAGCCTCAAACAGTTTTCGAACAACTCAATTCATTTATCCATCCGCTGGTTCTTATTTTTTAAATACTTATTTTTCATTTACGAGACAGGTCATCTCGTCTACAATACATCACCTAGTACAGATTTGAAAAATAATTATTTTATAAAAAATTAGTCTTAAGTCCATTATATGAATTTCACAAGCCAACAAGTTCACTTATTAATTTTTTTTAAAGAAAGCTGATTTTGTCGCTCCCCTATTTATTTTTATTATGGTGAATTTACTAAGACACATTTACATTTGGAAAGTGAGAAAAAATTAGCATGATATGCAAGGGTATTTTAGTAAATTCACCCAAATAAAATAAAAAGGAGTGACATTAACAAATAGAAGAGTGGCGAAATAAAGTGTTCATTTTGAAAAGTTGGCCTAGCCATAAGATATAATTGAACTATAACATCGCTGCCGGTTTTCTAAGGCTTGACCACTTCCAACCGCTCACATCGTGGTTGTTATGCGTATCATCGTCACCCCTCAACTCCTCGTTGTAAAGTGCATCTCTGACAAGGCTTGCCCAGACCCCTTCCCTTCTCTCCATATCTCGTCCATTCCCACTCAGATCCTCATGTATTGTTGTCGCGCCAATATAGTAATACCGTACGTCGGTGGTGAGTACTTCTATTTCCCCTTCCATCTCTCTAACGATTTGATGATAACGGAATAAAAAACAAAAGCAATCCACTAACCCGAGTTCATCCTGCTCCGGTGAGTTACTGTAGTTGGTGGAACCGTGGAAGTAGAAAACTAGGGCTGTAAATTGAGGTTGTGTTCCACGAACTAAAACCCTAAAACTCTAGAGTTGGCCTTGATGGAGCGGGTCGTTACAAGCTCGATCATGAACCTGGTGTTTTTTTCCCATCGTATCGTAGTTCTGATACCACTGATTGTTGGGAAATATCCGACCCCACCCGCAATGGAAGCGCAACAAAAAGAGAAGATCACACTACAAGAACAAAAGGAGCACGAGAATATGCGTGGTTCGAACTCAATGCCTACTCCACGAGAGAGACAACAATTTTCACTAATATTGAATGAATACAATGAGATATAAAATACCCGACCCAAGCCCAAACTCACTTATATTTTTATCTCTCCCACATTCACCAATATTCTCACACTATTTTCTCTCTCACACAAAACTTGTAGACTACTATTTCTGGCCCCTATTTTCACAACTCCACGGCAAAAAGCCCCCTTAAATACACAACATTGGCAAAAACACAGAAAACTCTTCAACTGCCTAGAAGGATCTAGAGCCAACCACAACAACAATCATTCTACAATCACACCCAAATACCCAAGAATAGAATATTTTAGATAACTATACCATATAGGAGCATATACGTGCATATTAGGAGTATACAGAGCATTTCACATGCGGACCACCTAAAATGTAGACTACTCAGCTGCCGTTAGATTGTCTTTTGAATGGTCAGAATTCGCGGATAATCTGTTCGCGCGAATAAATTGTCTGCGAATCCTGACCATTCAAAACACAATTCAACGGTCATAACGGTAATCCACATTTTAACTTAAAATGCGGTGGTCCTTAGGAGAAACGGACTATGGAAGTATATATCTATCTTGTGATTTGTGAGTGATGCTATCTGCATTCTGCACTATGGAGTACAATGGATCCAAGCTGGAATACCACACTTGACTGCCCACTAGCTATGTGGGGTGGTGGGCGGGCCTTGGGCTAGCTTCAACTACATTATCACAAATCCCACTATAAAATTTGCTTAAAGTGAATTCTTTACACCGCCGGTATAAATATTTATTTCCTCCAAATTAATTATATTGCGCCACGTCACCATGTTTTATTGATTGAGACCACTGTTTTGCAACGTGACACAATGCAATTGATTTGGAGGAAACAAATATTTACACCAACGATGTAAAAAATTTATTCTCTTGTTTAAAATGGTGTTTGGTAGATGCTCCACATTACTAGTAAAAATTAATTAATAACTTAAAGTTTTATAACTAGTAAATATAAGTCCCACAATAGTTGGTATGGAATGGATCGTCATTTTAACATAATATTGAAACCTCTCCGCTTAATAACTTAAGATTTTTGGTTGAATCCAAAGTTTCTACAACGTTAAACCTCATAACTTACAAGTGATAATGGATGTCTACATAAACTTATATTATTCTCCCAACACATTCATTTGAGGGTTTTTTGGGATTCTCTCCATTCTGTTAGAAAAAAGTTTAGCCGTAAGAGCACATGCAGGTCCCGTTTCGCTAAGGAATTTATTCTATTTTACGAGACAAATCATTCTCTCATAACATATTATCTTCAATTTAAAAATTAAGTAGTACTTATTTTTTCAAATAAGTACTTGCTTTAATTAGTAGGACATACCCGCAGAATGATGGCAAGGTATGTGAATGTGTCCCTCCTCCGAACGTTCCTTTTTTGTTCTCATTTGGTTCCAAATTATTCCCAGCCCATTTTGTTTAGAAAAGTCTTTTACTATTTCAATTTGATTAGGTTTTAACTTAACAGATCCAAAAGCGGCCCAACTTTACTCATAATTATCATTCTCATAACTGAATGGAACCCACTGGAAAAAGTTTAATATAAAGAAGACAACGCTTAGGGTGACCGTAAAATGATTAAGTACGCAAAGATCACTGTCGAGGTGGTAGTTCAAGTGATTGGAGCAGCTAAGTCTGCTCCTATCTCACTGATCTTGAGTTCAATACTTGGGACCTAATGGTCGGGAGAGGGGGCTCCAATTTAACTTGCATTTTGATAAGGGTTTGGTGACGAAGCCAACGTCGTGGCGATGGATCAATAAATATTCCTCCCTGGCCGGGTTAGCTATAACTCAAATCCGAACTTTTGATCAGATTGAGAACAATTATTAATTGATCAGGAGTTGCCACGCTAATTCAATCAAACGCACCCTTTTATTTAATTAACCAGAAAAGTAAGCAAAGATCGGACTGTAGCTAAGGTTGATTATTTCTTCCACTAGGGTACCAGAGGCAGTGGGGCTGTGTGGATTAGCACCCGTGATGTTACGCAAGTCCGGGGTTTCATGTGGTCCAAGTTTATCAAACCTAATACTATATCTATATATTAGGCTTGGGACCTTGGGTCCTATCTTCTTTTTTAAAGGAATTAGCATTGGAGTGCCATTGACTCCGTTCAGCTAAGGTTTTCATTTTTTGAGTACTTATTTTTTGCTTTACTAAATAGGTCATCTACATAATAGGGGAGGAGGGATTTTTGAATCTTATGTGCTACATAAATCTAACGGTCTAGAGTGATCCATTGAATTCAACGGCGTAGATCCTAGGGTTGGCCATTTTTTGACAAAATCCAAATCAATCAATCAATCAATCAAAATCAATCTCTCTCTCTCTCTCTCTCTCTCTCTCTCATGTTTATTTCAAATCCGATTCCAAAACTCTCTCCCTCATGTTTATTTCAAATCGGATTACAAAACTCTCTCATTCTTTAAAACCTAATTATATAATAGTAATTGTTCCTTCTTCTTTTTTTCGGGTTTGAAATTTTTTTAAGCATTCAGAACTCTAGAAATTTTCAAGGTGTTTGTAAGAATACCTAGATGGAATAAAGAAATATACATCTACCTTTTGTTTAGTCTCCTTTCGGTCCTTCACCTAACAGTTCGACCTAATTTCGTCATGGTCAATAGTAACAATAGATAACTGATTTTAAATTGATCTTGATTATATTGCATCGTACCTTTAAATACAAACAATTGAAACTTTTAAAAAGTAAATTTTGAGCCATGGCCGATGTTCGAGCCATGCCTTTAAGCACGGGCATGCACTAGTTCTCTTACAATACATCACTTTTAATTCAAAAAATAAGTACTTATTTCTTTTGGCGAAACAGGGTGGGTTAATACTTATATGTGTTTCCTCTATTTTCGCCGCCAAATTAATTTGGGTATGAACAACTTACCCTCCCTATGATTTGTATGCATCCCAAAAACCTTGTGAGATTATATGTTTGTTGCATATTTAATTAGGACTTTAAAAATTATAACAAAACAATAAATGTGTGATTTTCTGCAGTAATCTAATTGATCAGTAAAATAGATGGACCCCATGAATATGAAGTAAGTCGTTACGTACTTCTGACTTGGGATTTTTTTAACCATAGGACCACAAGAAGGGAATATTCTGAAATTAGTACTGGATAAAATAGAGGGAGGGAGGAGAATATGATAACAAAAATTCTAAAACTACACAAACACTTCAAGGATTATACAAGCACACAAAAAAAACTCACACACAACTACAAGGGGCCACACACTCCGAAAGACAGCGGCGACTCCAGGATTGTCGAACCATGGGGTCATTTATATAAGCATAAATTCTCTTACCAATTAAATAAAAAATCAATTGTAATGACAATTAATATCTAGTTTAGACCAACAAAAAAAAATCAAAAGCTCAACAATCATTTCACTAAAACTATAATCTTCTTTTTAATTTCACCAAAAGTCCAACAGTTGCATTCGATGGGTTTCGTTTTTTGAAATTGCTGCATGAAACAACCCTTTATGGCCTATTTGTTTTGGGATTTTGGATAATGAGTAGAAAAAAATAAATAAAAAAATGAGAGTAATAATTGAAAATTTTTTATTAGAAACGATACACAAAAAAAGTGTCCTATATATATCCAAAATCTCAAAACGAACATGCTATCTTGTGTCTATGGGGTGAGAAGATGGAGAGTGATCAGCGGTGACAGTGGTGGTAGAGGGGTGGAGAGGACCCACCTGAATGGCAGTTGCTACCTACCTAAAATATGAATTTTGATAGGAACTTTTGCCCCTCCTAGAGGTGGATTAATGATGAGTATTTTTATGATTTTCCGCTTGACAAAAAAAATGATGAGTATTTTTACAATGGAATTGGAATTGGCCTTGTTGACAATGACTTCTAAACGAATCCAGAGGTGGACTAACGATATTTTTACACCTTCCTGTGTTTTCAGCTTTGATCGATAATTACTGAAAACATGTGGGATGCAATATGAGAACTACTCGATCTTATATAAAAAAGAGCAAACCCAGTACACGAGATTCCTGTCATTGCGAGGTCTGGAAAAGGGTTGACGTACGCAGAGAGGTTGTTTCCAGGACTCGAACCCATGAAGGTTGCAATTAATGGAGCAACTTTACTGTTGTATCAGACCCACCCTTCTGGGATGAGAAGTACATGCGCTCGAAAATTTGATGGTACACCGTCTTAGTAGAATGATTTAAAAAAAAAAAAAAAAGGTGTCGGTCCGACCATCAATGCTATATACAAAGATAGTAGATATTTTCGTGCTTTGATGTGGAGGACTTGCATGTATAGATTTGAACTTGGTAATGTTTTCAGTGATGTTGATATGATTTGAATTCAACTTTTGTCACACATCCAAATTCCAAATACACACAAGGATGGTACCGCTGAAATGGGTTGGAAAACAAAATGGTAAGCAGTTCAAAAGCAGCTAAGGCCCTTCCAATCACTTTTGGGAGATAAAAGTAATAAACCCCAGTTTGGCTAAGTTGGCATGAGAAATCAATAAGTTCTTGTCCTACATGAAGTTGCTATATTCAAATTTTACGGAGGCCAAACATTCTAAACCTCGGGACCACAGAAGGGTTTGCCAGGTCGTTAACTTTAAGACACCGATATTAGTCGAGGTGAATGTAAGTTAGGCTGGGAACTAAACCATAGTAACATATAGGTTATCTAGTCCACCTGCATGTGATCGATAGCAACAGTAAAGGCTAATCTTAGCTTTATTAGTTAGTAGCATGTTATTTAGTACTACCTACCAAACTAGAAATTAATATCATACCAGCAGAAACAGGCCATCACAACACCAACCAAACCTAATAAAAGAATTACTACTAAATTGGTGGCACCTTTTCTAAAAGTTAAAAATGGTCCCAATAATAATTATAGCCATGCGGCACCATTGATTATGCTACTACCTCAATTTGGAATTACATGAATTTGTCACCCACGAAAGTCCATGGCTTGTGGGCTATGTTTTTTGGATTTTATAAGCATGCATGTATGTGACCATGTTGCTGTTGGGCCACTTTACTCTCCCCACAAGGAGAGGCTTCCACGTGATTAGAAGTCGTGACCAAACGAGGGGTTACTTCAGTGGTTAAGAATTTGGACTTGATTGGATAAGGACCAATCCCATCATTTCCACCCCGTAGGAACTACGAGATCACCCCAAGGATGCCTTCGGCATCCAAGGGTCACGGACCGACCATAGAACCCTGCTCAATAAGTGGAACGCATTAGCTGTCCGCTCTCAGGTTGGATAGTAAAGATCGGAGAAGGGCAATCACTCATTCTTAAAACCAGCACTCTTAAGACCAAAGAGTCGGGCCGGGGGAGGGGGAAGCTCTCCGTCCCTGGTTCTCCTGTAGTTTGGATCCTCAAGAACCATAAGAATCCTTAGTTAGAATGGGATTCCAACTCAGCACCCCTTGAGTGAGATTTTGAGAAGAATTGCTCTTTGTAGAGCACAATACGATGAAAGTTGTAAGTTGTGTTCGGGGTCAAGGTTCAAGTCCCCATGATCTCTCAAGGTTATACATACTAACCCCTTATTGGTGGACCTTAGTTTCAGTCCCGACATTGATGAAGTAGGATCGTCAACAAATTTGTGATGAGACAATATTATTATTATTAATAATAATAAAAGAGTCGTGCTGTCTCATACTATTGGCCACCATCATGTGATCTGGCCTTTTCATCAATTGGAAAAAAAAGATGAAACGATGATTCCGACTTTTGACCCTCAAATACTCCGTACCCAAAAAAATGTTTGTATATATAGGTTTTTCGGTGATAATTGACCTTGAAAGATCTCTAATTAAGATTTTAATGCGATTCAACAGTCGAAAATGCACTAAATAATGGCATACGCATTTTTTAGAACATAACATTTTTAAATCCCACTTTTGAGACCCTTCATAAAATGGTGGTGTAAACTGTAATGGTATTTGTTGCAAAGTGTAGCAAATTGGATAAAAAGTAATATTGTCAAAGTATTAGCAAACCTGTTTGTTTGACTGGATATAGTTAGAACTGCTTGACTAGCTACTTAAATTTTATTTAGTTTGAGATTACAAGATCAATCCTCTTTTCTGTTCGAGTACAACAGAAGTAAAAGTTGGCTATCTTATCTTACATGGTACATGCCAATTTAGAGCGATTTAAGACTATGACATTTCTTCTTTGTTTTTTCCCCCTCTTAGAACTATAAGGACTTCACATGATTATTCCACAGTTGCGCTTTTTCTGGTGATGCCATGTGAATTATATTATGACATTAGTGACATCTCGTTTGGTTTTCCAGTTAGGGATGACAATTGGCCCCGCCCCGCCCCCATCCCAACCGGGCAGATTTTCATCGAATTTTGGGGTACTGAGCGGGTTTGGGGGAAAATTAGAAAAACTCGATCGGAGTCGAGTAGGATTCATTTTGATATTATCCTACCCCTTTTTATCTGCCCTGAAGTGTTTTTATATATAATAAGATTGTATTTCGACAATAATAAACTTGTCATTATACTTAAATAATTGTAGTTTGACTCTTATATTTTCACCATATAGCTATTTCCTTCCATTTTGATTTTATGTTAAATTTTCGTCCTTTTTTCTTGCAGGCCAGGGTGAGGATGGGTGCGTCCAAGAATTACACGGTCAAGGTTGGGTCTCGAGGTCGGGGCTGTGTGGTATTTTTCGAGTCGGACTGGGTATGGCAAAACCCTCTCCACCCCAGTACCACATTGCCATGCCCATGCCTAGATTTCCACTTTATACAAGAGTTTTATTGGAAGGAGAAATGCAGCTCATGTATCATTTTCAATTCTTTGTAGATCCAAGGGGGGAAAAAAACTTGAGAAGTGTGAGAGGGACATGTTTGTTTTATGGGGTAGAACAATTGAGTTAATTTTAGTTGAATGTCTCTTTAAGAATGTTTCATGATACACAAGTGCTAATTACTCCAACTGCTTTAACATTGACGGGTGACCCAATGAGAATTGAATTTGATGCCTCCGTTTCATATTACTTCCCCACTCACTTTAAGTGTCCATTAAGTTCACTTTCTTTCTTTGAGGATAATACAAAAGGGGGGTTCACTTTCTTCAACCAACCCGGCCCCCCAAAATAGGTGAAGTATTGAGTATTATCGGAGTACCAAGTGGCATTGTCATGCAGTATATTCGGTGAATAAAATATCGTTGCCACACAATGCGGGTAACTCCTTATCTCCTAAGCGTCTAACAAAAGTGAACGATTATGTCTCTATCGGATACTTGCCACTACGTAAATAGTTGGGAGTATCACGCAGACAAGGCCACGTGGTACCCTGGGAGTGCTGAATAACTACTCCAAAAAATCTCCAAGGTTCAAGTTTCACGGAGGACCAGGGCTATAGAAAATCTCTGAACCCCATGTGCTTACTCTAACACCCTCCATTAATATCCCTGGTCATGTAAACAATGTTAGGAAAAAAAAAATAATTCAAGTTATGAGTTCAAAATTACGAGGCCCTGCTTGTTAGTAGTTGTAAAAAGTCAACTTGTGATTATTTATATGTGTAATCTATCTGAAAATCTGGCATTAACCCCCAAAATGTAACGTACAAAGTAATTAGGTTCGACTTCACTTCTTCCGACCATTGAACTAATCGGACAGAAAATCAATTATGTGATTCAATCTTTTCTACTTAGTTCGACAAGGACGGAAAGCCCGTTTGAATCGTATAATGAACTTAAATATGGTTTGGACTGGGCAAGACATTTCAGACCGAGAACGTCCATTACTATAACAGTTTGAATTCATTCAAAAATTCTATTGTAGAAATAGACGGTCCATACATGAACTCTCAATAGACGGGAGAGAATCGATTTCCGGGATCTTATCGGTCGCATTAGTAATGTCGTTGGCGACTGTTTGGCGCGGAATCTTAATTTATTTTATTTATATTTTTCCCTCTTACCCCCCTCTATGACCCTATATTTCCCCCATCTATGGGGTCAAGTCAACCCTTCTGCATTTCCCAATTCCCAGTGTTTACTCGCCCGTGAAGATCGCGGGCATCATCGTAATAAAATCAAGTACCCCAAGGCCTTTTCAGTCATTCCAACAAACATGCACTCAATATTTGCGGGACTTGTAAATACTTACGTGTCCGCTCACATCCATGGGAGACAGAAAGGCACACAAACACATAGACCCACAGAGAGAGAGAAGAGAGAAGAGAGAGAGTGAGAGAGAAGAACGGAGACAAGCACCGAAGCCGAGAGCGAGCGAGAGAGAGAGAGATTGAGGTGCTTATCTGGTGCTCAAAGTCCTTCTGTTTCAGAAATCTCTTTTTGGTGGATTGCAGGAATCTACGTCCTTGGTTCTCTTCGATTCATCATTTCTTCGGTCTATCCACTTGAAAAAAACAGAACAAAAATCAAGAGGAGATTTCGGAACCCTGGACAATCGAAGGTTTTGCGTTGGATAAAGGTACAGCTCTCCTCAACACCACCTCGTTTTTGTCGACATTTGCACACACATGAAGCAATGCATTCTTGTAGTAGTTGTAAAGAAATGTGTACACATACTGTACTGAATGGATGATAGATAATAGATTAATGCGGTCGATTTGGATTGCCGCGAAACACAGTGAGGCCAGCGGTTTCACCAAATTTCAGCAATGCATTTATTTTTATTTTTATTTTTTTTGCTGGAGCTTCCTTTTTGTTGATAGATCTAGTCAGAACGTAGATTATTCTATTTTGTTTTTGTTTCGCCTTTTTCCCTTTTATTTTCCCAGTTGAAAAAGAGAAGTCAAGAGGCGTCTTGCGTAATCCTCCAGATTTATTGACTCATTTTCTGAACTCAATTGCAGTTGAATTTTTAGTACTTTTATCTGGTTCATACATTTGTATATTTAAGAGGCGTCACTAGATTTTGCTGTGTATTTTTTATTAGTTTTTTTTTTTTTTTAGTTTCTTTATGTTGGATAGATCTAGTCAGAACTGGAATGATGTATTTTGTTTCACATTTTTTCCTTTTCTGGTTCATTTTCCCTGTTGAAAAAGAGAGTCAAGATGCGTCACGGGTAATCCTCAAGATTTATTTGGCTCATTTTCTGAATTTAATTGCAGTTGAATTTATAGAATTTTATTGAAGGAGATCTGCTGTGGAGCTTTTGGGTTTCTCTTGAAATAGGAGCATTGATATCAGCAGCAGCTTTACCTTTTGCTATACGTTAGGCTCTTGATTTTCATATTGACGTTCAGTGAGAAGTTCAATTGGGTAGTGGTACACTGATAGTGGTATTAGAATTTTACCACTGCTGATTCTGATTCTATGCATGCTGGTTGGCCTAGTATATTTTATATAGGCTCCTTTTTTGTTGGATAAATCTAGGCAGAAATTGAATAAAGTATTTTCTTTTTTAATTTTGTGTCACCCTTTAAGTCGTTCTGGTTTATTTTCTCTCTTGAAAAGGAGAGTCAAGAATACTCACGGGTAATCTTCCAGTTTTCTTGACTCATTTTTCTGAATTCTATTGCAGTTGGATTTTCTGAGAATTTGTTGAAGGAGATCTGCAACGGAGGTTTTTGATTCCTCTTCAAATAGGAATATTGATATCAGCCTTACCTTTGCGACATTAGGCTGTTGATTTTTTATTGATATGCAGTAAAATGTGAAATTGGCTAGTGGCATTGGAATAGCAGATTCTGCTTTTCCTACACTTTTGAAGAAATTTGTGTACGGAGAGATCTTAAGAAGCTTTTGTATTCCTATCGATTCAGGAAAAATCGAGATCAGCTCTGCTTTCTGTTACAGTTGCCTTCGAACTTTTAATTGCCAGGTGGGAAAAAGTGCAATTTGAGATGTGGTGTTGGAACTGAAGATCTGATTTTTCTGCATTTTCTAAAAAATCTGTGTAAGAAGAAGGGGGAGAAAAAGTTAAGTTGGTTCCTAATTCGAGCGATTTCATTCTGTCAGATTTGAAAAAATGAGTTCAGGTAAGTAGTTTACAGAGGTAACCGTTGGGGTGTGGTGAGGATGGCAGGAGCTTGGGAGCAAATAGGGGACATTGCGAATATAGCCCAGCTTACTGGCCTTGATGCCTGCAAGCTAATTGGGATGATAGTGAAAGCCGCAAGCACGGCTCGGATGCACAAAAAGAACTGCAGGCAATTTGCACAGCATCTGAAGTTGATTGGTAATCTGCTAGAGCAGCTCAGGATCTCGGAACTTAAGAAGTATCCAGAGACCCGGGAACCACTGGAGCAGCTTGAGGATGCACTGAGGAGGTCTTACATTTTGGTCAACAGTTGCCAGGACCGGAGCTATCTCTATCTGCTTGCGATGGGATGGAACATTGTGTACCAGTTTAGGAGGGCACAAAATGAGATCGACCGATACTTGAAGATCGTACCTCTCATCACTCTAGTGGATAATGCTCGAGTCAGGGTACTGATAAGTTGATTATTTCTTGTCCCATTTCAAGTTCCTTGATGATTGTTTTATGATTTCCCATAGTTTGTGCTTGTTTTTATTTCTTCCTTGCATTTCATGTTGTATTGTGGGTTCTTTTGGTATAATTTGAGCATGGGAGAGACGTGAAGTCAGGTTATATTTGCAGGCAGTAGTTGTGACACAGTGGAATATACTCGGGATTAGATAGTGTTCTAGCAAACGAGAAAACACTCAATCCATGAGCAAATCTTGAAATTCACTAGGAAAAGAGAGAAAAACTCTATAATCTTAACGAAGGAAAGATTGAAATATGCCCTCAGGCTACATTCTTATTTTCAGGCTCAACCCTAACTCTGCAGAATATACATGGGATTAGATAGTGTTCTAGCAAAAGAGAAAATACTCAATCCACGAGCACATCTTGAAATCCACAATTTAAAGAGAGCGAAACTTTATAATCTTATCGAATGAAAGATTGAATATGCCCACAGGTTACGTTCTTATTTTTATGCTCAAACCCTAAGTCCATTATGAAACAATAGATAAGAGCTAACGAAGGAAAAGAATAAGAAAATTAAGAAAGAAAAATTCAAGACTAAAAATGAGAGATTTAACTTAACATATGGCAATTAAGACTATTTACCAATAGAAACATGCCAAAAGAAAGTGACACAAAATTAAAGTTTCCTAAACAAAGTTATTACTAAGTTTTCATATGAACCTTAAGATCGTGTGCTACATCAAGTTGATGGATGTAAACCTTGTTGAAAAATTCTTTTTAATCAATTCTTATTCTGTTTTGAGTATAGTACCGCCTGCCTTAGTGGTCTGTCTTGGGATTTGCTCATTCTTATGAACATATATTCTTATTGTTCTACACTGTCATGTTGTACTGCTTTGTTCTTTGGCTTGATTTTCCTATTTATGAAGTAATAGCGTGAAGTTTGTTGAGAATGACCAATTTTTGCTGCTTCATTACCGTTGGAATTGCTATGTTTGTTGACAGTAGTCTTTTTGTTTCCACTAAATTGAAAGGGGGTAGAGAATCTGTTTGTAGTAACTTTTCATGATATGGAAGAAAGGTCTGTGTGTGTGTGTGTGTGTGTGATTACATGGAATTGATGTTTAGTTTCCAACTGATAGAATGTACTAACGAAACTTCCTATTTAGAAAACACTCAGTGTAGCACCTTCTGGAACGTTGTGGCATGCAAATGCTGTTGAATGCATATGATTGGGATCGTAGTGCATCATTATGTAATGAACTCATGAGCACTGTATTGGTTTATGCATAATGCGGTGGCTGTTCGTGGGAGTGCAGTTTGTGGGGTTTGTTTCTCTTGGGAGTTTTGGCTTTGACAAAAAGGGATGGTTTCTTATTTGTTGTCTCAGTTCAGGATAGTTAATCCTGCTAGGCTGGTGGCCAAAACAATGAGAATGTTAACCCGGATGTTGTTTATTTCATTTTATTCTTATTGTTGTAGTTATAGCAACCAACTAGCATGTACAGTGTTGTAATTTTTCTTACGTTATTGTGCTAATTCGTTAAAGTCCAGTTTGTAAAAGAAAATAACTTGTTCTAAGTTGATCAATCTTCGCTTTCCCGCAATTGGCAGGAAAGATTGGAGTATATTGAACAGGATCAATGTGAATACACATTGGATGATGAGGATAGGAGGGTGCAAGATGTGATACTTAAACCAGATCCGGATGCTATGGTGTTGAAGAAAACTCTTTCTTGTTCCTACCCCAACTTGCCTTTTAATAAGGCAATTCAAAAAGAAAATGAAAAGCTTCAGGTAGAACTACAACGCTCACAAGCCTGTATGGATGTAGGCCAGTGTGAAGTAATCCAGCATCTGCTTGATGTCACTGAGTCTGTTGCTGCAACTTCTCTGTCTCCGAAGAATTCACCCCCCACATATTCAAAAATGGCAGAGCGTAGTTATTCAGACCTTAATAGTGATAAGGAGAATGCATATGACGAAAGCTATACTAAGGAAAGTGGGACTAAATCAACTTCAAGGTTTGTTGTCTCTCTCTTTGCATCTCGAGTGTAAGGGGGTATGTATCAGTCATTGGTCCTTCAAATGCATTGTGTGTCTTGGTGCCAAATGACCTATATTGTCTATCAGTTTGTCTTGGTGTCAAATGACATATTTTCTGTTGTTTTTGAAACTTGCCTTATCAGAAAAACAGATAATTTATTGGCCCAGTATTGTAGCTAGCTCTATCATCAAGAGATTGTTACCATAGCCTGCTTTGATTCATGGCTCAGTCACATGATATGATGAGAATGTTTGTTAAATTATTTGCAGAAACACTTCTTCAGTATCATCTGGACAAGATCTGCTGTCTACTAGAGGTTCCAAGTGGGATGACGAATGGCACTCAGATTTGCTTGGCTGCTGTTCTGAACCTCTTCTGTGTATGTTTCGCCGATTTGCATTCAATTAAATGATAGTAGAGTGGTAATCTATTTTGTATATTCAACATGAGTGCATGCTTGTTGGCCTTGCAATAGTCATACATCACCAATGATATGTGCTTGAAAGGTGAAAATCCAAAACAACCTTGCTTTCCTTTGCTTGATCAATGAAGAGGTAATAGAGAAGTGTTCTTGTGGAGCAACTTCTGCCCTTTCTTTGCACCCTACACATAGATTATAGATATTGTGGGGGCATAGCCGCATAGGGAATTCTGGATTTACTCTGATAATTATTTTCTTCTTTCTTTCTTTCTTCTTCTTTTTTTTTTTTTTTGTTATCCATTGAAGTGAATCTCATTTTTCATTCCTTGAGAGGTAGATGCCAACTGAGTTAAATCTTAGTGGGAACGGATTGTGCCGATTTGGGTTGGAAGATAATAAATTTTTCTCTAATCTTGAAGGGAACTTGTCTTAGTAAAAAGAAATAGTATGAGTATTTTAGGAAAGGAAAAACTCATTGCTTATATATATGGCCTACTTAAGACTTTATTTCTTAGGTATTATCTGCTGGTAATTAAATAGTTTGAATTAGCCAAAATGGTTAGCACGGAAGTTGGGTCTGGATTTATGTCTAGCATGATTTTTTTTGCTCTCTACCTGTGAGTTTTTATTCTTCTTTAAATGTTTTTTTTTGAGGTGCCTCTACATTGATTTGGACTATCTATTCCTGGATGAAGTCATTCAAACATCATGCCATGGCAAATTGGCAAAGCTTTATCATAGCAGGGGATACTGTGGATGTATTGGTGGAACATTTTAAGATCACTGGATATAAAGAATCTATTAATGCAAATCTCATATGGCAATGATGGACCACAGGAAGTGGGTCCAGAGATTTCAATTTTCATGAAAAGCTACATTTTAAGTGTTGTTCCCTTTTTTGATGGAGCACATTAATTGAAGAAAGGGCTTGAGTTGGCAGAATGAATTCGCGAACCAAACAAACCATACCTTATGTCCCGATTAATAGGGGTCGACATTCCGCTCTATCAGGAGCTATATGCTCAGTTTAATTTAACATATTCATGCCTTTTTAATTGGAATATCTCCTTTCAATGTAGGTCTAATTGCAATTTGCTGCATGACCTTTTACAATCGTAACTTGTAAGCTACTCACGGGCTGCATTGTAAGGTTTTACCTTTGTTTGAAACCTGCACCGTTTGCTGAGTTGTTGTTTATGTAGTTGTTTCCATTTTTACATCAATTGAGAAATTCGTCTGGTAGCCTTTGCAAGTTACAAATTACAAGACAAATAGAAACAATATTTTCATGGTTTATTCTTCTGTGTCCTTCATGCACTTAATGTACTCCCTCTCTAGGATCTGCTCATCAACTTCGTAAAATATATGGTATGTTTCCTCCCTGCCTAGTGCCTTCCAGGTGAAGCTGTTTTGCTTTCACTGCGCCAAATGTTTAGTGCAGATAACAGTCCTGTTTTGAGTAGTTGAGGGGTTAGTATTTTTGAAGTGTTTTCTGAGATGATTATCTGTACGTTATAGGTATAAAAACTTGCTTCTGTCCTTGTGGGACCTTATCGAAGATTGCAAGTGTGGCAACGGACAGGCACATCTGTAAGTACCTCTCACTGGTCTAGGCTTATAACCTTCTTATTATTAGAACTAAGTGTAACTGGGATTAGTACTTTGGCTTCAGCTAAATGGGATGCTAGTTTAATATTGATGCAACTCTTGCTGCAAATTTGTTGATTGTTTCGCTCCATTAATAACTCTGGTCTGGACTGTAAGACAATTCTGCAGATTTGAGAATTCTCATGTTTCTATTGTCATTTACTCCTTATGAATGAGCTGCTGTGTGAAACCGGGAATGTTGAATTATGGTTATCAATGCCAAACATAGCTTAATATCTCTCTGTATTTGCCATGATTTTGTATATATGGAAGCTTACGCAGAATTTTGCTGTCTCTAATTATCAGCTTCTGGAGAAGCATGCAATGATTTGATGGCTTATTCATTGATATTATCTTGCTGTTGCTATACTTGCTGCATCCGAAGGAAGCTTCGCAAGGCGCTGAACATCACGGTAGCCCCTCTATGCTGCTGCTCATCATAATATCATTATGTGGTAGATGACTCATTGGAGACGTGATCTGGATTAGGTTCAAAAGCAATTGCCTGTGCCAACCCCACTCAAAAAGGGAGGGGAAAAACCTAACCCTGTTAATGCTTCGTGCCACATGTGTCACAGTTTAATTGAGCTAATTGCTACCTTCACTTACAGCGCAAGTTGTAGTCAATGATTTCTGCATTTAACTTGATTCCTTTAGGACCATTTGACTTGAGTTTTTTTACAAGTTCCCTGCAATGGTCATGGTAGAAAGGCATTTTTCTTAAGTTTCAAGGTATTGTTTTGTTTTTGTGTTACCTTCTCGGTGTTTTTGATACTCAATCCGAGTGTGTGCAAGGAAGGGAGTGGTCTGAACAAAATTCTCTAGTTCTGTCTACTGAAGACATTGTCATTCTTGTTTCTGCTGTGGTGCTGTCCAAGAAGTCTTAGTTCTTGATTTATTTTATTTTATTTTCTTGCGTTTGTCAGTTTGTTTTGGTCCTTGCTTTCATTTCTTCCGTTTGTTACTTCCGTGATTTACTTGTGCAAAAACAGAAAAAGACACTTCTCATCTCAAGTCTCCGATCCAATTTTTATGACAGGATTTCATAATATTCAAACTTCAATTTGCTCGAGTTATAATTGTGGTTCCTATTTTTCGTAACATTATTCGTCTTATTCATTTTCTCTCCTTCTCTGGCAGGGAGGGTGTGTCGACGATTTTCTCTCACATTTGATGTGTTGTTGCTGTGCCCTTGTCCAAGAATGGCGGGAAGTGGAGATTCGAGGGGCTTATGGTATGTCGTGTGCATAATGCATTACTTCACTTTTTCAAAACAGCACGGTTTTCTTTATGTAAACGATAAATAATTCAAAACTGCATGGTGTTCACCAGAAAGTTTGTGATACCATTAATTGTCTGATTAGTCTGTTCTATTAATTTGTTTTCCATTTCTGGAAGACAATATAATTGTGATTTCGTGATCTAAATAAATTCGGATTTTACAGGTCCTACGAAGACAAAAACAAGCCCTCCACCCACTCAGTACATGGAATCCTGAGATGGGGCAAATTGTTTAGCTGTCGAAAGACTTCTGTACTTGAGTGTCGCTAAGAGAGAGCACCCATTAACTTACGTAGATGTAAAGAAGCTCTTAATATCTACTTTCAGATTCAGAATGTGGTTCATAGAAAATTGAATGGTATCCTTTAACTTAGATAGCTGTAAAAAGTAACTTTTACAATCTGTTTTCAGATTCAGCATTTGTATTCAAATTGCTGGGTGATTGTGCTTATATGAATTCTTTTGTATTTTTGTTTCTGAAATTCTATGTGCACTGTTTATTGCACCTCTATGCACACTGTTTATTGCACCGAATGGGGTACAAATGTGTCTGGAACCTTCCGATGCTTGTCGGCCTCTCATTATTTAGTGGGACATGCATCGAATGGTTTTCATTATTTAGTGGGACATGCATCGAACGGTTTTCGACACGTGTACAAATCCCTGCACAAATGTGTGTAGTATTGGTATAATGGTTTTCATTCGGACTTCTTTATAACCATTCTGAAGCAAATGCTTAACTCCGCAACCTAACCTCCTAGAAAGGTTTGCACCCAAGCATAGGGCTAGGTCGTTGATAGCATATAAACCGAAAGAACCGGATCGTTCCCACAGAGAATCTTCTTTAGCGAATTTGGAATAGAAGTTGAGTATCGAGCTTTGACATTCAAGCGGCCAACTTTTGGTTTTTGATTCAAATAACGAAATTAAACTAAATTAAGATGGTGGAGTCAAAGGGATTGATTTACCTGTGACTTAGCTATAAAACGGTTTCTTCATCTAACTCATGAGTGAACCGAAACCGTCTGGATTTCACTTGAAGAATTAAAAGCTAAAGACTACTTGTAACTCAATTCAAAGCTCTAATTCAAACTGAACTCATTTAACGCAAGTGAAAGACGAAAAAGGATCGTTCGCACGCATAGGATGATCAAGCACGTAGCATAAGGCGATAGACTCCATGAGTTCAAAACCTTGAGATTAAATTAAAGTTAAGAGACCATTCATCGACTACTTCATAGGGTGAACCTCACCCCATGACCGAACCTATAAACTACTCACACATAGTAAAAAGATTAGAAATTATGCTAGGTAATGAAAACATGATTCACCAATAAAAACGAAAATAAACTTGATTAATACAAAGATCCATACCATAGCTACAACATTAATACTTGAGAATTAATCATAACACTTAACCTTACTTGAGTTCTTGAAAGAAATAACTTGACAAGCTTAAGAACAACAATGGAAAAACCTAGAGAGCAAGAAAAAGACTTAGGCCTAAAAACTAACTAATGGCCTATCTCTTCCATAAATGGCATACAAGCCTATTTATAGGGCTTACAAAATCAGCCAAACAATGGACAAAAAGGCCCTCAAAATATCTTAAAAACCAACCAAAAGTAGAAAGTTTCCATAAATGAAAAGTCTGAAAAAGCAACAAAAATATCTGCTGGAGACCAACCGTTATCGATAACACAAGGAGGTGTTATCAATAACACTCTGCCGTAACATCCTGTAATCGATACCCAGGAGCATCTGTAATCGATACTCCCAAGGCTGGAAACTTTTCGGATCAAGATGTTGCATTGTTATCGATAACACCTTGAAAGGTTATCGATAACATTCTTCAGAAACTGCAGATTTCAGGCAGGCTTCAGCTTCAGCACACAGCTCCTCAATAACTTTCAGCTTGTCAGCATCTTATTTTCATTATCTAAACTTAAGTAAAGACTACATTTTAAACCTTTCTTTTACCTTTTCTTTACTTTAATTTATTTAATGAAAATAAGAAAGTACCCCCCATTTGAAAACAATGACATTACCAGAATTTTAAGATTCCAATTAAATCAAAATGTCAACCCCCACTTTTAGTGTAAAATGGAAAACTGTACATTTTTCTCACGAGAAAATGACACAAAACATGACCTTGCTTTTCGAATAAAACCTTGAAACTTTGTAGTTACTCTTAGAAAAATTCAAAGATCAATTACCGCAATTTTTTATCTCGAAAATCGAAACTTTTCCAGAAAGTCATTTTTCCATACTTAGACAGATTTTAAGGGGCCGACAGGGTCTTCGGGTACTTGGAAGCACTTGAGCCGTTCATGGCGTAGAAATGCGCCTTATTTGCACGTTTTACCTGAAACATACAAAAACCTACCTTACGTGCAATATCGAATAAAACATTAACTTTATGAACATAAATACTAACAAAACCAGGGACTTAAGCACCAAGAATCTACATTATTGGGTGCTTATCAACAAAATATACTGTTCATCAGTTAAAAATGGCAGAATCATATGTGAATATGATCTTCTCTATTGGTAATTTGTATGCAAGAAGTGCTTTTTTGGCATCGTTGTACGAACGAAGTCGCAAAAATTAAAAGACACGAGCTTCCGGTCATTGCATTTTCCATCATGCAAAGTTTTTGGGTTCAAGTTGATTGAGTAAACATTAACATCTTTGAAAAAACCAAAATCCACTTCAAGTAGATTTAAGGTCTTGTGTGATTCTTCTATTATACAGTGGGACTGGTTATAATCAAGCAACTTATTTTGCAAGGGTTGATAATCAACTTAGTCAGACATTGTTAATTATTAGAACAAATCATATTCGTCTCCAAAAAAAATAAATGGTTAGAGTTTGACCGTTCATTTTTCTCAAGACGGTTACAATTTTTCGAACCCTTGCAAATATCATGTGACATGATTTTGGGAAGGAATGTTTTGTCGTACATGCGAATTTGCAAAGTGAACGATCCAAATCATTGCCATGTAAAAGTAACTAGTATAAATCTCATGCCTCACTTGAGAAGATCCCTAATTCCAGGGACGGATTCAGAAATATCATTTAGTGGGGACACTTTGTTAATCATAGTGGCGAAAATTTATTTTCCTAGTTAACCATAGTAAGATTGTACACAACTAAGGCATGCATTACAGCTATAAAAATATACTATAACACATACTTTCACTTAAATTATGTAAAAATAAGCAAAAAATCTCAGACAAAATTTGAGAGCATGTTTTACATGAATATCGACAAGTTTTAGATGATCGATATAGTTTTATTAATGACATTATTTTAAAATATTACTCTTAGATGGTTAAAAATAAGTACAATTAAGAAAGAATCGATCCAAATAGACAAATAGTTCGAAAATCAACCAGTATAAATGCACCATATGAAGAAATTGAAACATAAAATTAATTTTATATGTATATTTTCAAGATATATGCACTTATTTATGTGTAATAGCACACTTAATTTCATAATCATACAAAATATATGAAAATGTAACAAAATTATTTTAGTTTCGAGCGGGGGCACGTGCCCCTCTTCCCTCCGTCCCTGCCTAATTCTTGAAGCTAAAGGTGGGCATCGGGTTCGTGTCAAAATTCTCTAGATTCTAATTGGATTTGTTCTCGCTAGCTCGGGTCTTTCAACCCCTACCGGAGGAGGCTCAGGTCGGGCTTATCGTTTTTTCACTTATAGCAGGGTGCAGGCCTTCTGATTGCTGACCCTTGATTGGTCATGTCAATTTTGACAGAACTTGGACTCTACGCTGTGTTCGGTTGCAATTTTCGGAAAACATTTCTGGAAAAAGTGTAATCATTACCCCTATTCACTTTTCTCTCATTCCAATCATTGCTCTTTCATCTAATTATTACCCCTATTCTCTTCCAATAATTACCCCTATTTCTCTCTCTATCTCTCTCCAATCATTACCCTATTTTCAATCATTATCCCTATTTTTCTATCAAATCATTATTCCAACAACCATTTCTAAAAACCAAACCAATCACTAACTCAAAATTTTTTTCCCGGATCATTACCCAGAAATTGCAACCGAACACATCTTCTTTGATCTAACTTTTTCTCAGATTTTTATTTTGGGAAATGCTAGGAACACATCGGCTGTGTTCGGTTGCAATTTATGGAAAACATTTCTGGAAAAAAAATTTTGAGTTAGTGTTTGGTTTGGTTTTTAGAAATGGTTGTTGGAGTAATGATTTGATAGAAAAATAGGGATAATGATTGGAAATAGGGTAATGATTGGAGAGAGATAGAGAGAGAAATATGGGTAATAATTGAAAGAGAATAGGGATAATGATTGGATGAAAGAGTAATGATTGAAATGAGAGAAAAATGAAAAGTGGAATCTTTTACACTTTTTCCGGAAATGTTTCCGAAAATTTCCGGAAATTACAACCGAACACAGCCATCATATCCCAATCACACATTTCTCATATGCAAGTGCGAGAATTTCACAATGAATACTAGGGACCCACAGTACGTGAAAGAGGCGTGATTGAAATGTGATAAATTGATGTGCCCCTAACATCTTTTTATTTTACACCGCTATGTTGTTGTTTTCCTAAATTTTTACAGTATTAGATTTGACCTTTTTATATTCTTTTTTGGTATTTTCTTCTTTATATGATTTTTTTCCAATCTCGATCAATATTCTTATTTTTTTTAATTCCTTTCATTGAACTAAACGATGTAATGTTACTACTCTAAGATAAAAAAAACTAAAAGTACAATTAACCCATGCCAAAATGGCAACCCGGGGTTCATGCATGTAAAGCATATTCAGGTTGTTTATGCTCGACAATAGACGGTTTAAATTTCATCTCGATCGAATAGATCTTAATTGTCAGTCAAGATGATATCTGAACCATTCATTGTCGAGTATGAACCACCCAAACGGGTCCACAAACATGCTCCCCAATTCGGCCAGGAGGGGCCCTCGTATGCGTATCCCAATCGCCACATCAAAAGATATCGCCCCTTTCCAAGGCACTCCCTGTTATTGCCACGTACCCAACATACATTTTTAAGCACACAATCCAATGAAATACAGCTCACGCCAACTGTATAAAACCACAACAAAAGAAAACATTCCCACGGTTCGCTTAGTTCGGTTTCAAACTCCAAACTCAAAATTTTAAAAAAATAAATTCTTCTATTTTTTCTTTTTCTAATTTTTCAATTATTACTCTCATTTCTCTTTCTACCTTTATTCAAAAACACTACTCAAAACTCACAACCGAACAAAGGCTTAGTCATTGAGTTTGCTCTCTACACAAATACGTAATACAAAAATCATTAATGTTCGATTGTTAGTGTTAGGTCGCAAAAATAAAAAACATTCGTGTGAATTTTCTAATGCCGTCTTGGATGACTTGACCAAACCAGTGAGATAATTAAGTGAGGTGCAGATAAGTTGATTCTTTTTTTTTTTCGATCAAACGGAAATTAGTAAGTTGATTCGAACACCTTTGCCATTCGAACTAAAAAAAACTCCCTCTCCAAATTTATTAGCCTTTTTTGGAATTTGTGCAATTTTTCAATTGATGATTATATCTTGTAATTTTATAAACTTTGTTTAATAGTACTAATCAAAATTTATTAAATAAAATTCATATTATATATTAAAAAGTATTACTAATTAAAAAAATATAATAATTAATTATCCGGTTTGGATCGAGATAAAAAATTGGAAACGGATGGAGAACTAGCTAGAAAAAGACTACAAACCAAACCCTGTTAGCCTATTCGCCCCATCCAAATCTCATCTTCTCACTACCCCTCAGCAGTTAGAGAGAGAGAGAGAGAGAGAGAGTGGGCGTTAGGGCTTCGATTGACAGAGAGGGAGAGAAGGGAACGAGAAGCTCGAGATGTCGACGGCGTCGAAGAAGATCACTCTAAAGAGCTCCGACGGAGAAGCCTTCGAGGTGGAGGAAGTGGTGGCCTTGGAGTCACAGACGATCAAGCACATGATCGAGGACGACTGCGCCGACAGCGTCATCCCGCTCCCCAACGTCACCAGCAAGATCCTGGCGAAGGTGATCGAGTACTGCAAGAAGCACGTTGAGACTCCCAAGACCGAAGATCGATCCGCTGAGGACGAGCTCAAGACCTGGGACGCTGAGTTCGTCAAAGTCGAGCAGCCTGTCCTGTTCGATCTCATTCTGGTATATCATCTCTCTCCTCTTGATCCCCCTTTACATGATGTTTTTGGTGCCTTTTGTTGACGCTTTTAGGGCTTCTACTTTTGTATTTAGTATTTTGTTTGTGTATGTTTTTTTTTTATAAAAGAAACTTGTGTTAGGTTTGTGTTGAGTACTTGGATCAGCCCAAAAAAAAAAAAAGAGAGGTCAGAAAAGGCGTTTTTCTTTTTCTGAAACAACTGACTTTATTGTACTCCGTATTAGCGTTGTCGATCTGAACTTTTTTAATTTTGATTCATACTGTTGTTGTACTGTTAATTAAATCTAAGTGAACAAGTAGCCTGTCCTAAATAGCCCTGTGCAGAGATGAATGGTAAAATAGGATTGACCAATTGATTGAGATACAAGGCTCGTTTGGTTTCGTTATTAGTGTACTGTTCTGATCTTATTGTATAGTTTATTTTGCAATAATAATGCTTTGGTTTCGTTATTATTGTACTGTTCTGATCTTATTGTATAGTTTATTTTGCAATAATAATGCTGGGTACACTACATTTTTACAATACATAGTTTCACTACATCTTATGTAGTATCCACTCTGGATTCCACAAAAATTCAAAAAAATGTCCATAAATTTTAAAATATTATTTTATGAGGCCCTGTAAAAAAATTAGCTACAATAGATATTGGTAAGTATTATTTTTAAATTTGTAGGGATAAAACTACTCAACTACGCAGTTTCTCCCCTACGAATCAAGAAATAATACTTACCGATATCCATTGGAGCTGATTTTTTACAGGGCTCCATAAAACAATGTTTTAAAATTTATTAAGGTTTTTTGGAACCCGAAATGGGCCCCATGTAAAATGTAGTGTAATGTGTAGTGTTATTATGTAGTGTATGTAGCACTCCTAGTTTTTATTCCCTCAAAATTTTTGACAAAAGACTAAACAAAAGTTCACTAAAGTGAACAATACGACTGGTTAAGGAAAATTATTTAGGCCAATTACACCCTAAGTTTTTTTTGGTGTTTGTTTTCTTCGTATCTCCATTTTAGGTTTTGCTTTTGGTACTTTGGTAACGATCAATTTTGGCTAGTTACTTGCTGATGGTGGTTGGATAATTCTCTTTTGTCGATGGCTATGTCTACTGGGGTTATTATTGACCACTACCTGTAGTTACAAGGTTTAGGCTTGTATGAGGTTTCCATCTGTTCTGGCCCCCTTGGTTGACGTAATGTAGCTTCCGCTTTTGAGTGATTGGTTTTCCTGTTCTGATTTGATCTCTATTTGATTTCCTGCCGGGGAGTTAGTAACGATCTGTTTGAATAGTTTCATATTGGTGTAGGGTTCTCCTTATTTTCCTTTGGCCTTGTTCAGGGATTTCAATCGTGGATACTGGTGCTGTAATAGAGCATTACTGTTAGGTAATGAGGTTTTACGTGCTTTATAAAGTTTTTGGCTGTCAGTGAACTCAGAGCTTCTGGGGTTAAGGTGATGAAATTTTCTTATCATGTTTGGGTGTGGGGGGTTTGGAAAGTGTACCGAGGTAATTTGTCTCCATGCAAAACTGTTTTTCTTGTGTCTCATCGCTTATGTCTCTTAGCTATGGTATTGCTGTCCTATTGAGATGTAAGTTGGAGGTAATTAGTAACCCAAACTCTTATCTGTGCTGGATTGCATGTGTTTCTAAGTCCTTGTAGGAAACTTTGCGCAACTCCTGGGATTCAATTGCTTAAGCTACTTTACTGTTGATGACTAGTTATTCAATTGCTTATTTTAAATTCGTGTATCACTTCGCTTGTAACAATCTTTGCTGGGATTGCTTTATCCGGTCGAAAACTGGCTGGATGTGGAAACATAAAATCAGCTAAAGCCGTTATGTGTGTTGAATAATATACCAAATACATTGCCTTTGTAACCAGCACCGTTTTAACCAGTTATTATAGATACATTTGTACCTGGCTTATATGATCCTCCCGCTTTATCTGTTTCTTATTTTTGCTTTGTACATTTTTACTGTGCCCTGTTCAGGCTGCAAACTACCTGAATATCAAGAGCCTGCTGGATTTGACATGCCAGACAGTTGCGGACATGATAAAAGGGAAGACTCCTGAGGAAATTCGCAAGACCTTCAACATTAAGAATGACTTCACTCCTGAAGAAGAGGAGGAGGTCCGTAGGGAGAATCAGTGGGCATTTGAGTAAGAAATTGGTAGTATGGTGAAGGCAAACTTGCAAACAATTGGTGACCTAAAGATATGGTGGATATTAAAGACTTTGGCTGTCTCTGTTTTAACTACTGTACCACCTTATATTTTCAAGTCTTCGAACGTGGAAGCTCTTTGAAATGTAAATAACAGCTGAATTCCGGTGGTTTTATGGTTGGTGATTGAGACTTTGAACCGCTTGCAATTCCACCATTGTTTATCTGTCATATGATTCTCTGGTTTGTTGTGTTCATCAATTTGCTCTTTTGTTGCACTGTTTTCAGTTGTCTTCTGATGGTTTTGAATATTTGGAGGTCACGTGATGTTTGCCGCTCGGCTATTGCTTCCTGTCTCCATGCTCATGTGGTGTTTGTGCTTTGTTCACCACCCCAAACACCAACCTGAAGTTGAAACCACTTTCTCGTGGTTTACCTGTTAAATAGACATGGGATCCTCTGTCCCAAAGATGCTAGTAACTTTTCTCGGTCTACCTCCAGTCTAATGACCGTGCCTTGAGATTTGTTCTTCCTTGTTCAACTTGTCTGAATGCACTTCCCCGCCCCTTAAGCAATTCTGTTGCAGTCTAACGACCTTGACGACATAGTATCTTTGCTTAAAGCCTTAGCACAGGATATATTGCTGTGAATTAGTTGTGAAAGCCCAGCGTTTCTCTCCCAGGTTCCCTGAGTAGATGGCCACCTGAATCCAGATACTATGTAGCTTCTTCCGTACACTGTATTCATGGCAATATGAAAGACACAACACAATATAATGTAACATTAGGCGAATGATGCGTCCTCCAAAAGGGAGTTACCGATGAAAATTTACCATGCACGGAAAAGTACATACAAACTCGACCCACCAATTTAGTTGGAGACAAGAAAAACTCATAGATATGATGCCGAACCCTGTAGAATCTCAGAGGTTTCTGTATGGTCGAATTCACTCTCTAGACAATACAGACAATATTTTGGAACTCCCTTGTTCTCTAAAACAAGATCCACTTCTGGTGATATGTGAACGAAAGGCAAAGTGGAAGTACTCCCCCCGATTTTCCATCTTGGTTGATCAAGAAGACGTTAGTGTGCTTCATGTTGGTATCGGCAGCTGTATTCAATGAATCTAAACCTCGATGTTTGATGGTTGAGGTAGCGTAACCTTTAATTGTGTTGACGTGCTTGTCTCGCACTTAGGCAAGAAAACCAAACCAAAATTGTGTCCTGAACTACCACGCCCCAATGACATCTGCCGAGCAAAACTGGAATAACAAACGCAACGTAACGAAGCAGGTCAGATAAGAAATTGCATGACCCACACCAAGAGGAAGGGTTGTTGGCACCACACCTGATATTTCAGTGGCATTTCATATTTCCCCGGTTTGCGACTCAGAGGGGTTGGGATGCTCTTCACTTCACAGAGCAAACGGACACAGGTCAATCATGCTTTCGGACTATGGCTCGAAATGATAATGTGCTTGGTAACTCTTACCAAATTTTTTGGTTTCTATCCAATCGATAGAGAAATATGTAGTTGTTGCTGGAATGTGGGTGATATGTGAGATGGTGTTTGGTTCCTTGCCGTATTTTAGGACTTCTTTGGAAGTAAACGTCGTAATATGGAATAAATGAGGATGGAATTGAAGACTAATAAAAGATACTTTTATTGATCTCCAAGTAGAAGCACAAAATCGACAGGGTATAAACTAATCGACAGAGTACAATTTACTTAACAGTTATTCCTACTCCTAGAAAAGAAAAGTTAAAGGCCTATTAGCATTGTTGTGTGTTCCTTGAAACTGCTACTAACTTATGCTTAAATAGGCCTTCCTAATTTGAATTTGAATCTTCCCTCCAATTCAAGGTAACAATTATTTCTTCCTTTCATACCTTTGCAAATAACTTCCACACAAGAACATGCAAACACATTTGCATAAATGCTCCCTTGATCGTGCATAACTACTCCTCAAACCATGGGATGACTAAACAAACTCCTTTTTACCACCTGTGACTTGATCGACAGAGGAAACAAATCAAAAATTACTTAATCGACAGAGGAAGCATGCCTGTATTGGCCAATCGACATTTGAGTAATTCATAAAGCTTTATTGTAATCAACTAGGTTATTTAACTTAAACTCATTTTCCTTTAGGCAAACCAAAGTTACTTTTTATTTTCCAATAATACCCTTTTATTTATGCCACGTGTCACTCAATCGATAGGGGAAAAAAAATCACAGATATAAAGCAAACAGTAACCATGCTTTCACTAAACTTTAGTGCTTCTAAGTTTTTCAATATGAAGCGATGGATAATGAAATGATTTCAGGAAATGGATAGGATCCAAATCCCATCGGATATGCCAATCCTAGAGTGGCCTTACTTCCACTCAAGAAAGTTCAAAAAAATAAAGATCGGTTCGAAACTGCAATATCGTGAATCACAATTACTTGCTTCTAACATCAGCCTTAGATGGGCATAAGCAACAATGCATTAAAAGTCTGTCCTCAATGAAGTTTGCTCTATTGGAAAGCTGGCTTATTTTGTTGGGTTCATGTAACACAAAGAAATGGCAGTCCCTAATGATATTCTTGAACTGCTAGTGAACAAGGGATACGTATGCACCTATACCATTTGTTTGTTTAAGCATTCCAACATGGATATCTTGAAAGGTTCACATCTCCTATAACAATCATACCCACACAACGATTGTTCAATTCCTACATAAGCATTTTGATAGCTAATTGGATGAAGTGACAAAAAACCCCGATAGTGAAAGCACGCATTCGCATTCCAATAAATGAGTAGTTTCTATGTACTACACGGGTAATGTCCTGATCTAATCACAGTTATCCAGAGTCAATACTTTGGACGTCTTAGGAGAGGTGTGTTGGGTACAAGTTTAGGCGATTACAATCGCATCATCAAGATATTTGACGCTAGAGTTTGGAAGTCATTGTTTCGCTTTCTGAAATGCTCAGAGCTATCTCATCCGAGTAATTTCAACATATCAGGGAGTGTCCAATTCTCATGTTAATCTCCGTTAACAAAAACAAAGTTATCATATATTTCAGGCCTGGGCCTGCTACAGTATGAGTCTGAGCTTGAACCAAAGAAAATCAATATACTACTATTCCCCAAAGTGAAAACAATGTGTGAGAAGATTGTTTCTAGATCAAAGAATCTTTTTGAGAACAGTCAACAGTGTACATGAAAGAGATGCCGAGCCAGACCACATAAGAAAGAGAATGGTGTAGCCCAGGTCTCTATCTTGTGCACCATTGTCGTTAAATGTTTGTGTTTGAACCAGTTAATCTTCACCCATTAACTTGTTTCAGCTTCCCTCCCCCGTTCTTCCAACGTACGAGGTCTTGCATCAGGCCAGTTGAGAAAGTGCGCTCATCTTCTTCACAATTTGATATATTCAGCAACATTTAACATCCTCCTCATGAGCCAAGCCGGTCAAAAAAAAAAAATGAGCCAAGCCCTGTCCAGTATTCGAGGATGGCCATAATTCACCAACTATTACCACGTCAAGGGCAGCGAGATAAGCAGAAACAAGGTTTTGATTTCCCGTTGATGCATACATTAGCTTTCAGTTTTTGATTTGTGCAAAGGTAGCTTTTGAGAATTATTGGACAAGCAGCTTAGTCGCTGAGCCAGTTCAGCCATCATGATGTTCACCTCCTGCATTTTCTGTCGGCAACTATCTCCAAACTTTAAGTTGTGAACAACTTCTTTCAAGTCAAAGAGACTACAACCGGCCATCTTTCTAATTCCTCGCTCCTTTATCATTCGCTTCATTTTAGCAACATCCTCCCATTGACCTGCTACGGCATACACATTCAACAACAATGCATAACATAAGGAATTCTCAGGCTCCAATTCAATTATAGCTTTGGCAATTTGTTCTCCCAAAATCACATTTCCCTCAAAACGGCATGCACCAAGCAATCTAGCCCATAACAAGGATTCAGATGATTCGTCCTCATTGACGGGCATGCTCCTAATGATATTCAATGCTTCTTGTACTAGACCAACACCAGCAAAGAGATTAGCCATACACCAATAATGTGCAAAATTGGCCTCTATGCTAAACAAGTCAAACATTTGGGCGAAGTAGGTTCTGCCCTCTATCAACAGCCCTGAACGAGCACAAGCACATAAGATACCTACGAAGGTAATTTCGTCAGGTTTAACATTGTTGTCCAAAACTGTTTCTTCGTCTCTTGAGCATGTTGTACCTAGCATTTTGGCATATAGAGTTAGACCATCTTCTGGATTCCCATGAATGCAATGGCCCAAAATCATTGCATTCCAACAAACCAAATTTCTGCCCGACATCCTATCGAAAACTAGTTTGGCAACATCCACCCTCCTACATTTACTATACATATCTATCAAAGCTGTGTCGATGATCAAACTCGAATGCACGAATCTCTTGATGAGGTAACTATGAACTGATCTTCCTTCCTTCAGTCTTGCTGACCTACCACAAGCAGTGAACACACTCATCACCGTCGTGTCACTTCCTCTCAATCCCAGACGCATCATCTTCCTAAACAACATCAAGCAGCATCCAGGGTTCCCACCATTCAAATACCCTGTAATCATAACGTTCCAAGAAATAACATTCCTCTGGGGCATTTGGTCAAACAACTGATGCGCAACATCCAATTCGCCAACCTTGGCAAACCCATCTATGATCGAGTTCCACGACACCAAGTCCCTAACCGGCATTTCATCGAATATCTTCCTCGCAAGATTAATAAGCTCACAACAAGCATAAAAATGAATCAACGAGTTCTCTACAGGCAGAACACAATCAACACCATTCTTAGTAGCTTGGCCGTGGCATTTTCGGCCCGACGCCAAGCACCCAGCTTTTGCACATGAACTAATCAGCGGAGCAAAAGTAAAGCTATTTGGAACAAACCCATTCCTCAACATATCAAAATAGAAAGCCACAGCTTCTTGTGGTACATTACTACAAGCATATGCCTTGATGACACTATTTATGCAAAATGTATCTGGAAATTGAATACACTGAAAAACCAAGATCGTGTAATTAAGATCACCCAAATCAGCTGCACACTTTAATACTCTGCCTTGAAAATATGGTTTTCGAAACAGACCGCAAGTTATCAAATGGGCTTGGATTTGGAAGAGCTGTTTCCTGTTGTAACATGTCTTGAAGAGGTTTGTTGGGTTTAAGTCTGATGAGGAAGCTGAAGAATTGAATGGAGATGAGGGGGGCAAAGTGGGTTTGGAATGGACTAGAGTGGGATGAGAGAGAAAAAGAGGGTTTTTTCTGAGACGGAGGATTTCTCCAATGGAGACTACTCCTCTTGCCATTCACATTTGAAATCTGGTTCGGACGATTTACTATCAGATTCTGTTACTGAAGGACAAACAGAGATGCTGCAAATGAACTAAGCCACTCGCGAGCAGTTTATGGCTCGACTCGTTAAAGATGGACTTGACTCGATTAAGCGAGTCCAATGCAAGTTCGAGTTTCAGGCTCGTTTAAATAGCTGAGTCGAGCGTGAGCTCAAGTTTTGGGGTCGTTGAAATGGGCCAAGCTCAAAGTTCAAAACTTGGCTTGACTTGCAAAAAGCTCTGTATGTTTGTACAATTTGTACAAGTTTGATTCATGTAAAGAAACTCATTAAGTAAATTACCCGAGCCCAAGCTCAGTTTGTTAAAAGCTCGGCTCGTTTACAATGGCAGTGAGCCATGAATCCATTCTGTAACTTTCTCACTCCCTCTCCTTCTCCCTCGGAGTAATAAAATAGGTTTGATCCAGTATAGTTTAACTTATTTTCATAAAGATAACTTCACTCAAATCATCTCCAATCATGTACAAATCTGTATTTGATCGATATGATCTTTAAGACAGTTTGTCTTCTTGATAAAATCTACAACTTTACCTTTAACAGTTTCAATTATGGAAATAACCCGGCGTGAGTTCAAAATTGAGCAATAACTTGTTTTGATAGATCTCGCATGTTCAAGATGAGAAGTCCTAACGAAACCAGGCCCCCTCTTTCTTAAAACCTCGTGTTCTAAGCGCGACTTCTTGGAAGTCTTCGTCCCCATATCTCACAGTAACAAAATGGGTTTGATTAAGTGTGGCCGGTTGTATCTTTAAATCCCGCGGAAGCCAATTACTCAGTATTTTATATCTTGAGGTTACGAAACACTATGCTCAGTGGTTAAATTTAGGCCTCGTTTGATAAGTGTGTTGGATTATATGGGATTAATAAGGAGATAGGATTAGGCTTCGTTTCAGAAACCTTCTTAAAAAATAAGCAGCTTATTTTACATTTTCAAACTCAAAAAATATAAATGAAAAATAATTTTTCAAATTTTTTTTTGCACCGTATTAAAGATTTCAATGAGATCTATCAAACAAGATCCATAATGGTAGGCAAATTATTTGCGTAAGCACATGATTTTTGAGTTTGAAATTGCCTTCTTAAAAATTAAGCAGCTTATTTACGTTCGGGAACAGAGCCTTAGTAATACCGAGTGTAATCCCAAGTGGGTCTTTGATTGTGTAAGAATTAAATCATGGGATTGTGATTACCAATCCCAATCTTTTGTTTGATTGGAACATCAAGGGATATGATACAAATTACATTTTTCAATTATACCCATGGGTGAAAACCTGGTCTATGGAATTGCATGGAAGACGAGCTCACGAATTTGCAATTTTTGGACAGTTTGCAAATTTTTTTTCATCCAATCAATTTTGAGAAAACACAACAGATAACATCTTATTATAGTAAATCTAATTATTTATTTGAGTTACATTACATAGGCGATAAAAGTCCATAAGTAGCAATTTATTCTTTCAAACTTGTCTTCTCGGCCTACTCATCCCCAAAACAAAAGCGCTAGTCCTCGAAATATGGAAATTGCATGTGTCTCATGTTCCTCGCTCGCAGAACAGCCTAAGTAAATGAAAAAAAGGAGAGATATTTTACCAAAAGATTGATTAAAAGTTAGTTCACGCAAAATTTAAACACATTAATTACGACTTACTTGAATATATTCATTCCCCACGCTACTTTTTGCCATCATTCTTTTTCATTTTTATTACAATAAAATCCCGGAACACGAGTCATTTTCTTTCCACACGTAATAGGGTTTTGGGTGGGTAGGTGAGGTGTTGTTTACATCCTAAAATACGCCACCCAATGAAAAAATTACACGTGGCATCAAACAATATTTTGGCCTATCAGAACATATTCCATTTTGGCCCGAGATACAGGAGATCATAGGGTTAATGGCGATATTATTTTAGTACTAAACGGTATCGTTTTGATGGGAAACGGCAGCGTTTGGACCTTAATTGAGGGTAATTAAGACGGTAATCAGATTTGGCCGTTGATTACTTATTAAGACTTATCCAATGGTGATTAGTGCCTCGTCTTATGGGAAATTGAGCAGGGAATCATTCAGGAGAGACGATCGTGTTGCACTAACCCACGTTGCATAAAAACAGGAAGCCCATAATCCAAAAAACAGCCATGATCAATACCAGTAAATGTGGAGAGGGAGGAACTCTGAAGAAACCAGTCCAAACAACCGTTCGAAGACTCCACTCATCCGGGTTTTAAGGAATCATGGGCAGTTCGAATGAGAACGTGAGAAGCAGTTGAGGACGTGGAGTTCAAAGGCAGGCTCGACGTTTATAAAAAGAAGAAGAAGTTGAAGAGAGCCTCCCCGGGACAAAATCTTACCATCTGACAACTCATACTCAATATGATTGCTCAGAGGTTTATCATAGTTTAGGACTTAGTTTAGTTTAATTTGTAAGTCGAAAGCTTATTTGCATGTAAGACTACTTTTGATTAAATTCAAGTTTCTTATTTCTTTCAGTCTTCTTCTTACAAAGGATTAATCGTTTATAAGCTCTCTTTGATTAAATTCAGTGCGCTTATATTTCTGCATTGGTCTTAGAAAAATTCCAAGAGTGTTTGTATACAAATTTACCTTCGATTAGATTCAGGTTTGTTTGTGTTCAATCATTTCGATTGGTTATAAGCTCTCTTTGACTAAATTCAGTGTGCTTGTATTTTTACATTGGTTTTGGTAAAGTCTCAAGAGTGTTTGCATACAAATTTACCTTCGATTATATTCAGGTTTGTTTGTGTTCAATCATCTTTTTTGATTTGAGGAAAGCCCATTCTTTGTTTTGGTTGACACTTTTAGGAAAAATCCTCTTAGTTGAGGTAATTGAACAGATAACACAGTTGCCTGATATAAATTTGTTGTTTTAAATCAAATTGAAAAGAATAATTTCTTTTGTGAAGATAATTCTTTTCTGGCACGTTCGCACACAAACATTTGCCATTTGATTGAGTAATTCAGCCTCAAACAGGTGTGTAATGGAGGGTATTATTGATATTGAGTTAAAAAACCATGGGCAAGGTGGTCATTTTGCATGAGAGAGCTTGGACAGGATTACTAATACCTAGTACCCCATGGTATTAGTAATCCGGGAACAGTGTGGGATTAGTAATCCCATCCTCTTCTCAATCCAATCCCAAGCTTGACAACCAAACAAAGAGTTAGGAAGTCAATGGAATTGCTAATCCTATCCCAAGGCCTAATACACTTATCAAACATTGGCCTTAGATCTTCGAAATTAGTCGCAGTACACGTGTGCTAGTCCAAACCTCTAATTAGAAAAAGAATAAAAAGAGAGATTTGAATTGCGACACATGAACCGTTTTAAGTTCAAACATCACATATTCGGCTCGGCTAGTTTGCACCAAAACTTTTTGGGATAGAGTAGAGGCTGCGTCCAAACGGGGTGTATTTAGTTTTTTTTTTTTTGATCCGGGGTGTATTTAGATGGGTTTACGAGTTACGAAAGCGTTATTAGAAGAACTCTTGGGAGTTTTTTTTTTTTTAATCTTCGAGGTTCGTCCGATTCCCGTAATTCGCTTTAGACTCTCCCTCCCGCAGCCGGTAACTGCGACAACCTTCTTTTGTATTGTATGCGTAAATTCCTACATTTTGTGATTCAATATGTGTTTCCTATTTAATTTAACGGATCTTAAGCGAATAGAATTTAGATCTCTCATTTTGCGAATGATTTTTGGATCCACATACGTTTTTTTTTTTTTTTTTTTTGAACATGATCTACATACGTTTATGTTTGAGAGATATGTGTATTTGAAATCGAATGAATTGATTCAAATTCATGAGATCGAAGGGGACAAGAATCCACAGCGGAGAAGAAACCGATCCAGTTGTTGTTCAAATTCCAATATTCCCATAACCTCACAGTTGTCGTTCGTCCAAAAAACAAACCAGAGTCCAGATCGGAAGCAGCTGTACATCGACAAAGGAGAAGAAAACCGATGGTCGTCTCCTCGACTCAGTTGCAACTCCAGAGTCCAGGGGCTCCACAAATCGACAACGGAGAAGAAATGAGGGTTTTAAGGGGTTCCTGATTCTCACCCTCCCCTCCTTCTCTCACAGTTGGCTCACCATTTTGATCATCCAAACGTGCGAGAGAGCCCCCCTTTCCCTCAGTTTCTTTTCTTTTCTCCTGAAATCATTCAATCCAAACGAGCTGATAAAGTTTGATACTTTTTGTATTGATGAATAATATCCTTTATTCTTTGACTCGAAATTTACTCTCGTAATATGATGACGCTTATGTACAGAAAGGTCAAACCATTATTATGTGCTGTTTAGTTTTTCTGATGGAATGTGTGGAACGGATGTCCGAATCTTATCGTCAATGTGCACTATCCCTATCTTTTTTTTTATGCGAATACTTATTGCCACGTGCATCGTGAGGTGCCATGTGGACAACTAACAGCCCCCCTTGCTGTCATTCCCACTCAAATGTTTCATGGCAAATGTGAGCCCCCATGGTGCGCTTTGCCCAATGTAGATGGCTTGGTATAGCATGCTGGCTAGCGGAATACCTTTAGCTGGCCTAAGAAATCTCAGCTCGGGTAGAGATTTTCCCAAATTGATTGTGCCATGATATGATGACCACACATGCCCCCTATTGATTCGTACAAGGCACGAAGGTCAAGACTTAGGAGTAGGAGCTAGGAACCCCGCGTGAACACTCTTGGACATAGAGTTCAGGAAGCGTCAAGGTTGATTGGCCTATCCTTGTCGGATGGCTCCACCTTGACTAGTATAGGACAAAGGGGCAGCTGACTTAGATCTTTGAGGTTTCAGAGCACATATCGCGTTAAGGACAAATCATATACATCCCATGGTACGAGCACTGGAGTCTCTCACCTAGGGCTAGAGTTAGGAAAGAAACTTACATATTGTCGAACCAAGGGGAACATGTCGAATATCCAAGGTACATGGTCCACCGCCTATGGTTCAACTCCTATATAAAGGTGGTCTATCCCTGTGTTATCTAGATCGCAGATTGTTCTCGTACAAGAAAAAGGAAACACAAATGTTGAATGAATGCACTTAACCGATAAACATCAAATTAAATGTAATACTTCTATTTAAGTTGACTAGGTAAAACACACGTGTAGGAGTATTATGATTGAATTTTTTCACCTTTTTGTCTTGCCAAAGCTCAACTCTATATATAATCGTTTTGCAAAAATTTTACTCTTGCTCTTGAAGAAAATGTCAAAGACATAAAATGGTAAAAACTTCGGGGAGAACTTGGGATTACTAAATTCACTGGTTGAAATGAAGGTGTACTATGTTTTGGAATTTTCCTTCCAAAACGTTCATCACTAGGGTACATCACTAGATTATTAGTGCTTTCCAGCAACACAGGTCTCTCTATAAATGCATGCGACTATACAGCATGGGTACTTTTAAAACCCGGCATACTCGTATCCGTAACATACCGGGTACCGGTAATTTGCATGGTACTTCTCAATTCATACCGGGTACATGAAACACGTACCAAAACTTTTCTCCTCGACTTTTGCCATAGCCCATAAGTACCGCAATATATATCAAGCCGTACCCAGCACAAAGATGAAACTAATTTGATAAGACTTCCTTTTTCTATGCTTAGCTTGATTGTACAATAACAAGTTTTGGTATAAAGGTTCTTTAGTATAATGGCATTAAACTCTGATTTGTACCATAAGTTTGTGTTAAACTACTATTTGATGTTAGATTCTGAATTGCCCAAGTCATTTAGCTATTTCATTTAGTTGAAGTGTAGTACATTGCTTTAAGTTATAAAAGTACATTTATTATAGCCGTACCCGTACCCTGCATTTTTTTAGGTTTTGCCGTATCGACATACCCGTACCGGCAGTTGTACCCGTGCACGTGCTTCTTAGGCGTGCGACAACCTTTGGCCGTCTGGTCTACTCCCTCTTTTCAAAGGCACTGCCTCCTCATCTCTTCCAAGTTCCAGGAGTGTTTAAGTCTCTCATCTTCCACCTCCCATTTTGCCATATCCCCAAAAGGTAAGGTTGTGCCGCGGCACCACCATTCTACTACATAGTGCACTGGTGGGTCTGAATATGATTTTGAACATCTATAGGGGACCCATCATATGTAAGGTGAATCAGTTTTTACTGCGGCAGCGATTCCTAGTTCTATTCTAGTGGGATAATCATCGTTGTTGTTCTTTTGCATGATGGGGAGTTTAAAATATCTTAATCGGGATGCTTGATTCCTCCAGCTCATAATGATTAACCTGATATACAATATCGTATGTGGTAAAGAGCTAAAGCATGAAAGTCTTTCCCAGCTAAATCCAGGAAAGTTTTCCCAACTTGTATAGTTGACTGTAATAATGGTTCACTGGTTGAATATAGGCTTACAAGGTGAGATGTGAAAGCACTCACTGGATCCCAATTGAATGTTTTGTTTCTCAAAGTCAAAACAGGGTACCCTGACTGTTAAATGAGTGATTTCTTTGGTGATACCAAATACTTGGTTCTATCAGTAAGTTCTTCACATGCTGGTTGTACACACCTGCATTTCGATTTTGATTGTTCATAATTAGCTTTTCATTTATAGGAAGATAATTTTTTTGCCAGTGTAAGGCTGTGTGTTAGTTATTGACTGGCTGAAACTTTTGCACATTCATTAGAGTTGCTTGGGCTTGTAAGGATAAGTTCACAAGTTACTAATGCGTTTTCGGTATTACAGGCTAATTTTGCAATTGTTCTTTTGTCTCTGATTGCCAATTGTAGTTCGTAAGGTACCACATAGCGACAAAGAGGAATTAAAGGAAGCTTAGAAGGGAAATTATAGTTATAAAAAGCAAGAAAGATGCCCGCCCAGAAGATTGAAAGTGGTCACAATGACACAGTTCACGATGTTTCCATGGATTACTATGGAAAGCGTTTAGCAACTGCATCATCTGATACCACGATCAAAATAATTGGTGTTGGCAACAACTCGACTTCACAGCACCTCGCGACTTTAACTGGACATCAAGGCCCTGTTTGGCAGGTTGCTTGGGCTCATCCCAAGTTTGGATCAATCCTTGCTTCCTGTTCTTACGATGGTAGTGTAATAGTTTGGAAGGAAGGTAATCCAAATGAATGGACTCAGGCTCATGTGTTCACTGAACATAAATCATCCGTCAATTCAATTGCTTGGGCGCCTCATGAACTTGGTCTTTGCCTAGCTTGTGGATCTTCCGATGGGAATATATCAGTTTTCACTGCCAGATCTGATGGTGGTTGGGACACCACCAGGATAGACCAAGCCCACCCTCTTGGAGTGACTTCTGTTTCTTGGGCCCCATCTATGGCTCCAGGCGCACTAGTTGGATCAAGCATGATGGATTCTGTTCAGAAGCTGGCTTCTGGTGGCTGCGACAATACTGTGAAGATTTGGAAGCTTTATAATGGGAATTGGAAGATGGACTGCTTCCCTGCCTTGCAAATGCACAGTGATTGGGTTAGGGATGTGGCTTGGGCTCCCAACTTGGGCCTTCCAAAGACTACTATTGCAAGTGCTTCACAGGATGGGACAGTGGTTATATGGACTGTCGCCAAAGAAGGTGATCAATGGGAAGGTAAAGTTTTGAAGGACTTCAAGATTCCAGTTTGGAGGGCGTCGTGGTCTTTGACAGGAAACTTGTTGGCTGTGGCTTCTGGTGACAACAATGTCTCTTTGTGGAAAGAAGCAGTTGATGGGGAGTGGCAACAGGTGACCACTGTTGATTAATAGTTTCTAGATTTTTTGTTTTTATCTTTCTAGTGCCATTTCTGTCTTTTGGCATTTGAAGGAATATTTTGCTAGCTTTCAGTACTATCTTTGTTAGAGTATCTTTTTCCTTTTTGGGGGATAGTTTCGATTGTATGGGTTAATGGGATTGATCGTTTATGATATATTGGATTCTGGTGTGAAGGAACAAGCTTGCTATAATCCTTGTTTTTCCTTTCTCCTCGTGTATTAGAATTTGCATCCTATTAATGATTCCTTCAGTACCCAGGTTTTGTCTACTGACATCCATTTATTAAACTAGGTTTTTGTACCACTTATTGCATTTGTGGAGTAGGTTTCCGATTTTGTTTTTCTTCTGATCTATCGGTGGAGAGTTGGAAGATGGTGGCTTTGGGTACTAGAAAGGAGTGATTTTTCTTGTTTCTTAAACCTCCTGTGCCTACTTGCTTGTTTCATGAGACTTCCCAATCCTAGCATTTACCCTCAATTTGTTTTGATTTGGTTATTTTCATTTCTGTTTACTATCACATTGGTTGTTGGTTAAACTGGAAAAATGCGAAACCCGACTGAGGCTGCAGTTCTTTCCTATATAGCTAAGGGGGTTGTGTCCCTGCATCAGTTTTGCCGATGAGCTGGGCCAGCTGGGTTCTTGAGTTTTGCCGTTATAAAGCATTAGTTAGTAATTGCAAAACTCCTGATAACTAATATGCTGCACTCCTTGTTCAGCCATAGGAACAGCTCCAATTTGGGTACTTCCTTTAAAGACTTGAGTCTTAAAGCAAAAAATGAACGCTTCTGTGAATCACGTGACCTGCACTTAATGAAGTAAATCAGAAAAATGAAGAATCCATGGGAAAAGTGAAGAGGAAGTTCGTCTACTTATTTCCCGGAAAGTTATTTTTCCGGATTTTGATATCCATGCATGTTCTTGCAGCTTTTGTTGAAATCAAAACCCCGTCAAAATTCAGTTTTATTCAGGTTCATAACTTTCGATTATTTCTACATTGCCTCATTTTTGCATGTTTGATTATTAGCACATGCTCTACCTTCTTTTATACAAAACTGCATGATCATCGTCCAGGCTGTCCCTGTCCTGTTGGGGCCGGGGAATTGATAATGTCTTATGTTTATTCAGTTTTCATTGCACTTTGATGCATCTTCTGTTGGGGTGAAAGATTTAAAATCCCAGTGCTGGAGGAATGAGCTTGACATAGGTTCAAACTGTTTATGCCTTCGTCCCTCTCTTCCTTTTCCTTTGGGACACAGGTTAAAACTTAAAAACACCTTTCTTCTTGTTGCAGTGGGAAGACCATATCCTTGATGTTTTTAGATCCAATGTATCCTTGATGCTGGTGATGGTCAGCGACGGAGCCGATGTTTTTAGAGCTAATGTATCCTTGATGTTGGTGTGGTTAGTAACAAAATAGATCTTCCAGACCTATCAGATTAAGGTTCTACTCGATAGTATCTCTTGTAAAATTTCTTTCTTTTCTGTGTCTTCGATTTTTTCTGATTCTGAGTTATTCATCCTCTGATACTTCACTTATAGGCAGAAATACCGTCAAGACAGTAATCAGTTCTCCAATTTCACCTACAACAAGCTTTGGCTTTCTCAGCCATGCATGCATATTGGTTATAGCCTAAGCCGTTTCATTCGCGACAATCATTAATATAAACGATGTATTCTCTAATTCTCGGCGTAACTAAAGCCGCCCGACAAGTTTGTGAAGGATGCCCACAATCTTGTTTTTCTTTAATTTTGCTTAGTACGCTTATGTAATACTATAGTTTTGTTTAAAACTAAAAAAAATAATGCCTTACAACGACACTACTCATGAAAAGACAATTTGGTAGGTTTTTAGGCGGATACGGAGTATTAGTTACAGAAAGTCTAATGGTACAGCAGCCGCGTACGTACGGATCCTGTTTGCGCCCGTCTCGGGTCCCACAAAGACGATCGGAGCCGCTCATTTTATTCAAAATACTTCATTCATAGTCCCTGTAATTGCTAACTAATGCTTAAATTTTGAAGTAAAGTTGGATGATTTGTAAACACCTTTCCCGATATCGGATTGAGGTGATTGCCTAAATTTTGAAGTAAAGTTGGATGATTTGTAAACACCTTTCCCGATATCGGATTGATGTGATTTTTTACAGGAACCATAAACGAAGTATTTTGAATAAAATGAACGGCTCCGATCGTCTTTGCGAGACCCGAGACGGGCGCAAACAGAATATGTACGCGGCTGCTATACCATTAGACTTTCTATAACTAATAATACTTCGTATCCGCCTAAAAACCTGCCAAGAAAAGAAAAACTTTATTATCGAAAATAGAGGGTAGGCGTCTAGTGTATCAATGTATGTACATAAATCGGTATGAATTTAAAACCCTAGAAAAGAGAGTCAGAGAATGGTGAAAGTGAGTAGGGTGCTGCTCAGAGATGGAGGGCTGGTAATCAGCAAAACCCTCTCGGAAATACTGGTTTGTCCGCTCTCTAAACAGCCCCTGAGGTTAGCTCTATTTGCCGAATAAACCCTCTCTCTTTTCCGTCGTTGGTTCTTCTTAAACCCTAGCAGTGGATTTGGATTTTTTTTTTTTAAATGTATCCTTTTTTCTTACATTTCTAACCCAATTACTCGTTTGCGTCGAGTGATTTGGTAAGAAACTCTAATCCTTTTTCTTTCTTTTTTTTTTTCCCTTTATTTTCTTACCAAATCATTCAATTCAAAGGGGCCGTAACTAAAACAAAACATATGCATTTCCAAGCAGTGCCTTAGAATTCGCCTGGTTCTTTTGCTTTCTTGGACAGGATATGTGAGCAATCGAATTCTCTGATCAGCGACGCCACGGGCGTTTCTTTTCCGGTGAGGTTTCGTTCCTGAACTCTCGTAATTCTGAATTTCTGATGATTTCGATCTTGATTCTGTTTTTTTGGTCAACGATTTTTACTTCCAGTAGTAGATAATTCGCAATTGAAACACTTTTGTTAGTGGGTTAGCTTCAATTAGCTGAAGATCGTTGCCATGCCTATGCTTGGTTATTCAGACCAATCAATTTTCTGAAATTTGATAGGAAATTTGAAAAAATTCAATGGACATCCCAGCTAGGATTTCCTTTCTCTATTTGAATGTGATGAACAAGAGAGATAATCATTATTTTTGAAGTCCAAGATGTCCCCATACGTTTTATTCAACGATATTACTTTTCATTTGGGCCAAGCTGCGAGAGACTCTTATGAATTCTTTAGCCTGGAGCAGATGGCTCGCCTTTGACTAGACCGGGAGGTGATTAGTCCAGGTGTGTGTAGGGGTGTAAACGAGCCGAGTCGAGCCGAGCTTTAGCGAACTCGAGCTCGGCTCGTTTGCTTAACGAGCCAAATATTCGAGCTCGAGCTCGGCTCGAGCCTTATCGAGCCGAGCCCTTAACGAGCCGAGCTTAGTAATTTACTAATCGAGCCTCTCTTTATCGAGCCGAGCCTCCCTTAACGAGCCGAGTTTTTGTCGAACGAGCCGAGCTTGGCTCGGCTCGTTTAGTAAACGAGCCGGATACTCGAGCTCGAACTCGGCTGGTTTACTAAACGAGTCGAGCCGAGCCTTAACGAGTCGAGCCGAGCCGAGCTCGCGAGTAGCTCGGCTCACTTACAGCCCTAGGTGTGTGTAAGTTGGCGGGACAAGCCTTACCACTAAACCAGAAAAAAGATGTTTTTGGGTAATTAAAATTTTTGGACCATTTCTTGATTTGTGCGTGTCATCCTTGCGCAGGCTATGCTAATCTTCTCTGTGTCATTCCAATTTTATTGGATGTCCCTGAAGGGACAAAAGATGTTACTTGTTAGATAGTAGTAGTTGTAAACTTAGAAAAGGTAGATAAACTGGGTTGAATAACTTCAATTCTCTTGAAATCCATCCATTCTTTGAAGGATTTCAGGATGACTTGGCCCTTTTCATTCTGACAATTCAGAACCTGAGTATGGAATAACAATTCCATGAATTCCCGTCATTCCAAAATGTAAAATGTGGGTAGCCTATAGTGAATAGGGATGCTGACTGGGAAGTAGAACCTAGCTCACATGAGACTCTTCTTTAGTATCTATGGCTTTCTTATCATATGCTGCAAATTTTTATCCTTCTTATTCGTTTGATAGATTGTGGATGGGATCCCTTGCCTTGTGCCAAACGATGGGAAGATAATTGACACTGATGACATGCCGAAACATGAGGGTGCTGCTATTGATTCAACTGACGAAAACTCAACGTCGAGGGGTAGCTTGTAGAATGTGGGATGAGATGGAGAGGTATCCATTGTGCTAATATATTGGACTTGAGTGATTCCGCATTCTACTAGGAGTAACGTCCACTGGTTTTCTGTAATCTTTATCTTTGTAATGCCTGCACTATTTTCCCTTGGAGAACTACTTATACAGCTTCAATGATTTGTTAGAGTACTACTTATACAGCTTCAATGATTTGTGCTAACATCAGTTATTTCTACTGGTGTTTGGATTTTAACAATAAAGACAACAATATTCTAACATTTACACTTCAGGATGTTGACATCCTTGCAAATTAACTGAAGCATTAATGATAGCTCCATCTGAAATATTTTAGTTGGTAGGTTGTTTAAGTCTATCTATGGGCTTTTCTTGGTGCAATGCTTGGGGTGATCCTTGTGAGAATGTGGGCTCATGTTTGAGAAAATCCCCTTTGTGCATATATTTCCAAAAGTTCGGTCAATCTCCTAGTTCTAACCTCTCAACACCCTTGATTTACGCAACTAACTCTGGGTAATGGCCTGTTAGGTTGTCTTTTAGATTGAAACATGGCGCATTATGCTTTGGCATGGGCCACTAATTTGCTCCAAATTCGAGTTTAACCCTCACCTACGTCCAAAGTGATGTGAAATTTGGCTGTAGTGTTACAATGTAACAGCTTATACAAATGCTCGGACTTGGAGGCTCATGTTCATGATTTTATGGGTGCCAAAACGGTGAGTGTTGTACAATGAGGTCTTAATTAAGCCTAAGGAACCAAATGGTGTCACGTAGCACTTGAATCTTTTCTATGTCAAGTGATGTAGTCCTGTTGGGGATTATCTTGGAGTTTACTTCGCTGCCACGTGCTATCTATTGTCAATGTAGCACAACTACTGTCCCCTATGTTATGTGGGTTGTCTATGCATAAAATGGAGTACCAATATCAGACTCTGGACGTACCTGCACTCAGATAAAGGTAGGATGAGTGTCCAACATGTTTAGTTGGGCACTCATTGAGTAAGCATAATTTTTTATTCAAATCTACTATGACCTAGTATATTATGCCTGAAAGGCCGTAGCTAATGCTCCTTGTAAACCCAATTTGTTCTACAAAACTAAATGAAAATACTGGGAAATATGAATACTCCGGCATGACCCCACATCCTTGAAATAGAAAGTAGATGCCAGACCCAGACCTATACCCGACACCTTTATGATCTGAGACCATGTAGCATATTTTTCCTCATCTGTGAGTATTATGCTTTTTGTTCCCCAAGGAATGAAATGTTTTATTATCCCCTGTGTAGTCGTAATAAAATAGGAAAGAACAGAATTATTCCACTGCTTAACTATCTATTCCCTACATTTGCCTTTGACGTGGACATTATTTTATGCTTTTTGAGGAAATGGTGAACATTACCGCAGCCCCAGGCAAGCAGAAAGCCTGCACCGTTTCTTGATTCAAGTCTCTACCTGTATCAATGAACATGTATTCTAGGGGCTCAATGTACTCCTTTTGTGAATACTTTTGCTCTATTGCTTCCTTTTAGTTTGTCCAGAAATTTGAAAGGTACAAACCAATTACTAAGTTATTTGAACATCGAAGGATTTTGCATGCTAGAAGTGTGGAATTCTTTAGATGATAGGTATATATTTTTTCTCTCCTTTGTGAGAGGTCAAGGAGTCCCTAGTGCAGACGGAAACTATAACTGGAGGCCTATAGTAACGAAAGCGAATTAGAACAAGCTGCAGTTTTTAGGGGCTTCCATTCAAATGATAGCTATATATTTCATTCTCTCCTTTGGCAGCCTCTTGCTTTTAGATATTTCTGCTATGCCTGGTTCCATCTCTGGTTCTTTTAAGGAAATTTCAATCTCAAGTGGTCCCATCTGCGAGGACCAATTTCGTGTTCAGCAGAATTAGGTCGCGATCGGAATAATGCAGTAATGCGTTTTCCTGTACCAATGAAATTAGATCGCAGAATCTCATACAATTTACTTTCCTTTTTCCAATCATGGGGTATCTCTGTTCACCTTCTTTTACTAGTTTCTCTGACCATCAAATAGATAAGAATCCCCTGGAAAGTGATTCCACAAGTGGAAATTCTGGGTGGAGGTAAAGTTAGGGGTCCCCTTGCCTATGCCCCCAAGCTTGGGTGGAAATTGATTCTTTCTTCGCCAGTTTTGTCCATGATGCAACAGGGAAATTGTGGAGAAAGCATTGCATAGCAAGGCATGCATATTTTTGTACCAAAAGCAACTTTTAGGACACGGGTTGGATATCGGTTCATCTTCCACCTTTCCTAAAAGCATGATGGCCAGAAAATATGCTAGGCTCGAGAACCGACAACAGGGTACGACACTTGGGCTATGTTTGGTTGAAGTGGAGAAGATATAAAGCTCTAAGTTATAGATAAGTAATCCATCAGGCTTAATAATGGCGGATCGAGTCAGATTGACAATGCCTCAACTTTCAAAATGTTGTTTTTCCCATGTTATACGGCATTAGTTGTTAGAAGGATCTGTGACTCTTAACTACCTCCCAAAAGGAAAAAAAGGGGTCTGTGGCACCTCCTATGGTCATGTTCAAACGTCGGAAAGGCATGCCCGTGAAATACGTATTTCAGTCTTGACGACGAATCTGGCAAATCAAACAGGACGTAACAGTTTTTGGGAAAGATACTAGGACGATTCAACTTGCCCCAGACCCAAATCATAGGTTGCGTTACCAGTGAGACGCACCTTAATCACCGTGGTCATGGTTGGTTGGGATAAGCCGTAAAGCATGTTTGATACCGGAATTGTAATCCCACATCTATGGTACAAGGTACATGTTTCCAAGAATTAGCTAGTCCCACGTTTGTCGCTTGGGACTAAAGATGAGATTGGGACAAGAGGGTGGACTGTTTGTCCGCTTAATACCTTCTGTAAGGGATTATCCAATATCACCTGCGGGTTGTATTAGTTAATCTGGACCTTTGGGAATATTTCCCTCTTCATCCTGTGATAATAAAATAAAATAAAATAAAATAAAAAACGATTCTTTATCCTTTCATTAGTTTCATCTTTTTAAATTTTTTGGAAAATAATCCGGTAATGAAACATGTACAAACCGTATTACTATGGAATAATTAATACTACTTTTAGACAAATAAAATTGCACAAGCGGCCCTCTACAATAAAAAAAAGATTGCAGGGAAGTTGCATTTTGTAAGAAATCTGGTGACCTTACTGGGCCCACATGTTTGCAAACACTTGTCCTCTCGAGGGGTGAAGTCAGGATTTTGGTTCGGAGAAGGCTAACCTTGTAGACATTTTTTCACTTGATATAGAATTGGTATAGCTTTTGTCTTCCGATATAACACATTGTTTAGTAGTAAAAACTACAGTGGTCCAATGCTACAAGTATGTGAAATTATTTTGTTCTTTTCCTTTCGGCAAATAAAACAAACCATGTACTCTTTTGGATATCAATTACTACCCCCCAAAAAAAAAAAAAAACTTAAATGACAATTCTGAAGAACTTGAATTTTCTCGATGAGATGAAACTAAAATTTGTTTAAATTACAAGAAACTAACAAATTTAGTATGTCCATAATAGTCAAAATTGTATTGCTATAACATTTTAAACTCGGGGGTTCGGATTGGGGCCGGTAATGTAGTCTAAATCCTGCCCCCACTTAATCCAGCCATGGGTTATTGGGGGCAATTCGAATTCTTAGAATGAATTATTTCCCATTCGCTTGTGGACGGTCCGAATTTTAATATAATTTTTTCTCTCCCGAAAAATTCCATTAAAATCCGAACCGTTGATTGCCGAAACGGACGGCTATGGTTTGGCACCTCCGCAAAATGACTTGTTCACGGTTGCGCCGTGAATTAAGTCTCTCTCATTTGTGAAACAACTTGAAGTCAGCCTCACAAAATACAAGGAATAAGGTTGAAGCATTTTAGATTAAAAATACAGCAAATGGTCAAGAGTGACATTCTTATTAGGTGCAACAGCTTTGTGTTGAACTCTCAAAATCCCTTCCCTCACCATTTCTCCTATCCAACCACCCTTTCAAACCACGCAAAACTACTGATCGAGCAACAAACTGGCTTGCACACACTTTCCCTAATTTAAACTTATCTCCTCTCAAACTCCTAACGACAAAAAATGTTTAACCCCATTGCCGAAACAACCCAATGGTTATCAAAAACTTGGTGTCCTTCATCTGGAGTTTCATCGGCTTCAGAGGCCGGAAACGGATCAAGAACTCGTCTCCACGCGAAGCGGCTGGGCCGAAACCCTGTGAAGATCTCGATGGGGCCGAGTTGTGTTGCGTGTGTCTGTCGAGTTTAGAGGAGGGGGGAGAAGACTCTGGCAGGCGGGTTCTTCCTTGCTCGCATGAGTTTCACGGGGTTTGTATCGATACGTGGTTTAGCGGGCGTCGGAAGACGTGTCCGGTGTGCCGCTTTTTGGTGGAAGATGAGGAGAAGCCTCAGACCAAGGAGGATTTGACTGACGAGATGGTCATATGGTTTTCTTCCTTCCATGTTGCTGGTTTTTGAGTTGTGAATGCACGTACGAGCACGAGCGAACGAAAAATACTCTCTCTTTCTCTCTCTCATGCGTGCTAGATTCTTGATGATATAAATGTGGATTCGAATCTGATATGCAAACGAATGATTGCTCTGAAATTGTTGATTTTCTCTTTGAAATTGTTGATAAAAATTTCTGATATTGTTTTATCGGCAAGAAATTATCAACAAAATCTTAACCACTGACTGGGTTGTTAGACGATCCAGATTTTAGACTGTCCGGTACAATCAAAATCTAATCCCGCCATACCGGGAAGATCCAACTCCAATCTAAGTAATTTCACTTGGAGTCAAAGTCCAACGTTGTTCTAACTTATGTGAAAGAAGACATCCTAACTAACTCTAATCAAGGGCCCCGTTCCGTTTCAACTAACTAAAACAAGCACTTTTTTTTTTAATTAAATGTGTTATATTGTGAGAGAACGACTTATCTCCTAAAACGAAAAATAAGTACTTAAAAACTAAGAATTTTAGCAGAGCAGGGTCGGGAATCTTTGGAGTGTTTCATAAGTGTTAACTTTACTTTTATCCCCTTGACCATTTAAAACATTTTTTTTTTTTTTTTACAAGACAAATTCTACGTCGTTCTTTTCTAAGGGAAAGGGGAGAAGTTGGTGAGCGTCGAACTCCCGACCTGGTAAATGGAAGAGCTCCAAGGGAAGCGAGCTCAAGACTAAGAGCTATGCCTCAAAAAATCTCTTATTTAAAACACGTTTCCTCTGTTCTTTAACTACTCCAATAAAAGTGTTTATTTGGTGCCTCACCTAACCTAAATCTGTTTAAAAGGGGTAATCTGTTTTTGTATGGGTTTTGAGCTATCTAAAAGGGGTAATTTGGCTCTTTGTCGGGGGCAGTTCTATTTTCTTGTGGCACCCATCCCATGCCTAAAAGGCAAATATACAAAACTGCTAGTACTAAATAATGGGGTGTTTGCGATAGCTTTTTCTTAGATTTTAGATTATTGATTTCGCTTCACATTCTAGATTTTATATTCTAGACAAATTATGAACAGTGCTTTCTATAAGAGCATGTACATCAGTGCATAGCCAAAAATGCTGATGAACAGTACACTTTTTTCATTTTACTTACTCACATCTCCTTCAATTCTACACCAATACTATCTATTTAACCTATTCTCTATTAAAATACTATTACTTTTATTTCCCTTTTTCTTTTTTGGGGGGAGAGAGAGAAAGAGAGTGAGAGTGAGAGAGAAAGTAATAAAGAAATGAAAAGATTGTGAACAGGGCTTCGGTACATTTACCTCACCATTTTTATCAGAGTCAATTTACCTCTTCGTTTACCTCCTCTGCTGCTGCTTGTTTTTGAGTGTTTTCCTTACGTAAAATAGCTATGAAGCCATTTTACCCCACCTGGTGTACTTGCTATAAGTCTGGATTATGGATTAAATGTTACAAAAGGTGAAGAGTAATGATTGTTATAAAATTAAGATGCAAGATCAGCTTTTAATTTGCTGTGATTTAATCTATTTTATCCTTGACCAAGGGGATAATTGTTAAAATGGCAAGGAAAATCTCGGTCTTTACACTAATCATAGCTTCTTAGAATTTGTAAAAGCATCGAAATCGTACTTAACTTCTAAAAATCAGTTTTTGTTCTTCAAAATAGCTTCAAAAAAGCTAGCGATTTTTAGAAGCTGTTTCTAGAATTTGCAGCAAATTAATACTCCACTGGAGAACTTTAGAAGTTAGAATCCCATAATTTGCAATCAAAATTTCTCGCATACAAGCACGTATAAGTTGCAATTCTTAAATTTTGGATCGTAACATATTGAATTTTCTTTGTTAGCTTTTTGTCTAATTTTTTATAAATATATACACACATCGACAAAAGAAATCATTTTTTTGTTAGCTTTTTGTCTAATTTTTTCTATATACAGAAGAAATCATTTTCTTTGTTACCTTTTCGTCTAATTTTTATGAATATATACACATTGACAAAAGAAATCAAAGAAGTATAAACATGTCAAATTGAAATTAACCCGTTTCGTGATCATGAGAGAGACGTTTTGAAAGTAGAATTAACTAGCGTGGGTCTGGTGTCTAGACTGTGACCCATGCGTGGATACATCTCAAGAAGGGACCAACAAATTTCAAGTTTTTAAACCAATACAAAATACTTTTGGGCTTCCAATGGATTTTTGTATTGATTGGAGGCTGTTTTTTTTCCCCCTCCAAACGATAGGATAAAATTTTATAAATAATAGCAACAAAAAACAACGAAAAATTTTTGATTTTCGTTACAACTCTTTTCCCCCTCCAACTCTTTTCCCCCTCCAAACGTTGTTTTTTGTTGTTTTTTGTTACAACGAAATCAAATTGTAATTGATACATCTCATTTCCGTCTTCCAAGTATCAATTACAATTCTTTTGACCTTCAAATTTGATTTTCGTTTCAAATTGATCCAATTGATAACTTTTGTCAGTCAAGCTGGACGAAAAAAATCAAATTGACAGTAGTTTGGATGTTGCAGTTCATACCAAGTTGGTCCAATTGATGACGTCTGTCCTCAATCTGATTTTTTCCGTCCAGTTTGGCTGACAGAAGTTATCAATTGGACCAACTTGGTACGAAAACCAAACTTGAAGGTGAAAAGAGTTGCGATTGATACTTGGAGGACGGAAATGAAACTTGAATAAAACTAGGAGGACCATTTCTTTAAATTTCCCCGAAAAACATTAGAATGAGCCTCCATCCCCATATAAGCCGAATTAAACTAGAAATCAGATTAAAGATCGCATGGAGATCACACCTTGGGTGCTTGCATGCACCAATTGGTAAAGGAATTACATATCTTTCTTTCTTTTTTTGGGTAAATGGAATTACATATCTATTAGACATTCAATCGTAAAATATCACGAAATAAATATATCCGGAAATGGAGCGCAATCTGTGGCATAGGGAATTTCCGACACGACACGAAGTTAGCAGGTTAGGGTTAGCTATTTCTGACACGAAATACAAATACGACACAACACGATAACACCAAAAGCTAAACAGGTCGGGTTAGTGTTGACAGAATTATGAGATGAACACGAGATGACACGACACAACACGAGAATTTATGAAAGGGCACGATAACCCGATACAAACCCCACATAAAGTTAGCGGGTTTGAACTTGACACGAAACACAATATGACACGACACGATAACAAGAAAAGTTAAATACGTCGGGTTAGGATTGAGAGAATTCTGACACAAATACGAGATGACACAACACGACGTAACACAATGCCAACACCTACTGTGGCAGATGCATAATTTTCAAGAAGGGTGTCCTAGAAAATGATAATGCCAAAACTGTTTTTGTTAGTACCAAAATTCTAGTGCACAAAAGGATTATACCATATGCAGTATACAAGACTTTTATGCACTAGAATTTTGGTACTAACAAAAACAGTTTTGACATTATCACTACCCAAAAAAATTTATAAGGAATTTGATTGGTTAAAGAATGAGGATTCATTTTCAGAAAGACAATATGACAATATTTTAAAAAACATTGGTTGAGTGTGAGCCCACGCCACCACACTCCACTGTAAATTCTTCTAACATAAGTATCAAAAATTCTATAACCACAAACCGAAGCAAAGTGAGTATGAGCCCCATGCATCTTGTGAGTGTATGTGTATTGGTTTGCGGCTGTAGCAAAGTTGTGTAACGTATACATCTAATCAATGTTGCCCCATGCCCGATCGGATATTTTTGAAGTTCTATCATGCCCGCTCATATTGAATAAAAGATCGGATAATATCTGCCTCCAAATAGGTGGGGCGTGCACCCATTTGTGGGACATTGACATCCCTAAATCAAGGTTTAAAAAAACGGTAGCGAGACACGTAATTGGAATCGGTGTTGCAGTCGTGAGTTTCTAAAAATAATTTTTGACAAAAAAAAAAAAAAAAATTAAGTGCCAAAATCACCTGCGATGGTCAAGTATCTGTCATACCAACCGTGAATCGGTAACGGACTGAGACATAACGGGAACCAGTCGATACGCTTGAGATTTTATCTCACACCACTATATCAGGATCTACCGGCAGATTTTGAATTCCTTACTAATAATCACTCATCCTCTTCTTTGGTAGAAAATTCAATTCAATAATGCTACATACGCAACACTCAACCACAATACTCTTACAAATTCACGGGGTTGGACTCGTGGGTCCCACTAACCCGGGTTGGACCCGCGAGTCCCACACCTATGCTATGCGAAAGTGTTGTGGTTGAGTGTTGTGTACATATCTTTATTGAATGGAAAATTCTACAGCCACAAACTTTTACACAAAATTAACACTTAAAACACACTCACATTTCATATCTTTACTGCCATGAGTCCCACACACACTACACACTAGAGGTGTAGGGTGTGTGAGACCTCATGTGAACATGAGCGTTTGTGAAAGTGTTTGTACGACTGTTTGTGGTCGTAGAAGAGTAGATTTTTTGTACTTTTTTACCAAGAAAGGACAACAGGGGAAAAAACTTATAAACAGGTGTGTTTTCACTTCAAGTTGGCATGGTCCAATTCTGCCGTTGTGGTCCTATTATGGAGCCCCAACCTTTTGTGGTCCGTAGTGTTCGTATTCTCTACTTTTTTTTATTCGAAAAAAGGTGGGAGGTGGCGACCAACGTAACTACCTATTTTGGCATGTGACCATAAGGGCTCCTTATCCGCTAGTGAAATATTCAGTTCGAGCCATAGTTACTATCCTTGAGGATAGGCCGTCACTATATATGACACCACCTAGGTACAAGATGGCATAAGCACCACCCCTATCATCAGGAAGACTCAAACCTGAGCCTCCGCTAGTGGTGTGGCATACCCTGCCATCCAGACTACCACCATCGGCGGTGTGTCTGTATTCTTTGATCGTACAAAATTTATTCATGGGGCCAATAATTAATTTTCAATAATTTTGTGCGTTATTGATTTGTTCTGCGGGTTTTGAAAAACAGTTTGAATAGTCGCAATGATCCCAAAATGCAACAGCCTAATCATGAATTCCCTCCGTCCTAATTTTGTTTATCCCGAGTTCTTTTTTTTTTTTTTTAACCTATCGTATTTTATAAGTGCATTGTGAATCTTGTTTAATAAATCTCAATGACATTATTAAACAAAGTTTTGCAATTGTAATAAACGTTAAAAACTATAAAAGATATTAAGAAATTTGGTCACCCTGTTTTTTGACTTTTTGTTTTGTTGACTTTTTGATTTATGGTCACAACATATGATTTGAATCTGATAGAGTATTTGAGAAATATTTGCAATCATTAGTGTTTGAGAGATATGTGCAGAATGTCTTTTTGTTAACCAAAATAAAAAAAGGTAAAAAATGAGAAGTCAAGCTCCTCTCCCCCTACTTCTTTCCTAGTTTAGATTCTCTGTATATAAAGAGCTTCGTATCTTTGTAAATGATTCGTTCAAGAAATACATAAATATTCTCTCAATTTTCGCTCTCCTAAAAATTCAACAGAATTTTTGTACTTTTTTACCAATAGGTGATTTCTGCATTTTTGGCTGACAAATAACAAGAAAGGACAACAGGGGGAAAAACTTATAAACAGGTGTGTTTTCACTTCACGTTGGCATGGTCCAATTCTGCCGTCGTGGTCCTATTATGGAGCCCTAACCTTTTGTGTTCTTGACTGTGGTATGCCAAACACTCAAAAGAAGAAAATGGAAAACTGAAAAATGTAGTAGTAATAAGTTGGCAACCAAACACCCTCTTAAAATGAGCGCGACAAATTTGGACAGAAAAGTACTAGTTAATATGAGGAATTGAATAAAATTATTGTCCTTTCCCACCTCGACAGGTTTTTTTTGTCATGCACGAGATTAAATTCATAGTAGTACTTGAGTACCGCACCTTGAATTTCAAGAGAGTCTTTATATAGGCGTAGTTATTATGATTTTTGCATTTTCTATGTCTTTGTGACCGGTTGTGCCGTTGTAGGAGTAGCAAAATTATGAGTGCAATTCGTACGGAGATGGTTTTTCGAAAAAAAAAAAAATCAACTGCCAATATACTTTTTCGGAAACCTGGGACCAATTATGGATTATCTTTGTATGAATTTGTCTTTTAGCAAACATAGTACTTGTAAGACTAGTGAGGGGTTGGGTCACAAAAAGCTATTTGGAGTAGTGATTCAATATCCAAACAACATTGTTTCCCACGTCTGAATCATGGAATGAAGGAAAAGAAAGCAGAAAAAAAATTGGCCATCTAAAATACCAAACAAAATAGAGATCATCCAAAAGGACAGTAATAATCAAAGCAAAGAAAAAAGGAGTATCAATTGTAGCAAGTGTTCATGAGTTGGAAAGGAAAGAGGAGAGGGAGGAGATAAGGAGATGATGAAAATGACAGCCAATGAAAATGTCTCCTCTTTATTACCATCCATATTCTATTCAAGTAATTATTTAACACTCTTGAGGCATCGCCACGTGGTGCCCCAACAATCTTATCTGTCACACGCATCAATGGGGTACACTAAGAAAGTGTGCAACGGATAAGAGTGTTGCGACTCCACATGCCCAAGTCCACCGAATAATTTTTCTGTTCTTGGAGCCATATGAAACTCTCTTTGCTAGCAATTGCATATGCCTGTTGGAAAGAATCATAACAGAAGAGGGAAAGAAAAAGGGCTTAGGGTCAAAGCAAGAAAATAAAGCAAACAAATGGCCCACCCATTTTGATAAAAAAAAAAAGGCCCACCCACAAATTCCCTTGCCTTTGGAATTAGTATATATTTTAGCAAACAAACGGCCCACCCACAAATTCCCTTGCCTTTGGAATTATACATTTTAGCCCCCTTCTAGAGTTCAAGGGCTGATTGCAAACGATTCAATAGTGGAATGGCTAACTTAGATTACTTTTTCTCACTTGTGGACCAAAATGAGAAAATGACTATACATTAAGGCTACTGATTTTGCCACTCTATTTTTTGTTAACGGCAATCCCCTGCAAGTATATTTTTGATGCAAAAATACACTTGCAGGAGAGTATCGTTAACAAAAAAAAGAAGTGGCAAAATTATTTCCCTACATTAAAGGGGCAAAGTGAACTTACAATTTTTCAAAAGTATACAAGCATGTGAAAACACAAGAAAGTGTGAGGCCAAAATATGCCAGGAATGATCCATTTGACAGAGAAATAGATAGAAACACGAGAGCAACAAGTGAGAAAATTTACTAAAAATGTGCCAAGCGAATAAAGCCATTCAACAGACGACAGGGCTGGTTTGGTAACAATCAAAGAGTTGAGGAGCTATTGCAAGAAAATTGACGGTTTGCGGGTCAAAGTGAGAACACTATGATAATACTTCAAGGGGCAAAGGGTAGTTAACCTTCTCCCAAGATTCATACTACTAGTATATATATTATAATATTAACATGACAAAAGAGGAAAAGGAAACATAAGATCCCCAAGACCCTGGCCAAAAAGTATTCCCTTCCCACTTTTGGAACGCAAGCAAAACGCCATACCCCTTTTCACCAATGTCTCCTAGTATTTTCCTAAAGCCACATTCTTGTAGTAGTAAAAGACTACAACCCATAAATTTCTGCCTCTCTCTCCTCTTTCTCTCTCTTCAGATCAATAGATGGAGAGGCATTATCAGAATGGAGCTGTTGAACTTCGGTAGAGAGTCTTCTTTTTGGGAACCTGAGCAGCTGCAGCTAAACATAACTGCCACACACAAAACAAAGAAACATTTGTATACACAAGAATAGATCAATATAAATGGACACCCAAAAGGCGAAAACGGATATCGGCTTCTTTTGTGGTGATGTATGGTGGTCCAAGCTAAAGTAGAAACGGATATTGGCTTCTTTTGTGGTGATGTATGGTGGTCAGGGTTACCTTGCGGGCACATCGAACTAATTTCTAACAACCCCTACCACGCTTGCACGTGAGGTAGCCTCGAGGGTGGATGGCAAGGAGAATCGAACCCGAGACCTTAGGAGCTAGCAAACCCCAAAATTTTAGGTCGAGGCCACCATGTCTACAAGTGTAACTATTTTTGCAGGGCAACAAATCAATTCAACCGGTCCATTTTAGTGCTTATTTTCATGGGTATAGAAAATGAAGCAGGATAATCCCCAGTCCCAGAAAAAGAGTCTGGACAACCGTATTGAGGTATTTTGTGAGTCTTTTTCGAGCTCATATCCATGATTAAGATCATTTATCTTTAAGAAAATGTCAAAAATCATATGCCTAGAGATTTTTACCTGTTGCTGCTGTCTTTTTAGCCTGGCATTCTCTTCCATTAAATTGGCGACTTCTAGCTCCAGCTCATTTGTGTAAGCCTGCCATGATTACAAACAAAACAAAAAAAAAAAGAAACCCCAAAAATTACCTACCATCTCCAATCCTTGCCTATTTTAAAACTCAAATTCAAAATTTTGACAAAAACCCATCTCCAATGCTTTACCCAAATCCCTTCCCATTTTGGGTTCTACCCATTTGTTTCTCCAAATCTGACAACCCAAACCCTTCCCCATTTTCCCAACGGCTCTATTGACTTAATTCCTTATTTACTGTTCTGCCATTTCTTACATTGCAGCCATAGATTACAGCGACTCGACCCTTGCTCCGTCGACCACCTTCACCCACCTTCCTGAACTTTAACAAGAAGACAAGAAACACAACATTCACTTCAATTTATCGGATTCATCACCGCGTCGGAGTCAGAGTGGTCGGCGGAGTGCTGTCGAAGTCGCCGGAGTGCCGTCAGATTAGAGGCGAGAGAGACACAGAGAACAGTGTGAGGATGAGAGAGAGAGATGAACTTGGGAACATAAAAGAACAAAAGATTTGGGTAAAACTTCATTTTGCAATTTGAGTGGGGCAAACCCAATTTGGGTTTTTGTGCAAAATTTTACCCAATGGGAAATTTGTGTAAAATTTTGGGTGAACGCTGGAGACGCCCTCAACATCATGAGCAGAGACCAATTTTGTTAACTTGGCTTACTAAAAATGGCTAAAATAGTAAAAAGCAGTCCTATTTCAAGGTAGGAAAAAACTACAGCTCTCCTACATTTTTCCACCGGACCATTCACAAACTATGATGAATTCCAGACAAGACCATAATATGAATAAAGGATAGTGATTTTCACTCGCTCCATCTATTCATATTTGTCTATACTTGGGTGAAATTATCACATGACCCCATTATTGAATCAATCTTTTACGTTCGAAAGAACATTCTTGAACTCACCCGAATAAATAATTAAGATTTTAAAGGAGGACAACAATAAGAAAAAAAAAAGTAGTACGGAAACACAACTCTAGATTATATCATTTCAAAGTGGAAAACGAATCATGCACAAGCAGCACAACTCTTGTACAAAATTCCACATTTGGCAGTGGCATTTTCGTTTTTCTAAAATATGCAAATAAAATGACAGGTAAAGTAAGAGATCGACAACGAACCATGCCATTCTATTTCTGTCCACAGAACTCAAGTCAGTACAACATGTCTCTATATGCAAATGAGCTGTCATGATCCCCCCCTATATAGTATATCACATACATGTCACTACAATTATTATGGCTGGGAACTATACATTTTTTGTGGAATGAGTAACTATGGCCAAGCACGATCCCACATGTCAAAAGAAAATTACTAGAATCGTGACCCGAACACAACAGTAACGTTCAAGGATGGGACCGGGGAGTCTAGTGGCGGCGACCGCCACAACAAGAATTTTATAAAATGCAATTATTATATGTAAAAAAAAAAATATGTCCAACTTCTATAGGCTCACCACTAGTAGATTTTTTTAGTATATATTTCGCCATTCTGGTTCCGTCCTTGGTAACGTTGCTCCGGTATGACCTCACGGGTTCGAATCGTGAAAACAACCTCTAGCGAATAGGGTAGCCCCTTGTCAAAACTAGAGTATTCTACCAATTAAAACAAATGCATTTACTCTTTTTCTTTCTTTTTTTTCCCCGAAGGAACCACCTCACAGCAGCGACTAATTAAAACATACATGGATTATTAGAAGAGAAACGAAGCATGCCTGTTTTCTAGCCCTCGATCGAGCGGCGGACTCGCGGTTCTTGATCATGCGCTTGTGCCGCCGTTCGCCGGGATTCTGATCGGACTCCGGGCACCGTTTCCTCTCCAAACACGGCAAACTCGAAGCGGAAGCCAAACCCTCAAACGAAACGTCCAAACAGGACGCACTCGAAATGGGCCCCAGCAGTGGGCCCTCCAAGATGGAGCTGAACTGGTGGTGATCATCTGGGCCCGAATTCAGCCTCAGAGCCACGGCGGCCGGAGGGGACGGCGGAGATCCGTAGCCGCCGTGGAGGGGTGGTGGTTGTTGTTGATGTTGTTGAGGTGGTGGTGGTGGGTTTTTGGCGGAGAGGAAGTCGAGGAAGTTGTGGCCCCTCAAGGTGGTGGGGTTGTCTGCGGCGGAGCGGCGATGGCCGTGGCGGTGGGGGTGGTCGTGGAGGGAGGTGAGATTGATGTCGTTCCATACCTCTTCCATGATGAGAGAGAGAGAGATGATTATGGTTGTGGGAGAGTGTTTGGGGATTTGGTACTGTAGTAGTTGGAGCTATTCTACACCCTCACCTGGGGCTGACAACGCTGGAGAGGGCGAGAGTGGGGGCCAAATAGTGGCTTTACTTCTTGTGTCTTTATTATTTTGGAATATAAAGAGTGACTTCATGCTGTTGATTAAATTGTATTTTTTGTATTTTAATTTTAAAAAACCACTACTAATGCGGGTTATCATTTTAGCTCGAAGGTCCGCGGCCCGTCCGAAATTCGCCTGGTCCATCCAGCTTTTATCAGGTCTGAGCCCGTGAAACAGGCAGGTCGGCCCGGGCTGGCCCATAGTTTGAATGGGCGGGCTTGTACCTATAAATTTTTACTCGACCGGCCTGTAGGCCCGGCCCTTGATCCCCGGCAGCCTGCCCGTGGTACCTACCTAATAGCCCGCTCATTAGCCTAAAATCCCACAAAATTCTTTCTTTTTTCCTTTGCTCAAGGAAATTTAAGCCCGCTTGATTTTTTGCCCGCTAGCCCATCAATTGGATTAGCCGTGGGCTGGGCTTGGATTTCAATTTATGGTAGGTAGCGCGGCCCGTCCGGCCCGAAAAAAAGAAAAGCCTGGTCGACCCGGTCCGTAGGCGGGCTTGGGTAGTGACTTGACGGGCTGAGACGACCCGGCCCAATGATGACCCTTACTACTAAAAGGTTTTTTTGGGAGTATTTTTAATGAAAGTAAGAGAAAATTTGGAAGACAAAAATTATAGCGTGAACTTACTCTAACGCATTTTTCTCTCAAAAGTCTCCAAACACAACTTTAGACGCAAATCGTTTGATTTATGTAGATCCATGTGCATCAAACAGCTCCGGACACAGTTGCGTTTTGAAATTGTATATTGTTTTCTTACCGAAAATTTACAGAGGTGATGTGTGAGCCTGTATGTCTTAAGTGATCAGAGTCTTTCAATTGGTAAGAAATAGTACAGCTTTCTTCACAGGGTTTTTTTTTTTCAACTCAATTATATACCGTTAAATAGTAATCGATTAATTCTTTTAGGAGTAATTTTCTACAAAATGAACTACTTCTTGGATCATTTCTATGGCATACAAGAAGCCTACACATCATATCTGTACTATTTTTACACCCCAAATTCTATTCCCATAATAGTAGCATTACCATACCAAGTGAAGTGACCAAAGCACTAAAAGTGGAGGGTATTATTTGGCCCAAAAGTACTACGCACACAATGGCTGTGTAAAACACAACATACAATCAATTTCTAGCCGTCCATTGCTGTAATAAATGTTCAGGATTTGCTTAAAATCTTCCCAAAAAAAGTTAAACTTTTTCCTAGAAGAATTTTTTTAAAATTTAGATCATCCAAATACATCTAAACGATTAGAATTACGCGCACAACCAACATAACGGTTGTGCGTGTAGCATTTTTGTGGTATTTGGCCGGACAGTTGACACACATAAACGCAAGTATAGTCCTCATTGGGTTCGGTCCCTCTTGCCCAGTTTGGCAGTCCTTAAGGCCTTGGATCCAACCTGTTTTGCCTGCCCACTCAAACCCATTTTCTCCTTTGGTTGGCTACCTAGGTCTCGGTCGGTAGTGCAACCCAGTACCGGTGCCAAGCTCTTCGCGCTGTTTCTGGATGATGAGGCGTGCGATAAATGATAGGCGTTTTCCTCATGTACCGAATCCTTCTTCCTTTCTTTTTTGGTAATACAAAATGTCATGGACCAGCTTGCACGCACCCCATAGGCGTTTTACATGCTTATGCGTGAGGATAAGGTGGCTTCAAGAGTTGTTGGTAGGTAGAATCGAATCTGAGATATTAGAATGAAGCAAACACCTATAAATCCCAAACCAATATCACTTGGCCAACCCCTCGGGGTTCTATTATTTCTTTCATTATCTGTTCGTATGGCAGCTTTCTAGGGTACACCGTGGAATAGTAAAAAAAAACAGTCCATTTTCAAGGTAGGATGGGGAAAAATTGTCTAACCATAAGGTCCGGTCCCGGACGACTGAATAAATAATCTATGCAGCTAGCGTCCAGCTTTTTTCTGCTGGGTTTTCTGAATTGTCATCATATTAATGTACAACCGGGTGATCAATTGTAAACCCCCACAAATCTACCTTTGCAGTGGTATTTGTTTGTTTCCTTATGGACTTTTAAAGGGGACTTGTACCCTTTTATTGGTCTGAGAACAATCGTTTGTCATTTTCTCTTTCTACTTCCACTTTTCCGGTCACACAAAATTTGCCATTTTCATCTTTTTTCCTTGTGTAAAAATGTTGCCTTAGGTTTGCTTGATAATCATTTGTGGTTCCCATTTTTGTTTGGCAATTGGCAAGAAAGTTCCACTTTAGCGATTTTTGTGTTTTTTTTTTTCTCGGAGAGAAATTTATTTATGGGCTCCGCGGAATCTCAGATTGAGTGCCGTAAAATTTATGAGAAAAAAATAGATTTTGATATTAGCTCTCCACTTTTTACTGATGGTGCTCCATTTTATTCATGAAGTTATTTACTAGCAAGGACGGAACCAGGATTTTACCCTAACAGTGGCGAAATCTATACTAAACAATTCTAGTGGTGGCGAAACTATATAAGTTGGACACAATTTATTTTTTTTACATATAATAATCGCATTTTATAAAATTCTTCTCGTGGCGGTCGCCGCCACTAGACTCCCTGATTTCATCATTGCTTACTAGTAACTTCACGTTAAAAGTGGAGCGTCATCAATAAACAATGGAGCGCCAATATCAATTTCCTAAAAAAATTAGCGCAAAATTAACCAACGCCAAATTTTTTTTAACTCCGTCCATTCAAAAAAATCTGTAATTTCCAAATACTTTAGAACGAACGGGACGTAGGGCAAAAAGCAACACAACACCCCGCCCGAACCAACTGGAGGAGAGGAAAACTGACGAGGGAACAGTGCCAGCAGAGGTAATTGCACGGGGGAGCACTTCAGCTCCAGTAATAAAAAGCTCCAGTCCGGTCCAGTTTGGACCCGTTGTGAGCCTCGGGTCATGGCATGATATCGAATCGTTCGTTTGTAGAGCTCGTCGAATATGTTATCCACGTTAAAAATTAACTTCACCGCACATCAATAGGTACATGGATGAAACAGATTTGTACATGAAAAAATGGGTAATTATTAATTTTAACTTAATTTTTTTCATCGTTTTTTTCTTGTACAAATCTGTTTCATCCATATACCTATTGATGTTCAGTGAAGCTAATTTTTGGCGTGGATGACATATTTGACGAGCTCTACAAAATGAACGATTCCGATTATTATTGTGGACCCTGGAGGGGCCCACAACAGGTCCAAACTGGACCGGACTGGAGCTTTTTATTACCGGAGCTGAAGTGCTCCCTGCACTAATTGCACGGGGAAGACATCGGTAAACAATTCTTTTTCTTTGTTGAGAGATCTATCTCTCTCAGAAAAATGTGCAGATTGAAGTGAAAGATCATTGGTTCATCTCTTGATTTATGGATTCTTCCAGGACAGGATGCCATCAGGCATCAGCAATACAAAATTCATGGATTCTTCCGTCCTTAATTTAATGGATTGTTTGGTTCCCACTTCAAAAAATAAAATAAAATATGACGGTTTGGAGTACTTGTTTTTTTTTACTTCTTTGGATCTATATAGTGTACTTCGATTCGACAAAATCAAAAAATTGTTAAAAAGTTAAAAAATTTGACTGAAAATGAAAAAAATACGCAAATTTATAAAATATTTTTATCTAAAAAATATATTTTCAAAAGTTAAAAAAAAAAAAAGTGTGTTATACTAAGGGGTGAGATTTGGATAGTGAAAAATTTGTAAATTTTTATTTATGGTTGAGGAATTATTAGGTGTTTCGGGTAGTGAATAAATTGTTGATAAATTTGTGAGTAAAGTTACTGTAGCAAAAAAAAATTTGTTGACAACTTTTTTGTTAATAAAAACGAGTTGATTAAATGCTGAGACTTTTTTATTAACGAACACGAGATGGTAAAATGCTAAGTCTTTTATTAGCGAAAACATAAGTGATGGATTAGAGAAAGATAGAGAAGGGAAGGAGAGGAGAGATTTTTGGGGAAAAGGGTTGGATTTTTGCAGATATTATCTCTCTCTAGGTAGATGGGGATAGGCAGCAGTACTCTGTCAAGCGTTTTGGATTCCCTCTCTTTCATTTTGTTTGTTTGTTCGTTTTTATTGTTTTGTACCAAACGTTAATATTTCTTAATTTATAATATTTTTATAATTTTGAAAATTTTGTTCTATAGAATTAATAAAAACTATGAAACAAAATTTATATTGCATATTTTTTAAAAACTTATATTAAAATATATATAAACGATTGAAAACTAATACCACCATTAAAAAGTGAAACAAACAGACAGATGGAGGGTCTCCAATAAAAATGAATACCAATGGTACTATTACACACCGGTTTCGAAAGAACAACGTTATACTCAGGGTCAGGGGACAACGTTAGAATAAGGTCATTTCCACGTATCATGCTCTTCCTTTCTCTTGGACAAGCAACCAATAACCCAATCTCTCTCCTAAATCAATTTTTTTGGTAGTACAATATGTGGGGCTGAATCAATCTTGAACCTTCTAGATCCTTTCTTCTCGTTGCTGATCCATGGGGGAATGACGTAGTGACTCGTGTACCTGCAAACAGGAGGGGGGTGTTCTTCTGAGAAGAAGCTCCGACGAACAAGTCAGTAAGTGGATGAGGGAGAAGAAGTTTAGTAAAAATGTATGCTAGGAGAGAGGAGAGTGTAGTAGTCATTTTTCAGAGAGACTTTCCCTAGAAGGGGTACTCTTGTATTTATAGGCAAAGATTTGGAGTGTTGAACAAGCCGGCAGTGCCTTTCACGCGCGTTGCTACGTTCGGATGATGTCATGTGTCAGAGTCATTTAATGAACACCACCATTCGAGGATTGCAGAGCCGCATTAGTCAATGTCTGGGATGTCACATTGGGCAAAAACATCACTTCGGTTATCAGAGAAGAAAACTCGCCTATTAATGGAAGCTTCCAAAACGTTCCACAACTACTGCACCTATGAGCCACCTCCAAGAGGTCAAATCGACAAGCGGTTTCCGTCTCGCCAAACGTCAGGAATGTTTTCCGAATGAAAAAGCTCACTACCGAGCTTCGAGACCCTCCAGAAGTCACTCCACCCCTCCGAGGGGCAGCACATCTTTCCGGGTGTTTAAACTAGACAAACGATCAGATACATTGGAGAAGCTCGTGCAAGGCAACTGAGACCCGTTCGGCGCTCGGTGAACGTGCGAAGTATACTATTGGGTCCTAACCCGTCTTACAGACAAAGTAAGACAACTGACAGGTGGGTTCACCTTGCGGTCCTCTTGCATCCTTTGAACCTTCGGATATTTCGGCCCACTACACAATAAAAATAGGAGTGAATGTATGGTCAGGAAGGAACCATTGACCCGTTTGTTTCGCTACACTGATATGTGTAAGTAACCCCATTGCACTTACGTCAAAACCGAAGCTAAAGTCTCAATGCGTATATATTGGTGGTGTTATGACTATGTTTAGCTTCAATTAGGGGCTATATATAAGGACTCGAATTTGGACGTTGTTTATCTAAGTCTAAGTTTTCAACCACTATTTGTAAGGGACCTTATTGCAGCTACATCGAGACTAAAGCTAAGGTCTCATCCTGTGTGGATAACATTAGGAGTGTGTTTTTTTTTTTGCTCAACAACATTAGGAGTATTGTTTAGCCCTAATTAGAGATTACAAAGACTTAAATTTGGTCACCGTTCAATTAGATCTAAATTTTCAACCACAGAAGTGGGAGAATGAGGAAGCATGGATTTGTAAATACTTATTTTTTGAATTAAGGCCTTGTTTTTATATATGAACTTAAACTTAAATTGTTCATGACTTAATTTCCTCAGGTCATTCCTTTTAACACTTAAAACTTAAACTTAAGTTCAAGTCTTCCCAAATAGCCTCAACCCAAACCCAAAATTTATGTGTTTGAGAATCAAGTTTTAGTTTAGAAGAATGGTTTAGTTCAAAAGAACACGGCCTAAATACGATGTATTGTGAGAATGATCTGTCTCGTATATAGGGAAATAAATACATAAAAAGTTAAAAATCTTAGCGGAATGAGACCTAAATGACAGGTAAAATAAAAGATCGAAAACGAACCATGTCGTTCTATTTCTGTCTATAAATTTTGTACGCACAACATTTTCTCTATCAATGCAACTGATCAGGGGGGTGTTTCCAGTAGTGAAAAATTTGTAGATTTTTGTTTGTGGTTGAGAAGTTGTTAGGTGTTTCCGGCGGCGAATAAGTTGTTGATAGGTTTGTCAGCAGAGTTACTATAGCAAAAACAGTTTTAGTTGTCAACTTTTTTATTAATGAAAACGATATGGTAAAATGTGTTAAATTTTTAATATTTTTTATTGGTGAAAACGGGACCTGAGATATCATGATCCCCCTACCATCAAATGCATGTCACTCCAATTATTATGGCTAGCTAGGAAGCTTGCTTTCTTAAAAATTACTTACGTTTTTGTTGAATGTGTAAATATGGCCAAGTATGTTCCCTAAATTAATACTCCTTCACAAACATGCAGGGTAAGTACCCTTTCTTTTGTGTCGTAAAAAATTTACCCGTGGCGTAGCTGTGGTATTTATTTCTATTGTGGTAAATATCGCTAAATATTTTTGAGAAGAAAACTAAAAGGCAGCTCGAACACAACAGGCACATTGCCTTAGTGTGACTTTACGATCACGGGTTTGAGTCGCGAAAACATCCTTCTTTGTACATCCAAACCCTTTCCAAACCGTGTAGTAGTAGTAGCGGGAGATTGGTACATGGGAACTGGAGGAGCTAGCCCTTCTTAAAACTAGAAAAATACCAGATTTTTTCTCCATATTAATACGTGGATTGGAAGAGGAAACCAACGCTAAGTAATTTTTTAAGGTAATGCAAGGGCATGTCTCGGGTACCTTACGTGCACCTAGGAATAGGACTATTAATTCCTACCGCCACTTCCACGGTCCCCCCACCTGTCAAAAGAAAACTAGAAGGGTGGCTCGAACACAACAATGACATTGCCCCAATCATCTAATTTTTCATTTAGATTTTAGGATAATGAAAAGTTAGATGATTGAATCGAGCACCTATATGTATTAGATTAAGCTGATTTTTCGCGGAAAACTTTGAAAAAATATTTTACATTTAGTGTACAACTCGAAGCATTTGCGTGGAACTCTTAGTAAGCCCCACACCGTGATCTATGCGCAATAGCTGCGTACGTAGCATTTGCTGCATTTCTGTTCTATGACATACAAGAAGCGTACAAATCATACCTTTACAATTTTTACACCCCAAACATACCCATAATAGTAGCACTACTATACCAAGTGAAGTGAGCAATGTTTGGCACCTCCTTTTTCAACTTCTCATTTCCCCTTTTTTAGATTTTGGCTTTTTGTTGGTTGTTGAATCTCAAAATAGGTTTCAGAAAATGAGTTCTGACACTTGTCTCTCATTTGTGTCATTTTGGCTGTTTTGCCACCCCATTCCGAAAATGGGTTTTGGAAAAACACATTTGCTCATTTTGCTTAAGGAGAGGAGAAGTAAAAAAGTGGTCCGGAGGAGCTTTTTTTAATTTTTGATTTTTCCCATTTTCGTTTAAGTTACAAAAATACCCCCACTTATTTTAACTAACCACCATTTCTACCGTACCCTTTACGCTTATATTCGGCTTCGAGTTCTGTAACGCCCTGACTTTTCGGGTGCAAAATAAAATAATTTCTAAAGAAAATATTGCTAAATACATATAATTTTCCAAAATAAAGATTTTACTAATACAATCTCAAGATAGATTTACGGAATCAAAATACACCAACTTCAGAGCTGACTCTAATCTTGATACGAATCCTAAGCATCCTCGATCCTCGTTACTGGTATTCGTTCCGTGTCGAACTGCATCATCGTTGAATCTCCTCCATTGAATCCTGCGCCCTCTAGCAAATTGATCGCCGAAGCAATCGATTTGCCAGGATACAGACGTATCCGTGAGTGATAAATCACCCAATAGAATAATCCAACCCAACCACCCTCTTACAATACGCTAGCAAGCAAACAAGATAATTATGATGCGAATAAGTAAAGCAGAGATTTTTCGTCAACCAGTTCATTACTATCCATTAGCCTAACGTGTGATCCAAAATCTCCCTACGAGATCTTTCCTCCCCAACCGCTAGCCATGCTCGGTCCCCTGAGATCACTTCCCTTTGCTGTCGTAGATAACCTAAGTTACAATACTACAACAAGGGCTAGCTTATCATGCCTGAATCACAACTAGAGTTCGCCTATCTTATATACCACATCACAATCATCACTTGACACACGCCAGCCTATCAATTCACCACTGGACACACGCCAGACATCAATTTATTCCACCTGGACTCTCGCCAGACATCAATTTATTCCACTGGACTCTCGCCAGGATATCAATTTATTCCATAAAACATCACTGGACCATCCGCCAGGTTTTATCGTCACAAAACATCGCTGGACCTCTCGCCAGGTTTTAACATCACAAAATATCGCTGGGCCACCGCCAGGTTTTAACATCACAAAATATCGCTGGGCCACCGCCAGGTTTTTATCAAAACAATCACTGGGCTTACTTTGCCAGGTTTTATCAAACATCATTGGGCTTACTTTGTCAAGTTTTATATCATCACTGGGCTTACTCTGCCAGTCTTAAATCATCTCCGGGCTTACTCTGCCGGTTTTAAATCATCACAGACATCACTGGACTACCCGCCAGTTTCAAATCATATTACTGGACTACCCGCCAGTTTCAAATCACAATCTTAGGTCCATCAGGCTGCCCTCAAGGTCCTGCTCAGGCTACCCCAATACTTGAGGTCCTGTCAGGCTCTAAGGTCCTGCCTGGCCATTCTCACAATTCTAGGTCCATCAGTCTGCCCTCAAGTCCTACTCAGGCTACCCCGATCACACGAGGTCTTGTCAGGCCACCCCGAGGTCCTCTGGCCACCCTAATGACACTGGGTCTTTCAGTCGCCTCAAGGTCCTACTCAAAGCTACCCCGATCACACGAGGTCCTGTTAGGCCACCCCGAGGTCCCTTAGCCCACGACTTTCATTTGTTTCCTTTTCCTTTAACAATAACGTCTGTATACTTTCTCACCACAAATCTCATCATATCTCAGAATCACGCCTGCAAACAATCCTCTAAAAAGAAAGAAACTTCACAACTTATCCATTACTTAGCATCGTCTAAGTGATTTCTATCTCGTATACCACCACATGTCTCTAGGGTCCAATCTAGCAATCAAATCCAGCATCGACACAATTTTATTCTCAATAATAATAAAAAACGAATAACAGACGGATCAAAACAAATATTAGGCAATGCAATCACATAACTTTTTATGACTGGGCCGTTGCCCTTAATCTTGTATGGCCACAAAATCATTAATAAGGTATGAACTATTTAATAAAGATTTAAAATAATTTTTCTAGGCTTTAATTAATTATTCTTAAGTAATTAGATTAATTAAATACATTAATTAGGTAAAAATATTAGAATAATTATCATAACCTTAATAAGAGTCCTAACGGTCCTCTATAACAAATTTGAGTGCTAAAAGTTGGGTTTGGAGGTTCGTGGTATTATTTTAAATAAAAAGATTAATTTAATAGACAAAACAAGAATAAATAGACAATAAATAATTAAATAATTAAAAATATATTTTTATTTATAGAATATCATTATAGGACTGTAAAAAGTCTAAATAGAATTATTCATAATTATTACTGTCTTTTGTAATATTTTAAAGTGTTTTTATTAAGAAACAATGCATAAATAATAATAAATAGTAAATCAAATAAATAAAATTTTATTTTAATAACATCTCACCTTTGAACTGTCAGGAGTTTAGGAAAAATATTTTCGATGTTAAAAATATTTTTTATAAGGTCGTTATTAATTTTTGTTTATAACTTTAGTTAAATATTAAATAAATAGCTAATAATGTTAATTAACCACGAACTCAGCAAGTTATGACCTTTAACAAGTTGGGAATCTAGGAAAAATAGTTTGGGGATTTATAGATTAGTTTACAAGGTCGCATTGATTTTTAGTTCACAAACGATTACACAATCACAACTAAAAATTAAATAAATATAAGATTAAATAAAAAAAATATGAAACTAACAAGGTATGAACTTTAGAGTGTGGGTAACCTAGGAAAAATAATCCGGGGTCAAAAACGATATTTAAAAAGGTCGCAAAATCAATTCGACACGAAACAAAAAAAAACCGGACGGCTGGGCTACTGGAGTTCGCGGCCGCGAACTCAGTTCTGCTGGTTCACGCAGCTAGAATTCCCGAAGGTTGCGGCCGCAACCTTGCTGTCTGCTTTTATTTTTTTGCGTTTTCTCGATTGTTTTCGATGCATGGGGCTACGGGGTCTATTGGGTTATGTCTATAAACATCAAATATACTTAGAGGAGGTTTCGGATCGAATTATAGTACCTTGGTTTGGATTAAATTCGTTTTCGATTGAAAATTTGAATTTGGGGAAGACGACTTCAATTCCTTCGATCGGGGATCTTCGAGGTCGAATTGGTTGATCTACGGTGATCCTTGGGACTGAGAAAAATACTTCAAACGATCAATTTGGATCTCGGACGAACGTAACCTCGAAACCCACTTTTCTCTCCCTTTTTCTCTCTCTAAAATTCTATGGATTAAAGCTCGGTTCTCTCGGGTTTTTCTTCTCTCTCCGGCTCCGTGGAACGTGGTGGGGTGATGTGCGTGCCCTAGGGTCGGAGTAGTGTATATATATAGGAGAATTGGATGAGTTTCGAATTAAAACGAGTCCTAACGGTATCGGGTTTTTACATGGACGAATTACGCACGAATTTTGGGTCATGGAGGAGGTAGAGATTGAGTAGGAGAGTGAGGGAGAATATAGGCGTACATGCATGCATTTATATGTATGTATATAATGACAAAATAATTTTTAAGAGGTAATTAGATAGAATACTTATTTTTTGTAATTATCTACTAATTAATAAATAAGGAAAGTATTATTTTCAGAATTAATTGATACCTTTTAATATTTTTATAAAAAAAAAAATTGGGTCGAAAATCCGGGTCGTTACAAGTTCGGACTCACAATGGAATTCACTGTATATTGTGTTTGGAACAAGTGGTAGTGTACGGTGTACGTTTTTATCACTTGTGTGGTTTTTTTTTTTTTTGCTGCAGTTGGCACTCCTAATTGTTGCCAAAGGGCAACATGGTAAAACTAATCCATAATTCATTTTCATCATATATCTCTCAAACACTACTAGTCTTCTTGCAAAATGCATTCTACACATGTTCATCCAAACACCTACCGCGATTCGAAATATATTTTAACCATAATCCAAAAAGCCAAAAAGGCAAAGAGCTGAAAATGAAAAGGCCAAAAAGTAAGTTTCCAAACACTCTACGAGATTCAAACTACTCCATTCTAACTAAAAAGCCAAAAAAATTAAAAGTAAAAAGAAAAAAATAGGCTCTCAAACACCCTAGTCGAGGGTATCAGACAGTTTAGGCACATTATACGAAAGTATAGCCCTCAATTGGATTCGGTCCCTCTTGCCCCGTTTGGCAATTCTTATTGGGCCTTGGATCCAATCCAACCTGCCACTCGAACCCAAATTTGGGTAGAGAACTGTTTAACTGCTCAATTTCAGATTCTAATGCTGTGTTCGGATTGGATTTTGAAAAGTTTTTTGAAAAATAGTAGGGATAATAAGTGGATAGAGATAGAGAGAGAAATATTAGAAATAGGGAGAATTTGGGGGGAATTTTTTGAAAAATTCTTTTTGAATTGCAAAGAGAATAAGGCATAAAAGTTCAGAAAACATATTTACGTGTAACCGTTGGAGTTTACTTCCTCCGTTCCCGTTCTTTAGATTATTTTTTTAGGAGTTCATGTCATTTTGCAATCTATGATTTTTTAAGTAATTTTAAAAATGTTATTTTAAAGAGCTTAATAAATTTTTCAAATAAGATCTATATTGTATATAAATGGTATTATTAATTAAAAATTATAATTAATTTTTTATCTAATTAGGATTGGATGAGGGACAAAAAATGAGAACGGAAAAAGTATTTTTTCCAGGACTTCGTAAAAAAATAATTTAAAATTTAAGAATTTATTTATATTTTCGGATATCCGGGGTGGGCCCCACGGAACGTGCGTGGGCTTACTTCCATTTCCCCTCCAGCCCTATAAATGGCCAGATTCGACCGATTCGAGGGGGCGTTTGGACAAATAAGTCACTTTGGCTTATTTTTTGTCCTTATTCAAATTTTTTTCGTATTTTGTGGCTTATTGTCAATTTTTTGGAGATTATTGCTTCGTTATGACGAGACGAATCGGAAAAGTAAAAAATTTCAATCGAAATCCAAATATTCGTCCTTCCCGCTAAAATTTGGCTTTCCCGCCAAATCTCGTCGAAATTCCAAAAAAATTGGATTTCGATCGAAATTTTTTATTTTTCCGATTCGTCTCGTCATAACGAAGCAATAATCCCCAAAAAATTGACAATAAGCCATAAAATATGAAAAAAAATTAAATAAAGACAAAAAATAAGTCAAAATGACTTATTTGTCCAAACGCCCTCAGTCCCCTTTCTCTCTCAACCGATCCAGCAAGAACCCATCTAATACAGACTCACTCTCTCTCTCTCTCGCGCGCGCGCGCGCGAAAAGTGTTAATTTTTTTTCCCATCGACGTTTCTTCGATTATTTGGTTTGTATACGTTGCTTATACGCATGTTCGAATTCTACTTGCAAGTGGGGTTGATTTCAGTTGTGTTGCAGACCTGTTGATTGATACGCATGGGTTACGACTCGGACGACATCTCTCAGGACGGTCGGGACAAAGGTGGGTTCAAATTGTTTTGGAGATTTTGTAAATGTAAATCACGCAAGACAGGGTTTGCGCAACTAGCTGTTTGAATGCTTAGATCAAAATGCGTTGGAAATGGTTGGAAGTGCGAAGGTTCTTAACCCCAATGGGGTTTGGCCCGAGTGGCGTGAGACAGCTAGCAAAGTGCTTGCTTCCGTGTAGTCGCAAGGTTGAATTTCACTAAGGAACACATATTCAAAACCATGGGGCCTCTTGAGGACCTGGTCGTTAACTTTACGGTCTAAATTAGTCGAGGTGCGCACAAACGGACTCGGACATTCGTTTAAGTTCGTTCTTTTTTGGTGGAGATAACGGAGTGTTTATCCATGAGTACCAGAATGATGAGGTTGGGTTGTTTATTGGGACATTGTATTTTTGCTCCAACCACTGTAGTTTTGTGGGAGGAGATGATGGAGTAATTGCTCACGACTCCACGAGGGCAAACACTAGCTGTTGAATGCTTAGAGCATCCACAATGGACTAACCAAAATTGGATAACCAATGAGGTTCGGTGTGTTAATTGGGACATCGAATTTTGGCTCAACTTCCTTACTATTAGAGTAATTTAGCTTCACTTCAAATGGGATTTCATTGATAGGTGGGAATGTATATGATTTATGTGGCTATGTTTATTTGGTTATTATAGAAACCATGTAGGCGGGGAACATAAAGTGATGGATTCAGGATTTCAACTTTGGGGATGCGAAGTTATATGGTTAAAGGGGTTGAACCATTATAATTTCATGATCATCTACAAATCGGTATAATGAGTTTTTGTATAATTGGTGGTGCCAACACCCCCTGCACCCGTTGTGCATCCATCATGGGGAACATCTGACATCTACTCAAACTGGAGAACTACTGCAAAGCGATGAGCTGCAAGTTAAGAATGGAGTCATATAGTAATGTGTTTTCTATTTTTTGCTAGATTGCTAGACAAAATAGGTCGACTGTTGAGCTCATTTGCTAGGCCAAATAGTGTGTTTCATTCCTCTAGTGGATTGATAGGAAAGGCATAAGCTAGGGAGAAGACCATGCCAAACGAAATGACAGTGATGCATAACATTTACCACCGGTTTTTTCTAGCTCCACAATGGACTTAAGTCTGAAGTTCTCATCCTCTCCCTGAAGTGTCACATCTCAAATGGAGAGGACATAATTCTGAATGCAAAAAATAAACAAGCATATCCATCTATTCTATCTATGAGGGAGAGCACCTTTTGGTATGGACTCAAAACTGAGGCTGGCTCACACTTCTAATTCCATAATTACCCACGAATTAATTTCAAATGCATGTTGAGAGTTTGGGGATAGATGTGTCAATAGCATTCCAATAACCAAACATCACAATCTGTAACTGCCCATTCCACACCATTTCTCTGTTAACTGCTTCAATTATTTAGTGTGTTTTTTTTTTTGCCCTCACTTAGCACACGCGTGGGTGTGTGCCCCTCACACTAGCCCATATAATGGCAGTCAACCTAATCGTCAAGAGCTAACTACGTAATGCCAAGAAGTTGTAACTTTTGGCAATAAGAGTGCTTTGCCTTAATGCTTTGTTGTATCTAGGTTCTACTCAAGTTCAATGTACCAGATGAACAAATTGCTAAACAAACAAGATGGCATCGAATTGCTATGATTCGCAAGCTTTCAAGTGAGAAAGCGGCATCTGGCATCAAGGTTGATCCAACAACAATCAGCAAGAATGCACGTGGCCAGCGGATGTCTTTTCTGCAGCTTCAGCAACAGACCAGGGAGAAGTGTCAAGAAATTTGGGATCGACAAGTCCAAAATCTTTCTGCTGTCGATGGTGATAAATTTGAGAGTGACTCAGAAGCAAATAGTGACCTGGACTCCTTTGCCGGGGACCTAGAAAATTTACTGGATGCAGAAGCATTTGAAGATGGGGATGAGGGTAACTACGAGTCTAGGCATGACAAAGTAGATGGTGTAAAGGGGTTTAAGATGAGAAGGCGACCATTGCAAGCTCAGGCAGAAGAAGAAATTGAGGATGAGGCAGCTGAAGCTGCAGAACTATGCAGAATGCTTATGGATGGTATGTGGTTGATGGATCATACAGTTTTTAACTAGTTTGAGATTTGTGTCCATCGCTGAATATGTTTTCTTTCAAGGGGCGATATAGCGCTGACTTGTGAGCATAATAGAAGCTAAAACACATACCGAATTGTAGATTTGTGTCCATTGCTGAATATGTTTTCATTCAAGGGACGATATAGCGCTGACTTGTGAGCATAATAGAAGCTAAAACAGATACCAAACTGTAAAGTAGACTACAGAGAACAAGAAGTACTCCAAGAAGAGAAGAAAAATGCAACAGCTACTAGACACACAGCTCCCTACAACTACTAGGAAAATAGAAAGGGAATCCCCTTAAAAGGAAAAAAAAAAAGCACAGAAACCCAAAAAGGGGTCAAGACATCAAGTGACAATTTCTCCTTAGTGCTAGCGTTCAATTCCGTCTAGAAAATTCTTGTATTTGTTTCCAACCAAAGTAATGTCCATACACCATAGTGTGCATTTCCATACATAAAATAGGGGTCTTGGACTTTAAAATGCGAGAAGTAAGTGAACTGGATGTCATTTGTTCATTTTTGGTTTGGATAAGAAGAAACATTTAAATGCAAAAAAAAGGTATGTGGGGCACCAGCTAAGCAAACTTCAAGACCCCAATCTTTCATTTATTGTGATATATTATTTACTGCAACTGTTGTTTTGCAGATGACGAGGCTGAGCGGAAGAAGAAGAAGAAGGCAAGAACTGCAGGGGATGAAGTGCGATTGACTCCAGGTTCACGTCGATATTGGGGTGGAAAACGCAGAGCGAGTGAAGAAAACTCACACGGTGGTCAAGAAAATTGCTAGTATGACCCAACCTGCTGAATCCTATGGAGCAAAAGACAATTTCATTCGAGAACCAAAGAAGGTAAGACAAGTGCTCTTGCCTTATTTTTGAGATTTTTTTGGTTGACATTCACACTTTGATGCAGATGTCATATATAGCTCATGCACAATGTTATCTTTCATTATTGTGGAATTGAGATGCTACTTCTTGGTTTCAGGACGAAAAGTTTCTTAGTAAAAAGAACTTGTCTGGAAGGTAAAAGGAATGAAAAAGAATGACATTGACCGCCTGGGTTTACTGAACAAGAAAGTGAAAATTTTGGGAGATGGACTTAAGGTAATATGTAGAGAGAGATAGTATGTACTGCAGTTTGTTCCTCATTGAAACATGCAAATCTTTCTACCGTCAAGCCACTTGAACATCCAATGACGTGACATTTCCTTTTCATTTTTATCAACACGCATGCATATATTGGTCTGCTCTTACGTTTCATACGATGCATTTTTGGTGCTGATCAAAGTCTATTTTTTATTCCCTTGATGTGAGGAATTGTATATTTAATTATGCTCACTTCTAAATACAGATTATCAGGGAAAAGAAATCTGCCAGAAAAAGTTTCGTCTGTGGAGCCTGTGGCCAAGTATGCAGCTTTAAGATGGATGTGTTTTTCGCTCTCTTTGTGATAGATTTTTAACAATGGTTTACCTAATGTTATCAGCTTGGGCACATGAGGACCAACAAGAATTGCCCCAACTATGGAGAAGATTTAGAAACGCAAGTGGAAGGTTCAGATCCGGAGAAGGCATCGCTAAGAGCTAATTCTATGGATCACGGTGGTAAAACTGTGACAAAGAAGCTCATATCGAAAGGTGCAACAAAAATGGCTTTAGTGGAAGTTTCGGAGGATGACAAATCTAGTTCAAAGGCAAAAGTTCTAAAGTGAAATGTGGGTCTATTGAGAAACTTCCTGATAAACAAACTCCTGTAGCCTCACAATGTTCTGATAAACCAGTAACATCAGATGCAGAAACTGGGAACCCCAAACCTGTTGTCAAGGTTAAGAAAATAAAATTCGCCAACAAGTTGAAACCGGGAGAGGTCCAAGTTGAATCGCACAAACCCTCTATTGTGATAAAGCCTCCAGTAGAGACAGATAGAGACCAGCCACGAAAGATTGTCATTAAACAACCAAAGGAGGTCATTAATTTGGACAAAAGCAATCAAGAAGTTAGCCCTAGTCTTCAGAACAGGAAAATGAAGAAAATTATTGATTTGTCCACTTTTGAGAAGCATAGTGAGAATGCGAGCAAGCGTTCAGCTGAAGAGGCAGCCAGGAGAAAAATGAGAGAGGATAAACGGTGGTTGGAAGAGGAAGAGAAGCGGAGAATTGCAGAGAGAGAGATAGAAGAGAGGATCAAGAGACTGTATGAACAAAAGAGGATACTGGAAGAACAAGAAAGGTTGGCTGATATCAGAAGATTTGAAGAAGAAAAAAGAAGAGAGAGAGAGAGGAAGAAGAACGTCAAAAGGAAAAGAAGAAGAAAAGTCCCGAAACGGCAAGAGATGATTATTTAGATGACCTCATGACAAGAGAAGATGACAGAATGCTCCCAGCAAGAGACCGGTCAGCAAAGAGGCGACCTGTAGTTGAATTGGGGAGATACGGTGCAGAGTATGCTCCGCCCGCAAAACGCCGCCAGGGGGGAGAGGTAGTTTCATACTACTAGTCCTTTTCTTCAAATTCTATGTCGGTTTTTTCATATTACTTGCTTCTTTATTGGCAAGGTTCATTTGTTTCACGGATGACTTAGACGCTATACTTTTATAAATCTTAATTGCCTGGGTTGATCCTGTCAATCTCTTGCCCTGATTAGAGAAATGTTAGGTGGAAGCTCTATGAAGCAATTGGATCTGGTTCGATGTAAGTTTTCATGTGGATGATGATAGAAGAAAGTACGCCCAGTGAGTACCCATTAATAGGTGCCCGGGAGGGGTAGATTGAATACCCCTAACCTTGTGAAATTAAATTAATTGAGCGGCTGCCCTCAAAATTGAACCCTCAACCTAGATGTGAATCAGGATCTGGGTTAATAATTTTTTTTAGCATCTGCCTTTTGGTGAATTGGTTTTTCTAAGCATTTACTTGGAAGAGCTTAAGGCTATATTTGATCAAGGATTTGGGTAAGAAAAAGGAAAAGAAATGAGAAAGGTGGTCTGTTAAGATATTTTATCTTTTCTTGTTCTTTTTCCTTTTCTTTCCCAAATGCTTGATCCAAATACAGCCTGAAGCTTAGACAGACAATGGAGCCCAGACATAGCACTTTTGCTATGTTAGTCATGTACTTTCCTTGTCTTTTCCCTTTCTCCATCAATGAACCTGTTTGGACTATAGAGAATTCAAAATCTTGTGTAGCATGTCCAAATTGGTTTCCACAATTGCTCATTGGGTCAGAGACATCATTACGATATGTACTTTTGAAGCATATTACAAGTTTTCAATTTTGAACCGTTGTTCTAATTGGTTTACAGGTTGGTTTGTCAAACATCTTGGAGATCATTGTGGACACCCTGAAGGACAGGATTAAGGTGTCTTACCTTTTCTTAAAACCAGTGTCAAAGAAGGAAGCTCCCGATTACCTGAAGATCATAAAGCACCCTATGGATCTTTCGACAATCAAGGAGAAGGTGAGGAAGTTAGAGTATAAGAGCAGAGAGGAGTTCAGGCATGATGTATGGCAAATCACTTACAATGCTCATAAGTACAATGATGGGCGCAACCCAGGTATTCCTCCCCTCACAGATCAGCTGCTAGAGCTATGTGATTACTTGATAAATGAGCATGGCATGGGCTTGACAGAAGCGGAAGATGGTATTGAATATACGGATGGTTAGGGGAAGAACTTGTCACATTAGATTATTACATGGAAAGGGGGTCCTCTGCAGTCCAGGTTTTTGGCCCGACTGAATAATTGGGTTTGTGGGGAACACCACATGTCGGATCTAGATGATAGCGATTCATTTTGTGGGTCCTGATGTGCACGTTGTTCAGGGGAAAAAACAGTTTAATCCTATTGATCGGATTGCACCTGTCTTGCAAAAATTTAGACGGTTCTGACCGTCGATTACGTGACATTTGATCATGCACTTACTGATATCCAATCAACTTGGTTGCGCGTGATCTAGTCAGACAACCCTATATAATTGGCGGTTCGGATAATGAAAATGGGACTTGTTCGGTTTAAAGTCCCAAAATTGGACCGGAGATGAGCCAAATGACCCAAACCCCTATTGTATTTAGGGACACTTCAAGGTAAGAATGTCATCAAATTAGAACGTTGCAAATCCAATTGCCCCGTATTGCTGGATTGTCTGCCTTTGTGGGATTTGAATTGATAGGGTTGGATTTGGTTTTAGTTACTTGTATGGAAATTTCCTTCCTTTGTAACCAAGAATTGGTGTCTGTACATGTGAGCTAATCGGTAGAATGTAGGCTTCATGATAATATATTAGAGTTGATATAAAAGAGAGTAGAGTTGGCCCCCTTTATGTGAAACACATGAACTTTTCACTGCTGAAACCCTTGGTTTGGGCATGACATTGTAATGTTGTTTGAAGTACATAAGAGTGTCATTTTGGTGATAATTTGGCATGGAAAAGAAATTGTTACAATTGGTTCAAATACTTACCTGTTCATTCTTCTCTGGATCTTCTCTTATAGAGCGATGTTAATGCTTGGGTAAGATGGTATTTGGAAGCTATTTGAAGATTAACAGACCAGGACCAGGATCCCCTCGTCTCATGTGAGAGGGATTCTTAGGTCTCGTTTCACTAAGATTTTTAATTTTTAGTAAGTACTTATTTTTCGTTTTACGAGACAGTTTATTCTTTCAAGTACATCACTTTTAATTAAAAAAATAAGTGCCTATTTGAAAAATAAGTACTTATTTGAGTTAGTGAAACACACCCTTACTGTGCTGCAAGTGGAGCCCATCAGGTTCTTATTTTGATTATTGTAGTTGTGCATTTTTAGGTCTCAATGTGAATTATCTGTATAAAAATAAATATAGTGTGAAATTAGTAGCCAGCCAAAGTAAGCAAATTTTTCTTAGTGGATGGTTCAATTTCTCTAATGACAAATATGAGTGGACAACACTTACCGATGCCTACAGTATTAAAACGAAAAAGATGATGTGTCTACATAATTAACATGTTGAATCATTAAAACAAAAATTGCCATGTGCGGAGTATTTTATTTTGCATCACACGAGGAGATCATAATTTTACGGTCCTAAAGAGTCTCCTAATCCTAATCTTACAGTCCTATATAAGTAAAGGAAAATGAACTTAGAGACGAGCCTTATTATCAAATAATTGAAGTTGTTATTGCTAAAACATTTAACTTAGAGAAATCCACTAATCCCGGCATTTTGTCTCGCTAAATTTGGAGAACATAATTTTGGGTATTGTCGTCTTTTTTTTTTTGAACGATTAAAATCATCAATGTAGGAGCATAATGGTCCATAAATGCACTCAGGGTGAGTTAATGCTATTGACTAAAGGATATTTACGGTAGTTAGTCTAGATCGTCAAAGTAGGAGTAGAAAGGGTCCATAAATGCACTCTGGGTGAGTTCATGCTATTGACTGAATGATATTTTCCGTATCTAGTTCAAAAATACCCATTATTCAAGATAACTCATTTTCCTTATCTAAATTAATGAAATGATATTTTAGTGGAAAACAGTGATATTTTGACATTAGTTTGAAGACAAAAAATTACGATGTAGACTCCTTTTCTCAATAAGATCTCTGGTCCCTCTCGATTGTAAATTCTACATCTTGTTTCTATCAAAATTAGGTAGTATTTGATTTTGTTTGAGAGCAAAATAATTGAAGGGTACATGTTAGTATTATGACATGTAACTTGCAATCGAGAATGATTTTGTTCACCTTCCCTATAAGAGGGTAAACATTACTCTCTCTCTCATTGGTCGAAACCATTTTCACTGTTCATTATAAGTGATTTTTTCTACATGCATCTAAGATGAAGTTGATTTTTCGTACACATTTATAAATGTGATAGGTACAATATGAACGGTTTGGACGCTTTTGTGAGACTGGCTAATTTCTAGGCAGCTGATTTTGCCACTTCTCTATTTGTTAATGCCACTTTCTTTTTGTTTTTACTAGGGTGAATTTATTAAAATACCTTTGCATTTGGAAAGTGAGAAAAAGGAGTTGAGTTTTCTTTACCCTCCACTTAAAGGGTGAACATTATCATCCTTTCTATTGGTTGAAATGGTGTGAATCTCATCACAAAGTAATGTTATGATCACTAAAAAGTGTATTGTATGGTAAGCGTGACATCACTTTGTGATGAGATCCACACCATTTCAACCAATAAGAAATAAGTAATATTCATCCTCTTTTAAGGAGGGTGAACAAAATTACACTCCAAAACTAATAGCATCATAAAGTGCAAGAATGTTTTAGTAAATTTGCCCTAATAAAAACATATTATTAGGTTGGTAGATCATATTACCCCATCAGAATTTCGAATCAATTAAGTCATCAAACTGCTCTACGCCTCCAAAACCCCCTCATGAGGAGGAACCCCATCAATGTGCTCAAAATTTTTAAGAAAATGAGCCACATCAAGCCAAGTTTGTTCACATAGGGAAGATTTAATCATTGTAATGTCACTGGGGTCAGGTTATTTTGAGCCATGTCAGCTAAAAGAGACGCTGACTTAGGGGGCATCCCTCCATTAAAGACACGTTGTTGTGCCCGTTTTCTCCCTGGGTTATAGCTAAGGGTGAAGGGCCAAGAAAACTTTTGTGCAACATGGCAACAGTCAAGGGGAAGAACAAATTCCAAAAAAAGTTAAACCTGAAAAGATATCAAGCTACATGCAACAATTCAATTCCCAAATCAAACGTCCAGGGGTAAAATCTTTAGGCCACATAAAGAATTAAAAATATGCAATCCAAAATCAACCCACAAAGAAATTATATATGGATAATACATAATTCAGAAGCAAGAATTTCCAGTGGCCGGTTATAAGCTAGCCGCATACAAACTATGAGACCCACTGATATTGGCTCTATTAGATTCGGAGAAGATCGGGAACCCCGGACTGGGTCTAAACACTCATATTTCGTATGTAAATACAGAAACTATAAACTAAAATCCATACTGAAGAAGTTAATAGGTTTAATCTAAAAAATTGTCATTTTGCACAATTTCAAAATACTTTCATCTCATCTTCAACACTATATGCTAATACTGGAAATAGGAACACCAATAAAACCTTCCTAATCCAGTTTTACTCTAAAAATTGCCTCATTCTGCACATCTTCAAAAAACTTTCATCCATTCTTCAACACTATATATGCTAATACAGGAAATAGGAACACCAATAAAACCTTCCTAATCCAATTTTACTCTAAAAATTGCCTCATTCTGCAAATCTTCAAAAAACTTTCATCTACTATTCAACATTGTATGCCAACACAGGAAATAGGAAACTATTAATTGTAGCAACACAAATGGCGGACCTACAAATATAAAAAAATACTAAAAGTTACTATCACCACCAAAGAAAATGAAAAGTAGTGATGAAAAAATGTTCTCCCTAATGCAACAGCTAGAACATCATCCACATGTTTTGTTACTATGATATTTTATTCTAAGTGTTTTTTTCAATAATATACGGACTTCATTTATCTAAAATATAAATTGACACAAACTACAACTTACGGTGTCTTTTCCTCTTTTTGTAATTTAAAAACAGTTAAATATGCAGTTATTATCATGCGAAGTGCACATAATAGTTACGTGCAATTGACGGGTATGCATGATGTTGGGAATGCCTTGAATTCCGAAGTCCTATTAGGATAAGGAAACTAAGGTGGTTGAGGCTTTTAATCAATGTTTGTTTCTAATTACGAATCCTATTTTGTGATCCCCTATATAAAGACAACTTTAGGGGCTTAGGGTTTCATTCTTTTGCTACTTCCTCTCATATTGTGGCACATCAAGAGTTATGGATTATAGCCGGCTCTTTGTATCTCTTCTCCAAGAATCCTCTCTCCTCGTCCGTGGATGTATCCATCTTGGGGAACCACGTATATCTTGTGTCTCTTGTAATTTTCTGTTTGTTTTCTCTTTCTCGTTCTTAACTTGCATTCATAACATTCGTTACAACACATGAGAATGGTGTTTCCTAAGCCAATCCAAGATAAAAGCAAGGAAAAAACAAATAATTGAGACAAAAGTACCTGATTTTATGTTTTCATTGTAAAGTTGCAATCCTCAACCTATATACCATCAATAAAGTTAAGAACAAGAGCCTTGAAGTAGCAGGGACCACCAGCATTATCCTCCTCCTTGGCTTGAATGGTCATATAATTAAGTGTAGCCTCCACCTGCCTGTTCATTATTGTACTAGGTATAATCACATCCCTAGAGTTGAGATGAGTGAGCTTGATGAACTGGTAGGATGTGTGCTACAATGTAAAAGAAGTTACATTTAATACCAAGAAAAAAAGGTAAGAATATGAACAACTTGATAAACCAATAAGTTCACACAATATACCTTGTGTTGGTTGTAAATAAAAATGGCCATTTTGGCCAAATTATGCAAGGCATCAAGTCTTTCTTCTGAGGCAATGTAGTCAAGCAGAGTTGGGACAAGCAAATCTAGTTGCATAAAGCCAAGTATAAATCAATTAAAACCCTGTAGTTATAAATTTGTTAGAAAACATTGAAAACAGTAAGTACGGATATCAATAATTGAATCACAAAAAGCAAAGCCATCTAATTAGTATAAATTGATAGATTGACAGTTTATTCTGTTGGGAATTTATCACAAAATCATCGTAAAACACTCGCAATTAGAAATGCTACGAAACATTAAAATTATGACACAGCATTCGCTATCCTAAAGTCATATTTGCCTCCCTTCGTGTAAGTTCTAGCGGCTGAATACAACTACAAGATACAACTCATAATTTAATTCACAAAATGTCTTAATTTTATCGTACTTTGCATGCAAACTTTGGCTTCTCAAGCCATATTCTCCTTAGAATCAAGGAGTTCACTTTACGCACTAACTTTTACGCATTTAGCCAACAATTATTTGAATGGTGCAATCTCAAGCTTCGTCTTGCCGGCTAAAAGCGCACCTATTATGAATTTCAAACACAAGTCTTCAACAATAAAAATTCAGTAGCATGAGTGTCTAAATAAGAAATATCTAACCAATATTCTCGCAAAGAACTAGAAGCCCTACATTACTCATCTTCCTCGCAATTGATATATGTTGAGGATTAATAATCCAACCAAACAAGTTATTCGTGCACTCGTAAATAACTTTGATACACTCCCACAGTACAAGCAATCAGATATAGCATTTGCAAATGAACTATAATGGGGAACTATAGGCTACTCATTTGGAATACAAGACTGATCTAATTAAGGCTGTGTAGATTATGCATGCCATTAGATAGCACTCACGAAAAAAAATCTTCGGTCTTATCACTGCCCTCATGTTCAAAAGCCAAAAAAAATAATGTTGAAGTTTCATGGAGTTGTAGATACTGGGTGACTTTGGGAGGTGGTTTTGTGGAAATAATGCCTATATAAATCTTATTCATCCTGTTTTCACAACAATACGCCAATGGATTACAACTAGAAAAGTAGAATTACCATTATGGTGCATAGATGGAATGTGAAACATGCCATTCAACTTTTACGCTACATGAATTAATCTGGTGGGCATATTAGAAGGATTTTAGTGTTTTGAAGTGGTACCTGAGAATATTGTCTTGTCTGTCTTCCTACGGCTTTGGAAAGAATAGATCTTCGTTTTGACATGATATCCCTAGTTTAAGTTTGGTCAATGTCCTTCTCCTATGGCTATTGGTTTGTTTTGCAACACCAGTAAAAATTTACTATGAACATTTTCAAGTTTTACATCCGTATGATTTCATTCTGATACTGTGGGACGAGAAAATGAAGACTTTTTTTTTGGGATAGGTATATATTCCAGTAGCCATTGTGACTTGTCCTCCTCGAACAGTAAAGCATCCCTTAGAAGGCTTGTGAACTGATGAGGCAGGAGGCTGTCTGTTGACGTGCCTAAAACTAATGGAACATTAGCAGCAGACAAATTACTTTTGTGCCCCTTTTTGTAGTTCGCTACAGACAACTATACTTTGATGGAAATGCTTCCTAATACAAAAGTCTCTATTGGATGTGAACTATTATAGAGAAATATAAAGACATTAACATTTTCTCGCATAACATTAGTTTCAAATATTCGCCTTCTCCATTAGCTATTGCAAATCTCCTACTAACTTGCTGATTTCTTTTCAATACATAGAAGACAAAAATCTGCATGAAAATTAGTAATTTACTAACTAATAAATAAATTTTCAAATGAAAATTGGAAAAACAACTAGTCAGTGCATAAATTACTCCCACAGTAGTCATCCTTGAAAATTAAATCAAGCAATTAAAAGTAGGTTCTAATAACACAATGCTAAATCCCAGACATACAAGAAACTTGCAACTATATTAGGCATATAACAAGTCTATATTACTAGAAGTTCCATATTGACCCGTATAAATACCACATCTCATTAAATCTTTTCGGATATTGCTGGGTATAAGATGCCACTTGGTGTAAAGGTAGTAGAAAAACCTGATCAACCTCGAAAAACCAAAAACAAAATAGGGGATAAGAGATTTTCCATTGACTCACCATCCAAGCGCTAGTAACTCTGCCGTTTCAACACCAACTGCCGTTTCAGCACTAACTTTACAACTTCGTAACAGTAAGATGGATAAGCTCTCAAATCACATAAACTTGGTCTAATCCAATCACAGATGGCAAAAAAAAGTTTATGTTCTCCTTAAATTCTCTTGGTCTTTTCTTTCGGGCGTAAAATAAATAATGTAAGACTAAACAATGCCAATTAAAACAAAACAGTAATGGTTAAAAAACCTAATAACCCGAATCAACTGCATTTCCAGAATACAAGATTCGTAACAGGGAAAAAGATTCTTCGTGTAAATTGGAAAGGGATATGTAACAAAGCGAACAGAATCAGATAACCAACTTTGAACAGGAAAGGTGGATTTCTTGCTTTTCAAAACAACTAAGGACTGTGAAAAATATAAATAATTCAAGTACACAATGCCACAGAACTTTATTAACTGTGGATTTTAATTAATATGCACAAAATGGATCTACCACTGAGCCCCAAGACAGAGCACGAGTAAAACGAAGGTTTGCAACATACAGTATATCAACAGTAAATCAATGTCTTGGCACAAAAAACATTAGAAATTATGTATTAAAGATTATTCAGTAGCCAACGGTTCATTCTTCTTCCTTAGTCTATATTATTAGTATCAAATTAATCACACCGATTAGACGACTCACAATTTCAGAGAATACAAAAAGAAAAGAGACTACAAACAGAGTAAATCGAAATCCATAATTCTAAGTGCATTTATAGAAGGAAAAATAAACATTGGTAAACCCCAGTTCAAAAAAAAAAAAAAAACGTAAACACACCCCGCTTTGCTATATGACTTGGTTGTAATGCTCCTTCTCTTGCCTGGTAAACGTTGCAACGGGATACATTTCTCATATTGCCCTTGCTGGCGGTTGCTCCATAAGGCAAAGTGTGTGTGTGAGAGAGAGAGAGACCTGTCTGTTAATGGTGGAAGAAAGAACGAATGTTCTGAGAAACAAAGAAAAGATAGAAAAGGTGCAAAATCAGAAATCCAAAATCCCAGAAAACAAAACAAAAAGGAATGAAACAGTTCAAAATTTTACTTGTACCTCATTCACCTCAATTTTCTCAGAAAATAATCGAAATAGTAAGAAGATTGAAGAAATGCTCAATAAATTAAATACTCAAGAAATTCATAGAAGGGGCAACTTAGATCCATATAAGGAGCAATTTAAATTCATAAAAAGGGCAACTTAAATTTATAGAAGGGACAACTTAGGAAACCCATATTCGATTTCAACCAACTCCATGTATGGGAAATATTTTTTCCTCCATTTCATGTATGAGAATTTTTTTTTCCTCCATTCTATATTTATGTAATTTTGAAAAAATCTCCCCATGAGTTGGATATTATTTGTCTCAACTCCACTGAAATGCAATTTCCCCTTTATATTTGTCCGGCCGGGTGAGGCAAACTTTAATTTCGTGCCAAAGTAGAAGGAAAAATGATTCAATGTTCCAAAGTACATGGGGAGGGACTAGAAATTAATTTCCGCCCTCAACATGCTCTCTACTTTAATGCGGAAGATTTGGGGTGGGGCCATTGCGGCTGTCAGGGCAAGGTGGGCTCACACTACCAATAAGGGAAAATGATTCAATGTTCCTGAGACACCGTCACACTGTGCACCAAATCCATCATTCACCGCACATTTGCGTGGCTTCCACAAATATTGTGACGGGAACCACACAAATGTGTGGTAGAGAAGAGTTTGGCCACTGCTAAGTAATATCCCAGGGCATGGAATAATCGCTCACAAGAAAGATCCCAAATCCCAACGGTTCAAATAATTAGTACAAGATATAATTGGTACAAGATCAAAACAATAATTAATGCAACAGTGATGTGTTCTGCTCATTAGGTCTTAGTTTGGTCCCGACGGCTCCAAAAAATTTCAACAGGGTGTTCAAAAATTACATTAACTCTACTAGCTCTGTTAACCAATTATATATATACCAAAATGCATATATTAATGTAAATAATGTGACCAAAAAAAATACAAAAATACATAAGATGTTGCAAATTTTCTTGGCATAAATATATTTTTATTTTGAGTCAAACAAAACTAAATCAGCGCATAAATATACTACTATATTTTGTAGAAAATTGGGTGGTGAATAGGTTCCCATAGATCTTTCCGGACATATACTCTTTTTTTTTTTTTTGAGATATAGAGTTAATTGTCGTCAGAGAGGAGACAGAGCACAATACTGATAAGAATAGACATTTTATCCTCCCTCTCTATTTTTCTCTAATTTTTGCCGTTTAGAGGATGTACCTTGTTTTGAGATAATGTATTAGGTGTTCAATTGTGAATTACCTAGATTAATGGGTGTTCATAGTATGGAAAAATTGTTGAAACAAAACCTAAGATAAAAAACTACTCTATGTTATATTCAAAAACAAGAAAATTTTGGGTGTTCAAATGACCACCCATACTCCCATGTAGAGCATGTAACGCCCCGATTTTCGGAAATAAAATCGAAGGCATTTAAGTATTTATTTCTGAAAAATTCACTAAATTAAAGTTAAAAATTCAAAACGGAATTCTCAACATAGAGATCTATTTATTACAAACCACTAGGGAAATACTAAAGAAATAGTTTTTGGGATAATAAAATAACAGAGCCAACTTCTAAGTTTGATACTGATCCCAAGCATTTCGGCTCCCACATCTTGATTCTTCTCTGCATAGAACTGTTCCTTTGGAATTCAGTGTCTCTTCCGGATTTTGTGCCATCAAGGGATCCTCTCCGTTGAATCCTGCGCCTCTAGCAAATTGATCGCAAGACGGATTTGCCAGGATACAGACGTATCAGTGAGTGATAAATCACCCAAGAAATAATCCAACCCAACCACCCCTCTTACAATACAGCCAAACAAACAGGATATAAATGATGCGAGAAAGTAAAACAGGGAGATTTTTCACATAAACCGGTTCATTACTATCCATTAACCTGACGTGTAATATCTCCCCGCGAGATCTTTCCTCCCCAACCGCTAGCCATGCTCTGTCCCATGAGATCACTTTGCTGTCGTAGATAACCTAAGTTACGATACAACAACAAGTGGATAGCTTATCATGCCTCCGAATCACAACTAGGGTTCGCTTATCTTATACACCACATCACAATCATCACCGGACACACGCCAGTCTATCAATTCCACTGGACTCTCGCCAGACATCAATTTATTCCACACTCTCGCCAGACATCAATTTATTCCACCGGACTCTCGCCAGACATCAATTTATTCCACCGGACTCCGCCAAGACATCATCACAAAATATCACTCTAGGCCACCGCCAGGTTTTATCAACAGTAAAACATCTCCGACTATCGCTGTGTTTTATCAACATAAAACGCCACTGGACCACTGCCAGGTTTTATCAAAACATCACTGGACTATCCGCTAGGTTTTATATCATCTCCGGGCTTACTCTGCCGGTTTTAAATCATCACATATATCACTGGGCTTACTCTGCCAGTCTTAAATCACATCACAAATCTTATCAGATCTCAAGTCACGCCTGCAGGCAACCTCTAAACAGAAAGAAACTTCACAATTTATCTATTACTTAGCATCGTCTACGTGATTTCTATTTCGTATACCACCCCATGTCTCTAGGGTCCAATCTAACATTCAAATGAAGCATTAATATAATATCATTCTCAATAATAATTAAAAACGAATAACAGACGGATCAAAACAATTATTAAACGATGCAATCACATAACTTTTTATGACTGAGCCGTTGCCCTTAATCTCGTATGGTCACAAGGTCATTAAGAATGTAAGAATTATTTAATAAAGATTTAAAAATAATTTTCTAGGCTTCTATTAATTATTTATAAGTAATTAAGTTAATTAACCACTAATTAAATACATTAATTAGGTAAAAATATTAAAATAATTATCGTAACCTTAATAAGAGTTCTAACAGTTCTCTATAACAAGTTCGAGTGCCAAAAGTTAGGTTTAGATGCTCACGGGATTATTTTAAATAAAAAGATTAAGTTAATAGACAAAAGAAGAATAATTAGATAATAAGTAACTAAATAATTAAAAATATATTTTTTTTAACAAAGTATCATCTTAGGACGGTAAGAAGTCTAAATAAAATTATTCGGCAATTATTTACATCTTTTATAATATTTTAAAGTATTATTATCAAGAAACAACGCGTAAATAATAATAAATGGTTACTTAAATAAATAAAATTTTATTTTAATAACATATCACTTCTGAGATGTCAGAAGTCTAATAAAAATATTTTTGATGCTAAAAACATTTTTTGTAAGGTCGCAATTATTTTTCGTTTGTAACTTTAATTAAAAATAAATTAAATAGCTAATAATATAAAATATATATGAAATCAGCAAGTTATGATCTTTAACATGTTAGGAATCTAGGAAAAATAGTTTGGGAATTTGTAAAGTAGTTTATAAGGTCGCGGGGATTTTTAGTTTGTAAATTTTTACACGATTACGAATAAAAATTTAATAAATAGATAATTAAATTAAAAAAATATGAAATTAACAAGGTATGATTTTTAGAATGTTAGAAACCTAGGAAAAATAGATCAGGCGTCAAAAACTAGGTTCGGGGAGTCGAAAAGTCAGTTCGAACTAAAACAGGGCAAACCGCAAGGTTTGACCTGTTGACCTGGCGGCTGGGCTTCCAGCCGCCAACTCGCGACTGGTTCTTGCGGTCCGCAGGTTGCGGCTGCAAGGTACGGGGCAGGTTCGATTTTTTTGTTGTTTCGCGATGGTTTTGATGCATGGGACCTCGGGGGTCATTGGGTTATGTCTAAAAATGATAATTATACGCAGAAGGCTTCTGATCGAATTATAATACCTTAATCGGATTGAATTTGATTTCGATCGAAACTTGACAAATTGGAACGAAAGCTTCGGTTTCTTGATCGAGGACCCTCGGACGAATTGAATGTTGTTTGGTGATGCTTTGGGTCGTAGAAAGCAACTCGATCGATCAATTTGAGTCTCAGGGGAACGTTACGATCAAAACCCACTTTCTTTCTCTCTAGAACTCCATAGCTTTGGAGCTTTGATTTCTTCGATTTTCTCTCTTTTCTGGATGATTGGAATGTGAAAATTTTCGTGCGTCCTAGGGTCGAAATAGTGATGTATTAATAAGAGAATTGGATGAATTTTGATTAAAAACGAGTCCTAATGGAATTGGGTTTTGGAACGGACGAATCGAACTCGGTTTTAGGGTTACGGAGGAGGTAGAGATCGAGTAGGAGAGTGAGAGACGAGAGAGACGTACATGCATGCAACTTAAAACAATTAGGATTAGATAATTATAAGTATTTATCTAACAAAATAAATATTTTTATTAAAAGGATATAATTAGGGAAAATAATGCTATTATTATTTTTAAAGCTATTAATAATATTATTTTTAAAAAAAAATTTACGGTCGAAAATCCGGGTTGTTACAGAGCACCCTATGGTTTGGTCTTCACTCGTCGCTTATGTGTCTTCATTATTGTAACGGCAACATCATAATTGTACTTTTCACATTATTATTATTAATGCATTTCTTGGTATTCCACTAAAAAATCAAAAATTAATCAGAAGATATTTGTAGGCACGTGATTGTAGTATTAACTATTCACTAATTTATTCATCTATCTATCAAAAATTAATCAGAAGATATTTATTTTTTTTTGAAAAGGTAAACAGACAATTTCATTGCTTAAAAAGAACAAAAAACTGTCCGAATACTACAAACTCCCAGCATCCAGAGCCCGTCGTTGAGTACACAGACCTCAACGACCGGGTTATCCGATGACGAATCTACAAGGCGTTGGGTGAACACTCACCTATGTATATGAAAATATAGTTTTCGATACAATAATTCTAGAGCCACACACAATCACACAAACTCACTCACATTAAGCATTGAGCCACACACACTGTATTTATAACCTTAATTTGTGGGATTTTTTTTTATAAGTAAATTTGTGGGATTTGGTTGAGGAGATAATATAATTTTCTTAAAAAATAGAGAGTTCGAATTAGATCTCTCTCACAATGCATTGCTTCAAATCAGCCTTTTCCTCTGCAGTTCTTCTGCTTTATCATTTCCAGCTATACCACGTTCTTTGCCATTCTTGTACACAACCGGACCTCTTTCATCTTTCTGTACATTGTCGCCTCTTCTCTCTCTCTCTCTCTCTCTCTGAGCAAATTGAGCTGAATTTTCCTCTGCTGCTATTTCAATGCTTCCTTGAATATCGCTGTGTGTTTGTTCTTTAGTTTGCCTTCTCCGTTTTCATACAAAGCATTAACTCGTTCTCCAGGATTTCCAAAAAGTGCTTGAGAAGTGAGAACCTTGTTTCCATTCTTATATGTATAGGAGTACATGAGATGATGATTCGAAGTCGAAGATCACAAAAAAGAAAAAAAAAGAAGTCGATGCACATGGCCGTCGAAACTGTTATTTCAAGATTTGGCTAGCGGGTAATGAACATTCCTATCATGTTTTTTTCTTTGATCGGTTGTAGATTGATTTTATTTGAGTTTGTTCGAATTTCATAGTGTTTATCATATATAGAAAAATTCATGGTAGATTGGGTTTGTTTCGATTTGTATCGAATTCATCGTAACATTCTGAATTTATGGTGTTTGTTTGAGTTTGTTCAAAATTTATCATGTTTGTTTGGGTTTGTTCTAGTTTCATGGTAGATTAGGAGAGAAATATTTAGAAGATTAGGGAAGAGCTAGAAAGGGTGACATGTTGACTTAAGTATCTATATAGGAACATGATCTCTATCTAAGGTCTCCAATAAAAAATGCAAAGTGCTATGTATATTGTGTGCATAAATATGTTTGGGGTTGTCCGAGCACGAGACCCCACGATATTTTTTGTGGGTTGCAGGATTTGAACACGGATGAATTGTTGGAATTTCAAGTACTAATGCTTCGCTAGACTAATCAAGATATTCAGAGTTTTCAAATAGTATATAACAAAATAAGAACTTGTACGCAAATGCTACTTATCAAAAAAAAAAAAAAAAAGAACTTGTACCTCAATGAGGGCCGTCATTTATATGCTTTTGGGAGGCCTAATGTTGTGGCATCTTGGGCTTTAGCCCAAAATTGGCCCCGCAACAATCCACAAGGATTCGGTTGAGAAATCAGCAGAGGAGAGAAATTTTTCAGTGCCGAGCGGGTACCATGTGGTGCCGGTTCGGTGCGTCCGGACCGTCCATTTTGATTTTGGACGGCTCGGATTTGGAGAGAGAAAGAGGAGAGAGAGTGGTGGCCGGGATGAGAAAAGAGAGAGTATTTCAATCTAAACTGTCCAACACAATTTTAGACGGCTCGGATGGACTGTTCGGACACCATGTGGGCGTGGACGTGCCTACGTGGTACCGACCCGGCACCCAAAAATTTCTCGCAGAGGAGAATGGCAAAAGGGTGAGGGTAAATAGAATTTCCGGACTCGATGGAGCAATTATATATACTCAACTTTCTTCACAGAACAAAGGGCTATATACTTTACGTTAGGGGTGTACAAAAAACCGACCGAACCGAACCGAATTGCCGAACCGAACCGAACCGGTTCCGAACCGAACCGAATCAAACCGAACCGAACCGGTTCGGTTCTTAGATGTTAAAAATTTCTGAAACCGGTTCGGTTCTCGGTTCTTGATTCAAATAATCAATCGAACTTCCGAATCGAATCGAACCGGTTTAATATATATATTAAACCGGTTTAATATATATATATATTAAATATTTTTAAATATATTTTAATATATATTAAATATTTTTTAAATTTCTTAATATATATATATATATATTAAATATTTTTTAAATATATTAAATATTTTTTAATACATTTTAATATATATATATATATATTAATTGTTTTTCCTGAACCGAACCGAACCGGCCCCGAACCGAACCGAACCGAACCGGGATCAATATAACCGGTTCGGTTCAGTGAACCTCCCGAACCGAACCGAACCGGTTCGCACAAAAACGTCCACGAACCGAACCGAACCGAACCGGTTTCAGCCCTACTTTACGTAGTTGACGCGAGTTTCCACCAACGGTGAGGAAACAAAGGGTGGGGTTGTAAGTATATAATTTATACTATATTTGTAGGCGGGGCTGCTAGTCACGTGAGGGAGAGGGTGAAGTTTTATCCCGATCACAATATGTGCAACTTTTATATTTTAAAATCCGACAATATCGGGACAAATTAATTTGAATGCTACTGGTGGTGATGTTGCCGACGGTGAGTGATGAGAATGGGTGGTGGAGAGGAGGGAGAGGGGGTGATGGAGCTCAAGCGTGGGGGTGGTGGAGGGAGAAAGTTGATGGTGGTGGTGGAGCTTGGTGGTGGTGGTGGAAAGGTCACTAGGGTTTGTAGTGCAGGAGGAAAGAGGATAAAGGTTGTAGCATAGGGAAGAGGGAGAAAGTTTCGAGGGACAAAATTGTCATTACATACGAGGGCATTTTTGTCCAATTTTTTTACTTAGTTTTTATTGAGATGTATGCATCAAAATTTTTGATTGTAAATAACAGTGGCCCTCTATAACACATATAAAAATTAAAGTATTGAGGTACGCATCTCAAATGTGTCTTAAAGAACAACTAGATGAAGTGAAAAATCCTGACAAAGGTAATAAATTTTATTTTTCCTATTTTGCTTTGTACTTTATTTTGAGATATTTAATAGTTTAATTTAGTTTTTAGCTTAATTTTATAATATTTTGTAGTCTATTTTAGTTTTTTACTTGATTTTGTGATATTTGAGTAGTTACAAATGAAAATTAAAATGGTGAAAGTCTGGTGGTTATTTTTTTCTTGCTGTAAAGATCACTTCAGCAGTTCTCTCCTTTCTTAACTCTGGAATTGAAGGATTCTTAGAGAAGTTAACAAGATTTTCATTGCTCTTATCCCAAAAAATAATAACCCTATTTCTGTTGACCAGTTTAGGCCTATCAGCCTTTGTATTCGCTGGGATTTTCTAGAGAAGGTTCTTCAACTCTATGGATTCCCAGCTAAATGGGTCAATTTGATTAGGCATGCAATGTATCTCCACTGTCTCATATTCTGTTCTTGTCAATGGATCTTATACTCCATCCTTCCATCCATCCCAAGGTTTACGTCAGGAAGATCCTTTATCCCCCCTATTTGCTTGTCCTTTGTATGCATATTCTTTCTTCTATATGGCTGTTTTTTATTCTATCTTATCATCCCCCACTCAAGTCATCATTCATGTGAATCTCCTCTCTCACTCCATTTCTCAGGCCATTGCATCCAATAGAGAATGCAGCCCCCCAAAAAAAAAAAAAAAAAAAATCCATTCTAATCTGAATCCTTCCCTTAGTACTGCTCTTAGACCTTTCCATCCATCAGCCTTCACCTTTCATGTTAACCCATGCCTTTGCGTTTGAGACGAACCAGTTTTGGATATTTTATGTGTTTATGCTTACAAGTTGCAGCTTAAGAAGTCAGGTGTGGGAGTAACCTTCAAGGTTAACTCCAGGATTGTGGGTTCCATCTTCAGAAGCTCTCCGTATCCATGGATTGCACTTCTATCACTCCTATAATTGAGGCAGTGTGTTGGGCCTTAAAAAGACATATGTTGCATGTAAATATTCACACTAACGATTTTTCTCTCTTTCAACAGTTGAAAAGCACAGCCCCGCTGTTTTTTGATTTCTGTTTCCTTGCTCAGTTAGTCCATATTTGAGTATATCTCTTTGCGATCGCAGCAGGATCCATCATGCATATATTTTGGCGAAATTTGCAACATCTTCTAGGATCCATTCAGAAGTTGATATTTCTTATCCATTCAATTAATAATGGATAATCTCAGTGGAACTTTTTGTTTTAGGAAGCTGTATCTATTTTCTATGCTTGATGTACTTTTTTGTCTAATGTAGTCTAGCTGTATTTTGTATTCTAAACATTGGGCTGTAATAACTCTTTTAATCTATGAAGTTCTTTTTTAATGTCAAAAAAATGCAAAACGAGTAAGAAACCCAAAATAAACCGATCAAACCGACCCATCAATATTTAGTTTGGTTTGATTTGTAAAATGTTCAAACTGAGATATGTGGTTTGGTTTGAAAATATGCCTAAACCAGACCAAACCAAACCGTTTACACTACTCCTACTTAAAAGGGGATGCCGGGCTTCGTTGGTCAAAATAGGAACAAAAGAGAAATTGATAACCACGGGAGACCATAGTCTAATCGAAACGCAGGAGGGAATTGTACAACTACCACTTGAAATTTTGGAGAAAAAAGGGTAGAAAGAAAAAGCAAATTGGGGATCTTGCTGACCCTCAAAGGTCAGCTTGCTTGTCTCTCATCCGGACCGTCCAAAAGTGTTTCGGATGGTCTAGATTTAAAAAAAAAAAAAACTCTTTCAAAGAAGAGTCTTTGGAAGAGTTTATTCAAAATCCGGACAACTCCCTCCGTTCCAAATTAATAGTCCGGTTCGGTCTCCAACGCAACTTTTAAATTGTTAATATCTTTCAATCTATAATGTCTTTAAAGATTTTAAAAACTTTGAATAATAGAACTAATTAAGATCTATCATATGAGATCCATATTGCACTTAAAATTCATTATAGATTGAAAGATTTTTTAACAATTTAAAAAATGCATTGAAGACCGAACTGAACTATTAATTTGGAACGGATGTAGTACCAAGATGGCTGGTCCCACGAGACGACTTACCCCTTTTAACTTCTGTATGGTACTTCATCTTTTAACCCCAAGTTTCTCTCTCTTTCAATGTTTTTTTTCCCCAAATAAATGTGTTTTTTTCAAGGGGTGATGGGATACAAGAACCAAAATGCTACACGATCTTTATGCTTGTTCTCATTATGCTTGTCCTGGGCTTCATTGGAATTCTGTTTTGGATTCTTCCCCAACGGTCTGTGACATGGAACTGATTTTGGTTCCATGGTTATTTGGGCTTTTTAGTTGTGTGTTTTTTCTTTTCTTTTTTTGTACTTGCTGATCGCTTATCTACCTGTTTGTAGTTGCCGGGCAACCCCGGCTAGGTCTTAGTCGTGCGTTCACTATGCAGGTTAGGACGAGAAGGTTAGACAACCCTTGAACCAACGGAGGAAGGACTCGAATCAAGGATCAACGGGCCACACACTGTTCAATTGCACAATACTCTATTAAAGGCTATTGTCCTTATAAAAAAACAAAAAAAAAATGTAGAAAATTCTATAGCTAAAAAGTTTTGCTGCAAAATCTTCCCTTCAAGTTGGTCATTCTTATCTTTATCATACCGAGTATGGCGCAGATGGGAGACAGAAGAAACGTCGTCAGAGGATGAAGCTGTTGATACCGTTATCATGCGGTTGGACAAATTATTAAATTCTACATTATTGTGTTGTATTGTCACTTTGTGAGTAAAAGTCGAACAGATCTCTAGCTATTCTCCAATTAACCCTTGGATTATCAAATTCTTCATTATTGTGTTGTGTTGTCACTCTATTAGTAAAAGTTGACAGATCTTTAGCTATATTCGAATCAGTCCTTGGATTCTTCATTATTGTGTTTTGTTTTCACTTTGTGTGCAAAATCTGGACTAAGGATTCTCATTCCCCCAAACACCCCATTTGTATGCAAGGACTAACGAGGAGTACTGCAAGTTGTGAACATTTTTCACATTCACGAGATTCTTCGTCCTCCACCCTTTTACATTCACGAGAAGACTACCCCTTTTAACCTTTGTATAACTGTGGAAAAAAGAAAAACTTCAACGGGGTCTAAAATACCAAGGGTCTTGATCATCAAAATGAATCCCGAAAGGCTTGGTATTCACCAGGACAAGACCCTCCAGTCCCTTTAATAGAGTATCGTGCTATTGTTCAAGTTTGTGATTGACACAGACTCACATATTTTTAACAAACAGAAAAGAGTAGATTATTCATTTTATAGAAGTCTAGTTTTACTGTAGTGCATTCGTTCAATATTCAATCAAGAGAAATATATCTTCTTCTTTTTATTTTTATTTTTTGAACTAAAGAGAAAAAAGCAAGGGAAATATATCTTGACAGTGTGATTTTTGATATCTAGTCAGTGTTACTCGTCCACTATTGAAACGACAAAGTTTTACTCCTCCACCCAAACAAAAGCTTAACAGCAGCACCAAACTCCGTTAATTCAAACAAACCTATTCAGGTTTTCCCACGAGACTTTTATATATGTACCTCATCTTCTACATAGTACATGACATTCACGAGACTTTTACCTTTGACCGTACCTCATATTCTATAATACATTTTTGAGAGCATTTTTATACAGAGAGATGCATAATTTCTATAATACATTCACGAGACTTTTGTATCGATAAATCCGAGCTTGCTAGACACCATCAGCCACCATTTCCAACCCCGTTTAAGCACCGAAACAGCCAGAAAAATACCAGTTCTGAACAGCCACGTAACAGCTCCATTTCACCTCAATTTTAGCTCCAAAACCAGCCCCATTTCAGTCACAAATCAGTCCAGAAATCAGCCACCGTCCAGCTGCAAAACAGTCCGAAAACAGCCCCGAACCGGGTCCGGATGGAACTCCATTGCTAGACAATCAAGACCGCAAGGCCCCCTCTTGTATTAGCTGTACAAGAGCTGATCAACGAAGTCCCCAAATATTACAGGGATGAAATGACTGTAAACGAGAATGACTCGTGCGCTTCGGCATAAACGAGCACCTCGTTCAAATACATAAAAAAATATTGTTGAATATACGAGCACCTCGTTCAAGTACACAAAAAGGTATTATCCAACAATACCTTTTTATGTACTTGAACGAGGTGCTCGTATATGCCGAAGCGCACAAGTCATTCTCGTTTACAGTCATTTCATCCCAGTAATATTTGGGGACTTTGTTGATCAGCTCTTGTATAGCTAAGTCAAGAGGGGGTCTTGCGGTCTTGATTGCGTATGCCGCCGAGCAAGCTGCCGACGCCACTACCATAGAGCAACAACCGCATTGTCCATGTTCCGTAGTCTGTCGAAAAAATTTCGGAAGGACACCAGGATCAGATATGCGCCACGACCACGCCCACGGTTTGCTTGGGTCCATGTCAGACATCTCTCTCAGATCTGATGATGAGTAGAAAACACAAACAAGTTTTCGGGTGAAGAAAAGTAAGGTCCTGTACCTATCTATGACGAGGGAAGATCGAGATCAGCTATTTCATAAACTTAAACACAAGGGGCATGGCAAGAGATTAGTGCAAAATTTAAGGATATCAACTTCACAAAATCCTCTACGTGGGATTATACATATAATGGGTTTCTTGTGTAAGCACACATTGCCCGCCTTTATTTCATAAAATGCAATCTATTCTTCATCCCTCTTTTGTCCGATTAATCCCTTGATCCATCATATTTAAACATTATTTTCCAAATTATGCCCGTTTCAACATTTAAATCCACAAATCCATTTTTATCAACAAATTAAAGTATGGAACCAAGCTTTTCGATATCTCTAAAATATAGAGAAAACAAAACATGTAACCAAAGTATATTCATAACTCACATAGTCACATTTGAAGAGTGGACCACAATTATGCAGTTGACAGGATAAGGGAGATAGAAGAGGATGGCCGGAGATGGAAATGTGGCAGCGGAGTTTTTAATACGTGTATAGGAGAATTATTCAGTGTACAAAGAGAGTGGAAAACTAGTACGTGGTCGGTGTAGAAATTTTATAAAGGAGAAAGAGAAGACAAGTCCTCGACATACTTGAAGACGTACGGATGCCCGAACAGCCTCAAAGTGAGTATGTGAGTTACGAATATACTTTGGTTATCTCTCTCTTATGTGCCTTACTCCATAGTCTTATACTATTTTCTTAAAATACCACAGCATTCAAAGTGAGTCCACTAAATTATTTTGACGATGTATAGTATGGTGTTTGTAGTATCTATTATGGACATTTATGGTTAGAAAAGTCAAGAAAAAGGTTGCAACTACAGAATATAAATTTTTAATTCACCTCCACCATCTCATCTAGGGCTCCATCACCCATACAACGTCATATAAACCTAAATTAGAGTACCTAACAGGCATATAATTGTGAAGTGAAGTAAAAAAAGAAGAGGAAATAAATAGGCACACCGTTTTGTTCCAAGATCAACGCCGCCGCCGTTCTCGATCAAGGGCCCCCGACGCCGTTCTTGATCCAGAGGCCCCCGACGCCATTCTCGATCCAGACGCCCTTCCCGATCCAGAACGACACCCTGTATTTATCAAAAATGTGTGTGTGTGTTAAGGATTGTGAGCAATTAGGTAATGGGTAGTCCTATGGTACACACTCCTTACTAGGGGGTGTACCGTACGCACCATGATTTTAAACCATTGGATTTGAAAGTGAATAATCCGGACCACTAATTTATTAAATCAATTAATAAAATAAAAAAATGGCTTAGCAAGTAATAGGTTGTTCTCTCCTTCTTGACTCTCTCTTCCCCTCCCTCATTAGTAAAATACTGCAAATTATATAACATGACCATTATTGTTATGACAACACAAAAAATTGGTATTTTTTTACCACAATGTGTCGTACCAAAGGAATATTTAGAATTGTATATTTCAATATACTTTATATGAAACCAATTTTTCTATTGTAACTAAATGTACGGTTGACTTGCAATCACGACACAATAATGATGATCAAAACCAATGATTTCGTTATATTTGTAGATTAACTAATTCACATACTTTTTTGGCTCAATAGCGTTTAGAAAGCCCTTTCATTGGCACCCGAATTTAATAGTAAAAGAATTTTTTTGTCTGATTAAGGGTCTAATGATAAGCAATCAACTTCATTCTTGGTACATGTGATCTATTCATATTATGTAAAAGATAGACGGTTCCGATAAAAAAAAAAAAAGCATTAGATGGGACTCGGGTGGTTCATTGTTAGATTTTAATGTATCTGGATACATTAAATATTTTTCGATTACGGAGTTGTCGATATCTGATGATATCTAATTTTGGTGACAATGCTGAATATCGTATGACTTGATATTCTAGCAGTTATGATCGATCATTTTAAAAATATACTCGCTAACGACATTTAGTTATGATATGGTATTTTGCTGATTATTGTGGTACACAATTGAGAATTTAAAATTTTGAAGGCTATTAATTATAAAATACTTTCTTGTACGTATGGGTCCTATTTCCGGCAGAAAATTTGAGAAATCAGTGACCTCAAATGCCTCCGCCCTAGTGTTGGGCATGCACTTGTAGATCATATTATGGCCTATGTCATTGGTGTAAATCAGTATGTCTACTATAATAATTTTTTTAAAAAGAAAATACAATGACAATAAATTTACAAAATTATTTTGATTGTACTTCCACGACCTAGTTTCAAAGACCACCATTAAATTTGGATTTGTATGCATAGGGTGAAGGTTTAGTATCAATCCGCCTGTCAAATATATAGTGCCAATTATTAAGTGCACCGCCTTGAATATCCGTATCTTGAGACAGTTGGATAATTATTTGTTTTAGTGACCTCTCATTTTTCTACGAAAATTTGAAGGAATTTTGATTTTTTGAATTAAATTTTGTAGAGAAAGAACATAAATTAGACTAATATTTTGAGAGAAAATTGTAGTTGTATTCAAAAATTTGGGTATAGTACTTACTTTTTGGTGAATTTCTTGGATGAAAATTTTGAGCGAGAACTTCATTTTTAGTTTAAATTATTGAGGTATTGTGTAGGGACAAATAAGAATTTGAAAAAATAGTGTGCAAGAAATTGAAAATTAAGATAATATGGTGAAAATTTTAAAATTTGGGAAAAAAATGTGGCGGGAATTGGAAAATAATTAGTGGTATGGTATTTTCCTGATTATAACTATCGTCAACATTCTGAATGAATTTTTTTATACGACACGCTGTGGGTATGAAAACGCCAATTATGGTATTGTCATAACAAATTTGGTTATAATAATCAATTTGTGGTATGATATTTTGTTGATTATAACTATCGTTAATTGAGCATTTGAATTGAATTTTTTTATATGACACGCTGTTGGTATAAAACGCCAATTTATGGTGTTGTTATAACAAATTTGGTTATATTATGAATTTGTGAAATGGTATTTTGCTGATTATAACTATCGTCTGAACATTCCAATTGAATTTTTTTATACGACGATGTGGGTATGAAAACGTCAATTTATAGTATTATCATAACAAATTTAGTTATATTACTCAATTTGTGGTATGATATTTTTGCCGATTATAACTATCACTAATTGATCTTCTCGATTGAAATTTTTATCACGACACGTCATGGGTATGAAAACGCTAATTTACATGGTATTGTCATAACAAATTTGGTTATATTATGAATTTGTGGTATTTTTAGACATGTGTTATTACAAAATATTTTAATTAATTTCCTTTGGTACGGCACATTGTGGTAAGAAAACGTCAATTTATGATATTGTCATAACAATTGTGGTTTGTTATATAATTTGTCGTTTTTTAATATGTTTTCTTTTGATACGACACATTGTGTTAAGAAAACGACAATTTTAGGTATTGTCATAACAATTGTGGTTATTTTATAATTTGTGGCATTCTACAAATATTTTTGGTTTTGGTATAACAATTGATGATTCTGATACGACATATTTTGATTTTGTTACGAAATATCATACGAGTCAAAGAATTTTGGTACGACTCATTGTGGTAAGATAATGCCAATTTATGGTGTTGTTATAACATTTGTGGGTAGCATTATTTAATTTTTGATATTGTACGCATATATCTGGTTAGGGTACAAGTATTATGGATTCTGGTACGAATAATTATGGTTATATCATAACAATATGTTTTAATGTGGGTAACCTGCTAGTGACCTGTTCAACAGGTAAATTTTAAAGTAAAAGTCGTAACTGAAGTCATAAATATGCATTATAAAATCAAAAATCCAGAACCGACACCCTGTATTTATCAAAAATGTGCGTGTGTGTGTTAAGGATTGTGAGCAATTAGGTAATATAAGAAAGTGAACATTTTGTTTAAATAAGGATATTGTTGGGAGGAAGAGAACATAAGTATGTAAATTCAATAGGATGGGGACTTAGTATACCTATGCTATAGGACTCCTATTTAACTTTCTCAAAAAAAAATTGACGCAAATAAATTACCTAAACTCCTGCATCTACCAAATCGCTAACTTTCACGTCGTAGAAATTGAAGAACGCTTTGTCCGATATCCTAACATATCCGCCGTTCAACCCCCAATCGGATCCAAAGCTGTTCTAGCAAATATAATAGGGATCTTGGCCAAAGGGGCCGTGTCCCATTCCAACAACGAGGATGGCATGTGCAATAGGTTTAAGTTCAACATTGCGGCGGTCCCTTGTCCTATTGCTATAGATTCCCTGCGATGTTAAGGAGAACAAATAGGAGTAATCAATAAAGAGTTTTGCTAAGAAGACTCCGTCAAAAAAAAAAAAAAAAACTTGTGTAAGAAGACAAGATCATCTTCAGATCTCTCTTGTCCCCAGATCCACATAAATCTCTCTCTCTCTCTCTCTCTCTCTCTCTCTGCGATCAATTCATAGGTGCGCTTTAACAGAGAAACAATTTAATTAAGGAAGAGAAACTAAAATGGGGAAACGAAACAAGATTATTTTCTCGGGCAATATGGCTAGTAATAACTTTTACTACCTTTTGGCGGGCTACTCTAGCTCGGGCATCCAAATTGGATGGATTAGCATTTTTCGTTATCATTAACAAAAAATTAAGTCATATATTAATTAAGTGATGTTGAAATGAAATACTTGTATGCTCACTACTACTATTATTACTACTACTTGGAGTAATTAGTAGATAGTATTGCTTACATCTTGCGTCCGTTCAAAGTGTCGCGGAAACATATGGAACTCTCCTACGAGGAGTCGTCGATAAAGCCTCTCCATCATAACTGGAATTCGCACATTCGGGACTCGTACCCAGTTCTCAAGGTGTCGAATATTATCAGCAGCGGTCCCATTGTTGAAGATGGTAAAATTATCGATAGCAAGCTTCCAGCTCTACAAAGAGAAATTGTAGAGAGAGAAAAAAAAAAGGTGAAGATAGAATCGGTACTGCACAAAAAGGAGAAAAATGAAAAACATATATATATTCAAAAAGGTGTGAAAAATTATCGACATGGCTATTGTGTGCGCTCACATTGGGTGGAAGTTCAGCATCATTCGGCCTCCCCTCACATGGAAGATCTCAAGCCATCCCGATATGGAACCTGTAATTGTAACAAAATTGGAGATAGAAAAAAAGAAACAGATCAAAGCTATCAATTAGTGTGGAAAGCACATAGCGGCCAAAAAAATAAAAATAAAAAATTAAATCCAACAATACCTTTTTATGTATTTGAACGAGGTGCTCATATATGACGAAGCGCAAGGGTTATAGTCGTTTAGGGTCATTTCATCCCTGTAATGTTTGGGGACTTCATTGATCAGCTCTTGCACAGTTAATTCATAAGGGGGCCTTGCGGTCTTGATTGTGTATGCCGCGGAGCAAGCTGTCGACGCCGCTACCATAGAGCAACAACCGCATTGCCCATGTTCCGTAGTCTGTCGAAAAATTTTCGGTAGGACACCAGGATCAGATATGTCCGTATCTTCAAAAAACTCAGTAAATTGCCCTGTTCTGTCCCCATCTAATGATTGCATACGAGTATTCCAGTCTTCATACTCCACCTCATCTACCTCAATCACTATATCATCATTGAAATAATGTTGCCCACTACCACTACCACTTCCCACTTCAAACTTTCCATTTACACATTCATTAGCCAACAGGTTTGAAGTAAGAACAGGTTTTGCTGAATCAAAAATTTCATCTCCATCTGCAAAAAACTCAAGATCACTAAGATTGATACTTCTTTCACTACATTTAGACCCATCTTTTTCACTCTCATTGCCATCATCCTCTTTTTCTTCGGCGCTCATAATCACCACTTCCTTTTCAGCACTCACAATCACCACTTCCTCTACATCCAAAGGGACTCCTATATTCTCCACATAAACAGCTATGGTACTCCTCCCACTATGAATGGCAAACATGTCCACCACATCCCTATCAGTCTTTATCTCCCTCAATCCACCATCTAAATCACAGTCAGGCATCTTATGGTACATGTTTGCATTTTCTAGTTCAATACCTAACTCCTTCATTAACCCTAAAACCTCAAAGTAAGACATAAGATCTGAGTCCACATTGGTAATGCAGTCAAACTTTCCACCCAAATATGTCTTTGGTGATCCCACAAAGTAGCCCCCATGGTGGACTTGTAACACAAACAGTGACTTAGACATCCTAACATGATGACAAACGGAAGGAAAAAAGAGAGAGAGAGATCAGAATCTGCATTTTATACACATGTATGGGACCATTTGGGACCACAAGTTTGCACTTTTTTTTAACCAAAACTATACAAATCCATGCATTTTTAATCCCTATAAGTCATTGTCAGTGTATACACACACATCCATGGCATATATATAATATGCATATATACACGTATGGGACCACTTTCAACTGGAAAGCATAACAAAGTGAAAAAAACAGTGAAAAAGTAAAAAAATATCAGGTGTGTGTGCCTTAAAAGCTACAAACCACTCCAATAGTTAACAGTTCTCAAGCATTGAAAGCATTCATTTTTTTTCAAAAACAATGCGTAAACTCACTACTTTTTTTATTAGAAAATCAGGGGAGTTATGAATCATACCAGCAAGTGATTGAGAACTATTTATTTCAAGATCACTCAATTTTTTTGCCAAAGTTGCAGAACCATTTCCAGATTAGGGTTAAAGTGGATGAAATATGGATTAGGGTTATGGAGGAGGCAAGGTGCACGCTAGGCTCAGTTAGAGGGGGTTAACAATAGTTTACCCATTGGAGAATATATATTTATGGTCTTAAGAATGCGATTATAGAGAACCCAAAGAAACAACAGCTAGCGTACAAGAGTAACATACTTAGAAAGAAAAAAAAACAGATATATCAAAGCTATTAATTAATTAGTGTGGAAAGCACATAGCGATCAAAAAATAAAAAATAAAAAATTAAATCCAACAATACCTTCTTATGTTCTTGAACGAGGTGCTCGTATATGACGAAGCGCAAGGGTCATTGTCGTTTAGGGTCATTTCATCCCTGTAATGTTTGGGGACTTCATTGATTAGCTCTTGCACAGCTAATTCATTAGGGGGCCTTGCGGCCTTGATTGCGTATGTCGCGGAGCAAGCTGTCGACGCCGCTACCATGGAGCAACAACCGCATTGTCCATGTTCCGTAGTCTGTCGGAAAATTTTCGGAAGGACACCAGGATCAGATATGTGCCACGCCCACGGTCTGCTTGGGTCCACGTCAGACATCCCTCTCAGATCTGATGATGAATAAAAAACACAAACAAGTTTTCAGGTGAAGAAAAGTAAGGTCTTGTACTTCCGTATAACGAGGGAAGATCGAGATTAGCTATTTCATACACTTAAATACCTAGCTAGGCCAATATGCATACCAGGGACATGGCAAGAGAATATTGGTGCAATTAATGGGTTTCTTGTGTAAGCTAGCCTCTTTACTTAGGGATCATACTGAGATTATTCTAAATCATTCCAATCTTTCCAGTAGCTACAGTTTTCGGAAAATAAAACCCAGTGGGTTTTTGGCCCGGCAAATTAGTGAGTTTCGGTCGGATTCAACCGGCGACATCGGGTTCGATCGTTTTCCTAACGAAACACGAAACAATCAATACGGAACATAATATATATTTAGGGAGGTGAGTTCGGACTACCTCGCGTTCGGCGAACGGTTACGGAGGGGTTCAGTGGCGGCTTGGAGTGGCGACGGAGCTCGTTCGAAAGGTGGTGAGCACGGCAGCGGGGTGTTCCGGTGGTGGCGGGAGCTGATCGGTAGTGGCGGCTCCAGCAGTGGTGACCCGGTGGCGGTGGCGGCTCCGGTTGTGATCGATGATGGTGTTCGTTAATGGCGGCTCCGGCAGTGGCCGGTTCGGAGCTGTTTTGGAGCTGGAACGGAGTTGGACATGGGCTGATTTTAGAGCCCAAAAGGATTGGTTTTCAGACTGGTTTCCTGTCTATTTTTATAGCTGAAATGGTCTGGTGGAGATGGGAGGTACGGTGGTAATGGTGGCCGGAGGAGGTGGTGGAGAAGTGGGTGTTGAGGCGTGTATGGAGTGTATATGTATATACTGAGAGGGAGTGAATATTGGAGTATTATTTGAGTGAGAGAGAGGAGTTAATGGTGGGGTGGGTTGTTGGCTGACATGGGGGACGGTGGGAGATGGGGAGAAGTAATGGGGATGGGGGCTGGTGGGGTGGGTTGTTGGCTGACATGGGAGACGTACAGTGGGAGATGGGGAGAAGTAATGGGGGGATGGGGGGACAGTGGGAGATGGGGAGAAGTAATGGGGATGGGGGCTACTGCAAATGGCAGAGGAGAAGGTGGTGGTTCGGCTGATTTTGGGGGAAAAAAAGAGATGTGATTGGTAGTGAGGTGGAGTATTGGTTCGGTATTAATTTGGTTAGGATTCTAATTTAGGATTTAGTTAGGTTAAGGTTTGGATAAAATAATCCAGTATACACACGCACACATTAAAGAATTAACTCGTCGGACACGAGCGCTCACACTCGATTATGGAATAAAATTTTGGTGTGATGTCGTAAATAATTTTACGCATTAAATAAACTAACAAAACAAAAATTATGTTTTTATTTTTAAAAAATATCGGGTCTTTACAAATATACTATTAGGGAGATAAGTTTTAACTACCTCGGTCCGGTAGAGTTGTAGCGGAGAGCGACGAGAACGGCGGTGAAGTTCGGGGGGTTGATTGTACGGCAATGGAGTTCCGTCGGACTGTTCTGCGGCTGGACGGTGGCTGTCTTTCTCTCCTGCTGAAAATGAGAAGTGCCGATATGTGTAGATTCTCGATCCAATCTTTCATTTAGACTTCGAATCCTGAAATGTGAATGAAAAAATAGAAGATTAGATCAAGCATTTAAACATATCAAATTGACTGCTGATTGTTAACTGGCCCACTTGGGTTTATTTTTTTTAAATCATTGAATGACTCGGATTATCCATGCGGGAAATAGAATGGGCCCTGGGTGCTCATCGGTACTCTATCGGTATGGGAGTGATCAGTCCCCGGCCTTGGCTGTATCGCTACAAAAGTCTCATGAATATACTATAGAAATTATGCATCTCTATATAAAAAATACTCTCATAAATGTATTATAGAATATGAGGTACGGTAAAAGATAAAAGTCTCGTGAATATCATGTACTATGTAGAAGATGAGGTACATATATAAAAGTTTTGTGGCAAAACCTGAATAGACGGAGTTTCTTTTTCTTTTCTTTTTATGTTTGTTCGAATTAACGGAGTTTTTTTTTTTTTTTTTTTTGATCCTTTAACAAGGCCCTCAGGCTTACAAAGGAGAGTCTAACTCCAGAATTAACGGAGTTTGGTGCTGCTGTTAAGCTTATGTTTGCGTGTAGGAATAAAACGTCATTTCAATAATGGAGGAGTAAAACTACGTCATTCCAATATTTTCCTATCTTTTTTCTCTTTATTTTTATTCAAAAAAGAAGAAGACTAAGATATATATTTCTCTTGATTAATTGAACGAACGCCCTGCAGTAAAAGTAGACTTCTACATAAAATGAATAATCTACTCTTTTCTTTGGAAAAAATAAGTGAGTCTGTGTCAATCACAAATTTGAACAATAACACAATACTTTAAAGGGACGGAAGGATCTTGTCCTTGTGAATACCAGGTCTTTCTTGATCTGTTTTGATGATCAAGACCATTGGTATTTTGGACTCGAGAACATTAGGCACATCAAAGTGCTCATTTTAATGAGAAAACCGTTTATAATATAATTTCAAAACACATTTATTTGAAGAAAAAAAAAAATAGAAAGAGAGAGAAACTTGCGGGTAGAATATGAAGTACTATAGTATACATAGGTTAAAAGGGGTAAGTATTCTCGTGAATGTTAAAAGGGTGGAGGACGATGAATCTTGTGAGTTTGAAATGTGTTCACAGCTTGCACTCCTTGCATACAAATAAGGGTGGTTTGGGGGAATGGGAATCCTCCGTCCAGATTTTGCCTAGACTCTAGATCTGTCCAACTTTTACACACAGGATGACAATACAACACAACAATGAAAAATTTAATGATCCAAGGACTGATTGGAGAATAGCCCTGCTGCCCCATCCCCCCTTCAAACATTACTGAAACCAGGTGGAGTACTATTTTGTTTCTTCTACTATTTCTCTTGATTGAACAAACTAGGGGCGAAAGATAAACCGACTGGACAAAAAAATTGACTGATTAGTTCGGTTTTCGGTCGGGGTATTTGGTCGGCTTCGGTTTGGACCGAATTGCACCGATTAATTTTCGGTTTGGTCTCGATTACCTGAAAATTTCTCTAAACCGAACCGATATACCCAAAACCATACTTATTTGGACCAATCAATCAAAGTCATCCATCTTAAACCCAAAATGAATAACAAATCCAAGCCATCCATCTCAATCTCAACCGTCCATTTCAATAATAACGCTAGACCAAAAACCCCCAAAAAACTGACCGGACGGAACCACCTCGAACCGATTTCGATCATTGTTTTTTTCCGGTCAGAGCTGGCTCTTGGCTACATTATCCAAAACTGATCGATTCGGTTTCAAACACCCCAGGAACCGAAAACCAAATCCAGACCAAACTGGTGACTTGGTTTTGGTTTCTAGAGGTAAAAGGTTTAGTAAGGTTTGAGTTTATGCCTCCAGCTATCACAGTAGTTCTACAATGGGCAATGCTTCCCACAGAGATCAATCGAAGCCAACCTAGTAATTTTTTTTGCACCTCCGGTAGAGAGGACTGTGTGCATGGGAAATACCTCATGCAACTAGATGGCCCATAAGCCAACTGCAATGCAGAATTGATAGTGAAAATGCAAAATCACACTGAAACCATGGTTAATTGAACTATGAACTATTAACAGCAAAGAAACCACCACCGCAATTGTTTATCTACCCACCCCTAACATACAGAAAATTAAAACTGAAAACTTGTAACAAAACATAGAAAACTTCAACTCATGCATCTCAATAAATCACAACTGCAGCCGGTTGCGGCCAACAAATAGCACCACCGCTTCAATCGAGCCACTTGATCGATACCACCTGAACCAGCAAGAAAAGAACAAAACAGGGAACCCCAAATGAAAGCACACGACATTCACGCATAAGTCAGACCCGTGATGGCCGATCGGATCGGACGGGGAAAGGGAGAATGAGGAGAGAAAAGATGGAAGGGGGAAGGACAAAGAAAGTTTCAATCGGTCGGGGTGGGGAAAGCCGGAAGGGGGAGGGGGGTGATCTAAGGAAAAGGACAACCTGTTGAACTGGGAAAGGGAGATGGAGCAGTGGAGGTTGATACGTGGACGAGAGGAGCGGCTGTCACCAGATCATTACAGACTACAGCTGCAGAGGACCGGAGGCGACAGAGCTGAGGGTTGGAGGATGCTTATTTGGAGGGGGTGAGTTTAAGGTGGAAGGGAAGTGTAGCTGGGGGAGAGGCGATAGCCTCCTCCTCAAAACCTAGACCAGTGTTTTGCTTCCTGTGTCAGCTGAGTTTCGCTCTAGAACACACAATATTTGCCATTAACGTTGCCACAGTGCTGTAACATTCTACTCACAATATTTGGAACACAGTAACACTATTGCGACAAACGAGCCCATAACATGCGTACATAGTTTGTCAGTACACTTGCCACAAAGTTAAAAGTAACTGCGCTTTCAATCCAAAGATAGTAACAAGAGTTCCATTAACATAACTACAAAACTACATGAGCGTATTACTACATTGCTGTGGCCGCTATGTCTCTCCCCTGGAGACCTGCAAATAGCACAGGAGATTGGTAACTTCAACAAACACCGCAAAACTACTGTGATGTCTCTTCGGGACCTGCGAAATAGCATAAGAGATTGATAAGTTTTAAAAACATTAAAAATCTGTAAACTATTAAGATATTCTATTCAGAAGCCCACATGGTTTACTATATCCTCAAGAATTTTCACACACACTCCAACCACACAATTTCCTTTTTTTTTAAGCAAACACTCAATGTAGATGTACACCATTATCAACGGTGATGAACATTACAGCTATTGCTACTTCCTTTTAAGCTTCCTAAAATATAATCAACTGCATCACTAAATAATCATTGATTTGCACTAGTTTACACTTACAGGCAACCTAAATTCATTCCCACCTTGCAGTTTTATTAACTCCTTCACAAACTATTGCCCCCCACGCATAGGTCTTCTCGCAGTTATATTCAAGGTGGTGTTTTGGATACGATGTGAACTTATTTTCCAATTATATTCATGCAAACAATAGGAACATGGCTTCAAAAGAGTCTCTATCCATTGTACAGCTACAAAAGAGTCGTTTCGCATTCAGAAGATTCTACATACACCAAAATCAATGATTTCAATGAACTCTCTACAGTAGCTCAGTTTGCACGAGACTGTCCTTAGGTAACACACCACAAGGACAAAGGAAGTTCGACTTTTTTTTCTTTCCAAGCCCATGATCTTGTGCTCCTTTCGCTGGTAGAGAATTTGATTGCCAAATAGTAAAATGACGATATCATTTACCAAAATCAATGGTTTAAATGAACTCTCTACAGTAGTTTAGCTCGCACAAGACTGACCTTAGGTAGCACAACAAAACGAAAACAAAGGAAGTTCGACTTTTTTTTCCTTATCTTGTGCTCTTTCCGTAGGTAGAGTGTAAAATGATGATATCATTTCATTTTAAATGATGTCTCCTAAGTAATAAGCACATTGCAGTTGAATTAAATGACACAACATTGGAACAAATTTGGCACTTAAGTTGGGATAAATTGGGTTTTTTCCCATAACTAGGCATCTAATTGACTCATAAATCCTAAAAATGCTACAATAGTTGCGGTGATTGCAAGTAAATAAATGCCAATGGTGTTCTATGTACATGTACATTTTGTTTTTCCTTTCTCTAAGTCAGTGAGAATAAGAGCAAGGCGAAATAACACAAAAGAACAAAGATAGCAAGACAATGGAAAGTTATCCAAGGAAAAATGATGGCAGACAGTCAGACGACCCCCTTATTAAATTCATCCCCCGAGTCAACGAACCTGCTTCAGTTTCCAGTACTGCTTCCGTTACTAATACGTTAGTGGGCTCTCCATGAAAATCCAAACCAACAGATTTCACAACTAACATTACCCTTTTCCACTTACATTTTGTGCTGCCAAAGGCAGAGCCTCAATTGGAGCATGTGAAGAAAATGAACAAGGATGGAATGGAACTTTTTGTTTGATTACCCGACTATTAATGATCACTTGCGGAGGACACCCAGAAGTGTGTTGATTTCAATCATGTTATCTATGCACATGGATGGTAATTCATGCAGTCGCATTCGATTCTTAAGTTTTTGTGTTTACATTTAGCCTAGTCACCTGATTCACTATCATATACTTCTGTTTTCCAAGAATCATCTATTTCCTTCCTTTGGTGTTATGTTTGGTATCTTCATTGGTTCGTTTAACTTTTTCCAGAGTCATTACATCACTGAAGCTTGTTCCCCATAAAAGAAACAAGGGAACATATACTTCTGTTTTTCCAAGAATCATCTATTTCCTTCCTTTGGTGTTATGTTTGGTATCTTCATTGGTTCGTTTAACTTTTTCCAGAGTCATTACATCACTGAAGCTTGTTCCCCATAAAAGAAACAAGGGAAAAAAATACCGTCAGGTGCATGAGAGCTTATTGGTGATTTTATGATGCTTTAATAGTGATACTGTTATGTATAGATTATGATCTCGATACAAAATCTGTGTGCCTCAACTTCTAGTTCATAGAATTGCATTGAAACTCTAATATCAAAAAACACTAGCTGACTTTATACCAAACAGAAGATGGGCAAGTGAATTTCTAATACACAGACATCAAATCCTTTCACCACAGTAACGATATGTTGAGATCCTCTTCTTTGTTACCACCTAAACGTTCCAGAATATAGTGGTTCACTGAGAAACAGTTGCTTGTTAAATCAGCCAAAAAAAAAGGGAAGGGGTGGGGGGGTGATCTTTGCATCGAGAATTATGATTGCTTCAAAATTTACAACACAAATCATATTGAAAGGAACGCGAAAGACGACACACAAAACATCAATCTTTGCTAACAAATCTACCATAGGTTCATAGTCCACATATACAACTTTGGGTTTTCCTGGTTTGGAATAACATGCAAGGAGGAATAACCAAACCAAATAACTGAAGTATACTTACGGCCATTATCACAAACTGGGCATAGGCATGTATTTTGTGGAAAGGGAAACTCAAGATAAAAAATGGCGCAGGAACACAGAACAATTACCAAAGGTGATAAATGTAAACACTAGACATTGGATGGAAAAACAATTTTGAATATGCTGAACGAATCCAGGTTCTCTTCCTACCATTTGCCAACAACACTAGCGTGGCATTTTATCTGGTTTGAGGATAAAGTCAAAAGAAACATTATTCAGAAAGCAAATGATATGACATGCTGGCAACTTTGTTAAGCAAAACGATTTCTCCTTTCCAGCTTCCATCAAACCGACAGCTGATTTTCACTTTGTGAAAGGTGCAACAGTGCAGTGAACAAAGAAAAAGGCCAATAACATGGCAAGCGAGAAAACAAGTTAAGGGACCAACTAGTGGTCAAGAGCCATGGCATGAATTTGAAAGCAGCATAAAAGCAAAAAAAAAAAAAAAAATTGAAACAATTAGTACCTCTGGGTGGTTTGGATACTTGTTCAACCTTGCAAAAGAGGACCTTAGTGTTGTCCATAAATTTAGTCACACGAGCTTGGAAGTTCCGTGGAGGAGAACAAGTTGTGTCGTCCTTGGCCTGGAAGGTAATGTTATATGTACTACCTCCATCCCACCTCATATTGGCTTTGATGACCTTGACAAATTGGTACGACGTGTTCTACAATTTAACTAGCTAAGTTACAACTAATAACAAGAAACATAGTAAAAAACATGAAGGACGTTAATGAACCAAAGAGCGCACATATACATTTTGGTAGTTGTAATGTTCCATAGCTAAGTCTGCCATATCTTCCAAGCCCTTCAGCTGTTCCACCTCAACTGGCTTGAGGATACCAGGGATAGCAATCTCAGGGGGAACGTAAGGACAATCAAAACCCTGTACATATGTATAGGAAACAATGAAAATTAGATATCCTATTGAACATACACATATTGGACACGTATGTATACATACATCACTCTCGAAGACCATCTTGTTGTAAATCTCCCTCTCCTCATCAGTGAAGTGACGAACTCTAATCCGTGGTACTTCGGGAGAAGGCAGTACATATGGCACTATGGAAAAATGAGGCTTCTTGGTCGGCTGTTCTTCTCCTTCTCCATGCTTCTCCTCCTCATCCTGCTGTTGGGAAGTGTGGGGAGGATACCAACCGAGGGCTCGTGCTCGTGCTACTTTAAAATTCAATTTCCGTTCAAGGCCCTCCAACCAACTCTAGATGAAAAGGGGACAATTAGTTTGATCAAACATAAACCACAAAGCCCATATTCTTGATTTAACATTGCGGACTTTATTTAGGTCTACAGGGGAAATTCCAATAAATATACTATCCATCGACTTGATTCTCAAAAAATATACAATTTCAGTCCTCCACCAAACCCTAGATGAAAAAGGGGACGATTAATAATATAAGAAATTGACCCCACATTCTTTCTTAATAATAGTAATAGATTCACAATTTGTATACCTTGGGAGGTTTGTTTGGGTAGTCGGGCAAGTTGTTGTAGGCTTCGATCATCGGATCCACATCGATAAAGGCTCCGTAGAAAGGATACGGCGAGTAAGACGACGACGACGACAGAGGTTCGGGAGGGTGCAGGGATCGATAAGAAAGTGGATCGGTTTCTGGGGTGGTACTTGAAGGCGGTGGGTTGTTTGCGGTGGTGATCGGTGGTACATCTTCTTCGTATACCTCATTGAATAGCGGTCCGGACACAATACGACCGGTAGGCACGTAAAACGGGAGTTCCGAAGCGTACGCCGGCTTGTTTGCGGTGGTGGAGCTCGGTGGTACATCGGATGCCTTCTCGAATAGCGGTCCGGACACAATAGGACCAGTAGGCACGTAAAACGGGAGTTCTGAAGCGTACGCCGCCTTCTCCATGGATCCTCGTGAATTTTTTTAAAATTCAGGCTCCGTTCCGAAAAAATAAATAAGCATTTATTTTTTAGAAAAAATGACGGCCAAGAACGTGTTTCAATACTAATTAATACCTTCTAACGATATTTTTACCATTAACAAATGTTCTTAACTTGTTATTGACGAGTATTAATTATCAAAACACGTCCTCGGACGTCATTTTCCCTATTTTTTAATAAAACGATTTTAAGCTCAAAAATCATGTGTTTACGCAAATAATTTTTCAATCAATATAAATCTTGTTTGATAGATCTCATTTAGATCTTTTATACGGTGCAAAAAAAATTAAAAATTTATTTTTCATTTTCATTATTTTTTAATTTGAAAATGTGAAATAAGTACTTACAGTATTTTTTAAGAATGTGTTCTGAAACGGGGCTGAGAGAGTTAATGCGTGAGAAAATTAGACGTGAGAAAATATTTGTTTACAGAGCAACGAGCAAAATCTCGGCCGTATAACAATATTTTGAATGGTCTGAATTTTAAAAAAAAATTATTCATACAAATAATTTTTTTTTTTAAATCCAGACTATTGATTGTCAAAATAGACAGTTAAAATTGCACAACTCCGTAAAGAAGCTATAAACAGCTGCTCGAGAAATAAGTCTCTCATTAGACAAAGTAGACATATATCCCCATGGCCCCGTTTACATCTCATTATTTAGGTGCCGTTTGATTAAAAATTAGGAAAATAATAATGCCAAAACTGTTTTTATTGGCATCAAAATTTTAGTAAACAAAAGACTTGTACCATGTACAATATACAAGACTTTTATGCACCGAACCATCATTTTTTTGGAACCCTTCCAAACCATGTGTATGCTGGGTCTATGGTGCTACATCTGTATGGGTAGCATCTCTTTGAAATCTAAATGAAAAAATTGAAGTTGGATCGTGCACATAAACATATCAAATTGACTGCTGATTGTTCACGGGCCCAATTTGATTTTTTTTTTTAAATCATTGAACAGCTCGGATTTCCATGTGGGACATAGAGTGAGCCCCGAGTGCCTATCGATACCCTATCTGTATGGGAGTGGTCGGTCCCCTTAACTTTATCGCTACAAAAGTCTCATGAATGTACTATATAAATTATGCATCTCTCTGTATAAAAATGCTCTCGTAAATGTATTACAGAATATGAGGTACGGTCAAAGATAAAAGTCTCGTGAATGTCATGTACTATGTAGAAGATGAGGTACGTATATAAAAGTCTCGTGGCAAAACCTGAATAGGTTTGTTTGAATTAACGGAGTTTGGTGCTGCTGTTAAGCTTATGTTTGGGTGGAGTAAAACTAACAATGGAGTAAAACTACGTCGTTTCAATAGTGGACGAGTAACACTGACTAGATATCAACAACCACATTGTCAAGATATATTTCCCTAGCTTTTTTTCTCTTTAGTTCAAAAAATAAAAATAAAAATAAAAATAAAAATAAAAGGAAGAAGATGTATTTCTCTTGATTGAATATTGAACGAATGCACTACAGTAAAACTAGACTTCTATAAAATGAATAATCTACTCTTTTCTCTTTGTTAAAAAAAATAAGTGAGTCTGTGTCAATCACAAACTTGACAATAGCACAATACTCTATTAAAGGGACTGGAGGGTCTTGTCCTGGTGAATACCAAGCCTTTCGAGATCCATTTTGATGATCAAGACCCTTGGTATTTTAAACTTCGTTAAAGGTTTTTTTTTTTTTTTTTTTCCACAGTTATTCAGAGGTTAAAAGGGATAGTCTTCTCAAGAATGTTAAAAGGGTGGAGGACGAAGAATCACATGAATGTGAAAAGTGTTCACAGCTTGGAGTCCTTCTTAATCTTTGCATACAAATGGGGGTGTTCAGGGGGAATGGGAATCCTCAGTCCAGATTTTGACCACAGAGTGACAACAAAACACAATAATAAAGAATTTGATGATCCAAGGGTTGATTGGAGAACGTGGATAAAGAAAAAGGGAGGGGGGGGGGGGGTGTTGATTGGAGAATAGCTAGGATCTGTCCAATTTTTACCAACAAAGCGACAACACAACACAATAAGAGAGAATTTGATGATCCAAGGGCTAATTGCAGAATAGCTAGAGAACTGTCCAACTTTTACCTACAGAGTGACAACACAACACAATAATGCAGAATTTGATGATCCAATGGCTAATTGGAAAATAGCTAGAGATCTGTCCAACTTTACCCACAGAGCGACAACACAACAGAATAATGAAGAATTTGATGATCCAATGGCCTGATTGGAGAATAGCTAGAGATTTGTCCAACATTTACCCATAGAGTGACAACACAACACAATAATGAAGAGTCTGATGATCTAAGAGCTAATCGAAGAATAGCCCCGCTGCCCCCTCCCCCCTCAAACATTAATGAAACCACGTCCTATTGTTTTATTAAAAAAAAAAAAAAAAACCACATACTATTTTGTTTCTTCTACTATTTCTCTTGAACAAACTAGTAGCGAAAGAGAAACCGACGGACAAAAAAAATTGACTGATCAATTCAGCTTTCGGTCAGCGTAAGAGTGGGTTTGGTCGACTTCGGTTTGGACCGAATTAAACCGATTAATTTTCGGTTTGGTCTCAGCTTCTTGAAAATTTTCCGAACCGAAATGATATACCCAAAATCATACCGATTTGGACCAGTCAATCAAAGTCATTCATCTAAAACCCAAAAAGAATAACAAATCCCAGCCATCCATTTCAATATTAACGTCGGACCGAAAAACCCGAAAAATTCGACCGGACCGAACCACCTTGAACCCATTTCGGTCATTGTTTTTTTCAGTCGGTTTTAGTTTCTAGCTTCAATATCCTGAACCAATCGGTTCGGTTTCAAACACCCAAAATCCAAACCGAATCGACCGATTTTCACCCCTAAAATGAACGGCCTACATTTTTATCTTTTAATAAAAACTAGACTTCTATATTCATAATTAACTAAACAGAATATGAGCCAAAGGAGTGTTCCGATGGAGGGCAATTTATGCAGTAGTACTCTTGATAATGGCCATTAAAATGGTATAAATAGGAATGTCATTTCATTTCATTTTTAAAGCAGTAAACACAAAAAGATAATTAGGCAAGGAACAACCACATAATAATGGAATCAATAGCATCATCCACTGACAACGTTTCTTTTTTTTAAATCATTGTACGGCTCGAATTATCTATGCGGGATCAGGAATAGGACCCGCGTGTCCATCGGCATCCTATCGGTATGGGGGTGGTCAGTCCCCTTAGCTTTTTTGCTACAAAAATCTCGTGAATGTACTATAGAAGATGTATTCTCTCTGTATAAAGATACTTTTGTTAATGTACTATAGATGAGGTGCTGTTAAAGGTTTTCTTCTATCAAAGAAATTTCTACTATTTGGGAAAAAAAAACTATTAAGAAGATAATAAACAATGAAACAGAGGTCCTCTCCTCCTTATACTGTAAAAGGTAAAAGTCTCGAACTCTCGTGATTGTATTATAGTATATTCTATAAGGTACTACACAAAAGTCTTGAACTCTCGTAAATATACTATATTCTACAAAGTATTATATTAAAGTCTTGGACTCTTGTGAATGTACTATATATTCTATCCACAATGATACAGCCACTGCACGACGTGTGCAGCCTACTCTGGACTTCGCACAGATAATTCAAGCCGTTCAATAATTTAAAAAAAAAAACCGAGTGGACCTCGTGAAGAATCAGTTCCATCTGATATGTGTAGGTGCTCGATCTAATCTTCCAATTTTTGAAACACCAGAAAAAATAAACTCAAAAAACCCAAACAGAATCAAATATCCAAGCACCCCAAATATATATAACATCTACAAAGTTTCAAGGCAAAAGGCAAAAACAATGTCAAGATATCCCTTCCTTACAGAATACGAGCCAAAGCAGTGGTCCGATCAAGGGCAATTTATGCAGTAGTCTTGATAATGCGGCCATTAAAAAGGTAAGCATAGAATTAATGTCATTTCATTTATAAAGCTATCGGTATGGGGCTGGTCGGTCCCCTTAGCTTTATCGCTACAAAAGTCTTGTAAATGTTCTATAAAAATTATGCATCTCCCTGTATAAAAGTACTCTCGTGAAGATAATATAGAATATGAGGTACTGTGAAACGTACAAGTCTCGTGAATGTCATCATGAACTATGTAGAAGATGAGGTACGTATATAAAAGTCTCGTGAAGATGAGGTACGTATATAACGTAAAAGTCTCGTGAATATTCTATCAATCAATATAAGGTACTATATAAAAGTTCCCTTTTTTTTCTTTTTCCTTTTTTTGAATTAACAGAGTTCGGTGATGCTGCTAAGCTTATGTTTGGGTGAAGGACTAAAACTACGTCGTTTCAATAATGGAGGAGTAAAACTGACTAGATATCAAAAACCACACTGTCAAAGATATATTTCTCTTACGTTAATCAAAAAAAATAAAAGAATAGAAGATATAGTTCTCTTACAGTTCAAAAACAAAACAAAAAAGATGTATATTTCTCCTGATTGACTGAACGAACGCCCTACATTTATATCTTTTAAAAACTAGACTAGACTTTTGAGGAAACACAAATTTATGTGCATAACTCAACAGTAAAAACTAGACTTCTATAAAATGAATAGTCTACTCTTTTTTTCGGGAAAAAAATAAGTGAGTCTGTGTCAATCACAACCTTGATCAATAGCACAATACTCTACTAAAGGGACTGGAGGGTTTTATCCGGGTGAATGCCGGGCCTTCCCGGATCCTTTTTGATGGTCCAGACCGCTGGTATTTTAGATCTTGTTGAGAACATTAGGCACATCAAAATTCATATTAATTGGATATCATTTAATATGTTTTCAAAACACATTTATCTCACCCCCAAAATGGATTTTTATCCAATTTTGCAATATTTTCTTAACCTTTTTTTTTTTTTTTAAGATAAATGTGTTTTGAAATCGTATTAGTATAAAAGTATCTTATTAACATGAATTTTGACGTGCCTAATGTTCTCAACGAGGTTCACAATATCCTGCATAAATCATCAGAACTTAAGTTGTAAAGTCACACCAGCAGAAGGCATCACGGCCAAATAAACTCAAAAAAAACCCAAACAGAATCAAATATCCAAACACCCAAAATATATATAACATCTACAAAGTTTCAAGGCAAAAGGCAAAAACAGAGTCAAGATATCCCTTCCTTACAGAATATGAGCCAAAACAGTTTTCCGATGGAGGGCAATTTATGCAGTAGTCTTGATAATGGCCATCAAAATGGTATACATAGGAATGTCATTTCATTTATAAAGCAGTAAACACAATAGATAATGAGGCACGGAACAACCGCATAGTAACGGTATCAACAGCATTATCCACCAACGACGTTTCTTCCATCTCCCATCTGCGCCACACTCCATTTTACCTCCTGAGAATGGGAGGTAATCCGACCCCAAAGACATTCATGAAAAAATAACAGCTGAGGGGCAGGCACGGGGAAGTAGAATCAAAATTCCCCGCAAGGAAATAACCAAGTCACAACGATTTACCATGAAAAATAGTAATCAGCAATGATCCCTCCAAAATCATACATACATCCCAAGAATTCTCGCTACTAGCATTCCAGCCATGAGAGCCCCTTTTTTTAACTTCTTATAGGTAGTACTCTTATTTTTTTTTAAAAGTTTTCCCGATTTTATTTCCGGTTCGTAATTTTTGTTTTGTCTATTTGCCCCATGAGTCACACCAGAACTAGACCAAGACCCCTAATCTCCAGAAGTATTATTCAAAATATTCACTTTCGTTGAGCGCTTCCTTCCCTCCTTCCATCCCTCAGAAGAATTTTCAAAAGCTCAATACTCATTTACTTCTTGCTGAATAAGACGGCTCGCCAGCTTGAAAAGCAGCTTGGCCTATCCCCTCACCACTGGATCGTTGAGAATGACTATTCAATTCCCCGGATGATGATCTACTTAGGAATCCCTCCTCCTGACCTTGTTTGTTCATGTTCTCATCTAGCGACATACTCTGGATGTTCGCTGCAAGTATATCATGACTTGACCTTCCTAGTGATTGAGGACTTGAGACATTCGGAAACTGAGCAGAAGGCATGATCCATCTCCACCAATCGTCACGCTTGCGTACTTTCTCATCCTGCAAAACAAGGCACCCGTGTGAGGTGAATAAAAGTTAGTCACCCTAAGGCCTTGTTCAGTTCCTGGGAAAGGAAAGAAAAATATGGAAGTATCTAACTTTGCTGCATTTTGTTCTAGTTCAGTTAGTGGGAAAATTGTGGGAAGCCTATCTTTAACTTTTCCAACTACGAAGTTCTCTTTTGATACTTATCCCGTAAAAAGTACAAGATTTTGCAAGAATCTAACTTTTAAACATAGTTCCCTACACAATTAAACTACTTATCAATTATCTCACAAATCCTTGTACCAAATGAAAACATGCAGGGAAACATCTTCTCTTTTCCTTTCAACTTCACTGTATTTTCTCAGAAATAATTTACTGCACCAAATTCATCTAATAAAACGAGGCCCCAAACAACAAAAAATAAGAAATCAACAATAAACTTGCTATCACAATTGGCTGACTGGGGGCGCTCAGAAAAGGGAAGAAGAATGCTGCAAATATCCTAAGTTAGTAACTTTGATAAAGCAAGCTGAATGGCTTGTTTAACAGGTGCAAGAATAAGAGTATATACTGGGTGGGAAACTCTGATGCTATATATACCCGCTACCTAGCAGAGGTGAGTCATCCAGACAAAGTAAGCACTGGAAGCACCAAAACTAAGAAAATAAAACTGAAACTGAACCTTAGGTAAAGAGAATCGGGTGTATATTTGAAAATACCTTCACTTCCACAATATTTGAATAGCGCAAAGCATCCAATATAAGCGGGATACTGTCCGTCAGAAGCTTAACCTGCAATAGGAGCCCAGGAGGAAAGCATTAAAAGGTATAGAAGAAATTTTCTCTTGAGCCAAGCATGCTTTTAGGTAGCATAACTGTAGTATCACCAAAAGCAGAGGAATAAACTTCTTCTGAATCAAATCTGAAAAGGGAATTTGCTCTAGAAGCCAAACATGCTTTAGGTTTGCATATTTGAATTAATCACCAAATTCCATTTTGGAAAAAGAACATGTAAATAAGCTGTCGGTGAAAGACTAAAAGATACGCAAGCTATCAAATATCAGCAAACAAGAAAAATAAGAAAGAGGAAGAATAGTTAAAAGCCACTTTCAAAATGCTTAAAGTGCAAATTCCTCTTTAAGTGTTTCAAATTTCTTACCAGGAGAAATTGAGATATGCCACTTATTTGCAATTCACTTGCCAATAGAGCACCAAATGGCATGACACTTCAACTTTCATAAATACATAACACGTATATCGATACATGTGGAAACCCTGCACTCAAGATAGCTATCTGAACAATCTCATTGAAAGGTAGCCTAAGATGCAGTCGGAGAGCACCACAATGTTTTATTGAAAAATGAAAAACGTACAGGGATCGGGATTGGGATGATAAAAGTACAAGGGAAGATCCATCTTACTTTCTTAACAAACAAGCGCCGAGAAATTACAGCAGACATCGGTGGCCGAGAGAATGGAAAGTCGGTCAAGGACAGGATGCATCATAGATTCATACGAATACAATGAAGAATGCATTCAACTTCCGTTCTAACAAAAAGTGGCAATGAAAATGACAGGCTTTTATCTATAACCACTGGAAATTGGAGCTAATTTGTTCACTGGCTGTAACCAGAACCGTAAGGTAATGCTCTGACATACAAACTTAGGCTCTTATTTCAACTGAATCAACTAAAAACTGTATTTAACTACTTAAAAATTCTGGACAGAAGGAAAGAAGGCGGGGCCTAAGAAAAATTAAATACTAACAAGTAAACTCATTTTTCCAAACTTCTTTCACAAGGCTATGAAGCCCCCTTCCTTCAGCTGGATCATATTCTGCATAATCATTTACTAAATCGCTTAATCTGGACTTGCAACTATGATGACTTATACTTCTCTGGCTAATCGTGCTGTGAATCACCTACACCAGGGCCAGTCCTGAAAGGCATTTGAATTCCCAGACAACTCACATTCATTTCAGAAATAAGAATGCCACCCTAATCTAACTATCCTGGCCTACTTGTTGGTGAAAGGGTTCCGGCTGGTGAAGTGTCCTGCCCTTTGGCCTTGATTCCAGTCTCGATGTCTCCCGTGACAGCAAGTACTTCAACTTTAAACTGGAAGAGAAGGGCGACTAGCAAACTAAAATGTTGCTTTTACCTCATTCTCATTACATACATGCACACTTAGTAGGAAGAGTATCTTGCTTCTTTCATACATGAGATGAGTCATGAGTGAGTGGATTAGATGGTGTAAAGAATAATGGATCATTACAACCTTAGGGCTTAGGCAATACCTAGCTAATATTGTGCCAGTGGAAAATTATTTCCACAATTGACATTCGTAACTCATTTTACAACTACTGACCAATAACCTTGGTGCACTACAAACTATATTGCATTAACCCATGTTAACTTGTAAATTGCAAAGTACCCAACAAGTACCCATGTTGGGGACTCGACAATTACACCCTTTGTTTTAAGGTCCGGTCCAGTAATCCACTTTCGGTTGTCCCCTAACAATAGTCCATTTTGAAAGTTCGAGGGCAAAAGTTGGTACATTTGCCATTTTGCCAAGAGTAGATTCCAAAGAAATCCATAAAAAGTGTAATAATGATGTCTCCATTAAGGGAAATAATAAAAAGTTCCAATTTCTAAGTGTAATAATGAGGGCTCCATAAAAATTGGATTTACAAAGTTTGACACAAAAAAAGGGATGGAGGGAGTATTAGATTAGAATATGTGATTGTGTCCGATAAGTCTAGTTGGGATGCATCCCAACAACAAAAAAAATGTAACTGGAGTTCATCATAAAACTAATTTATGACTCATCACTATGTCAGCATTCATTCTCTCCCCTCACAATCATGCTTCATTAAGTTCCACTCTTCATCAATTGCTTTATTAGATCAATTGATACATCAAATGCTGAAAATTTTGTCATTTTGAAGTTTCAGTCAACCCATGATAATTCCCAGCATCAGTTTGAATGAAAATGTACTTTTGCAAATTTCAGTGTATCATTTGCTATGTAAGGAGTATCTAGACAGAGAAATAAGGCATTTCCACTACATTCAACCAGGAGAAATTTCTTTCTTCACTGATTGCAATCATGAAACCTCTCTATAAAAGGAAGCAATATCCGTTTCCCTCCCAAATCATCCAATCAAAACAGCAACTTCCACAAAGTAGGTATATGTTGTGAGCAAAATAGAAAGTGCAACAAGCCAGTAATCAATCTCATACACATGTCTCTCTGACCCCCCCCACACACACACACACACACACCCAAGATATGCTCTATGTTAAGACTGAACATTTTGGCTACATTATCTAGGTGATGGGAGTTGCAATTCAGGTTATGGTTCAGCCCAACGTTAGGTGTGGAAAGATATCAGGGAGTCTTCCCCAGATCCTGGCCATTTAGGGGCAGTGTTGGATTACTTGAGGAGCGAATTGTGCGGGCATCCTTCTTCGTAGGGAGCTACAGGGTTGGGAAATGGCAGAGATGCTGGCCCTTCCAGAGGGGTTGTCTGGGGCGCCTACTCTTGGTTTTGGTCAGGAGAATTGGAGAAGGAACCTTAATCCTTCGGCTGCTTTCCAAAAGAAATCTCTCTATCGGGCTTTGAGAGGTGGAAATAACCATGATGGTCCAGCATCATGATTCAAAGGATCTGATACTAATTGCATCAACTGCAGACACAGATAAACTGAACCATTCTCAGTCTATGGTACAGATTCTCTCATCCTTAGTTGCACGATGCAGGAGCAGGGTAGTACATAAGCTCCCAAGGTTGGGAGCGTGTACATATACTATGAAAAGAATGCAGCATAGAGTATTCACTTTAAAAGTACAATCATTTTAGGAAGTAAAAATATGGGCCAATTGGCAAGTGTTACAATATATGGTTTTCTTTTCAAGATATCAGGACTTGGTCGGTATATGAGTTCATCAAATACCAATTCATAAAGCCAAGTGGTAATCCCTGTTTTTCTATACAAAGATCATACAAAAGCTCCCATCTTCGTAAGGAGCGAGCTCCCCGTCAAGCTCCTTAGTTGGGAGCCCAAAAGCAGGCTCCTAAGGTGGGAGCGACACCACTTTAGGAGCTCCCTCATATCATAAAAAAACAAGCAGACCAGGCAGCATTGTACCTGGATCAAGCTCAAAGTTCATAAAAAGTGTTCATTTTGATCACTTACAAGAAACGGCTGTGTTCTCTTTCTCAAACATGCCAAATGGTAATGTCATAAAAACTTAACACTCAAACTGAGAGGGTACCAACTAACAAACTTCCTATAACTTCACTAAACTCCATTTATCTGGAAAGCATGACTTCAACTATAGCATCTCAGACAAGACAACCATATGAGTGACTAGCTCAGCAGATTAGGATTACTATTGTTTACAACATGATTAGCAAGCAAGAAATTTAGGATCCTATGGGCTGAGTTTCTAAATCACCACATAACAGCTTACTAAAAGATGTCCCAAGCTCCTAAACAAAACAGCGACCTACTAGTAATTCCATTAAGTTCTTAACAATCGCTTGAATTACCGAAGCCGGAAAGGACAGCAGGTGCTATGAGACTGAGAGTTTATCCAATCTCCAAGAGTAATAGTTTCTCAAATTTTCTAGTCTGTCTCTCTAGAGCCTGCCTATAAAGAATAAAGATGTATGTTCAATACTCCTTGGATAGTGCAATGAAACAGAATGTTCTGTCACCCAGAAGCACATGGACAAATAACTCCTTGAGCCTAACAAAACTTCATCAAAACTGAAACTGATGAACCAACTTTCATTTCGTCAAGCAATAATTCCAGTAGCAGAATGCCCCATAGTTTCCTTGCACACTTTGAAGGGTTGTATGGTTACCAAGCAATATTATCAATTTATATGAACGACTATTTTTGAGGAACTTCTATATGGTATTGTGAATGGACTAGGAAGCAATTGCAAACAAGTTTTTACTACAAAGTTGGGTAACAAATACACACTAACTAGACAAAGGGGGAGTAACAAGGAACAAATCCTAGGGGTAACCCACATTAACCCAGGTCAGATGACATGATTCCATATATATTTGAATGGTGACCCAGGACATAACAAATATTGACCTAAAACAAAAGATTTTACCAAAATAAATGAACGCAGCAACAAAACAAATTGAGCAAGGATTATACCAAAATAAAAAAACAAGCAGTCTCACATTTCAAGTTCCTAATTCAGTTAGACAATAATCAAGGGTAGATCCAGTCCTCACATAATTCCAAGTGAATGTAAAAAGCACATCAACATGCAAAATTCCGGAAGGACAGATCAATCCCATTTATTACTCAGCAAAGGGAACCGTAATCCCATACCAACTTTACAGAACTTCTTACTACAATATTAAGTTCCACATACAATCTGCATTAAGCATTAAATCTAAAACATAGCAGAGCTATAAGATCACTAGATACAGATAAGTAAGATCAAGACTTTTTAGTCTTCCATCACTAGAAAAACAGCAGAGTAATAAGTAGGCAGCCAATGTCCAGGAGAACAGAAAAAGCACAACATGAAACATTTTAGTCTCCCATCAGTTGAAGCAACACATATATAGCTTGATTTACAAAGTACAGAACTAGAATGATTCTTGAGACAGAATGCAATCCCCAAAGAAGTGAAACATTTCAAAAGTCATGATAGCACCAAGGGGAATCCAACAGAGAGGATACTAGAAAGAAAATGCAAAACAATGCCTTCAAGATGTTATTTAAGGTCACTGGAACAACTGCAAAAACTTAACGTTTTAACTCATTAGTTCTTCCATCTATTTCCCTAGCGGCAGGGTACAAGTTTAAATACAGAATATGGACACTGTCATCTTACATTTATTTAATTCACAATAATTAAGATCAAGAAAGATGTGGGGAAAAAGGCAATCATAGTGAAGGTCATAAATAAAAACATAATATCCTAATAGAAGCCGTAGATACAGAATAAGATTTCATTGTCTAATTGGTAACTTTCTCTTACTATAAGCCATAGATATTATAGTCTATTCTGTCATTGTATCTGTAAATCAGTCAATTTGGCACATAGTTGCATGGACAAAGATACCAAATGCATCGCAAATGATTGTGACAGCAAAAAACCATACTGTCCTAGGTTGTAAAGTGATGGAAAAGAAACTCATTTTCTCGAGCTACCCTATAAGAGATTACGTATGATAAATGTCAAAGGACTAATCATGTAAGAAAAAACAAGAAGAAAGCCATAAGTTGCCCAAAAAACTCACTTTGGCGAAGCCTGCTATTAAATTAATGGGAACCCAGCCCTGTTCATCCATGTTCCGCCGCAAGTACGTATCTCTAATTAAATTTTCATTACTGCAATAAGTGAATAAGAGTGCACCAACCATTAAGTTCCCCAAAGACAAGAAAATGTAAGCGACTAGTTCATATTCCAATCATAAGCAGCGCAAACAACAATAAGGTACCTGAAATAGTAATCTATCTGACTCATTATCTTCAGACGCAACTGATCCGGCATAGGAAAAAACATGGCATGAGGCGGCATTTGTGCAACAACAGGCATGCCCCTAAAGGAGTCTGGATGTGGAGCAGGAACATAAATCATCGGAGAAGGCATTTCTGCAAACAGATGCCATCAAACATAGAACTTATGACACATCAAAAATATCTTATGAAACGTAAAAGAAAAATATTTTACCAGGGTAAATAATAGGGTTGCCAAATGGTTGCACGGGCACCGGAGGAGGAGGGGGAATGAAGGGGGTAGGATTGTGCGTTGAAGGACGAATGAAGCCCCTAGGAACAACTCTTTGCGGATGCATGTGAGCATCTCTGCCACTAAAACTACGAGGAGAATTCCACTCATGATTTCCACCATCCTGGTCCCTCCGGCCCCTGTAGTTTTGTTGATAAGAACCATCACCACGAGGATAGGGTCCACCGCCATTGCCCCTCCTATACGAATTGCGTTGCTGTGGGTGGTCATTACCACCATGGGATTGTGACCCAAATCCTCCCCTTTGTCCACTTTCCTTGTTTGTATGGTCTCTCGGAGATGACTCCGGAACAGCTAACCCTGACCTTCCAGCATTAGTAGAAGGCATTTCAACTATTGGAACCGATGGTGGCGGCGGCTGAGGGAAGCCACCGTTAGCATTTGCATTTCCACTTGAACCCCCACCAACTTTCTTCATGGACTTCTGCCGTGTGGGTGGCATTACATGGTTCGGCGTTACAGTAGGGTTTGCATTATTTGTGATGACCGATTTCTGTGTGGAAGAAGATGCAATTCCAGCCCCCTACAGTACATAAAGACGTATACATGAAAAAAATTCCAGATAGAAATATGGAACGAATAGAAGCCAATTATTCACCTGAAGATACAAATACAGCAAGCTAAGCCAAAAACAGTGTCTCATCTTCAAGAGGTAACAAGAAGAATAACCTCCTATAAAGAATTGAAATCCTTAACCTTGCTAGAGAACAACCAGTAGCAAACCTCTCAAAACAGTGTCTCGTCAGTAGCAAACCTCTCAAAACAGTGTCTCGTCTTCAAGAGGTAACAAGAAGAAGAACCTCCTATAAAGAATTGAAATCCTTCGGCCTGCTAGAGGACAAACAGTAGAAACCTCTCAAACAAGCATAAGAAATTTGCTTAGAAGATACTGCTCTCTCAGGTTAGGAGTTCTTGTACTTAAATAGCTCTCAGTCTGTCACAATCTCTAGGCTTACTTCATCCTGTTTCTCGAGCTCAAATACTTCTTCGGTGGATTTCTCTTCAATCATCTTACCCTTGACGATGCATGTAACACCGTTCTACATCTTCTGTAGGATTCGGTTAAATTTAGGGCTGCAAACAAGCCAAGCCGAGCTATGAAGTATTTGAGCTCGGATCGTTTAAAACTAGTCTAGCTCGAGCTCAAGTCGACCCCGAATGATCAGCTCGAGCTCAGCTCATTTAGTATGGAGTTGTCTGACCTCAATTCGTTTACTAAACTGAGTCTCTATAAACGAGCCGAGCTTTTACAAACGACCTACGACCTGAGTTAATTCAAGCCCGACTCATTTACAAAACAAGCTTAAAACTCGAGTTGCTTGAGAAGGGCTCGGTTCCTTTGCAGCCCTTTCCTGTGTTCTAAGTGTGATCCTTTTTGCTTCTTCTATTTCGGAAAACTTGATAGCCTTTAAATTGAAAAACGAAAGGGAAATTCATGCTCTTAACAGCCGGTTGAGTTAGTTAGATATCATTAATGAGCGAAGGGACTAACTGACCGTTAGGCCCGAGCGGGAAAGCTCGTCAGTGGAAATTGTAAACAATCTTGGTTTTGAGGAAGAAGGATCTGTTCCCATGTAGTCGGGTTCGACCACAATTTTCCAAGTAAGAGATAGAATCTCACTAACTGGAAGGAAAGGGAGGGCTTTGATCCATTGTGATTTGGTTCCTAGGTTAATGTATGACTAGACTAGCTCCAGCTCGGCTTGGTCAGTATGAAGGCGTTTGAGCTTGATTCGTTTACTTAACAAGCAGCCGAGCTTTTACAAACAACCTGAGTTTAATTCGAGCCCGGCTCTCATTTACTAAACAAGCTTAAAACTCGTGCTCAATTGGTTTACTAACGAGCCGAGCCTCGAGCTGCTCGAGAACAGCTCTGTTTGTTTGCAGTCCTAGGTTAATGTACGACTAATTACCGCAACACATACACAAGCAAACAACCATATGATACACCTGTGAAGAAATAGATCATTCATCAGAGACGAACAGCATGAGAACAACCTGCGAAGCAGAGACCGACGCCGGATCGGAGAGAGGTGGTTTCAACGAATCAGACGAAGCTGATTTAAGAGAAGCCCTCGTAGACTCAGAGAGAGCCGGCCACGAAACTGCCCCCATCACTGCTCCACCAACAGCCTCCACGGCACCGTTTGAAGGCTTGTTCCAGACCTGCTTCTTGCCCGCATTACTGTCGGAGTAATCCGCCTGAGCAGCATCGCCCGCGTAATGATCTGGCGACGATGAATTGCTGATTGGTCCCCGATCAGGAGAAGAATTACCGATTGGTCCCCGAACGGCAGACGGCGAGGAAGGGGCGTCGAGCGGTTCGGACTCGGCGCCACGAACGAGCTGCGACCACGGCGGAGGCGCAGCGCCACGTGGTGGCGCGGTGGCTCGCTTCGATCGAGGGCTGTTGGCGGCGGGGTCGGGAGAGTTATTGGAAGCTGTTGCCATGGGAGTTAGGGTTTTCAGAGTTGAAAATTTTGGAATTTTTTGATTGGATAATTTTTTTTTGATTTAGGGCTCGAAAGGGTTTGAATGCTTATGGTTGAGAAGCCGATAGATAGACGAATTAACGAATAGAAGGATCAAAATTTAGGTGAGGAGAGAGAATGGTGTGGGGGGAGTGATCGGAAGCAAGGAAGGAATTTCTAGGGTTTCTATCGATGAGTGGATAATGCGGAGATAGTGAGTTACAAAGATTGGTCGACGGATGGATCACTGAGAGAATCCGATCGCGCTCGAGACGACGAGGCTGAGCTACAACGAGCTTTCTCTCTCCTACCCTTCTTCTTCTTCTTCTTCTCTCTCTCTCTCTTTGTCCTTTTTTTTCCCAGTCGCCTCTCTCTCCTCTCTTTTCTCTCTCTACTATTCTTTCCTTCTCCGCTTTGGTTTTGGGTTGCGGGAGCCCACGTATTAAGAAGTTACGTAAGTGCCCCTTCTTTTGCTTTCGTCGGGTAGTAGGGATGCTGCTTAGGATTCGGGTTAATTACTCAGCCGGAAGGAATATTTTATTTTGTACAACATAATAATGTGTTTGCGGTTTTCGTGATAAAAACCAACTCCATCCATCCGATATTGATAATGGCATTTAACTAGAAACGTTTGCTTCAAAATTTGTGACAAATTTTAGAGTTAACTTAGAAGTTTCGTAAATGCTTTTACCATATCAAAATGATCTCAAGGTCTTCTTCCACCAAGAGCTTGAAGATTCAATCGATGGCCGGGTAAAGACTAGAGCTAAAGTCCGTGCTAAGTAACTTTAGATACGTCTAGACTTTAAATTTTGTTATTAAGATCCATTGAACTACTAGGATGCATTGCGTTTTAATGGAGTGATTTTTGATGTTCTCATCTTTTTCGTGTGTTTGTATATACATGGTTCAAATACGAGTCGTACAGTGGTTTTTCTTGGCTTGTGATGTGGATGATCGACATAGCTTACACTCACGTGAAGGATCGCGCAATTGGACGTTGCGTGCCTCGAAAATGAACATGCTAGTGAGACGGTCCGTGCTATGGAATAGTCTATACCGACTGGCCACCCGTAAATATTTTTCTTGACTATTATCAACGAGGATTACAAGCAATAATCTTTGATAATCCTTGCTCTCAAGGCATACATAGGTTCAAGTGGACAGAGTATATGCGAAAGCCAAACAAAAACATTTACAAGGTTCGAGGGAGGTGGAGGTTTGTTTGCAGCAGAAACCTTACCCAGTTGACGTTGACATTCACTTCTATGCTTGGGTTTTCTAATTGTCGGGACCAATGCAGAATTTTAAGTATAATTCAATTGCACCGGACGATTTTCCAAATGGGTATTACTAGCCTTTTTCAAGAAGAAAAAAAAATAATTACTCCGATTGCAAAATCTACAGAGAGACATGTTTTTTTCCTTCGACGGTCAAGACAAAGAGTAGGGGTGTGCACGGGTGGGCGCAGGTCGGTTTTGACTCAAAATCTAAACCCAAATGGTCGGGTAAGAATATTTAGGCCTGCAAACCGAACGGCACAGGTGGTAAGAACCGTCCACGAGCCCCATTTTTTACTTCGGGTCGGGTTGGTCTGGTTTGGCCTTCGGGTTGGGTCCATCCCACGGGTAAGGAACACACCAACCCGAACCCTGAACCAAAATTTGATTTTTAACATAAATTAAACCGCACCCGTCCGAACCATTTGTTCGACCCCCGCCCGAGACCCTACAAGTCGGATCGGGTCCCGCGGGTTTCTTTGCACACCCCTACTCAAGAGTGTCTTTTTAGACCGGAAAATAAAAACAATCCCCCGTCCTTTCAAAACTATCACATCAACATAAGGTGGTATTCCAGATCAACAGTAAAAAGTAGTTTTAGAAAAAGAATGTTTTTCAAGCTCAAAAATTATATATTTACACAAATAATTTTTCTATTAATATGGATCTTATTTGATAGATCTTATTAAGATATTTTAAACGGCGCAAAAAAAATTGAAAAAATATTTTTTATTTTCATTATATTTAAATTTGAAATTACCTTCTTTTGAAAAAAAAGTATTTTTCCTAAAAGTAGAACACCACCTAAGGATACCACTGCTCCATTCTTGGAACTTTTTTTTTTTCATTGTGTGTATTTAGTTCGTTTTTTTCTAAATTTTGTTAGATTCGTGTCATATTTTTTGGATTTAATCATCCTTCTAAACGAGAGAAGTCTAAAAAAATAAAAATATAGTATGATGGAAAGCAAAAAAAAGTTTACTAAAGACGAAAAAAATATCAAACAACTGTCTTATTTGTTTAAAGTACCGTCTTATTTGAATTTTTCAACATCAGTTCGTCATTTTATACTTTCCCGATTCATCTTGTCGAAACAAATATTGACTCCCAAAATTATGACCAAAAACTAAACAAAAAGTTACGAAAAGTACAAAAAATATTTAAATAAGTTTCAGAATTATAAATTTACAAGAACAAAGTTAGGAACATGAAATGAATCTTGGGCTCCCTAGTATTTTTTTTGAACTACACTTGGGCACTCTAGCTAAAAGGGGCGGCTCCATGCATTTTTTCAAGCGAACCCTCTGAACTCGAAAAATGCACTAAAATTTCATATATTTTTTTACATATAAGTTAATTTTTCTTTCATACTTTTTCATATTGTCGACACTGAATTATTCATGAGAAGTCAAAGTAAAATAAACTTCACTTAAATTTGTGAGTAGGTTGATAATATGACTCAATAAAATAAAAAAATTAAGCACACTTCATTTTAAATTTATGAGTATGTATATAATTTTTATATATATATATTTTTTTTGTCGCTGCTAAACTAAAACTCTGGAGCCTCCGTTGCTACCTAAAATCAGATAAACAAAACTAGGACTAGGAGGGTGGGAAACCCAATCTGCTCCTTAGTTAATACAACCCTTTTGCTTCAAATAAAGGAGACCGCACGAAATATAATATGAAAAAAATAATGATATCCAAAAAGGAGGATCAATGGAAAAGCACAGCTGCAGCTTATGTATGTACGAGAAGAAGTGGTAAAGGTAAAGAAATCCTCTCTCAATTACTATGATCAAAATCTTATGTACATATACAACAGCAGTTTCAAATTGATACCGAATACTAAAGCTATAGGAAGCCAGCAAATGCTTCCTGTATATTATGTATATTGAACTGCAAACAAATCACCCAATGAGGGGGAAAAAAATGAGAACCGATAAAACTATGCTGTCGTGGCTAATAAGCCTCAGGATGAACCAATGATTGCACAATGGATAAGAACGGTGAAAATGACCGTGAATAGGGTCGAAATGGAAGATGTCAAGCGGGTTGAATCGTTGGGTGGAGAGGGACTGGTATTTGGAGAACCTTTTGATGTGGCTTCTGGATTCAGAGATGCAGGAGGCACTGCACTAGATTCCGGTGGGTGAAAGGTACCTGTTTCAGCGCCATAACCTGGGAGAGGAAATACCGTCGTCATCATCATCATCATCATCATCAGAGAGAGAGAGAGAGAGAGAGAGAGAGAGAGAGAGAGTGAGAGTTCATTTCAAAATACAATCAATTTCCAGATAAATGTACTCACAATTAGATTCCTCCCAGCCCAGAACCATATTTTCGCGATCAAAAACCATACTGTAGCCGGTCATGAAGTTTTCTGGGAAAAGATAAAGTGCATATTAGCAGTATTAGGAACAAATCCCCAAAGCAAATTTGAACTCATGTAGAAGCAACATTAAAGTTGGCAAAGCAAATCCAGAAAATGCGCTGGAAAACCATAGTAACATAGAGAAGGTCATTATCCTTTCAGTATTAAACTGTTAATGACTCGTTCATTTGGCAGGAACCCAAATCAGAGCCGTGCAGCTTTTCTAAAACTATCAATAGAAAGGGTCTCTATTGCAGTATTAGTAGGCCAATAGGCCATAATGTGACATACATAACACCGGAGGAACTTAGCACATAGAACTGTATAGGCCACCCAAAATTAAAAAGTGGGACGGCATCTGGTAATAACACTTCAGTTAGTTATAAGGAATTGTAGAACTTTTGCCACTACAAAAAAACTCTTTGGTCATGTGAAAATGAAATCAATATAAATCTTCTTTCATTCTTAATGTGTATGTGACTGTTACAATAACATGTATGAGATATGCTATTTTACCAGACATTCAAAGTCATGGCAAGAAAAGAAAAAAATGTCAGGGGTGCTAAATTTCATGCACCGAATATGGATGCACCGAGTATTGTGTAAGAAGATACTTACGTCCAATGATATTTATATCCTCGCTTTTGACAAGGGCCAAGCAATATACACGACCTCCATTCTGAGAATCAAGAGAACAAACTTCAGTATATTCCAAGCGGCAGGACCAGTATAAAATCAAAAGAAGAAAAAATGGATGCTTGTATCTAGCAAACCTTACCTGAAGAGAGACTAGTACTATGGGATCAGTGACATAGAATTTGTCTCCACCTTCCATTGTAAGATTCACATTGGGAATCTCAAAGCTGCCCTGATTTGCACTGAGCCCGACAAAGAGTAGGTAAGTCATTGTCCTTTCGGAAGACGTTTCACAGTAATATGGTCACAAGTTGAGTTTACAGGGGGAACTGACCTTAGATCATAGCAATACTCAAAAGGGATCTGAGAATTAGAAGAATGCCTTGTCTCTTTGGCCTGGGAATTGAACTGCAAGATAACCAAACTTAGGTACTCACATAAAGAAAACAACATCTTTAGAGCTGATTATTCATTTCTTGTTACTTACACTCTCAGAGATCATTGTGTAAGCTGGGTCATTTAAATTTGTGAAAGAGGTACCAGAGTCGAAGATTGCACTGAAACTGATATCAGTGACATTATCTCCCACGCTAACTTGTGTCACGGTAACATTGTAAGTTGGACTGGTAAGAAGTTCAAAGAAATAGAAGATAATGAAATCAGTACGACAAATAAGACAGTTACTCAGATGTGCCAAATTAAAGAGCTTGCCATCATTATTGGAAAATATAAACCGATCACTTACGTTGATTGTTTGACATTGAAAGGTGTTTGTCCTTGTCCTGAGCTGCCAGTATCTCCAAAACTCATTCTTCCAATTCCGTCAGGTCCAAAACACATGGAAAAAGAATTTGCAGTGAGCCCCTTGCTCGCTAAAACGCTGGGAACAGATATGTTATTCATACCAAGGCCAAATAGACCATTGGGAGCTGCACCTTCCAAAAATGAACCAGTCTGAACTATGCCACAGCTGCAATGGAAATAACGAAGAATGATTGGAGGGGCAATAGAAAACAAAACTTAAAAAAAAAAGAAAAGACAACAGCTCATTGCAGTTTGGAGGACAAGAAACCCTTGAGAAAAAAGGCACAGGTGGTACAAGGCCATCAATGGCAGAGTGAAAAAAGGGGCTGGGGAGACTAGAGAAAGTTTTTGCCCGAGATTCCAAAAGTATCGTTGCTCTATCAGACACAATTTACATCCACCAGCAAAAATCCTTGTTTTAAATGGTCCCATTTCAATTCACCACATTGCTTTTTAAAATTGGCATAGAGCTTAACTCTGATAGTACGTGGGATTGATGTCACACTATTCACTTCTAATATTGAAAACTTTGAGGTAGAACTTGGAAGGATATTAATGTTGAAATAAACCAAGTTGAAGCTGGTAAAGGTGTCTTACAAAAACATGTGAAAGGTACAACTTACCCCAATGGAACTTGTGCATCAACAACTTTTAATTGACTGTCATCTGAAGTTAAGTGCAAGATATCTTCTACCAAGACCCCAATAGATGAAGTATCATTGGATAGATACTGAATCTGATAAGCACAAGTATTACGTGTCGAAGAGCATTGTCTTGGTTGTCCACAAAAGGTACTGTTGCAGGAAACTGCCGCGCTTGTTGATGATGTATTAGGGCTGTAAATATTTAACTCTAACACCTGTTTCACAAAGAGAATGTAGGGAGTAAACAATCAGCGATCTAAGTGTTCCAAACAGAGATGATTTGTTTGTGCAAAAGGTTCTCCATGCGGAGAGATCATTAGGAATCCAAAGCCAAGTAAAAAAATAATAATCAAAATCGTGCAACTTCTGAACAAAAGAAGTGAACAAGAGTGGTTGGATTTCTAACATACTTGTCCTGTTGTGCTCCTCAAGCCATGAATACAATTGTTACCGCAATCACACGGTAACCAAAACAGATCGCTTCCAGTGTCGAGTGCCACAAGAAACCATAAGCCCGGAGACCCCACAGTTACATTTGCATAGTACAAACTGAAACACAAAAGGAAACTATTTATAAAAAAAAAAAACTAGTAAGGAAAATCACGACAAGGAATTCACAATCACCATAGTCCAAACCGTCATTTTGTAACACACATAAGCAGGATTTAGCTAGTATTTTATTCTATTTTATTTTCGAGGATGAATGAACTCCAGAATAAAAAATATTGGACGTCCATTATTTTACAATTAAGAACTACAAGAAACAATATCACCACTCACTCAGCCGTGCACCCCTGCCTAATGCAATAATTTGTTTTCCATTAAATCTACAGAAACATTTTGCTAGTACACCTTTTTCACGTTGAAGTTACATTATGAAGTGAAAAGGAAAATACTGGACCTTCATTTTTCCAAACTAATACAGAACTAGGAACAATATTACAGCTAGCTCCCTAAGAAACCAACAGGAGTCTATCACAACTCAACATACAAGACTGAGCAATGTTAGGGAACATGAAAAGTTTCCCAGAAAATTTCTGGAAAGAGAAATGAATGGTTCAGATTCAATTGATGTTTGCGTTCTAGACAACCATTCATTTCTTGGACATTTTCGGGGAAACTTTTCCTGGATCCTAACATTTTTTGTACAAGAATTAAACCATAATTAATCAAGTAAAGGGACGAAGAACTCGTAATTAATCAGGCAAGAGACGGAGAACTGAAAATTAAAGTACAAGAAGAACTCAAAATTGAGAATAAAGTAAAAGTACTAAAAGACCAACATTCTGTTTGGAACTTGTGGACAAAAAAGAGAAGAGGAGAAAGTAATTAGGATCGAAAGTGTGAAAGTACGAGGGAATTTTTCTCTTACTTTCCTCGAGTTCTAAACAAACTAGAATAACTCATTCATAACTAATCAAGAGAAGAAGAACTGAAAATTAAGCCTAATTAATCAAGTGAGAAAAGAACTCCACAAAACTATAATTAATCAAGTGAAAGACGAAAGAGCACATACTATCCAAAGGAATCGATTTGGAAAGTGTCGTTGCCCCCGGAAAAGGTGAGCGGAGCAGAACCAGCGGTGGTGGCGAGGTGGCGCCCGCGGAGGAGGTGGTCGCGGTGGGCCATGGCGGCGTAGTAATCAACGCTGCCTTTCTCAGGCCATCCACCTACGTCAAGTATCCCCTTCACCGTATCAGAGTACCTGTGATGCACATCGAATCCGAAGGTACCGAATCCCTCGCAGCAACTGCAGTGATAACCCCACACCAGTATCAACAGAAGCAAAATCGAAGCGCAGTTACTGTAAAACGCCATGGGAATTGTGTTCCAAGTATCGAAAGAATGAATGAATGAGTCAATCAGAAGTTTTGTCTGGGATGAATTGTCAAAACAAAAACAAAAAAATCTGAAGATATAGATATGTGTATATGTATATGGGTAGAGAGAGGAGATATCATTTTATAGACAGAGAGAGAGAGAGAGAGAGGAGAGAGAGAGAAATGGATGACGCGGTCGAACCGAAACTGTGAGAGTGTGTGGGTTGGTCTAGGTTTGACTGAGGCCGCTTTCTACCTCTTCGGTGGGGGAGCAAAAGTCGGCGGCTGAATGGAGAGTCGGAGACGAAAGAGCCAAGCTGGTGGAGAAGGTCCGAAGGTGTGGGGTCCATGCTTACTCACATAATTCATCATTTTGTTCGCGTTATTAATTCTTGCTCTGCTCTCACGTTTTTAATTCTTGCTCTCATGAATTTTAACAGTTTAGGAAGTTCTCACTCACACACGCGCAGTGTGAGGGGGGATCCGGGGCCCTAGACGAGTTCAAATATTAAAGAAACAAAAATGATACTCACACAACAATTCAAACCCCACAACTTATACAACTTCGAGGCCTAACTAGACACAGATTATGCACCAGTTGCTGCACGTGCACATTATGTGACTTGGGATCAAAGTTCCCAAATTTTAAAATTTGTTCCGGAAACGAACATTGATTCAGAATCGTCCGGTACATGTGAATCCCGCAATTGTATAAGACAATTCATAATACGCCTATGCTTACATAAAACGTCTAGAATTTTATCTTCCTCGGACAACATTTTTCCATTGTGAATACGTAATTGTGAGGTTTGTACTGGGGAGGGTTCGGGTGTTGTCGGGTTTAAGGAAAGACTGGCAGTGAGCATATTTGATACAGGACGGCATATCTTAGCTACTTTTCGACACGTGGACCCAATTTGGCCAATCACTGGGGACAGTTAAGTTAGTTGCATCCAACCAATATTATATAAGTCAATCCACTTCCCGTAAGGACCATATTAACTTAATAAATACGGACCTCCTTTTCCAGATAGAATTTCGATGATCCGAGCCGCTCAATGTGTTCAGAACGTGATTTTTAAGAGTATTGGTAAGAAATCAACAAAAAAAAATGAGCGAGAAGGGCTTCATCCGAACAGTTTTTGTTTTTGTTTTATCGAATGGTTTAAACAAAAACTGCTCGGATAAAGCCTTTCTCGGTTTTTTTTTTTTGCCAATTTCCTAAGAGTACCTTTAAAATCACGTTCTGAACACATTGATCGGCTCGGATCATCGAAATTCAAACGGAAAATGGGAGAAATTGGGAGGTCCTTATTTTAACTAAAATAAGGATATCCTCATTTGAAAATGACTGTTATATAAGTAGGAGCATCTAATTTTTTTTTAATAAAAAAATGGACTCCTCAGATGCAATAAGAAAATAAAATAATTGAGCAACCAATATTATATATGTAGGAGTATCAAAATTTTTTTTTTTAATCCAAAAATGGACTCCTCAGATGTAATAAGAAAATAAAATAATTGAGCCTCAAATATAGGGCTGGTTTTTGGTAACCTGTCCTATTTTATATTTTTGGTTTTCTGCTTATCATAATGGATGATAAACTAAGTTATTTCCCAAACTACTTCCTTTGTCCCATAGTTTTGGTTCTGTCTGAGATTTTGTATTGTCTTTAAACGAAAAAACGTATTTTTATAAATAATAAGTATCAAACACTGATGTAAAAATTAAAAATTTAGCGAGAGACTTTTTTTTTTATGTGGAAATAACACGTAATCCCATTCAGAACAAAACATAAATAATGTCAAACACCAATGTAAAAAAAAAAAAATCCATAGAGACTTTTTAAAATGTGAAAATGGCACGTAATCCCAATCAGAACAAAAAGGAAGGATCTTTACTTAATTAAATGAACAACCAAAAGAGCCCCTTGCTTTGTTTTTGTCGAGACAATTTCTTAGGGAATTGATATTCACACTCCTTTTTTTTAAATTTTTTTTATATCTATATACACCCTTTTTTGTATTTTAGCAGAACAATTAACAATACACACTTTTAACATTAAAAACAATAAATTGTGTGAATATGGGAAAAAAAGAAGTGTGAATATTAATCTTTCTTTAAAGTTGACGGTGACAGGTTACTTGCATTTTCTATTCCTGGAAGTAGAAGGAAAGAAATTGCCATCTCTTAATTTATCAAGCTTACGAACACAGATTAATGTTTAAAAATAATTCGGACACTGATATGTCTGGAGGCGGGAGCTGTCCGGTGCACGAGGGTCTTACATAATCTATGTTGGGTCAAAATATATCGGACGGCTTGAAACTCAATTCGATCTTTACAAAAAAAATGTGACGAGGTCAGAAAATTTGTGTTCTAAGCATTTCTACAACGGGATCGGGTCAGTTGCTCAGAGTTCAACTCGAAAATTCCATACTTTCGTTATCTATATATTTTTCATTCAATCAAAGTCGCACAACAATTAGGGCTATAACTGAGCCAAGCAGCTCGCGAGCTCAGCTCAGCTTGTTAACACTTGCCTCGGCTCGGCTCGTTTAGTAAACGAGCTGAACTCGAGTTTCCGACTCGTTTGGAACTCGATTTGTTCGACAAAAGCTCGGCTCGTTAAGGCTCAAACCGAGCAGAAACTCAAGTTTTTGGCTCATTTAAAGCCCTAACCACAACCAGAAAGGCAGAAAACTAGTACCAGGAACACAGCTCCAGCCTCCACGTTCTAAAAAACAAAGAAACACAATTTGGACACCTGTAGTCAGAGTTAGATTCACCATGCAACAACCTTGGATTTGTCATTGACTACTCATTACCCATCAGAGTCGAAGAGCCGGCGTTGACCGACCTAAAGCCGGTGATAGCCACTTTTTATGTCCCCAAAACTTTGGTCAAAAAATGGGACGCCGGCCGTTTGAGAATTGAGTAATATTAACAGATATATGATCAATATTAATTTTATGGACTATATATATGGTTTTGCCCACATCTTGAGCTGACTACTTTTCATTGGCGCTTTATTAATACTAGATAGATGTTGGGCACACACAATGTGCGTGCAAGTAATCTTTCTTGGTTAAAGTAAACGAAAATGTACTCTGATTCCTCTAGTTGAGACCAGCCAACAATTCACAGAAATTTGACGCAAAACCGACAAATGCTAAAAAAAAAAAAAAAAACACTGAACAAGGGAAAAAAAGAAAAGAAAAAGGGGCACATGCTTATTTTGGAAAACTATGCCTGAATTTCTGGGCTAAGTTCGGTTGCAATTTTTGGGTAATGATCCGGGAAAAAAATTTTGAGTTAGTGATTGGTTTGGTTTTTAGAAATGGTTGTTGGAGTAATGATTTGATAGAAAAATAGGGATAATGATTGGAAATAGGGTAATGATTGGAGAGAGATAGAGAGAGAAATATGGGTAATGATTGGAAGAGAATAGGAGTAATGATTGGATGAAAGAGTAATGATTGGATGAGAAAAAAGTGAATAGGGGTAATGATTACACTTTTTCCGGAAATATTTTCCGGAAATTTGCCGGAAATTGCAACCGAACACAGCCAAGGGCATTTTGGAAGGGCATTTTGGACTCTCTTTTTTTTTTTGTTCAAAGGGAAATTCAATTTTGTATATACTTCAAAAAAGCCCGTACAACTTCAATAATCGGTGAGACTAAACTTGCATGGGCTTTCTCTTTCTATATCTATATATTATTGCAATAGATATTCAATTCAACATATAGGACCCCAAGTTTCGAACTGTTCTCTCCCCGTAAGTTCAGGATTGGCTCCGCATTAGACCCATTCTACGTTGTTTTTCTCTTTTGGTGTGTGTGTGTGTGAGAGATGAGGACAGACCCAATTCATTGAATCCTCGGACTCAAACGTACGTATACACGTAGGTGAAGTGACACATTTGAAAGCCGAACAAAACATTTATAAAATGGGTGTTAGTTCACCCAAAAAAAAAAAAAAAAAACTAACTCCTTAATTAATTATTCATGGAGTAATTTATTGGTATATACTACGACAGGAAGGTTCGAGGGAGGTGGAGGGTTTGTTGCAGAACCCAGTTGACATTCATATTTATTCCCGAAATCCCTTCCATAATTGGTTCCTTCGTCTACTTGTCGGGACCGATGTGGAATTTTCATTTGAAATCGTCTTTTTTTCAAAAACAAAAAGAATGGGAAAAATTATTGGTTGTTCCTAGCTAGGCTACACGATGTCTCAAGGAAATTAGATGATCGGACCATTTATGTGGGATTCGTAATGGGCCCCACACGGCAATGAACGCGCATCACATGATCAGTGCGCTTCCGCTAAGTTTTTTTTTTGGTGAAACAACGTAGGCCATTTTATCATCTTGTTCACACAAATTAACAAATTTTGATATTTTAGCTTGTTGTTCACATTAACTAACAATTTGTCAACAACTTTTTCACTCATCTACAACTCATTCACTACCGAAAACAACTTAACATTCTTTTAACAATTTATTCACTACCGAAAATAATTAACAACTTCATTGTAACAAATTTTTTCTCAATACTTAAAAGATCTCGATAAGATCTATAAAAGAAGATCCATATTGTTAGAAAAATTATTTACGTAAACACATTATTTTTTTAACTTGAAATTGCCTTTGTAAAAAATAAATACTTATTTTTAGTTCCGAAACGGAACCTTATTCAGTGCCGAAAACGCCTCGTAATAGCGGTCTTCAATTGTTTATTGGCGCCAATCACTGCCAAAGGACTGACGTCGCTGACCAAATCGGGTAACAGGCGTCTTTAATAAGGGAAAAAAAACCTCAGCGGATCACGACCGTGATGGTCAAAGTCAAGTTAGAGGGCGCGTTTAAGTTTTTTTTAAGTATAAGCAAAGAAAACATAGTGTACTACTCCGGGAATAGTTAATTTTCGAACCCCGCTAATCATGCACGCATCTGTGTACAGATTGTGCACATATTTTATTGTGGGGTTCATCATGGGTTTCACACAAATGATTCGAGTCGTTCATTAAATGTAAAATATTTTTGCAAGGGTCGCCGCAAAAAATCAACTCAATCTAATACCTATAGGTGCTCGATCCGATCATCTAAATTTTCATTCAGATTTTCGGATGGTGGAAAGTTGGATAATAAGATTGAGCACACCTATAGGTATCGAATTGAGCTGATTTTTTTTGCAAAAACCCTTGAAAAAATGTTTTATATTTAATGAACGGCTCGAATCGTTTGTGTGGGACCCATGGTGAGCCCCATAATAAAATCTGTGCACAACCTGCGCATAGATTGTATGTGCGGATAGATTTATTGTTAATTTTCTTACCATGTGCTTATCGTTTCCAAAAAGAGCACCATGAATATGGAAAAATTTGGGTGGTGATTTTCACACTCACATGCTCCATTTTATAACCGCATTTCTTTTCTTTTTTTTTTAAAGTCTTATAGTGATGTGAATGAACAATATTTTCCTCTAATGTGTGAAAGAGTAGACAAATAAAAGATTAATTTTGTAAATTAATAACACTAAAGGACGGAAAAGGAGGGTGGTTATAAAGAGAGTAGTGTGAAAATCACCAAACTTTGCCTTCTCTTCCACTACTAAAAACGTAATTCCCCTTTGACAAAAATGATGTTTTACCTCCTCTTCCAAGTAATCAAACTTTGCCTTTTCTTCCACTAAAACGTAATTCCCCATAACAAAAATGATGTTTTACGGTACCTCCTCTTCCAAGTAATCAACAAGTACAGAATGAGAGAGAGAGACAGAGACGGAGAGATAAGTGCGTAAATGTTTTATTCGACAAGTCTACAATCACAAACAAGTACACAAATACTCACACATATACTCGCAATTACGCATACACTCGCAAAGCATGTGAGGCCCACATGCCACTGCTTTGTGAGAGAGATTGTGTGTTTTTATCTGTAGTTCTAAACTTTTTTGTTTTCTCTTTGTTAGTCACAGTCACTCACTTTTTTACTACAATTTTTCCCCCATTTCTCTTGAGGTCAAATAATAAAGCAATTTTCCTGCTTTCTTAACTTCATTTCCTTCGTAAAACCAACGAGCGGAGAAGACTTGAGAGCATCTTCAAGCGATATAGCAAATTTAAATAATCAATTTAGCTTTGGTGACACATGTATCAAATTAGAGAGCCATTTATAACCAGTTTGACTTTAACAAACCCACTCTGCTGAAGAAATCAATTACTCATTTCACCAATCATATGTGGCAATTGAAAGAGCCATTTCTCACTCTTCAAATTTGAAGAGCAAGAGAGCTACGCCGCAACGGTGTAGCCTTGGAACTTGTATTTCGTTGACATGACTCTTGAAATATGGTTTGGTTTTGATTTTTTCTATTTTCCTCGGAGATGCTCTAAGGTTTGCTGCTTCTCCAAAAGTTCCATCGCACCCTATGCCTCTCTTTGCTCATAGAAGTCAAAGTTGGAATTAAAGTCATCCAAGTGAAGTACAAGTATTAATCACATTGAAAGCAAATTCTTAACAACATAGAGTACATAATAGACCAATTGCACCCTAAAAGTCCAATATTTCTTTGTACCCTAAAAGTCCAATATATCTGCCCCTAGTGTGAAAAGATATTCACTGGAAAGTGGAAACATTTTCTTCCAGAACCCCATCCCTTGGACAGAAAAAGTTTCTGGGTTTTTTTTTTTGGAAAAACATGTCCATGATAGAGACATAAAAGGTTCCACCCATAATGAAATTCACACCTTATGCTACGAGATGGTTTTGTGTTGAAAAAGAAAGATTAACAAATGAAATTCATTAGGAGAACTTTATATGATAAGTTCCTGTTAACAACTAAGAGCATCCGCAATGGTAATCATCAAAATCAATAATCAATGATGTGTCAGGTCAGCATTTAATTATCTATATTATCAAACTTAACAACCACTATCTTCACATTGGTTATTTTTGCATCCCTAACAAAAAAAAAACCCCATAATACACAACGTACATCTGTCCAATCGCAAACGAGTTCCAATCACGCACCCGACCACACCAAATTATTCGTCTCAATGATACGTTTCCAAAACTGAAAAGCCGGTCGCCGGAAATATTTTCACGTGCCGCCTAAAGAGGTTGCACGTGATATCACGCGCCTTTACTCGATTTGGCGCGTTCGGCATGTGATGCGAGTGGATCTCACGTGCAGCCTCTTCAGGCGGCGCATGAGGAGATTTACGGCAACCGGCCTTTCAGTTTGGGAATCGTCTTTGTCGAGACGAATAATTTGGTGTGGTCGGGTGAGTGATTGGAACTCTTTTCCAAAATATCCAAATTTGGTTATTGGTAAAAGTTGTTAAATTTTGGGAGGAAGCTATGGTATACAAGGTATACCGTACGTCTAAATTATGACAATTTGTGATTCTCATTATGCCGATTTTTGGTTTGGTAATGCATATTTGTTATTGTAGTTACGACTTATACTTTAAAATTTACCTGCTGAACAGGTCATTAACAGGTTACCCATAATTAAAAAATATTGTCATTATGTAACCATAATTATTCGTACCGGAATCCATAATACTTGTACTCAAACCAAATATATGCGTACAATATCAAAAATTAAATAATGCTACCCACAAATATTATAACAATACCATAAATTGACATTATCTTACCACAATGAGTCGTACCAAATTTTTTTTGACTCGTATGATAATCCGTAACAAAATCAAAATATGTCGTACCAGAATCAATAATTGTTATACCCAATCCAAAAATATTTATAAAATGCCACAAATTATATAAAATAACCACAATTGTTATGACAACACCTAAAATTGTCATTTTCTTAGCACAACGTGTCGTATAAAAAAATATTTAAATACCACAAATTATTGAACAAACCACAATTGTTATGGCTATACCATAAATTGACGTTTTCTTACCACAAGGTATCGTACCAAAGGAAATTAATTAAAATATTCCGTAATAACATATGTCTAAAATGCCACAAATTCAGTAATATAACCAAATTTGTTATAACAATACCATAAATTGACGTTTTCATACCCACAACGTGTTGTATAAAAAAATTCAGTCGGAATGTTCAATTAACGATAGTTATAATCAGGAATATATCATACCATAAATTCAGTAATATAGTCAAATTTGTTATGACAACACCATAAATTGACGTTTCCATACCCACAACGTGTCGTATAAAAAAATTCAATCGGAATGTTCAGTTAACGATAGTTATAATCAGCAAAATACCATACCACAAATTCAATAATATAACCAAATTTGTTATAACAACACCATATATAAATTGACGTTTTCATACCCACAATGTATCGTACAAAAAAAATTCAATCGGAATGTTCAGTAAACAATAGTTATAAGGGAGAATTTTTCATAAGTCCACTGTACCACTTTCCAAACCCACTAAGTCCACTTCTAAATTCTATAACCCCCTAAGTCCACTAGTTTATTAGTAGTCTAATATACCCTTGCTTTCAAAAAATCTTTTATCCCGTTTTTTCCTTCATTCCCGTTTTTTTTTCCTTTTTTTCCTCCATTCCCATTTTTTTCTCCCTTTTTTCCTCCATTCAAACAGACATCCCAATCCCATTATAAAACCCATCCCCTACCCCGCCCCCCTTTTCCAGAAGAACAACTCGGCAGTTCTCCATCGTCGTCGGCCCTTCTTCAGTTGCAATCGTCTCCAACCACTAGATCGTCGTCGCCGTCCTCGAGCGAAGTCTAATCGTAATTCCGACTGACTTCATGATCGCAGTCTAGCGTTTGTTTTGATCTGCTATTTTTTACTACTGCATTTCTTCCTTACGTGAGATGGCCAGGACCAGATCGGCGTCGAACCGATGGAGATATATAAATCCTGCCTATTATTTGAAGCGACCGAAACATCTCGCATTGCTATTCATCCTCTTCGTCAGCGCCTCGCTCTTCTTTTGGGATCGACACTCTTGTCGCAGAGCACGAGGTATTATTTCTTTATTTCGGTTTTTGTTTCTTTGAAATTAGTTTTGTAGTAATTAGATCCCTTGATGACTCGAAACTGGATCAGATTCATGCTCTAACGTTATTATATTTATATAACGTTATATAACATTATATATTCTCTGTTTAGAGTTACATTCTATATAACGATATTGCAACAACATACAAATGTTAGATGTTCCATATTAACTTTGATATAATGTTATATATGACCAGGAAACTCACCAATCATGTTCGGATCAATTAGGCGCCACTGACCATTTCAATAATACATTAGGAGTTTTTTTTTGTACTTTTCAGTTAGTTCTTTATTAGGTACATATATGATTATATACTCAGATCTGTTCGCTGCGCGAACCAATTCATATAAGGTTATATGTGGTTATATATATATAACTAGTGAAATTACACCCCAAGTTCTTGAAAATTTCGCTGCAATTCGAGATGCTTAAGGTATATGTGGTTATATACAACTTTGTGAAGATGTATGATATTGTGTAACATTATATAACGTTATATATTCTCTCTCTGTGAAGATGTATGGTATTTTATCATTTTGTTCGGTTGTCATTTTGTTATTCCGTGAATATATATGGTTATATGTTCAAATCTGCATACATAAACTCACATATAACATTATATGTTCTACTTTATTGAATTGTTCCGCGGGCCTCACGACTTGTTATTATTTGTGCAATTGTTTAATGGGTGAAGAGTATTAAGTTACCTGTGAAGTCGATTGTGAAGAAAGCGACTGCAACGAAGGGGCAGAAGTTACGAGATCTCCTCTTCTTTTTTTTTCTTTTAGAGTTAGAAAGAACAAAATCTCATGTATAACATTATAAGGTTCTTTGTTTGTTTTTGCATTGTAAACATATATAAGATTATTTATATATTCTTGCATTGTAATAAAAAAGATTCCAGAAGCTCATACATATACAGTTATCAGAAGCAAGTCAATGAGGCCGCTGCGCGGACCAATTCAATAAAGTATATAACGTTATATATGTACAAGACGTTATGTTGACATTATATAAGGTTAAACCTAAACAACCAAAATCATTTTAGGTGCCGCATTCGCGGATCAATTCAATAAAGTATATAACGTTATATATGTACAAGGCGTTATGTTGACATTATAAGGTTAAACCTAAACAACCAAAATCATTTTAGGTTTACGTCCTTAATATCGTTTATGGTCTTCTGTCATGAGTGAATGAGTATATAACGTTAAATGCGAGCTGATGAATGATATATAACGTAAAATGTAAGTATTTTCATGTTAAATGTAAACTGATTAACGAGTATATAACGTTATATACAGTGTATCGTGCTGGAAAATCTTTGTATAAGTATTTCACGTTAAATATGAACTAATGATCAATAAAGTATATAACGTTATATATGGTACAAGACGTTATATTGACATTATATAAGGTTAAACCTAAACAACCAAAATCATTTTAGGTTTGCACGGACCAATTCAATAAAGTATATAACGTTATATATGTACAAGACGTTATGATGACATTATATAAGGTTAAACCTAAACAACCAAAATCATTTTAGGTTTACGTCCTTAATATCGTTATATGTGGTCTTCTGTCATGAGTGAATGAGTATATAACGTTAAATGCGAGATGATGAATGAGATAACGTAAAATGTAAGTATTTTCATGTTAAATGTGAACTGATTAACAAGTATATAACGTTATATACAGTGTATCAGAAAAGAAAAATCTTCATGTAAGTATTTCACGTTAAATATGAACTAATGAACGAGTATATAACGTTATATACAGTGTATCAGAAAAGGAAAATCTTTTGTCACTCTATTCCAACGTAACTGCTGGGATTTCAAACGTAGAACGGATAATGGGAGATAATTGGCTAAATTTATGGGATTTGAATGGAAGGCTAAACTTATGGGATTTGAATTGAAGGCTAAACTTATGGGATTTGAATGGAAATGGTAATTTTGTCAGGCATTATTTCCCTTTTTAAATGCAGTGGACTTTAGGCTTTACCAAATACATATTAGTGGACTTAGTGGGTTAGAAACTTGATCAGTAGACCTAGTGGGTTAAGAACATGCTATAGTGGAGCTTAGGCCAATTTTTTATTTTATAAACCCACAAATCCACCTAATAGTTTTGTAAAGCCACAAGTCCACACAACTTTAAAATTTCCATCATATTATCTTAATTTTCGATTCCCTCCACACTATTTTTTCAAATTCTTATTTGTCCCTACATAATACCTCAATAATTTAAACTAAAAATGAAGTTCTCGCTAAAAAATTTCATCCAAGAAATTCACCAAAAGTAAGTACTATACCCAAATTTTTGAATACAACTACAATTTTCTCTCAAAATATTAGTCTAAATTAAATTCTTTCTCTATAAAATTTAATTCAAAAAATCAATGAGTCGTACCAAATTTTTGTGGAAAAATGAGAGGTCACTAAAACAAATAATTATCCAACTGTCTCAAGATACCGATATTCAAGGCGGTGCACTTAACAATTGCCACTATATATTTGACAAGCGGATCGGTGCTAAACCTTGACCCTATGCATACAAATCCAAATTTAATGGTGGTCCTTGGAACTAGGTCATGGAAGTACAATCTAAATAATTTTGTAAATTTATTGTCATTGTATTTTCTTTTAAAAAAAATTATTATAGTCGACATACTAATTTACACCAATGACATAGGCCATAATATGATCTACAAGTGCAGGCCCAGCACTAAGACGGAAGCATTTGAGGCCACTGCCTTCTCAAATTTTCTGCCGGAAATAGGACCCCTACGTACAAGAAAGTATTATATAATTAATAGCCTTCAAAATTTCAAATTCTCAATTGTGTACCACAGTAATCAGCAAAATACCATATCATAACTAAATGTCGTTAGCAAGTATATTTTTAGAATGATCGATCATAACTGTTAGAATATCAAGTCATACGATATTTAGCATTGTCACCAAAATTAGATATCATCAGATATCAACAACTCCGTAATCGAAAAATATTTAATGTATCCAGATACATTAAGGTCTAACAATGCACCACCCGAGCCCCATCTAAGGCATTTTTTTTTTGATCGAAACCGTCTATCTTTTACATAATATGAATAGATCACATGTATCAAGAATGAAGTTGATCGCTTATCATTAGACCCTTAATCAGACAAAAAAAAATCTTTTACTATTGAATTCGGGTGCCGATGAAAGGGCTTTCTAAACCCAATTGAGCCAAAAAAATTTGTGGATTATTTAATCAACAAATATAACGAAATCATTGGTTTTGATTGTCATTATTGTGTCGCGGTTGCAAGTCAACCGTACATTTAGTTACAATAGGGAAATTGGTTTTATGTCAAGTATATTGAATGTACAATTCTAAATGTTCTTTTGGTACGACATATTGTGGTAAACAAATGCCAATTTTTTGTTGTCATAACAATAATAGTCATGTTATATAATTTGCAGTATTTTACTAATGAGGGAGAAGGAGAGAAAGTCAAGGAGGAGAGAACAACCTATTACCTGCTAAGCCTTTTTTTTATTTTATTAATTGATTTAATAAATGGGTGGTCCGGATTATTCACTTTGAAATCCAATGGTTTAAAATCATGGTGCATACGGTACACCCCCTAATAAGGGGTGTGTACCATAGGACTACCCTAAATTTTGTTATGGAATGAGTGGAATTTGGTTATTTGCTAAAATACTTGTAACTTTGCTTTACAATGTGGGATGTTTTTTGAATATTGTTGTTAAGTTTGCTTATCCACGTCCATTTGCATGTGAATGCTCTAAGGGCCTCAGATAGCCTTCGGTTTGAGATTTCAAACCACAGTCATGCGTGTTTGAAATCTAAAAATATCAACAGAGATTTCAAACATAAAAGATTCCACCCATCATGAAATTCACACCTTATGCTACAAGATAGTTTTGTGTTGAAAAAGAAAGATTAACAACAAATGAAATTCATAAGGAGAACTTAATATGATAAGTTCCTGTTAACAACCAAGGGCGCCTCGGATAGCCTTTGGTTTGAGATTTGACTCTCACTCACATGCTATCAATTCGTAAATAATCGAATTGTCGATTGGTCTTTCGGATTAGTTGGTCCATTGGGTTAAATAACGAGTTAAAAAATTGATATGAAGCCTTCCTTTGCTGTATAATCGTGTGAATGCCTTGACAAACAAAAAAAAAAGGGAAAAAAACCACAGCCAGCAGCAAAAACATTTCTGGCTTGCACATCATAGGCTACAAACTCGGGCTACGTGTAACTGAAACTGGTGTGGCTAAATGAGGTTCCTATATTAGCTACAAAAGTAAAAACAGTATGAAGAAAAATGAAAACCAACAAGTCAGGTCAGAAGCAACCGAATTGTGCGAATTGTTCCTCGTATTTGTTGCTGGTTTTGGAATCTGGGAATTACCTAGTCCAGCAGCAACAGCTGGAGGTGCAGTGGTAGAGTTATGTGACCTCGCCAGAATTGTATCAGCGTCCTCAATGTCATAGCCTGCGTAAGGGCAAAATATTTCAATTACGGGTTCAATACGACCTTATGTAAAACCTATGATGTATGGACTCACAAGCGGTTATGTGTCTAAGTTTCAGGTTATCTTAATTCCCATTCTAATGACAAGGGGACACGCGAAAATATTTATATTTTTTTCTTTTAATAAGGTAAATGGAGCTTACAAGGTGTCTTAGAGCAGTCATGCTAAGTTTGAACTGCCAAGTATGTCTGCTTGGCAACGTTTAGCTAAATATGTTGGACACAAATTTTACACCGTTATCCAAGTGTTAGTGTCTGACAGCGGTACTAAGAACAGCTATATGAATGAACTTGGAGCAATTGTATTGTTCCCGATTACCGAAACATAAGACTTACAATTGGACTTCTTCCAGCCGAGAATGAGTTTCTCTTTGTCAAATACAACGCGGTATCCAGTCATAAAGTTTTCTGTACCAACAATCAATAATCGGAGCATAAGCAATCATATTGCACGAGTAAATGCAACCGAGGATTTCAATTTTCAAAATTTAAATTCCATGGAGTTATAAGACATATACTAGCTGTTTCTTCGGTGTTCTCTTCCAATCACAGTTTACTACAAACATGCAGCTTTAGGGACTAAAGAAGCCTAAGAGTTTCTAGTATGAGAAAATTTCCACCATCAACCACGCCAGTATCATGCATCATTATCGTTTAGATTAATCCCAAGTACGTGCACTTCTTAATTGTTTCCTATCAAATATCAAGGTAAGATAAGCTTCAACTTAGTTTCCACTTTCCATATAACAGACGCGTACAATTCCCATGTGCAGAACAAAGAAATGGCTTCTTCGATGCACATTCCATGGAAGACACGGTAAATACTCCTACCAACAAGCATAGCTTGCAAAGAAGACTTACGTCCAATTATGTTGAGTTCTGCACTCTTGACAAAAGCCAGACAATATATAAGTTCATGCTGCAAATCATTAGCGGAAAACATCTTTGTATAAGCACAAAAAACTATAGACACAAGAGAAGACGACGTCATAGAACTTCTGACTCTAACCTTTTTAAGATTCTACCTGAGTGGAGATGACTATTACGGGATCATAGATAGCAAGTTGGCCTCCCCCTTTCATAGTAAGACTTACAGTCGGTATCAAACTGGTGTTTGCATCTGGGCTGCGCATTATCAACAAACAGAAGATCATATTTAGTTGGAACTATAAACTGCACGAATTTATTGTAAGATCGGAAATGTACCTCATGTCGTAACAATATTCAAAAGGAATCCTTGGATCGGGCGGACGCCTCCTATCTTTTACTTGTGAGTGGAACTGCAGTAGAACGAAGCATGTAATGTCAGTGCTGGTTGTTAAGGAAAGATAAAAAAATTCCTCATGCTGAGTGCTTACACTCTCTGAGAACCAAGAATAGGCTGGGTCAACCAGGTACGTGAAAGAGGTCCCAGAATCGAAGAGAGCTGTCAAATCCAAGTCAACGAGAGTAGTTCCCACACGTGCTTGAGATACAGTTATATTATACGTCTGACTGCAATGTAAATATAGGCGCATGACATAGAATAAGAAGGGCAAAGAGAGAACTAGAAAAAATAGAAAAGTAAACAACTCAATAAAGCAAATTAAGCATCACAAAAGTGAGAAATTACCACTTACTGTAATGGGTTAAGATTGAATGGGGTCTCTTCCTGTTCAGCGCTACCCTTATCTCCAAAACTAATCCTTCCAGTTCCATCTTGCCCGAAACACATGGAGAAAGAATCTGATGTATAACCTTCACTGGATAAAATGCTTGGAACTGATATCTTATCCAATCCAAGCCCAAATAAACCATTTGGGGCTGCAACATCTAGAAATGAACCAGTTTGAATCTGCCCACAGCTGCAGAAACAACTGCACTTTTATTTCAACCTAGGCGAGACTAACAGAACGAGGGTGACATGGACCTGTCAATTGTAAGACTAAAAGAAGCCAGGATACCTTAACAAGGAATCTGGTAGGCTAGATACCTCTAACATGCTTCTTGTTGTCAACTACGCAGTATTTATGGAAAATTTTGCAACTAACGTAGCGTTTGGCTCGTTGAAATGATCCAGGGAAGGAATGTAATTTTCATTCTTCGGCTTCTGTATGGAAAACTCAACAACAACAACAACAACAACATAACATAACCCATCTAGTCCCCAATCATTGGGGGTATGGGTAGGGGATGATTGGAGACAGACCTAACATTTGGCAATATATGCACAAAGTGGCTGCTCTCAGAATACCATTGAAACAGTGGCCCCCCTAAACCTCCAAGAACCGAGGAGCTACAGGGATGTTTTGTTGTAGAACCGTGCCCCCAAATCAAAGCCAAATGGCATCAGAGAGGGCAGGCCTAGAGACCCAAATCAATTTTTGTGCACATTACCATACTTCCTTCATTAATAGTCCAGAGCATTGGTAGTCCAGAGCATCTGTATGGAAAACTCAATCACCAAAATTCATTCACCAAGATTGGTGATCGAGGACTCCATTTGTAGGGTATGTTATGTCATTTCTCAGTGAACCAAATGTTGAAAAGTGCACTCTAACAGAATGACCATTCCATTCCAGTCATTGAGATCAACCAAACACTCCTTAAGAGTACCCACACTAACTTAACTAGTAGTTTGGTAAAAAAAGAAAAAGAAAAAGTAGAACTGTAATAAAGGGGTTCAAATAGGTTATACTAGATAAAATGGCAACTCACCCGAACGTGACATACGCCTCAACAAATTCTTGGTCCCTGTCTTCTGTCTTCAAGTGCAGAACATCTTCCACCAAGATCCCCGAAGTTGAAGTTTCAGATGAGACATAGGACACCATGTAAGGGCAATGATTGAAGGTTCCAAGGCATCTAGTAGGGTGTGCACATAAACTGTTGTTGCAAGAGACATTTTTGCTTGTGGATGACTCTTTAGGGTTGTATATGCTAAGCTCAAAATCCTACCACAATAGAATGATTCAGATAATGCACGGGTAGGAAACAAAATTCTGGTAAAACACTGAAAGATGCTTTCTAAGTGGGATTTGCTAACTAAGCATCTAATATCTTCATGTATGTGTCCATTTTCTGTCAAAAAGTCACACTCATGGAGCTCGAACATCTTTAGTAGATTAAATATTTAGTCTTTTAATGTTTCTACTACCAATGTTTGGTAACACATTGCATAGGGACAGAGTTCTATTGTAGTTAAGGCGAAGGCAGGAGTGTCATCCACCTTTGTTAGCATATCAAGGAATGGATAATTAGATGCAGCTGAACTGCTATCAACAGATTACTCATTGGAAGCAATATTTACCTAGTACTTCAGTAGGACACTGTGCTTTCACTCTCAATCTCAATCCTTGCTCTCTGCTTATGTTATCAATCCTTGCTCTCACAAATTTTAGCAGTGTGGGAAGCTTTCTCACCCTCTTTCGCTCATGCTCATGCATGCACACTTTGTGGCAGAGATATTAACCTTGCCAACCCTAACCCTAACCCTAACCCAATGCCCTTTTCCTAGATAATCATTTTGAACAATATTTCCAACAATTTACCCCATTAGAGAGTTGCACAAGCATACACATATGTGACCGCTCAAAGGCTTATGCAGAGGTAGAGCATATTTCAGACACTATTCTTGTTCTCCATGAGATCCTTCCGTTGTATTATCATGCCAATTAAGTGGGGTGGAGTCCCTCGGTCATGGTGCGACCAATGAACCCAGCTCGGGTTTATAGTATTTGTGGCTTGGGAGAATAGATTTCAATGGTTCACGGCTTTCCTCTAAGTCAAGAAAAATGTAGTCGTTATCTCTCTCTTTTCTGTTTGTTTTGATATCAAGCATTAGGAGTATTACATTCAAAGGGTTACAAATTACAATAACGGGACACTATATCAACCATGTGACGTTCGAATCAACTAAATCAAGCCCATACAGAACCCTCAAAATAACCTCACTAGGGGGAATAAATAAACTTAACCACCAAAAACTCCTAGTCACGTCTATCCCATGTCCTCTTTCAGCGGCAATCCTAACTTGCCTTGCCTCATATATGTCTTGGCCCTGCTGCGTTTTTACTCAACTTAGATCCATTCGAAACAGACAACTATGACCATTTTAAGCATAGCAACGAGCCTGGTTTCGATTTACAACTAGGTTTTCAATGGAGAAACAAAAAACTTACAGAGCTATAATGCTTGCCTTCAATGGAGGCACATTTGCTACAATCACAGGGCACCCAAAACAGGTCACTTCCCGTGTCAAGTGCCACCAGAAACTTCATACCAGGCGTCCCCAATGTAACAGTCGCGTAATGCAAACTACAAGAATAAAAATAAACACAATTGAACAATAATCAACCAAATTCTCTAGAGGTGTGTTTGGAAGAACTTTTTGGGTATTATTGCCAGTCGCCACTGTCTATCTCTTTATCGTTTTTTACTACATTTTCATCAGCTTCACGATTATCTAGAGGCATCGAAAAAGTATAAGATTGTGGCAAGAACCCCAAGAAGTTCACTAAATGCCAAAGAAAAATTTGGAAAATTAAGTTTTCATGGTCTTTTTTGTTTTTCTAATGATCCAATCGATATTATACTTTTATGATTACTATCAATCACAAGAAAATTTTAACGGATAGCTAAACAAAGGATCACTACACGAAAATAACAACAACAATACCCATGCCTTCAGAAAAAATAAATTTAGGCCAAACACATCCTAATTCAAGAGAGAACTAGGGCAGAGTATGAACAAACAAAACCCTTACAATCCCAAAGAGCTGATGCGAAAAGTGGAGTTGCCCTCGGAGAAGGTCACAGACGAATCAGATTCCGACATTCTCCGGCCTCGCCGGAGCTGGTCGTGGTGGGCCAACTGGGCGTAGTACTCAATGCTACCCTTTCCCGGCCAATTGCCGGCCGGAAAGTAATTACCGGTGGTCTCCCACCATTTCTTGACCGGTTCAGAGAAACGGTGGTGCATCTCTAAGGTGAAGACACGGGCATTGCAGCTGTGTGATACCCAAATCAAGAACAATGTGATCAAGAAGATGTATAAAGACTTCATTTTTATTTTTATTTTTTGTACCAGATGCCGATGGTATGATTGAAGGTAATCAAATACAAGGCATTGTATGGTCAAAGGTTAAAATTTGAAAGAAACCCTAGTCTTGGAATGGGAAAAAGATGGTGGGTTAGCTTTCTGGAGAGAGAGAGAGAGAGAGAGAGAGAGAGAGAGGGTTTGGTTCACTGTAGTATCTTTGTTTGACAGTTGAGGAAGTTAGGTTTTTTTGCTTCAGCAGCATTTTGATTTTGTAGTGAATTTTTTTTTTTTTTCCACCCGCGCAAAATAGGTTGATAATGCATCCACTGGGACAACCGCGTTCCGGCTACGCGAGTTTGTATTTGAGTAACTTCGCCCGTTCAAAACTTCAAATTACGCAGTTGGTAGATTAACTTTGGCTTTAGTTTGTTTTGGCTCAGTTTGTTTTGGCGTAAAATGTTTTTCGGTAAGAAGTTCCTATTTTTCGGAAGTAAAATGTTTTTCACGTAAAATATTTTTTCAGAAAATAAACTTTTAAATTTTTATTTTTCGGTGTTTGGTTGGCAAAATATATTTTCAGAAATCGACAAAATAGTGTAGAAAGAGAGAGTGTTTGGTTGGCTAAACATATTTTTAGGGGGGGGATTGAACGTGGATCAAGACTAACAATTCAGGAAACTGAGCAGTAAGAATTGCAGTAGAAGACAGCGGGTCATTTCGGAAAATAACTTATAAAAAATTTAAGGGTAAATTATTTTAATCCAATTAATGAAAAATATTTTACATGAAAAAAATATTTTTTTGATTTTTTATACAATCAAACACCAAAAAATAGGTAAAATATTTTAACAGAGCCTTAACCTCGTGCTCTTGGCACATGAGTTTAGCACTAAACCTCCCTTTTTGAACATGCAAGTTTGCCTTTGACTGTTCGCACGTTTGGAAAATGCGGGTAATTTGAAAATCTATCATTTTACAATCTATTAAATATAAATACTGCTAACAAAAACCCGGTCAATACCATCGAGACAAATCAATAATTCAAAAAAAAAAAAAAAAAGTGATGCACAATTAACATAACAACCCTACCTCATTTTATAGGGTGTATTAAAAGTAGTAGCGACTAGCGAGTGTAATAGGTTCATTTATAGTTGAGAACTAGAATTATTGCCAGCCAGTTAATAAAGCGTACTCAAGAAAACAAGGATGGGAACCATCTAACCAAGCAAAGTAGAGGGGCCATCGATAAGAGAAAAAAAACCAAACACAATACTCAAAACTTTTCAAAACAAAGGCTAGGGCTGTCTGCCGTTGAAGCTCCGATCGGACGGCTCGGAGCCGACCTTCACGCCCTGCAGGTCGGGCTGACCTGCAGGATCTCCGGTTCCGGGCTGTACTGCCAAACAAGGCAAAAGGCCAAAGGACAAGATGTAATCGTTTAACCGATTGGTATCGATTTCTCTCATGTAGACTTTTTTTTTTTAGATGGCCAAGGTGTCTGGTCCAGCTTACGTGCACTTTAACTGATTCTCTCTCCAGCCCTATCAAAGGCAAGTCATCTACGCTGAGACTTAGGAATTTATGCTTTTTCCTGCCACAAGGGCAGAGTAGCATTTTGCTATTAGAGGGGTGGGGGGTGGTCTCCCTCCCTTGGGGACCCGTGGCCATCCAATGCCGGGTGCCAAGGCATGATGCTATCGAGACCACACGAGCAATCATTAGCCGTTTGGCCTCGGTTACACGAGAAAACACAACTCATCTGTAATGCTCGGAAAAGACCCCCTAAAACGACATGCTTTTTTAACCGGTCTCGGCAAGACAAAACACTCTATCGAGCAAAAACTAGATTTCCTTGGCTGTGTGGCCTTGGATGCTCGTGAAAACACGACCTGTTGATGATTATTGATTGGGTCCTCTGCCTTAAACTTTAGTTGAAGATAGCCCGAGCGAAGATCAATTTTACAAAACACCCTTGCTCCTTGCAGCTGATCAAACAAATCATCAACCCTCGGAAGTGGATACCTGGTAACTATCAATTACCAACCGGACTAATCTGCTCACCAACCAGACTAACCTTTGGACATCTTTCTGATAGACTGCACATTGAATTCTCCTGAAAAATTCCTTTTTTTTTTTTTTTTTTGTGTGTGTGTTGACACAAGACCACGTCTGAGGCCTCGAAAGGATTAAAAAAATTGGGCAAATCATGTCCCACAATGTTGTTTTCTTTAACATGAAATCTAATCACCCCACGCATCTTAAGCCGACCGAAGTCAATACTCATTGGATTGCCTTGGATTTGGCTTGGTTTTGGTATCAAAAAATGAGTGAACTTTTGTTCACCTGCTAAAAATGGGCCAACATTCATTTTGTTTGCGAGCCACGTCAAGCTCCATTTCGATCGATCATACCCGTTCTTTTTGAAAAATTGTAAAAATTTCCGTAAAAATCATATCAATCCCATAACGATAAATACTTTGATCAGAAAATACTTTACTTTGATTCATAAATCTAGTTTGGTTTAGAATTTTAGACCAAAAGCTGAATGCTTGGACCGAATACTTACGATATCCACTTGAGTTAGATTTTTTTTTTGTAAAACTAGTTAGATAAATAAAAGAATGTGATCGTTCAAGTAAAATTCGATGTGGGCATCATACGAAATATGGTCTTCCAATAATGTGAACCCAACTTTCCAAAGAGTCAATGACCTAAGTTTTCGTTTGTATATATTCATTTCCCCAATGTGTAAAATGACCAAATACCTTTTTGACAAAATCAGCCCCTGGAAATGGACTCCTCTATCTCATTTGGGCAGTAAAAGTTAGATGTCAACAGGGTATGAAATTGTTGCTCCACAGTGACGGCAATTTCGTCACCAAACACAATAATTTAGATGGCTTTTTGTGCAGTGAATGTCGTGTTTTACTAGCTTCCTGTTAATTGAAGCAGTAGTACTTTAGGTTCGGTAGATGGTCAAGCCGTCAAGGTCTGACACTTGAACGTTTTCTCCATTCAAAGGTTTCGTATTCCAAGTATCAACTTCTTTAGGATCGGTGTATACGGAAATTTGCTTCGAATTTATATAGCCTTTTGGGTAAAGATCAGTTTAGAAAATAAACCGAGGATAACCATTCTCACTTCTATGTAAAATTTCCACTCTTGAAGAAATTATTTTTTAAAAAAAGACTTGAAGAAATTAATGAGAGAATAGGGAAGCTCACTTTTAGGCCTATATTTTAGTTCTTTTCGCATGGTTGCAGCCTACCCTTCTTTTGAATATTTAACAAATTATATTTGCAAAAGAATCAAGAATTAAAAACTAGAATGAACTCATTTTCTTCTTTTCTCTCAATCAATAATTTTTTTTATAGAAATTTCATCTGACCCAATTCAAGCGCACACCCCATTCTGTTTAACTTATTTGACAGTTTGATTTTGTATTTTTGTTCATCTTTGTTGATTTTCTCGTTAGATTTGCGTTGTATTTTTTGAATTTATCATTCGTCTCGACGAGATGAGTATAAAAATTATAACCAAAATAAAAATAGTTCACGGCGGACAAAATAATACAAATAGTTGGTAATATTTGTCCAAAATGTCGTCTTATATGAATTTTTTTCATCATTAGTCCACATTTTCATACTGTTCTGATTTCTCTCATCGAGTTACGACCGTAAAGCTAAACAAATAATATAATAATAATCAGGAAAAAATATCGGAAAAAAATTAGCTTGGAGAGGTTTTAGGTATTTTCCCTCTATTTTCTTCCAATTTTCACACTGCTTTCCTTTTTATGCAGCAAATAAGTAGTATTTTTTTTCCTTGGTGTATGTATGTGGAGCCCATGGCTACCCATTTTTCATTGTTGGCTGTTCTGCCATTGATTTGTTCGTTTGTTTCTCTATATTACAGGGGGTTTTCCTGCCGAAGTCGAGAAAGAGAAAGAGAAAGAGAAAGTGGAAACTCTCAAGCCCAGTTCAAGTTCGTTCAATCAGCCCACACACTGATTCAGAAAAACCTCACCTTTTTCTTTCCCGTCTCTCCTACACTTTAATTATCTGTTACTCCACTATTCAGTATACGTATGCATCTGTAAAAAGTGTGGTTTGATAGATCTATTGATCTAACACTTAAAACCCCCACATGGGTTGCTCTATTTCAGTCAGATCGCAGTCGTTTTCGTTTGGTTGGGTTCAGTAGCCGCCTAATCACACTGTATGTATTCTTGCTTCTGTTCTTGGCAAATCAAAATATGTGATTGGTGTTGTTTATGGCTTTTCTTTATTATTTATTCATTCTTTTGGCATTAGAATTTTCTTGGTCTTCATTCTGTTGGCCAAAATTCTTTTTCATGCCTAATTTATCCAAATTTAAGAATTTTGGGATTTGGGTCCTGATTAATTTCCTTTCTTTAGCTTAAGAAAGGAATTGGGTTTTGTTGTCTGGACCTTTTTTTATGAGTCCTGTGATCTTAAGTCCAGATTATTGTTTTTAGCCCCTGCTATTGGCCACAACACTTTTTCGTCCCATCTATAGTGAAATTTAAGAGTTCTCAGGATTTCTTTTTTGTAACTCAGGTGTCCGGGCCAGCTTCCGCGCACCTCGACTAATCCTCGGGGCCAATCCCGCCGCTCAGTTGCTAGGAGAGTTCTCAGGATTTCTTTAAGTAAGAAAGGAATTGGGTTTCGGTATTTAGACACTTTTTTTTTCTCATTTACCTGGTATATTGAGCTGAGTTCTCTCAGGAAGAAATATACTATCTTCTATCAGTTCTGTGATCTTATGTCCGGGTTATTGTTGTGGTTCTTATTCTAATTTCTAGTCTTTAACTCCTTATTACAGTATTATTGGTGGTCTTCTCGGGAGAAGGCTTGTTGTAAGTCTCCTTCAGTTGGAGAACTAATTGCATCCGTGTGGGATGTTGAGGCAGCGGTGGTGGATCTTGGTGAGATGAGGGATGTTATCAAGGTTGATAAACTTTTTAAGGGCTTGCTGGCATCCGTTATCTGACCGATCCGCACGTAATAGTTCAGATGTAGGTGGTAAACAAGAAGGGCTCCTATGGTACAAAGACACCGGGCAGCACTTGAATGGCGAATACTCCATGGCAGTTGTCCAGGCCAACACTTTGCTTGAGGACCAGAGCCAGATTGAGTCTGGCTGCTTGAGCTTGCTGGATAGCGGGCCATATGGAACCTTTATTGGAGTATACGATGGTCATGGTGGGCCTGAGACCTCACGCTACATCAATGATCACCTTTTCCCGAATCTCAAGAGTAAGATCCTCCCCGTGACCAATTTCTTGACGTGATAGGTCTTCTCTGATACACGCGGAGTGTAATCAATATATATGGAATTTTTGTTTTCACTCCTTTTTGTTTGTTTCCCGTATTTACTTGCCTGGATTTGAGCATAGGATTGGATTGTAAATCCAAGGGAACCACATACTTTCTGTCTGGCTGAAACTTTTGCGGTCACGTTTCTATGTCAGTTGAATATGGAATTCCCTAAAACATTCAATAGATGATAACTTGGGGGATTTGATATTACTAATCTGATTACTATTAATTTGACGGTGTTACAAAAGGGCCCTTATTGCTGTGGTCTATAAATTGAATTACTTGTAGGAATAAGAAGAGTAAGTGAATTCAACCTGATTGCAGTCCGTTTCAGGAGTCATTAGTCATTAGAATCACAATCCTGATACTTTTTCTTGTAATACCTATTTTGCGACTGGGTTGTAATGTTTGTGATATGGTTTTTATCCCGGATGGTTGAGTTATTGTTGGTGCTTGGCAGGGTTTACTTCCGAGCAACAGTCTATTTCAGTGGATGTGATTAGGAAAGCATTTCAAGCAACAGAAGAAGGGTTTCTCTCTCTTGTTACTAAACAGTGGCCTATTAAACCTCAGATTGCAGCTGTTGGGTCTTGCTGCCTGGTTGGTGTGATCTGTGGTGGGACCCTTTACATAGCCAACCTTGGTGATTCTCGCGCTGTTATGGGGAAACTTGTCAAGGCAACTGGAGAGGTTATTGCCATCCAGCTGTCAGCAGAGCATAATGCAAGCATAGAGTCTGTCAGACAGGAGATGCATTCTTTGCATCCAGATGACCCTCAGATTGTAGTTCTAAAGCATAATGTATGGCGCGTAAAAGGCTTGATACAGGTTAGTTGTTTGCAAATAGATACTGATGTTCAAATTGACCACGGCCTGCTTAATTCTCATTCATCCTAGTCTTTGCTATTATGTTTCAATCACATGGTAAGCCTTGTCATTTTTGCAAGTCAAATAAAGAGTGTGAAGCATTTATCAACATCTGTGAATTGCTTTATTTAGAGGGTTTAGGTGGAGTATACGTGATGAATTCAGCGGGTTTAGCTGGTCCGTTACTCTTACTATTGGTGTCTGTTTTGTGAAGAATTTTTAGGGTATCTTTGCTTTCACAGTGTGGAAATGTCATGCTAATATTAGATGGTTGAATAGTGAGCTTAAAATTGAATTGAGAGGAGAAGAGTTTCATTGGCATCCACTCTGACTTCAAAATGATTTTGTGGCTAAGAATTCGACGATGCGTGGTAGCTGGTTTTTACCTTTCAGTTTCCTTTTTGTTTTTTGTCTTTTCCTTGCCCACCCTCTCTTCATCAAAGCAGATAAGTTTTGGCATTAGTTTGACTACAAACCATTGTTGCTGTACCCTTGGCTTTAGGTTCTACACGAATGACTAATTCATGCTCCCATTATGGTGCCATGATTGGTAGGATTGTGCAATGTGTCGTTCGAGTATTCTCGCATTTCAACTTCTTTGTCTCCTGAGTCCTGAGTGATCTATTTTATTTTTGATTCGTAGTTTCCTTCTTTTGTCACTTCTTGGACTGTGTGTCCTTGGAAATCTGTATTTGTACAGTCTTGAAGTTCTTTTATGCTTCTGGTGATTTGGTTTTCTTGAGAAGTTATTCTGAGCTTTTATTATGTCATCTTAGGCTGAGGATTGCTCTCCTATTTTAAATAAATTGCTCAGGTTGCGAGGCAACATCTAGGGAAGCATTACATCTTGACAAAGCATGTGCCTTTGAGCAAATTTATCATCTCGGGTTTCAAAAATGACTAATTGCTGTCTTACTGTCATATCATGCTTTCCATTTTTCCAATAAACTTGTGGCCGATATTCTTGTACTTCTCTGCCATAGGCTTATTCACAGTGGAAGGCCATTGTGTAAGTTGTGTTGTCTTTGGTCTGTGTCACCCATCTGGCAGTTTGCCATGTTAGCTTATGTGCTGCTTCATGTCTCATGTCATGCTAACCATAATTTATTTTTTTATACAAAAGCGAACAATCTTTAATGACTATTATCAGCTGTTACGGATACACTGTTGATTTTTTTTGGAATTGTTTTTATTTCTACCATGCTGGATGATTGCGGGTTTTATGTTGTAGATTTCTAGATCAATTGGTGATGTTTACCTGAAAAGGGCTGAATTCAACCGGGAGCCTTTGTTTGCTAAGTTTCGCCTTCGTCAACCTTTCGAAAGACCAATACTGAGCTCCGAACCATCAATTTCTGTGCATGAACTTCAACCAGATGATCAATTTCTCATATTTGCATCTGATGGTTTATGGGAGCACCTTAGCAATCAGGAAGCAGTAGATTTAGTACAAAATCACCCCCGCAGCGTAAGTTGTTGATATTAACTTGGTTCTAATTCTATTGAGTATTGACTCTAACAATTGCTTTGCAGTGTTTTTAATTCCTGGATGCTATACAATGCATGATTGAACCATTGGGTTCTTCTCGATAATCATCTTTACTCGTGTTGTAATCTCTATTATTGGGGTTTTGAAAAGCTAAATTTGATATCCTTATAGGCTGATTTTGGGTCTTGGATTTTGGGGGAT